>CM052364.1:2400000-3000000 GCA_028551485.1 Casuarina cunninghamiana
TCGGTTCAATTTTTAAAAGACGATGACTGGGCAGGTTGAACCGGGACACGCTAATTGTCCTCCACCGTTTCTTCGACCGCATTATAAAACTCCCTCCGTGGTAGTCTGTTAACTTTTCGTTTCCGGAATTCCAAACCCAATCTCCAAGAAAGGCCAAATCCTTAAGCAATAGTCTGCGATAACCCTAAGAGCTTCAACGGGTCGGAGCAACAGAAAGAGAGGAATTGGTATAGGAATCGTTACCGTGGTTGTGGTTGAAGAGGTAGAGGACGATGTCTGCTGCTGTGTGTGGGAGCAAGAGATCTTTTTTCGAAGAGCTTCCTCCGTCGCCTCCGGTTTCCAAGAGGCTCCGCTGTGCCTCTTCTTCTTCGCCGATTCGGCTCTCTGCCCCCACTCTTATCGATCAGCTCCGCTCCGTCTTTCCTCACATGGAGCTTCAAGTAATTTCCCTGTTTCTCTAGTCGATTTAATACATTCACATATTCATATAGGCACATATATTTCCGTGTTTGTGCGTGTGCAGACGCGTTAGTGCGTTGATGTTGATTTTAGGTTTTTAGGTTATTTCGGTGGCGTGTCTTGTGGCTGAGAAAGTTGAAGTTTTTTGTTAAGCTATTGTGGTGATTTGCTTGCAGTGGAATGGAGATTAAGATTTAATTTTTGGGGAAGTTCTCTCTTGGAAGTTCTAGATTTCATTTTGGTTTGGTTTCGACTTGATTTTCTTATTCTTCGTCAAGCCGAGGGTTTCCCGAGATTTTTCGAAATTTTTCTATTGGATTTGGACAAATAGTGAATTTCCTGTGTTGGTACTATTTTCACTAATTGATTTATAGGACTTCTTGAGCAGACTAAGTTAATCAGTATATGGTCTACGTAACTTTGAACGTGTTTTTGTCAATTGGATGAATGGCCTGCTACTAAAAAACAGATGTCTGCGATGTCATTCTGGCATCGTGACTTTGGGAGTTATGACCCTTTATGGTCATTCCATGTCCGAGCTCTCCTCCTCTTACTTCTTGGACATAAAGGGAGCTCTATATTGAAGTTAGTCCTATCATTTAGAAGAGTGATTCCGTTATAGTTTCTGTACAACCCAGGTACACATCTGTTTGTATGGTGCCTTGTAAAATTTATTCAAAGGTGAGGTTTGTTGTAATCATTTATATGCCTGGCTTACGACAATAACTACTAGACTCAACCTTGTAATGCAATTTAATTAAGGACATTGCAAAAAGGGTATGTGTAGTACCTTAAAAAAGATGGCAAAATTGTGGTCTGTTGTAATCTTTGATGTGGAAAAATTGACGTTGTACATCCTCTATATGGTGGCGTCATGTAAATCAATCTACAAGTCTCGGGTATTTCATTTTTGTTAATGTTATCATGTCAAATGTCAAGTATATATGTTAGTTACAAATATTTTGTGTTGGAATTCTATTCTGTTCCACGTTTTTGTTATTGATGTCTACTCTTGGAGATGATTTCATATAGTTACTGATTGAATCAAAGAGTGTATAATTGTGGCAGCCAAATCTTTTCTAAATTACTGATCATGTGACAATTTTACCTGTCAGATTCTCGAGAGAGCACTGGAAGAATGTGATAATGATTTGGATGCTGCCATAAAGAGCTTGCACAAGCTCTGCTTAGGATCTACGGAGGGAAATTCAGGTTCTGCTGAAGGATCAGATCTGAATGCAGAGAATGGTAAGTTAATGTTGTACCATCTAGGAAGTTTTTTTCATAGCCAAATGGATGAAGAGTTGAAAGAATGGAAGTGCCACTTGGTGCTAGATATCTAAACGTATAAATCAACCGTCTAACATGCTGCTAAATTATACACATTTATCTCGAACTCCTTAAGCAGTCTTTGGCTAACTATTTGGTATTAGACACCAAAAAAGACAGATCTCTCGGCTCTTTGGATCTCATTTGATGTCATCCCGAATTTTGTACTTTTGAGGGCTCCTTCAAGGAGTTTATTACTGTCATATGAACTCTCATTTAGCTCTTTAGGTCCAACATGTCATTTTCAGTTAGAATTGCATTGTTTCTAGTTTTATGATTTGTGTTAAATGGTGTAGTTTTCCAAGTATTTTTTTTGTTGGAGAGATGGTATGTCTTATAAGGATGAATCTCACAATTGCATAATTGGCAGATAGATTGAAAGATGATGGAAACACGGTTGCTCCTGAATATTTTTCACCTCCAAACAACCTTCCTGTGGAAGGTGTTGAATGGGTAGATCTTTTTGTAAGGGAAATGATGTCTGCTACCAGTGTGGATGATGCCAGAGCTCGTGCTGCAAGACTGCTAGAGATTTTAGAGAAGTCCATTAGTTCACATGCTGGTGCTGAGGCAACTAAAATTCTCCACAAGGTGAGTACTAAGAATTCCGATGTGAGCACATGTTTTTCTGAGCATAATCGAGTGGGTTGTGGCTTTTAGTAATCTAATCATTGAAACCTTATAATTAAGATATTAATGTGGGTAATGGTTTTTGATGTGGATAGTAGTAGTTGTTCTTTTGTCTTTTTGACAACTCAGATGCTATGTCAGATACCATATTAAGATACTATGTCAGATACCATGTCTAGTGAAGCACTAAAGAGAATGGAGCAGGATCATGGTAGCATGTGCCAGTGTTGGGCATACAATTTCCAGGAATTGTTTCTAAAATGTTGATTTCATTTACAAAAAAAAAAAAAAAAAAAAGAACCCAAGTGGTATCTACAAGAGAAGGAAAAATGGTGGGATCAGTAAGTTAGTGGTCACATACATTTTAGGCAGATCTTTCAAAGCTGAATGAGGATTGTTCATTACTTGCTTAGAACTATGGTTGTACAAAACTCTTTACCATGTCTATTTACACCGTTGAATTGATTTGAAATGTCAGGAAAACATGATAATGAAGGAACAAATTCAGGGACTGATGAGGGAGAATGCCATACTCAAGCGTGCGGTGGCTATTCAACATGAACGTCAGAAAGAGTCTGAGGACAAGAATAGAGAATTGCACCATTTGAAGCAGTTGGTGTCTCAATATCAAGAACAACTGAGAACACTTGAGGTAGGGATTAGGATTTTCATTTTTTATTTTTTTTCATTTTTCAATAGTAATACCATGGAGGAGTCAGATGGTACATCTAAATATTCTATGGAAATGAAATACCCATGTTTAAAACCTTGGATTTTATGGATTTTGAGGTGTTTCACATTTCGCATTCAGGAAGTAATATATGACCTTACAGTTGCAAATGGTGTATAAGCAGTCCTTTTTAGTGTATCACCATGTAATTTTTGGCTTCCTCATTGCTTTGCAATAACATTAGGCCATATTTGACTTACTAACTTGGCTTTACCTCAACATGAAAGACAAATATAATAAATTTTTGAAAGTTTCATGATGGCATATTGTCTGAAAGTCTGAAAAGAGAAGCTGCAAAGAAAGTAGTGAATTTCCATTATTGCGCATATTAAGTTAAACTCAGCTCCATGTCTGTACATATTGAGTTTACGGGCATGGCAGTGGAGGATCAAATATCTATACATTCCCTGCATTGTAATGTTTAGTAGAGATTTGCTTTATGCCATAGAATACTAACTATTTTGTATCTCCTGACCTTGGATCCAGATGAACAACTACGCCTTGTCAATGCATCTGAAGCATGCTCAACAAAGCGGCTCCATTCCTGGACGATTTCATCCTGATGTCTTCTAAGAAAGAGATGGAAGTTGGCGTCCTCTTATTATAGGGTCAGCAACATGCTGCATTATTGTCTCCTCATAAATTATTAATCTTAGTGGCTATGTGGCATAAGTTATATCCATTTATGTCTCAATGCTTCAAGTTACAAGTCATGGTTGGCGCAATTCCGTCATCCTTATATGGAATTTTAAGTTATAAGCAGTGATTATCAGTTAATTTCATATTCTATTGTAATGAACATTTTCTAGTTGTCTTGCTTGTTTTAGACTCTGCTTACCATTATGCTGTATACATCACATAAAAAAAAAAAGGTCAGTTTGTTTGGTAGCATCTCTTCAGCTACGTGCAATTTTTTAGCAAGACCAATGTTCCTATTGCCTCATAAAACATAAACTTGCATTGTACTAATTGGATGCCTGACCCACAGTGAGTTGATAGCCTTGGCTTCCAGCAGAAGATCGCAGCTATCAAGCTCAAGCTCGAGGATTTTCAGACTTTACCAAGAAAAATTACCAGGCTTTTACGGGAAAAGGCTCTTTCTCCGTTGCTTAGGGAGTCATATCACAGTGTTAATGTTGTTGAAAGAAACTTCGGATTTTATCTTCGGATTTCTAGAAGCTACAATATGAGCGCTTTTATGTTTTGTCTGGTTTCCTTGTTTCGGCCTGAAACCCATGGTATTTGGGTTTGAAAAATGCTGGTTGGGCTTTTGTGGTTGTTGGTCCACATCCTTCGAGCCCGTGATGAGTTTTTGGAAAGATAACGAATTTGGTACAATGAATGAAAATTACGTGAAAGGAAGGTTGTCAAAGATATTTGGATATTCCCAATTACTATTAATAAAAACTTATAAAAAAGATAAATTATTTCATTTAGTATTTTTGAGTTCTTAAGTGAAATAAATATTTGTTATTTCTAATATGATATAAAATTGTTTCTTAGTGCCCTCATGAGGCTATGAGTTTTTAAGTAAACTCATGTTTACCTAATACCAGATGTAGTTACATTTAGATATTCTTAATAGAGTTATTATTTAAAAATACTATTTTCTTTAATAACTAACACACTTATGTATGTATTTGTCTAACCTCTGATTTAATGGTAAGTGACCTATGTTAGTTTACTACTAAATTTCTGTTAACTTACCACTAAATTAGTAAGCATCACAACTTAACAATAGTAGCGATTTCATAAAAAATTTAGGTTTCATCTTTTATCATTTTACTCTTGGTTAAATACTCTTAACAAGAAATGCTTATATATTCATAATGAAAGAGTATATTAACATTTCACATGAAAAATATTAAAGTTTGAAAAAATAGCTTATAAGTTGATGAATTTCTTAAATTAAATATAGACACTTTTTACCATTAAATTAGTAGACATCACAACTTAACAATAGTAACGATTTCATCAAAAATTTAGGTTTCATCTTTTATCATTTCACTCTTGATTAAATACTCTTAACATGAAGTGCTTATATATTCATAATGAAAGATTATATTAAAATTTCACATGAAAAATATTAAAGTTTGAAAAAATAGCTTATAAGTTGATGAATTTCTTAATTAAATACCGGCACTTTTTAATAATTTCTTAATTAAATATCGGCACTTTTTAATGATTCAGCCCGTTATTTCATTAATTACTTTTTGAATTGAAAAATAGATAAAAAAGGAACTTTTGACTTAAAATATACAAAAAAGGCAGCCTGAACGTGTTGAAATGGAAGTAACATTTAACACCACACATCTTTGTAGGTCCAAAGCCCACCACACCTTCTTTTTTCATCCATCAGAGGCGAAAGGCGAACGGCTTTTCCATTCTGGCGGACCGTCTTCCCGGCCGGAAGACATGAATGAAATCAGAAACCTTGTCCTCTTCTTTTTCTTCTTCTTCTTCTGCTCCTAGGAATTTTATCGCGTAGTTTCTCACACGAGGTCGCCAATGGCCACCACGTCTCTCTCACTCCTCCAACCTTCTCGCTTCTCCTACTCTTCTTCCGCTTCTTCGTCGTCATTATCTTCTTCCTCTTCTTCTTTTGTCGGTTCGACCCACTCCCAGGCTTACAGGAACTTCATCTGTCTTTCTTCTTCTTCTTCTTCTTCTTATGCCTCGTCATCGTTTTCTTCCCTTCATTGGAAATTCAATACGAGAGGCTGTGGCGGGCGCTGTAGAACAGTGGTTCGTGCTTCCGCAGACTACTATTCCACTCTTGGGGTTCCCAAGTCTGCTAGTAGCAAGGAAATCAAAGCGGCTTATCGAAAATTAGCTCGCCAGGTACTGAATTTTGAACTTTTTTTTTTCTTTAAAAGATATTACTGGCCTCACACGCGATTAAAAGGAAATGCAAAGAATAGAAATTAGTGTAGGCCTGAATCGGCAGAGAAGACAACTACTATAATTTGAGTTTCTGGGTTACTTGAACGTGTTATTGGCAGCGTAGTCGAATGTGATAACTAAATGACCTTCCTGTTTATATGCTTCGTTTATTTGAAGCTTTAGTGGGTATTTGAGAATTCCGTCGTTAGGATCATGCAAGTTGGAAAACCCTCTTAAAAGATAATGCCAGAAATTGATTTTGCAGCAATTGAAGATCTTCTGCGTTTGATATGGAATTTTGTTTCGGTGTTTACTTTGCCCTGGAGAGTTTATTATGAGTGCTTAGCGTTGTTGCTGAAGTCCCAGGTTTATAGGAGCATTTTGTGTTTATCTATCTATTTCTAAGTGCCACTTTGTTGTTTCTGTTATTAGGTCTCATTTGTGGTCATCAATTTACTAAATTACCTGGTTTGGGTAGGTTAATTCTGGTACAAAGATTGACTTCAACTTTAATTGATCCTCAATCTTTCAAAACTTCGCGGATAGTTTCTTCATATAAATTAACACGTTGTTTGGCTATACTGGTGAAATGTGAGTAAACGGGTTCATGTTTTCATCGGACAGTCCCGAGCTAACATGTACCAACCATTGCAAGCTATAAACAAATGATATGTTGTTCTTATCCTTCGCAACTCGTTAATGTGTGGTGTGCCAGTATTTCATGTGAAATGCTCAGTGCCTCTGTGATATATGCTTTTGACTGATCTAACTAGCAAAATGCTGGCTCATGATACTAATTTTTTCTAGAAAGCATACATCTGCTTCTCTTTCATTCTTGTCAATTTGATCTGATAGTTAATTTTGGTCCAATTCATCTTCAAGTAAATTGGCTGCTATGATGAGCATTAGAAGTATGAATTTTATTTTATTTTTCTTCCCAATCCTAACATTTTACTTATTGTTCCTGCCTCAAGTACCACCCTGATGTTAACAAGCAACCTGGAGCAACGGAAAAGTTTAAAGAGATTAGTGCTGCATATGAGGTATGGATTAGAATACAAAGTTGACAGTTTTTGATTTGCCATATACTTTTCTCTTAACGTTACCCTTAGAAAAACACTACGTTTGCTGTGTCTTTAGAGCAAGTAATACACTCCAGCGAGTGCCTTTATTGACTGTGCTTCATTATGTTGTAACTTAAAATTTCTTTTAGAACGTCATTGCATAAGTTTAATATTTTTGGTCTCCCCTATTTCTTGGCATCATCTGGAGTTCTTTACTTAGGGTTTGGTGATGTGTATTCAATTAGAGTGAAATCACTGCAGCATGTCTCTGGCTATGCACTTGTTTTACAAGTGTAACATTTGTCTTTTCTGATGGTTGTCCTCTCCCCCTTATTTTTTGAAAAATCTGACTTTAAAGATTGTCAATGGTGTATAAGTGGGCAAAAGTGCACAGCAAGATGCTTGCAGTAACCAGTTTCTTAAATTTAATGAGAAAACTAGATATGGGTGTTCAGCATATTGTGAAAGCAAATTTTTTTCTGTTTTATGCATGATCCCTTCAATGTGGTTCTATGTGAAAGCAAATTTTTTCAAGTTTTGAGCGTTCGGCATTTTGTTTAGGAACTACTTAAAACGTTCTTTCTGTTTCATGCATCAAAATTTTCCAGAAATTATTTTCTGAATGTGGGAGCTACATCTTAAAAGTAGAAGCCAAGTTTGAAGACTTTTTTCTGATTTGGAGTGTTTCTAATATTTTTTCATAATTGAATGAACAAGATAAACTATAAAAGAATCTGAAAAGAATTTCACATTGTGAATGTTGACTGTCAGAATAGATCTAAAGGTTATGTAGTAGCAGCTAGATAGCATCAGTAGTTGTGCAATGGCCACTGAACAACTTCTGTGACCACAAGAAGGAGATCTATTCATGGCCACCAAAATAGGTCCTACTGCAAAATGACGGTTGCTAAATATGTAGCCACTAGACAATTTTGATGGCTAGGCAGTGGCTGCAAAAGTAGATCCATTGACTACTGTTTATGGTCGCTTGACTGGTTTGGTGACAACAAGGTAGTCACATGAAAAGTGCAACAATAATACGGTGCTTGCCAAAAATTTTACATGGCCACCATATAGCCCCAGCAGCCATCAATAGCTGTGGTTGCCACTGTCTAGCAGTGGTAGCCACTAGGCACAAGTGAAATTGATTTATATTTTATTTTTTAATGCTAGTTTTTGGACCAGTTAGCCTGGAATAATGATTTATTTTTTCTGCTCTTGTATTTCAAAAGGTGTAGTACAAAACGTTTTATGAGAAGTATTGTTTGTGGGGCATTTAATCTGAAAACTTATTTGGGTGATTGTTTTTTAAATTTTTTTTCCTTTTCGAAAATAGAAATTGTTTTTGAAAATGGTTGGTTAACATATTATAGTGTTTTTTCTTGTTATTGATGGGTGCGGATTTCAATGGTCTGAAATCAAGTATTATTCATGTAAGTTATGTTTTTTTGTGGTACTAATGCTCTCATGTTATCAAAATTATCAAAACGAAAAATATGCTTCAGCAAACAGTCTTGTCGATTTTTTCAACTATAGCCTTGCCTCAATACCTGCTTTTACTCGTGATGGGTCCCATACCTTATTTTGGCTGTTCTGATACGTTTGAACTCCTTGGGATCACCATCAATTTTTTGGTTTTATGACTACTATTATTTGAGTTGTTGGACATGTAAAACAATTTTGAATTTTTTCCCACATTGAATCAAATTATCTCATCCAAATTTTGAAGTATATTTATGATATTGTCTTTTGAATTCTGAAGTACAACAATTCAGGTGCTATCAGATGATAAAAAGAGGGCTATGTACGATCAATATGGTGAAGCTGGAGTAAAGAGTACAGTAGGTGGAGCATCTAGTGCTTATACGGTACATGATATAATTGTTTTTCCTTCTTTTTTTTTCATTTTTTGCTCACAAATGGCAACTTTGGCAAGGTGTCACACACGCGCAGTATTGACCTGCATCCATGTCATGGACATCATCGAGTGACATGCAGTATGCATTTGTCAGACTCATAATGTGACACCATTTGGTAAATTTTGAGAACAAATGTCTGCCTAGAGATACTTATAGTTTCAACTTCATGACCTTTTGTCTCAAAGATGTATGCTACTTTCTATATAACATTTCTAATGTAGCTGCAATTTTTGCATGCGCTGATGGCATGAATTTTGTGCCTTCTTTCTCTTGCTTTCTCATGTTGATGAATCTTTTAGCATGCAGAATTACTGACTCTGCTGTTATATACATTCTGTTAGAGGCTTGTCTTTTGCTACAACTTCGTGAAAAACAAGTTCAAATATCTTCCCCTGATTTTCACTGATTTAGTTATTCTCAATTCCTTTGTGCAGACAAATCCTTTTGATTTATTTGAGGCTTTTTTTGGGCCCAGTATGGGTGGATTCCCTGGTATGGACACTACTGGATTCAGAACAAGCCGACGTAGTACTGTCACCAAGGGTGAAGACATACGGTGAGTAAATATTTTCGGGAGTTCGATATGTTCACTGAATCGTAGTTTGCATAAGTATCGTGGTCCCTTCAGTGCAATCAAACCCAAACAAATCTAACCCCAAACTGAACTGTGAAACTAAACCCAAAACCAAATTGAAACCCACCGAACTGAATGTTGAAGCTAACCCAGAACCAAAACTTAAAAAAAAAAAAGCAAACAAACCCCAAAATCATACTCAAACCCAGATTGAAGCCTTAAGCAAAACCAAACCCAATCCCAAGCCGAAGCTTAAACCCGTTCGTATGCCCAAATTCAAACCCAATCATGACCCAATCCCAAATCTAAGCCCAAGCTTAGACAGCAAAGCTGATACTGAACCCAAACCCAACATAATCAAACCGCAAAGCTGAACCCCAATCCAAACTCAGACCTAAACTAAGCCCAGCCCAAACCCAAACCAAAGCCAACCCCAATTGTAACTTAAACCAAACCCAAACTGAGCCCAGAGCTAATCCAAACCCAAAGCAAGCCCATTGCTAACCCAAACACAAACCAAACGTTCATTTTATTGTGAATAAGTGTCAAATAATTTATTCCCCATACTTTTTGTGATGGCCTTCAAGTTAATATGTGAGAAAGTTTCAGTAGCATGGTCGTTTGATGTTCTTAATTGGCTTTACTCGATACCTGATACAAAACACATATAAATGAAGATCAGATGAATGCAGTGCCTAGGCACTACTAAATAAACGGCACTTGAAACAAGATCCATATCATGTCTTCTACATCATGTTTGTGGCCAATTATCTGTTTCAAGTGTTTACCCATATCCTTTTGTTCAATTGTTTTAATGTCACATTCTAAATTTACTCTTAATTGGTTATTGAAGACTTTTGAGTTGACCTGTGGCTGATTTTGTTTCAGTTATGACATCATGTTAGAATTCTCTGAGGCTATTTTTGGTGTGGAAAAGGAATTTGAGCTTTCGCATCTGGAAACATGTGGATCTTGCAATGGTACTGGAGCTAAGATGGGCTCCAAAATGAGGATATGCTCAACTTGTGGTGGGAGGGGTCAAGTTATGAGAACTGAGCAAACACCTTTTGGCATGTTTTCCCAGGTATTTTTGCCCTTTCATCCTGACCTTGGGTTCTTTTATTTATTCCTAGTTTTTCTGGTGATGATGGAAATCTTGAAATGCATTCACTAGCTCAAATTATAATGCAAAGGACACAGTGGCCAGGTACTTGTGATGATCAGGTGGCGATGAGATTAAGGAACTATATTCCCCCTCCTTTTTTTCCTTGTGCATCGGAAGCTGGTCAATATTGATGGTCTCCTTTTATGTTTTTCTAATTTCCCAGTGCCTGGTTGTTCAAAACAAATTACAGATAATATGTTTTGTGTGAAAAATGATATGTGTTGCTTTGGAGGAAGTTTGTTGGAGAAGCATTTTCTTTGGGGGTTCCTGTTGACTCTTTTTCTATTGGCGGCAGTTCTTCTCGCACATTGTTAGTAATTGGAAGGTGCTGAGTTGTTTCATAGACTTGTCAGCTTGTTAGGATGGGAATGTTGGTGGCGGAAAGGGTTTAGTTGTGAAAAACCTTTACTACTCTTTTAATTTGTAGAACTTGGTTGGAGAGAAACAGTGAAGCCTTTTAAGGGCAAGAATAATCTTTAATTGACTGGAAAGATGGGCTGCTTAGGGTTTAGTTCCTAGTTTTGATGTGACTTTATTGATTCTCTGAACTTCTTGGTTTGGTTGTCTTTTCCATTCAATTCTCCATGCCGTTTTGGTTCTTCATCTGTCTTATTTCTTTACTGGCTTGCCCAGTTTTTTAAGCGTTGTTGACTATTATTAACTAGCAAAAAAATTAAAAGCAACTGCCTCTTTGTTAGCTAACAGAAGACAAATTAGCAATGCTGAAGTTAACGAAAGTTAATATCATTCAGAAGACAAACATGGGAGTGGGTAGATGATTTTCTGTGGCTTGCATGTTCTGCACATGTTACATAACTTCTGTATAGTTTCATATTTCAGGACTTAACTTTATCTTTCCTTTTATGATCTACTTACTTATCTCTCTGTTTAACATTAGGTTTCTGTTTGTCCTACTTGTGGTGGGAATGGTGAAGTTATATCTGAATACTGTCGGAAATGTTCTGGTGAAGGACGTTTGCGTGTTAAGAAAAATATCAAAGTTAAAGTTCCTCCTGGAGTCACCGCAGGCAGCATTCTTAGAGTTGCTGGAGAGGGTGATGACGGACCAAGAGGGTATGTAGTTGAACTTTGATAGTAGCACCTGTAAACCTCGTTTGTTAGTAGTCTACAAGTTGTTGTCTTATCACAGTGCATTGTTGACGATTGCCATTTACAAGGCTAACGAATTTATGTACAGTATGGAATATCCGTTAGTCCTTAAATTGTCCTTTTCTTGCTTATATCTAAGATTTTACTCTACAGTCAATCATTCCTTTTTCCCCCTTTCTTAGTGGTGTGTGGATAAGCCTGGAATCCTCAAGTTGCTTCTTTCTCTTATCTAATTTCTTTTATCAGTAGAGATATCTGAGGTGTATATACATTTCTACTCAGGGACATATTTGGTAGTGTAATTTCTTTTGATAGTATGTTTTATCTTAACACTTGATTTCCTGAAACTCTGATTATATACATGGTAAATTCTAGGTAATTAATCTTCTTGTTTCAGCAGGGGTCCTCCTGGAGATCTTTTTGTGTATCTTGATGTGGAAGAGATACCAGGAATTCAAAGAGATGGCATAAATCTCTCATCAACCGTATCTATCAGTTATCTAGATGCCATATTAGGGGCTGTTGTTAAGGTAAATAATCGCCAATTCCAAAAACCTTGCTGTTATTTTGAGAAGCTATATGCGCAAGGAAGGTATTCTAATCTTGTTTTCTAGACACTGGCTTAACTACAATGAAGGCGCAACTCAGCCATAAATCTTCTTGTTCAAAAATACATGTGAGTTGGCTTGGAGCATAGCGTCTTT
This sequence comes from Casuarina cunninghamiana, assembly GCA_028551485.1. Lineage (NCBI taxonomy): Eukaryota > Viridiplantae > Streptophyta > Magnoliopsida > Fagales > Casuarinaceae > Casuarina > Casuarina cunninghamiana. Next base: position 2,412,568 of record CM052364.1, read on the forward strand.
GTCTGCCTACTTATCCAGTAATCCTCTGTCAACCAGACTGGATTAATGCGGGACTATTCATATGAGCTGCTTAGGAGAATAATGTGGTGGATCAAATATTGAAACAAAAAGTGATGCATTACCTGTTTTGTTAATGCTTAACATGTTCTGAATCTTGTCAGCTAGCAATGTAACTGTCCAAGTAAAAGATGGACGTTTTCCCTGGTTACGGTTAATTTGAACTAATACACTAAAACTTTTAGCACAAAAAAAGACTTGGTGACAGTTCCAGTGAACTTGTCACTCCGCTCTTAATCGTGATTCAAAGTTCTGCCATTTTGCTCTTAACCTTTGAATCAAACATATCTTCGTTTACATGATAAGCTACCTTATTGTTATTGAATTAACACCTAATAAGGAAGAGTTTTCAAGATCAGAAAAGGGATTCGGGGGAAAAAGAAAAGGTTGCTTATTAAGAAGCAAAAGGGGCTTCTGTAAATTTTTTGATCTGGGACTATTACTGCCAATGTTTTCCTTTTAGATTTTCAGGTATTTGTTATTGCAACCTTGTGGGTTAGCCCTTCCCCATTGCTTTTTGACAGAGGTATTTCAGACACGGATACATTTTCTATTGTTGAAGAATTTTTTGTGAAATCAAAATGCCCTCTGAACGGAGCTTCCGAACCTTTCTAGCAGTGTTCCATGGCAAGTGACTAAATTTTCATGAATTAGGTAACACTTGTATCATGGTCAACCAGATTCCGACAGCAGACTTGCTAAAATATTGACCTCATTAGCAATAATACTCTTTAATCTTATTTAACTTTCTATTTCCCAACCTACCTTATAAAGACCCTACAGCTTCTATTGGAGACAACGAGTTTAGCTCAACTGAGCTCAAATATGAGTAGGTAAGTTTAGGAACTGAGGAATCTGGAACATGATTTCATGGTTTGGGAACGTAGGCCTCGACAGGTGTATGATGTATATCCAATTAAACATTGCATGTTGATTGCATAAGCGTACATGGTTGCAGAATACACAAACGGTTTAGTATCTTTGGGGCCCCTGAGTTTGTTGAGTTAGATATTAGATAAGCTCTATATCTTATGATGGATATTTTAAATGCAGCCTTCGCAAATTAATACCTCTGAGCCCACAGAAATCCCATATTTGTAATGGTGTTCTTTTGTCATTACCTTCGTTGATTTATTGCCCATCGGCGTCCTTTTATTCTTTCCTCGTAATTTTCTTCTTCATATCTTCTATCCAAACAGGAATAATTGAATTTTTAACGTCTAAACAGGTACAGACAGTTGAAGGAATAGCTGAACTACAAATCTCACCAGGTACCCAACCTGGCGACGTGCTTGTACTGGCCAAAAAAGGCGTACCTAAACTGAACAAACCTTCAATCCGTGGTGACCACTTATTCAATGTTAAAGTTACCATACCAAAACGCATCAGGTACAGGGTCGTTTGTTTATTAATTCTAGTCATCATAGTAACTACATAGCCGAAGACAAAGTTCTGGAGTAGTGTAAACGAATGTGCTGTAATGACTTTAAGGCTGCTCCTGGAGAAAATAAAACTTCTGATTGGATACATTGTTCTGTTTTCTTCTTACTTCTTGTTTAGCACTTGAACACAAGCCCCATAACTTCTTGTTTAGTCCTAGAAGTTCTAGTGTATCATTTTGAACCACCGTCTTGGTAGCTACCATGAAGTTCATTGTGTAGTTGTTGAAATCCCTCTCGTTATGTTGGATCGCCAACTGAGTATTTTCTTGCGGATTAAAATACATGTTTTGGCTTCCCAAAAGCATGATGCTGGGAGTTACAGAATTCCTGTTTCTTCTTGTTAGTTTTTACACTCATTTTTTCTCAGTTCTAAATCGATATGTAATACTAGTCTCTTTTTCAAGTGAATATTTTCCACTTTTCTGCCTATATTCACAGTACCAAGGAGCGTGAATTGCTTGAAGAACTTGCTTTGCTGAGGGGCACTACCAGCAGTCGCTCAAGTTCTTATGCTAAAACTCAGCCAGCTTGTAAGTTATCGCATTTAAATTTTGCTAATGGATTTCCTTCTTTTCTCTTTTTATTTTTCTCTTTCTTTTTGTGTCCTGTTTCTGCTTTTGTTTTAAGATACTCAGTATCTGCATTAGCTTCAATTTAACTCTTTACTTTTGCAGCTAAAACCACAGATAAGCAGGAGCGAAATGTTACAGAGAAAACCGAAGAATCAGCAGACCAAAATGACCCATGGACGAAATTAAAAGAGGTTGCCGGGTAATTGTTCTTCTCTCTTTCCCCCTCTCATTTTTATTTACTTGATCAGTATTTTCTTGTTATGATCCTAAAATTCATGAAATGTTGTGACATTATTGAGATTTTCTGAATGTTTTAATATTGCGCTTTGAGTATGAATTGCTTTTTGCTCATGACGAAGTTTGCATCATTTATAAGTCACTGGAAAGTGTGGGCTTTCAAGCACTATATTTATTGAGGGAACATTAGCGTTTTGAGATCCACCAAACACATGGTTGGTTTGCTTCTCAGGATTATCTGATGATTGTAAAAGCCTCTAGCCTGCAAATCTGGCATCTTTCCAGATGTTTTACCAGGGACCTTTTGGCCTTTTTTCTGACTCACCAAGACCTGATTGGTGCTGTTCTTATGTAGATAACTTTGATTGTGTCACATGCCTGATAGCTCAGTTGGAGTTGCTGGGAATCCTCACCTAAATGTTGGGGGTTCGAGACATCTTGAGTCCCCTTTTACCTAACTAAAAAGGAAAATATTGGACACAACCACTGCTATTGTCCGAACTCAACCAAGCCATGACTGTTCAGCTTTGAACTTTGCCTAGTAAAACAATCACCAGGAATGAACCTTCGCTTGACACAATTAGTCAGAAATATTGGCTGATACTTGGTAGCATGGTATGATGCACCTCTTAAGTTTTAGAATTCTTGAGAACGAGGATGCCGCCCAATCGATTATCAAAAGTGTTAATGCAGCAATTAATCTTTCTTTTTTTCATACACCGGAACTCTGCTAATGCCTGTTAGACCTTGAACTTTCGGGATAGATTAAGCAGAACGATATCCTAGAGATGTATTGCACAGATCATTCATCGGATGCCGTGTTATCTATTTGCACTTAACAGTGCATTTTTGGTTATCTGTCATGCTTGTGTTTTCTCAGAAAGTTGTTTCTCTTCCAAGGTCTATATCTTCACTACTCTTCACTATCTTCACTACTCTACCTCTGAAAACATGTGAAACATGCAGGTCTGTAGCAGGTGGAGTTATGAGATGGCTCAAAGACAATCTCTAGTCCTAATATATTTACTAGGTGTGGTCCAAAGTCATTGACACTTGTCCTGTGTACCAACCGAACTCGGCTGTCGATCTTTCTACCTCCCAAAGAACCGTGCAGTTATCTGCTTGATAGCTGACACAAGATTGTCAGCATTGTACTACACAGATTGAATTGCATACTTCCGGAAATTCTTTAATTTTTTCTGGTCGTCATTTTTTGGCTATTTCGAAAAGTAATGAGAATTACGTTTGAAAAAGCGGTTAAGATTTTGGAATTGGAAGATTCAATTTCTTTTGAATGCGACGTCTCTCTTGTAAGAATAGTGAGGAAGGAAGAAGAGGTAGAAGGACTTGATTGTATTATTTTTACTTGATGAAAAACTATACATGATTTTTGTATATGAAGAAATGTAAAGAACTAAATAACAAAATTTTAACACTTATTCCGATCAAGAAAGAATGATGCAACTTACTACATTTAAGAAGAAAAAAGAAGTTATGGAGCCTTCTTCCTTGTAAGGAGAAACCACAATAGAAACTATTATGAATTGCATATCTAGTACAAATCAGGGGGAAAAAATGATAAACCATAGACGAAGCCATAATGGGCCATAAAGTTTTAATTGGTCAATATCTAAATCCACAGGTTTATTTTCAAATTTAAATCTATGGATATCAAAAGTAACAACAAGACTTTAACGCCAATTTAATTACATAAGCTATTGTGGATGTGTAGAGTTAATGAATTTTTTTGTTCTCAAATCAATGATTCAAATAATTTGATTCTTTTTCTTCCCGTCTTCCTTGTGAGAAAATTATATGCATAGTTCTCAAAAATTGTAATTTATATCAACAAGTAACTGGCTCAATTAGGAATAGATGTTACTTGGAACCTTTTGGTTATAAGTTTAACATCTAATTTATGAATTTGGGTATATGGAAAGAAAAGAAAGCAATTTTTATTCTCAACTTATAAATCAAGACATGTACTTTTGTTTGAATGTCAAATACACCCATTCATTTCCACAAGAGTTAGCCTTTTTGTTGGCATCTATCTCTTTGAAGAAAATAAAGAACTTAGGGATTATGCACATGTTATGTGGTCCCCAACAGTGAAAGCAATGTTATTTGCTCTCAAATTTTGATTGCTAGAACAATCTTCTGAGACAGCCAACACAAGCTAAATTTGTCACAGTAATTCCACTCTTATCCAGAAAAATATGTATAAAGATATGCTACACAAGAATAGGTTCCTAGCTGTATGTCTTTGGCCAACTTCTCTTGATCAAAATAAGAACAACCACAATGACAGGAGTCCATATCATTATCAGAGCCTGTAGGATGTTGGGTCTGGTTATCTCAGGAAAAACTATGCTTCCATACTTGATTGCTGCTGCACCTGCAACTGAACCAGCTACCAATTTCCACAAATAACCCAAATCTTCCTGTTCACAACAAATAAAAACAGCAAAGATAACACTCTTAGGTGCTTTAAAAGATTATTACCAAGATAAACTATCATAAAATTCGATGTACGCAATTTAAGTCCTTGAGTGCCCAGTTTCATGCTACATTGAGAGCAGAACTTCAGTTGAATCCAGAGGTTAGACTGCGCTTAGACCCAAAAAATGTGTATTTCGGCCACTCAATGTGGCCGGTTTCTGTTATAGTTTTTGGTTTCCTTCATTTGAAGCTTGTTGTGGTCTACTAATTAGGTCACATGGAACACAACCATCTTCTTTTCCTCCATTCTTACAGGGGGGATTAGAGCATAACCATGCCAATATACGAGGCTGCTGGTTTCTTCAACGCTTCTATTTAAACCTACGGTTTAATATCTGTAGTTTTCTCTGGCCAATGAAAGCTTTTTAAGTGTTAGGTAGGCAGGGTAGATGGAATGAACGAATTTATGGATTGAGGCGTCCGGGTGATGCTTGTGAAGTCGTGATCCGTATGTAACTATCCCATTCTCCAAGAAGAAACAATCCTAGGATTCCAAAATCCAAAGCCATAGGAAGCCATTAACTTTCAGTCGCCTTTTGGAATATGCTTTTCCTTGATCTAACAGCAACCTCTTCAGGCAGATTCTAATACGTTAGGAAAAATCTTCCAGCAATGGCTAAAACAAGGGCACACAATCGATGAAGTTGATCCCCTTTAGCCAAAAAAGATAAGTTGTTACTTTCTAGGCAATTCGGAGAAAAGGTCCAACCAATCATCTTAACATAGCCAGGACAAAAATTGCATATGTGACCTATCAGTATTTGGGCGAAGTTCAATGTTAATGACACCAACAAGGCCATCATGCAGTTCAACTGTAGACGGGAACACTAAAAGGCAAGCAACTCCTGATGCTGGTCAAGTATGCAACTCAAGCTTGAATGTATTAATCTCCAATTCAGTGAATTGCTTGAAGGAATTTGAGCACTGACTATGAAGAACACACTTTTCTTAGTATTGCCAACTCTTTTAGCAAAAGAATCTCTTGGATTGTTATTGCAAGTTACTTTCAAATGCAAATAGAGAAACATGGTGGCCTCAAGATATTATGAAAACAAATCACAAAACCGGAACGACGGGCATCATATCAGGCAAGAATTGTTCTTGATATTCCCGCTAAAGCTAGTGAATCTTTGGAACATGCAACCTAGAACGCACGCACTGGGTTAGGAAGAACAAAAAAAGGTGAACGCAACACGTCTGAGGGGAAGAAAGTGACCTGAGGAAGAAAAGGCAAACTTGACATGTTGTCGCCTGGGTACTCTTTTTCTTCGTCTGCTTGGCTTTGAGGGTCGACAGCCCGGATAGGGAAAGACCTTCTGGCCGTTGTCCTTGACGACAAGTTTTTTGGGTTCACGATTACAAACTTAATAGTACCCATTGCTTTCTTTGGAGCAGGCTTTGAATGACGGAGATGGGACACCGAGTAGCAGAGCTTGGCAGCTCCGCTTGCTGTGGAAGACATTACCATATCCACAGCTCAATTTCGACACGCTATCCCAGAAAACTGTCTGGAACTCTGGTTATTTTTCTCCGACCGAGATTCACCAAGATGACCCTTTCTTACTAATTAAGCCTTAACCGTATACTATCACCATGCGTCGCTGTTTTGTTAAAATCTAAATATTACATCAAAATGTTGTTTTCTCTTACAAGTTGATTTTTTTTAAAAGGAAAAAAATAGGTTATTTAATATGCAAAATTAGTTTTCAAATAAGACACCCATTAATATATTGTATTTATTTTAAGTAAACAGATTCAATCTCACATGAACCCTCCACCACACACTACATGGGTATGTTATCAACAAAAGAAAAAACCAAAAAATAAAAAGATTTTGTTGGAGGTGGTTGAACTTTTGAGTCCCACAAAATCCACATTATCTAAATTATGCTTAAGAAATTTATTTAAAATAAAATATATACCCATTTCCTACAAATCAAGTCTAAATAATTAAAATTTAAAATATATGTAGTTTTTTTTTCTTTTTTCTTTTAATAAATTAATACTTAATACTTTATCTAGTATATCTGGGCTCGGTCCATCAAAGCCCATTATAGCCAACGTATTTGTGCATTTCTGCAACCGCGACGACCACCATCGCAGGGCTGAATTTGCATTCTATTACGTTTCAGCAAAGTTTTGATCCCCAAAAGGATCGATCGAGCCCTAACCCTAAATTCTTCTTTCCCTGTTCTTCTTGCCGGTCGGACCGGAATCCCTTGTTTCTTGACGCATTTCAGGCAGCGAAGATGGTGTTGGCGCAGTTAGGGGGGAGCATATCGCGTGCTCTCCAGCAGATGAGCAATGCCACCATAATCGACGAGAAAGTCCTCAATGAGTGCCTCAACGAGATCACGCGGGCTCTTCTTCAGTCGGATGTGCAATTCAAGCTCGTTCGCGACATGCAGACCAACATCAAGAAGATCGTCAACCTTGATGATCTCGCCGCCGGCCACAACAAGCGCAAGATCATCCAGCAAGTGTGTGCTTCGGTTCTTTTTGTTTTCTTATATTTTTAGTTAATTATGTCTTGCTGTGGATCAAGGTTTGCTGTTTGCGAGTCATTTTGGGGTTCATGATTATTAGGGTGAAATTGATTTACTGCCTCAAGCTTATAGTCTGGAATTTTCTTGGGCGTCTGGTATGGTTTAGCTTGTGAATTCCCTCGTGTAAATTGGACTGAGGGTGTTGCGGATTCCATGATTTCCATTTATGTCTTTTCCACCACTAATCATTTTCCTTGGGAAAATTTTGGGAGTACCCTATGCGTAGGTAAATAATACCGATATCTTAGGCCCTAGACTTGGGAGTTCAGACGTAGTTTACAGAATTATGGATCAATTTTGACAAGGTTTGCCCAAAGAGATTGCTGATGGTAGAAGGTCATGATGGTAGTTAATACCAATTATCGTGCTACGAGTGCTAGAAAGAAAAGGATTATTTATGTGCATTAAACAATTTTATCTCAGTAGGACTCGGTAACTTTTAGAAACTGATTGTGTGAGTAGGCCTGTTCTTAGTGTTGGGGACTATACTACAAGACCAATAGTCATTATGCAATATCTCTTTATATCTGCTGGTACACTTCTGAGAGAGTTTTTTCTGTAGGCCATATTCAGCGAACTCTGCAAAATGCTGGATCCTGGGAAGCCTTCTTTCGCTCCAAAGAAAGGGAAGCCCAGTGTTGTTATGTTCGTGGGTTTACAGGGTATGTTTCTTTGTCAGATTGGTTTCTTGCTTATCGGGTCATTCAGCAATTGCTATTTAAAATCCCATGAATATAGTTGAAGAGATCATTATATGGGAAGTTGAGATATCTGGGTGTTACATGCGAACATGATCCATGACGCAAAAATTATTTTGTTTTTATCTTAATTTGAAAGTTTGCAGTATTCTTTTCTTATTTGCACCTCTATTGGTTTTTATGATAAATTCAGGGTCCGGAAAAACCACCACATGTACAAAATATGCATATTATCATCAGAAAAAAGGCTGGAGGCCTGCCCTCGTGTGTGCTGATACATTTAGAGCTGGTGCTTTTGATCAGCTGAAACAGAACGCAACTAAGGCCAAGATTCCATTTTATGGAAGGTACTTCTTTTCACATTCTATTGGTTGTCAATGAAGTGAAGAGCGAAGTTATGAAAATCGTGTAAAGAGTTGTTTTACAAGGAAGAGCGGGAGGGAAAGGATAAGCATATGAAAGGAAACATTGGTCCATGACCTTGCAATTTATCTTAAGAAATATTGTACAGACAACAATAATCACACTACAACAAAGGGGTATGCATACTGTTGTTCTCTAGAGATAAAGATATTAATAATCATTATCTGGAAGATGTTATTTGAAAAAATTGTTCTGGCTAAAACAAAGTGGAGCTATTTAATGGGTGTGATTTGCTGTTATGAAGGTTATAGCATAATTAAAGGAGAAAAATTGTCTCTCCCTCTCTCTGGGCCTTATCAACTCAATGACCACATTATGATATTCGTTTTGCTTCATTTCAACTTTTCATTTAATATGTAAATCTGTTAAACTGTCTGAAGTTAAGATTGGAGAGGGTGAGGAGAAGGATGCGCATCCATCCACCAATAGAAGTGCTAAATTTGGGCCTCATAAATATGGCTATTCATCCTTTGGACATCTTGATGTTCTCAAGTTATCCTGTTGGTCCTAGATCAATTGTTGTCCTTATACTTCTGCATATGTCAATATTCAACTTGGCCTGTGCTTGTGATTTGTTGGTCATCTTATTGGTCAGTGATGCTTCAAACTGTCACATTTCATTGGATTTAGTCATTTAGTAATTGGGATTTTCAACCTTACAGCTATACAGAGTCAGATCCTGTGAAAATTGCAGTAGAAGGTGTGGAGAGGTTCAAGAAAGAAAATTGTGATCTAATAATTGTTGACACCAGTGGGCGTCACAAACAAGAAGCTGCACTTTTTGAAGAAATGCGTCAAGTTTCTGAAGCAACGGTATTTTTCTACATTGCTCTGTTCCTCTCAGTTTCTAGTTGATTTTCAATAATTGCTAAAAAAAATTCTTTTCATCTTCCAGAAACCAGATCTTGTTATATTTGTTATGGACAGTAGTATTGGTCAGGCTGCATTTGATCAAGCTCAAGCTTTCAAGCAAAGTGTTTCAGTTGGAGCTGTGATTGTTACCAAGATGGATGGACATGCGAAGGGAGGTGGTGCTCTTAGTGCGTAAGTTTTATTGCAACAATAGTAGCCTACAATTTGATTCTTTTTCACTGGGTGAAATCTGTGAGAATGTTGTTGCTGGGGGTTTTTTTGCATACAATGTGGGTTATGAGCCATCGATTGCACTTTTGTGTTTGCTGTAGTGAAAAAGCTGTGGAATGGGTGAGGGTTAACAAAAGGGTTTTCTTTGTGCTTCATCTTATTATTTTGTACTGAGATATGCTCCTGGATGCCTTCCTTTTCAGTGTTGCGTGAGCTATGGTGCCTTCAAAGGCTTCTCATTGGTCCTAACTAGTCTTTGGTTTAGATTTTTATGGATGAATGACATAGGCAAACTTGATGATAATTTGATTTATCTGCCTGTGTTTTATGGGCAGTGAGACAAAGATGGCCACTTTGTTCACTATGATGTTTAAGAAGGCTGTAGTCACTTATTTTATGTTTGTATTCACTTAGCAATTCCTATAACTGTCTTGGCATTGTTAGAATGCGGTGAGGATTTTTTCTTGTAAGCAAAAATGAGCTATTATGTGAAGTGCTATTGTACAGTGCCTCATGCATGGTGTGTTTGGCGTGAGTACAGTAATTCGATGTTTGTGTCTCAAGCTTCCTGGGGAAAGGATGAAGTTGGTGGTTCTAAGATCACAATTTGATGAGATATATTCGTTCGGCTGCTACTCCTTTATTTTTCAACTACTTAAGATTTTTCAACTACTCCCATGCCCCTTTTGCTTCATATTGAATATTCAATACAATGCTTGGGTCCCTGCCGTGGTGTCATTGGTTAGAGCAGTTTCCATAACTTATATGGCTTTAAGCTACCTTCCAGTTTGTCTCAATTTTCCGTGAAATGGAAAGTTTTTTTTTTTAAAAAAAATGTTTAAAATTTCTCTTCTTTTTCAACTTTGTTAATTAAATCCTGCGCTACTTTGTTTGTGTAGTGTTGCTGCAACGAAGAGTCCTGTCATATTTATTGGGACTGGTGAGCATATGGACGAGTTTGAAGTTTTTGATGTTAAACCATTTGTCAGCCGTCTGTTAGGTATGCACTGATTTTGTGGCTTTGGTTAGATTCCTTGTGAATGTGTTAAGTATTTAGTAATTATCTTTCCAACTAGGTATGGGTGACTGGTCTGGATTCATGGACAAAATTCACGAGGTTGTTCCCATGGATCAGCAGCCTGAGCTTCTACAAAAGCTTTCAGAAGGAAATTTTACATTGAGGATTATGTATGAGCAATTTCAGAACATACTTAAAATGGGTCCAATTAGCCAGGTTATTACTTGATTATGACTTATGCTTTTTCTTTTAGAGCCTTTTCAACAAAAGCTCACCATATTTTGTGCATCCTTGGTTATTGTAGTGTATGTGAGAAATAATGGGTGATCACTAAGCTGCTGTACAGAGCAATAAATGGTAGCAATATCAAATTTTGATTTACAACACTTTATTCACATGGTTGTTGGGAAAAAGTGTCTTGGTGTGAGATGTTCTTGTACTTTTGCAAATCCTGCAGATATGTGTGCGTGCGCGCGCATATATATACATATCGTCCTTGATCCAAATTCTGAATATTTCTGACATAATAGATTAACTAATGCAATACAAAGATATGCAAGCCATTCAGGCAGATCTGTAATGCTATAAAAAGTTCCGGTGTTGCTTTCTTTTTGTTCAAAATTTCACCCGTTTTCCAGTCGTGAAATCTCTGCTAATAACTTCAAACTTTAGTTTATTTGCTTTTCATTTATCTTTCATAATTAACGATATGATAAGATGTTGAGGAAGATGGAGGCTTGTGACTGGGATTTATATTAAGCTTCCAGAATCTCATCTACCACATGAAGTTCCAGTCTGGTTGTAACTTAAAAAAAAAGTATATCCAACCAGAGAGACCATTATTGACCACCACATTCTGGTTATTAGCCTTATAAATCTGTCTGGAAGGCAGCAAGTGATGGAATTATCTTTGAGCTCTGCGTTTGAAATTTTTGACTGAAGCTGTTGTGTTTGTTTTTCTGATTTATCATCTTTGGGGCTGCTTCTTCATGACTGATGGACTTGGTTTGTGTAGGTTTTCTCAATGCTTCCTGGTTTTAGTTCTGAGTTGATGCCAAAAGGTCGTGAAAAGGAAAGTTCGGCCAAGATCAAGCGTTACATGACCATGATGGACTCAATGACAAATGAAGGTAAATCAAGGCTGTTTTATGTGGTTCTGTGATATTCCAGTGGTTATGGAACCGAATTTGTATTATTAGTCCGCATATGTGATCTAACAGTTAACTGCTAAAATGATACAGAGTTGGATAGCACAAACCCTAAGCTTATGAATGAGTCTCGTATGATGCGGATAGCACGAGGTTCTGGCCGTCATGTTAGGGAAGTTATGGAGATGTTGGAGGAGTACAAGCGCCTTGCTAAAGTATGGAGCAAGATGAAGGGGCTTAAGATTCCAAAGAAGGGTGAGATGAGTGCCTTATCACGAAATATGAATGCACAGCACATGAGCAAGGTCCTTCCCCCTCAGATGCTAAAGCAGATCGGCGGCATGGGTGGCTTGCAAAACTTGATGAAGCAAATGGGTTCTACAAAAGATATGATGGGGATGTTCGGAGGTGGAGACAAGTAAACACGACTTCGAGCTTCCTGCCAATTATGTAGGTATTGCCTCGTCAGACAAATTGCACGTCTACGTCTAAGCAAGTTGATGCTGCTAACCATCCTGCACTGCTAAATATTGTTTGTGGCTGACCATACTCGATTTAGTCATTTGTCTGGGCACGGTGACATTTTGCTATGACATTGGAGAGCTTTGGAATGTTACTTTTTGTATGTATTTTACTTGAAAAAAGTTAGTCATGGAATTGAAAAGAATTAGATTTGAATTTGAGGTCATCAGGCAGAATCTTTATTTATTCCCTTGTGACTATAGAAAGAAAATAAAAGAACTCCCACAGCCTCATCCCACCCAGTGTTTGGCTCATAATGCATTTGGGAGTGGAAACTTGGGATTTATTTCACATAGCTACAAAAATATTTTGAGCGTTCGATCTGTGAAGATGGATGAAACTTACACATGAGTTTGCTTTGTAATTAAACGACCTTATTTTGTGAAATATATTACAACTGTGTTGTTCATTCATATCTCAAAGAACTAAAAAATTCTATACCATGTCATCTCTCCAAGAACTTGCTTAGAACAGTTTTTCTAAATGGGACATCCTCGTCCTCCTCCTCTTCTTTCTCGGACTTAACAACAGTGTTCAGAGCACAGCGTATAACCGTATTCACCTGCTTCCTTAATGTGGCATTGTCGACCAATGTATCGGTCAGCATCTTCCTCAGCTCATCATCTGGTGCGCTTCTATCGCTGCCGTTTGCAATGCGAGTTTCGTCAGCTGCAACAAGGGCATTTTCTACATCTTGGGCAAGGAGCTGTGCCTGTTCCAATTAAATAACCATGAATAATCAAGGTCAGAATGAAGAAACACGGAAGTTTGACAGGAGCAATAAGATTAAGCATGAAAATAAAATATCTTCAAGTCTATTTCTGAAATGCACCCGCATTATTTGGACAGGAATGTTGGGCACAAACAGCCAAAAAGGTCAGATCTTGTATTAACCAAGTTCAATTAGTTGGGTGAACTGAGCAGTTCTGTTTGCAAGAACAGATGTTATGGAATGCTATACTTCAATGTACAGCTCATGCTCCACATTTATCTCAAGCACACCAGCACAGCAAGCCACCACAATCCAGTTGCATAGACAGTTTACAGGTAAATTTAGACACATGCAGGCACCGCACGCAACTCATATATATAATATATATGCCATTCACATTTGATTTTAATTCGTAATTCATTATCATGTATTCCAACCACCAATATTGTCATACATGGAGATAACTTAGTTTGACGTTTAGTAAGAGTTTGAGAGTAAGCAGCAACAACTATGGCTAATATCTTAATTAATTGACACTTCCACATAGCATGCCCCTTGCATACCAGTGACAAAAACTAGAAGAAAATTATAGAAGTTCTATAAAAAAAATAGTGAAAGATAAAGATTTTTGCATCTTGAATGAACTACACTTAAATATCAGTCTTTGAAATTTTGATTGCCAAGGACATTTTATAGCAAAAATAAAAGAGAACTAAATGAAGGTGTAAAGATACCTCTGCAAGTAGGAGACCAATTCTATTATCCGATGTTGTCAACAAATCTATTGCATCAGACGGCGATGAAGTATCCACAATTAATTTATCTTCCTCTTCAACAAGAAAGTTAACACTACATTCTTGAAGCCTGTCGCGAAGAATTCCACATTCATGCAGTAACTTTGCATGAGCAGTATTTGCTTGCTCAATTCTTTGCCTTTCCTTTTGAAGAATCCTCTGAAAAATACGTAAGGAACAGCACCATGAAAAAAATGAAATTTGCTAATGATCTAATATATAACAATCAAAAGTCTAAAGACAAAACAATCAGAAAATTTTCCCTTCAGATTGGTAATGAATTAGAAATAACCGGCACTGATGAGAGCCAGATACAAAATATACATATAGGCTCGGGTCATTTCATCATTAATTCATGTTTTGCGGTGATGGGGTGCATTCATGCCCATGTATGTATGATCAATTGGTCTTCTCCTAGTCTCAGAAGCAGAATTTCTCCCCATTAGTTTGGTAAATACGAATATTCAGGAACCCAAAACAATTTCTTTGTTGATATGGTCAGATGGATAATTATAACCCTTTAAATGATTCCCACTTCACATCCAATTTTAGAATCGACTTCAGTAACATCAAGAATAGCTAAAACCATCGACACGTGCAGTTAGTATGACTTTATATAAATTTTAGATCCTAACTCCGGCCTTGGCTTTTCTCATATCTAATATATAAGTGTTCCTTTTGTAGGTTATAAATGTCCCAATTTACAGAACCCGTAAAACAGCACTAAAGCCTAATCATCCATAAGAAAAGAATCAGAAAAAGTGTAAAGGAAAATGTCACTAGAATACATATAGAAGAACCAGAAACTATATCCATGTGTACAAAAGTACATAAAAGAGAGGATGTTACCTCTACTTCTAGTTTTTCTTTCATCAATTGGCTAAGCTCATGCTTCAAATCTAACTGAGAACTTCGAAGAGATTTGACTTCTTTAACCAACACCTTCACATCTGCTTTTGATTTCGTCTCAAACTCTTCATGATGTCTCTGCAGGTTCTCAAGTTGTTCCCTGGCAAAATCTAACTCCTGCAGCAACATTTTGTTCTCCTGAATGATTGCTACTTTTGCTGACTCTGCACGTTCCTTTTCATCCTGAAACATTCTTGCACACCATTATTGAAGGCCCCCAAAAACAGAATAACAATGAAATTCAGAAAAGTGATAATGTTGGGACATGCTGTACCTGTTCACTTTTCAACTTCAGTTCCAGCTCCAAGCGCTTACTGCGAAGCTCCTCCATGTCCCACTGCATTTGTGTAAATCTCTCCCTTTCAGTTAAAACAGCCTGTTCCATGTTATCTTTACAATTCTGTCTGGTAGTTTCAAGCTCCACTTCCAAATCTTTGACCTGTAAAGAACATCCCATAAATGAAATAGATGGACAGAAGGTACTCGATTTGATCCCAAAAGTATCAAACTAAGTCAAGGCCATGGTAAGGTTACTTCCTTTTCACTTTGTGGACCATGAAAAATTCATAATTTAATTTTGACAAAGAGAACTTCCCAACAACAAAATCAGTGCCACGATAAAGTTATCACTTCGAAGAATCACTCCTCTATCCTGAAAATAACATGCATTATCAATTCCACGCTCACTCAGCCCAAAATGAATATCTGACATGTTATGTTTAGCATAAGTCTTCTAAGTTGTGGACAGATGATCAACCTTAATAAATTTGAAATGAAGAAAAAGACAAACCGTCCAAAATTAAATTATCATCCAGAAAAGGTTTCTACAGAAAAAAGAGAGCTTGGGAGGTGGTGGAGGTGGTGGAGGCAGACCCTCACCATGTTCTGTGAATAAAGGCTCCAATTAGTTAGTCCATTTTCTAATTGCAAGTTACTAATTCAGATGTGAAAATCAAACTTCAGTTCCAAACTGTATATTTGTTATGGAATCTGTTTGTTCCAATTTTCAACCTTGTTTGTCTGAAATGTGTTATATAAGCTCTCAAGCTCTCAAATGACGCAGTGAAGTTTCCTCACAAAAATTCTTGAACCGAACAATACAATCTTGCAATTACATAGAGCAAAAACTTATTTTTGAGTAATTACCTAATATCTAGATTCTGGGGACATTCATGTCGAACACATACATTAACAAGCTTTATTCCATATACAAATATTATAAAACAGCATGGTTCGAACTTTAAGCATAAAAAAGTACACCTAGAGTTTTTCTCAATGAGGTATATTACGCTTCACCTGATAATCCTAGTAGGGCACAAACTAAGACTAAATAATGTATCAGAAACTATAAATTCACCTGATCAAACAATTTTTAATTTAGAACAAGTTCGTGGTGCATCAGCTTTATGATATCTCTGAAAATGTTATCACAAACCGATCAAGACGGCCTTATTGAAAGAAAGGATACTTGGTCATATTCAAGACCAAGACAAAACGCTCAAAGTTGAATATTCATAATAAACTAAAGTCACCAATTTCAACTAGAACAACAAGGGACTTAGAAGTTGAACATCTTCTATCTTAATTCCTATTCTTCCAAACAACATAAAATGAAGAAACAAGCAATAGATGTACAAATGCAATACCAATATGGTGTCACAACAGCACAATAGATCTATCAGCTACTTTCCCTGCCTTCATGCAACAATAGGACAATAAATCTATCAGCTACTTTCCCCTACCTCCATCAAAATAGAAACACCAAATCTAAAGCTAATGGTTTCTTGTAAAATGAAATAAGATACATAATACAAACTTCTTTGTACAGAGACATCATGAAACTACTGGAATGCCCAATGCTGATTATCAGAAAAAGAAAGAAACAATTGACCGTGAAATCAAAGAAACAGAATTCTATAAACAAGAAGAGAGAGAGAGAACATTACTGTTAACTACTACCTTTGTTGTGAGGAATTGTCTCACAGCAACTTCTTGGTTCAATCTTGCAATAAGATCCTCCAAGTCTGTTTTTGCTGTGGCTAGTCTTTGATGCAGGGTACTGAGTACCCTGTTCAATTTGTGTCGTTCTTCAGAAGGAAGAGTGACCAGTGACTCCCTTTGAAGCTGTAAGTCTGGGTTTTCAACAGAATCTGCGTTCCTTAGAGCATCAGGACCCTCGGAATGGTTGGGGTGACCACCACCTATATAGGCTTCCCCTATAGTTGATATTTCGCTGGCTCTTATGGAGCTCAAGTCACTTCGAACACTCTCAGTAGAGAGCCTACGAACATGACCTTCCAGCTTGGAGTTCCGTAGTTCAGGAAAAAAATCCGTTCCATCCATGCGGAGAAGTTTAGCATCAGAAGAAGTACTCTCAGTTAGGTCATCCCTAACTCTACTGTTGCTCTCACTTCCTGCATGCACTCTACGACTTGAAAGTCTTTGTAGGCTCTCCCGAATAAACCTTCTGTTAAACATACTATACTTGCCTTTTGTTTCAATTGAATCAAATAAATCTGGTTCGGACATTGAATTCCCCATACCAAGATCAGCAGAACTATCATTCCAGTGCCTTGGTGTTCCAACCTCAGATATCTCGTTATAATCCTCATTACCATAATCTGATGCAATGGACGAAGTACCAGCAAGCACAGAAAAGTCTGAGCTAGCATGGAACAGAGTTGATGAATCCACACCACTAGTTGAGTTAGCCTCAGGAACTGTCTGATTCTCATCATTGAACGCTGAAGATTAAAGACACAAGAACACGTTAATTTTGCAGAAGCCACTAATATTCTACTTCTTAGTATCTCCACCACTAATATAATGCAAATTGTGAGATGCATCCAGGAAACACCTACAAGACCTCACAGCAGCTTCTAGCTCAAGAAAGGTTGCCACAGGAGCACTTCTTGATATGTCAATGTCTGACAACAATTTCTCCATCCAATCCTCCAAAGCACACCTTCGCTGCAACAAACTAACCAATTTGAGAATGTTATTACTGTTTTTTTCACACAGCATGTTATTGACTTATAAAATCTCAATACAATCCTCAATAGTGGAAACAGAGGCAGAAACATAATCAATGGGGGTAATGTTATACAAATGGGCCACTGCTCCCCAAACTCATAAATTGCATGTTTAAACATAGAATTAGAAAGGGAAAGACCTACAATTTGCAAAGCCTAATTGAAAGAGACCATGCTTTTAAAATTTCACTTCGTACACTAACTACAACTTTCAGGTTCCATTAGAAACCAAAATTATGGGTCAAACAAACTACAGTATCATGCATGTGGCCATAATACTCGAGAAAGAGTTCACCCAAGCTACTATCCAGTAGAGAAGAAGTTCTAGGCACATACCATGAAACAGAAAACAATCCTTCTAAAGCTTTGTGCAATAACATATTAACAGCCTAACCACACAGGCAACACAATTATAAAATTTACCCATATCCAGTAAAGTGTGAGATCATCACTCCAACAAATGCACAGTAACAGGTAGCAATTTCAATAGAATGGCACCAAGAGTAATGACTGTGTCCATCCAACCAACAGCCATTGTATTGACAGAGGCCTCGATGAGACATGACAAAGATACGAGAAAAAGGAGGAAGGTGGGAGTGAGAATTGAACAACAAAGAGAGGTAATAGCGAGATAAGCTCACAGCTTCCCAGTGCAAATGTCAAATATAAAAATATAGTAGACAGTGAAAGCCTGTCCTCATGATTTCCCACATTCATCTCCAACTTCAATGAGATTAACCGTAGTGGTCCCACTTCTACGGGACACCCTACTAATCTGAAGTTCAAATCCTTCTATATATCCAGTCTATGTTGTAAAGATATTTCTGTAAACATCCATCAATTTCGGCAGGATGGCTCAAATCTAAGAAAGAACAACTCCTTATTAGCAGCAGACAAATCAAGAAAGGGGACAACTATAGCAACTCGAAGCTGGAGCATATTGTTCAGGTAATGAGTCTAAAGCATATTACTCCTAAAGCAATGATGAGAATCATTTGTAAAATCTACATAAGTTATTGCCCCAGTAACGTTTTTCAAAGAGTATATCCAATCTAGATATTATTTCTGACTACCAGAACCACTAGAGAAATTAGTTGCCACATAGAGTATGATAGACCAACAAAAAGATTCATGTAACTTACCTCTTCCAATAATGTCCGGCTTTTCTTTTTCAAAATCCTCTTTGGAGGAGCTGGAGGCAGATTTTTCATCGGAAATGCAGTTTTGACCTGCAAAGCCAGTTTAAGAAAAAAAAAAATGAATGAATACTCCAATCACAACTTGAAAATGATACAATGTATTCACCAAATCAGAGAATGAAAAAAGCATAAAACACATTTATAGGACATATTAATTTTGGAAAACAATCCAAAATGCATGTAATAGTAAGGGGGAAAAAAAAAACAAAGACCTATTCAAGCGGTACAAAGGAAATGTCACTTACCTCAGAAAAAAGCTTCAAAAAATCATTAAATCTTCGTACTATTACTCGAGTGGTGGTGATCCCTTCTGGAGATTGTATACCAACTTGAACCCTGTAGAACTGTTCTATATGAATGTTAAAACAGAAAACAACTGAACCAGTATACAATTAAACCTACAATAACACAAGATGCGGAAAATTCTATTAACACACTCCCCATCATACTACTCAGATTATACTATTCAAAAATCTTATCAGCGACTACAGAAATAAACTACTCTCAGAAACCATAAGTGACAAATTCTACCACATTAACCTGTTTGTGAAAATATGACAGAGAAGTTGAAAAAAATTGTAATACATATTTCAACATTATACTCCAATGAAACCCAATTAAAGGAATAGGTAAACCTTGAAAGCTTCATACTGAATTGTCCTCTGTTGTCTTAGAAACAAAAATATAAGGGTGAAGTCTTTCTTTTGAAACAAACCTTCACTTACAAGATATGTCAAGACGAAAGGTGATGAAAAAAAGCAAAGACCAAAAGATTTTCTTGACCTAGAAGTTGAACAAACAATAGCAACTAACCTGAATGTACAATTGCAGATATGTCTATAAAACAAACAAGAAGGAATATTTTCAATGATCAAAAAGAAAAACAAAAAGAAAAAAGAAAAAGGATCAGAAATCACGAAGACACAAGTTTACCAAGTGAGTTAAGAGTTACAAAATTCAAAAGGGAAACAAAATTGAGTGAAGGAACTAACACTTATCTAAGTGGAGATCTAAAGTAAACAGAAAAAAATTGTCAAACTTAAAAGTAGCAAGATAAATAAAATTGAAAATTGAAAAATAAAAGATTATGAAAACTAATGCATATCCATACCACCACAGGATCTGAACCTCTTGATTTGGCAAGGAAAACCCATGAAGGGATTGTGATGCAGTAACTCCAACCAGTATGAAAGTCATGTGGCCAAACAGTATTACGTCCATCCTACACTCCAGAAGTAAGAACACTGTCGTAAATGAAAAGATTTAGGACAATCTCAATAAAAAAAAATATAATATGTGCCAGCGCCTGAGGAGCTCAGATCAGTAAAAACACCGACAAAAAAAACAAAACTCTAAAGCTGCTGATGCAGGCTCACCTACCAAATGTCACAAGAATATATATAAAAGAAATCTCTAGACAAGTCCATCTGATAGTCAACATGACATACATCGAGCACAATATAAATCATCTTTTATCATTCCACCTTGCTTCTGATGGCTCTGCTGGATGTCAATCATACATAGTTGCAGTCTTTGGTTGTCCCAGACATAGAATCGATTCTGTAATACTCAATGTATCCGACAATATGATCCCTTATACTTTTTATAATACTCAAAAACGTTTGAAGCATGAAAATATATCACAGGAGAAAACTAAGTTATCACAAGAGATTACGACTGATTTATTGTAGTAGCCTAATAAGTGCAGCCTATAACATGCAATTAGTCATACAAAATAATAGGTAACTTTGAATTTGAGCAAGGTCAGATTAAGCTCTATGCCATTAAATGCACAGAAAGTATCACCAACTAAATTTTCAACATAATAGAGAGAACCGCTCCCCATGGTTAAAATTTGTTCCTACTGGCATTTGTGTTTGCATTAAAAACTGTGCCAACTTCCATTACAGCAGAACTATGCTGTATATTGAAGAAACAAGTTAAATGGAACACTCCAATATTCAAGAGGGATCAACAATGTCATCATGGACTGAGAAGGTTATGAAGTGCCCAGAGTTTGAACTTGACTTTAAACTTAAATTTGATATACTCTAAATCTCCTACGAAACTGATGTCTATCCTATAACAAAGCCAATTGAAACAAATATTCTTCACATAAAAGACCCTTAACAAGTTTTTCTTGATTAAAAGTAATAAAGAAATGATCAAAGATACACTTGACAACAATCAGGATATTAAAAATCCCTCCACTTGAATCGCACGCGGTATTTGATACTTAAAAAGGTTTAAAACAGGTAAGTTGGATGTAAAAGTTACAAACAAGGAGACAGGGTAGATACCAACCCTAGCGAGTCACACGTCAAGAGTTCTTTTACAATAGTACATCAAACTTTAATAAATCGATATTTTGCTGAACTTCCAACGTAAACGTATGGCCAACACATGCCCCTAAGACTTGTCATACATAAAGATAACAGGAGAGAAAGATCCACCTTGTCTTAAAAAGGTCAAAATAAATTTTATTTTTTTTCTTAATACTAGTTTTGGATAGAATGTTGAATAACAAATCGATGTCAAATTATCATTTATAATAAGAATATAGAAGACATATAATGCAAAATGGAGTACTTGGTAAATTACCACTCTAATTCAAATCACAGAATGGTGTAACATTGTAAGCATCACTACACCAAGGAATTCAATATTATTTGACCCAACCCCTATAAGTAAACAAGTAAATAAAGGAAAGAAAATAAACCGTGCAAATTACTACCAGAGGCAAGCATTGCAACTTATCACACATAAATCAAATTAAAGTACTTGTAGGCAATCGCCAGCTCGATCACTTCAAAGAATCGGCTACCTAGAAAATCCAATTCAAATCACTCTAGCTCCATCAAATCAAACAGTCAGCTCAAACAAGCACACAACTTTTACCAAATTAACAATATCCGCAATTTAGAGTCCATTTCCACCAAGGATCAAACATGACAAAGAAAAGTACCCATTTACGGGGAGGAGGGCTCCAGTCCATGCCCAAAGGGAGCGGCGACTTGCCGTCATGGCGGTGCTTGGGAGGGCTCGGATTCCGCACTACGCGCCTCTCCCCACTGTTGCTACCGGAATTACCCCTGTTACCGTCGAAAAAATCGTCGTCGTCGCAAGGACCAGCTGCGGAATCTGAAGAGGAAGAAGAAGTCCGGCGATGAGAGAAGGGTTCCAGGATGGCATCTGAGAAGTTGAAGTCCAAGAGAGAGAGATCATGCGCGTAGAGATTCATTTTTCTCTCCAATCCTCCGTGATCGCGTGACTGAATTGCACGTCAACAGATCTTCAAACAAACAGATATTCGAAGATGAATGACTCTTCTTCTTCCGATTGATACCCGGCGATCTTTCGCTTCTCTTCTCCTGTTTCAGATTTTAATTTTCCTCCGAACGCGACCTTGAATCTTGATCCTACTCCACCGCTTGCCGAAACGTTTTCAACTCTTATTTGTTCCACAGTTTTCTTTACAGAAACGAAATGATTTTTCCTTTGGCTCTATTCCTTCCATTACGTGGCTGGTAATTATAGATACCTAGGAAATAAAATCTACTACACTTGTCGCAATAAGAACAAATATTAGAAAATTTTCGGGTCGGTTTTAGGAACGGGTAAAGGTTACAACCCTTATGAACTAATTAATACTAACGTAAAAACTTAAATTAATAGTAAAAAGCACATGTTATTATTATTTCTCAAAAACAAGAAATTATTAACATGGAGCCAAATTTGATTTAGTCTAATATTATTTGTTGAGACATTTAGGCGTTAGCATTGAGTTAAAAAAAATTAAATTATTAGTTAAAGCATACATCTTGTCCCTTAAATGCTTTTAGCAATAGTGTACGAAGACTTTTTAGTTATATCATTCGGCCAACACTTTTTTCGTAATAATTACTAAGAATATTATGTGAGAAATAAGAAATAGTTATTTTTTAATATTAATCAAATTACTGGATTACTCATTAAGTGTTTGTTTTAATTAAACCATTTTCTTAATTTTATTTTTTTTTACCTTTTTAATTCATCCATGTCATTGAATAATTTATTACTATCTCATTCTATATAGATCATATATACGTATAGTCCCACAAACTTCATTTTCATTTACAAGTTTGCCTCTATTGGGAAAGAAATATTTTGTTCTAATTAATCTAAATTGGGTTTATATTTATATTTTAGTAAAAGGTGAATTGCAAGTTAGGCATTGCAATAGGATGGCTTGTATATATATATATATTTATAACTCACACACTTTTGGTATATATTTGTAATCTTTTAATCTTGTGTAACACTTATTTTTAACAGAGTTAAGTTGTTGTCAATATATAATGACTTATATAATATATTATCATTAAATAATTTAATTCAATATATGTACACTTGTATAGTTCTAATTAGCCTAAAAAACTCAGATTCTAAGTGATTAGTAATCAATCATGTATGAGATTGGAAGATGACAAGTAATATATGTCAAGAAAAAACAGAAATAAGAGGCCAAGAAACAGAAGGATAGCGACTGAATCATTAGATAATGGACGACGACCCTCCGATTCACGAACAGTCATTGAGTAATACCAAAAAATAATTCGATACTAGTGAATGGTCGGAGAAGCCACAAGACCATTACAGAACTAGTCAAGGAGCTCAAAATGGAACTATTAGTGGGATTACTTAAAACAGCGAATTCTAGTTTGTACTAGCAAAGACAAAGTCGCCAATGCTGTGGCGCAATATGAGGTTGGGTAAAAGAAGCAGAAAGTGACATCTTACAGACGATGGAAATCAGAGTGGCGCGGGACAGAATGTCCCCGCAGCATGCCTCTCTCTGCCACCCACAGTTGGCCCCAATTGAACCCCGTGACTCTGCTTATCAGGCTCTTCATTAAGACCTGAAAAATCATTTATTTTTTCGTTGTACAATTTGGGAGCTTTCTACCTAATCTCATGCAAGGCCATTTGATTCTCTTTTATAATTGCCGTGTCAAAATGCCTAAAAATTAACTCAGCTAACTTAAATGTTGAAGGTCTTTTTACCATTTAAACTGTATTTGAAAAGACCTTATTTGGAGATATAAGACTGATGTTCTACACACACTTTAATGCGCACTGAATGTCATTAAATATTTGTTTTACTTTTTACCCTTGAAACTCAGTGTTAGAAGCACCAAAGTTGGTCGATGCATGCATCATCCTATCTCGGCTCAAGGTTTCAGGATGAATGCCCAAATTGAATAGATGCTGGGCTCTGAACCAAAATTGGATTCTGTGCACGTGTTGGCAAGTGATGGGATGGGATTGATATCTTTGTTCCTTCTTTGTTTTCCCTCTTTGCCCATCTCACATGCACATACGGCCTCACAAGACGGTGGGCACTCACAACGGGAGGACCGGCGGTATTTCTGTTTATATTGGACTTCATTGACAATAAACCTCTCCTACTTGTTTTCTCCCAGAGGCTCTCTCTCTATCTCTATCTTTCTCACCGTGCGTGTGTTTGGCTGTTCCGCCAAGCCTTGTCCTATGTATAATCCCAATACTAGGTAGGCTTGCGAAGACGAAGAGACGTCAAGTCCTGTCATGCTCTTCCACGGCTTTCTTGAACTTCGTCTCCTTACATGTGGCACTGAAGTTCAAGATAGCAGTGGGAGAACATGGCAAGCCAGGACTTTGCTTTGCACTCGGGATAACAATTATGGTTTCTTCTTCGCTTGTTCAGTTCTGAATTGTTTCCTATGATTTTCTGTCGCTTCCAAGAGAGTCAACTTTCAGAATTCAAGATTCAGAAGCACCGAATTTCCGGCATGAAAGCAAATTCCTTTAGTTTATGTGCTATGGAAGTGGTCGTTCTGGTTTCTTTTACTGTTCTTTCTTGATAATTGGCTTGTTATGTTGCAGATAGTTTCTCCCTGTGATTTCCTTTTCGTGTGGGGATAATTTTCTTCTATCTACTCTCTTTCTTTGTGGAAAAAGGCATTTGTAGTAACAATAGAAGACTACTTAAAACAAAGTCATGAATTTCATTAAACTTTTATCAACTTTTGATGTAATTTTCTGCCCTGTTTTTTTAAGAAACGGAGAAAATCTGGACTGCTTTTCTTGTTTTTGTGAGCTTTCCGTCAAAATCCCATCTTCGCACTCTATTTTTTTGCAATTTTTTGGTAAATTAAATGCATTAATGAAAAAATTGGGAACATACGAGATGGACAAGGAAAGGAATGCCCATGCTTGGCAAAATCAAGAGGAAGCATAGACAATGGAACAGACAACTTGGCCCAAAGGCCGAGGCGAAAGATCGTGGCAGGAGAAAGTGCATGGGACCCAAGTGGAGAAGGGATGCATCCCAGACAAAGCTATCTTCAGAATTTTATAGAAAGCCCACACTGTATGAGATGTTCTTCGTGCACAAGGATAATTATTAAAATGTTTATTTTCTTTCTCAAAGATTAATTTGTGAAAAATGAAAGATTTTTATATATAAAAAAAGACTATATTCTAATATATTTGTTGGAGATACGGTTGCCCTAGTATCTACACCCTTCCATGTTAAGATGATTGAAATATTCTATTTATAGGTATAGATCACATTGTATAGGAAATTATTCTACTCATTGATTATAATTGTTCTTTCTTTACTTGTCCTCTCATTGTATTATAAGAATGACAAATTGTAATTGTATTTCTTCGAGCAATCCAATACATAATTTTCTCAAACTCCTGTCTCTTAGTCATTGCTTCCTCTTTATTTCCTGTCAATATTGATAATATATAATACATATTAGATTTCAACTAAAACTTATCTTATGAAATACAAAAATGATAAAAAAAAGTTAAGAATGTTCCAACTTGGGTTCCAAAAAAGACGAAAGATGAAAGGTCAAAAGGTGAGCGTGGGGTAAGAACTGTGGAGAAAAAATAAGAGTTCCAAAATGTGTAGTTCGAAGAAAAGGATTTGAGATTTCGGGGGCTTTACTAGGAGTTGACAAAAATTTTTACTAGAGATTATCTTCAATTGGTAATATGGTTGTTTTAGTTGCTCCATGTAAGCTTTGTTATTCTAATGGACTCATGAGGTTTCGCTTGGGCTTATAGGAACCCATGTTAGAGCCAATATTTAAGAGTAATTAGATATGACTTGTTACCACATCGTAGCCAAGTGATCATAAGAAACAAAAATAAAATAAAATAAAATTCTATTAAATTTAATGAAGTGATATCTTCGTTGGCCTTTTCTTTGAAATAGATAAATAGTGCTTGACAATGCAACTATTGTAACGTCACTTTTCTCATGCTGTTGGTTGGGTTAGGTAATGACGCCCAAGCACTTAATTTTTTTCTTTGACTTTTTTGTCTCCTACCCAAGCGGTTGCAGCCAAGCTAAGTATCATCTCCAAATCCTTACCATAATCTTTTTATTTTTATAACTTTTTAACCTAAGTCGTGTGGTTACATTTCCATGTTATTTATGTTACATGTTTCATAACACAAACTGATGAAATCCTAATTTAAAATTGTTCAAAGCATGGATGTTGATTTAATTAAATTAAAAAGTATGATCAAAATGAAAGTTTGCAGAAGTAGGAGGGGCATGACACAAGTGTATACAAGGGAGTGCAAAGAAAATAAACATAAATACTGAAAACTACAAGAATCAAACAAGTGATTAACCACTTGGTTTTGTTGTAGATTACTAGAAGCGTGCACGAGTGATGTGCATGCTCATTTGAAAAATAAATAAACAAAAAAAAAAATTAGATGTTGAAATAGCATCTCACAACACCCACCATGAAACTTCTATAATTTTCTTTGTTTTTCTTGATATATTTCTAACCAAAATACTCCTTTCTTTTGGTGAAACTTTTCATGTTAAATCTCTCTCATTATTTTATTAATTAATTGGATGACATGAAATGAACTAAATAATTAGATGATAATATTTTCTAATTTATAATTCTTATTTGTCATTCAAATTAATGAGTACACAATAAGTTGATGATGTAAGAATGATTTCACACTCTTTATTTTCATAAAAAGTTCCATTCCCTATAGGACAACTATTTCAATTTCATTTGGACAACACATCATTATCCATGTGAAAAAATAAATAATTAGACAATACAAATTAAAATAATCCATAATTTATAACTTTTCTTTGTCATGAAACACAATCCGCACGTGCACACATACTTTATTTTTGCAAACAACTTGTTGACATATTATTTGCATAGACTTAGTAATACCGGTTGGATAACGATGAGTTCATCTTAAATACAACAAGTTTCATGCTCATTGTAGATTGAATCACATGTTTATTCTTTATAACAAAGAACATACAAAAAGTTTATGGTAATTGATCAAATTATATCTTTGTGATTCTAATAACTTTATAATCATAAAATTTAGCGTTTATGGAAGCAGAGGATTTTCCGATAAGCAAAAGGATTGACTTAATTTTGCGAAAAAATTGGTTCCCACAATAAACCGCCATTAAAAAATATCTTAGTCGTACTAAACCGACAACGACGTTTTCCGCGGTCCTCCAGTCTTCCTATATGATTAGGTTTTCCTATGTGGTTCGGGCCTCCACACCGTAGACCCCACTCCCGCTTCTCCAACTTCTCCCAAGCCCCCCACAGCCGTTGAACCTAATCAAGTGGGCTCCATGGAACGAATCCAACGGTCCGATCGCTCCCATCTGAGGTGGGTGGGCTCTAATCTCAGCCATACGGTTGGGTCTCCTGGTCCATCACAAGTTGCTATATAAAAGGTATAAATGGACCCCAAGTCCACAATCCGATTGAGCTTTCTTGTTCGGCACGTTGCTTTTTGTCGTTCTCATCCACGCCTTCCACAGAGAAAAAAAAGGCCTACGCTTTAGCCCTAGCCCCGTTAGGGTCCATTAGGGTTTTCCTGCCAAAGCTCTGAACCTGCGATTCAAAGCTCAAGCCCATCAACTTCGTCTTCAACCTCCCTCTTCCCCAAATTTCAAATTTTTTTGGCTAGATTATTAAACAATTAAGAAAAATTAAGCAAAACAAGAGAAAATCGAAACCCTAGATCTTGGAAGTTGCATTGAGGGAGCTTTTTGGTTTGCAGGTGCGCGATTCTTTGTAAGAATTCCTTACTTTTCTTCTCTGGTTTTGTTTGAAACATATTGAATTTGCTGCTTCTATCCGAGTTTCCTGTGATTTATGCAGCGTTTTTAGTTCGTAGATCTGATTGTTATTGTTTCCGGGTCTGTTTGACCGTTTTGGTTTTTAGGTTTTCTGGGCGTCATCCTAGTTCTTGTTTTTACTCTATTTTTGTAATCTTTTTGGGCGTGTAGGTTGATTTCAGAACCTTTTGTTTGAAACTTACGTCGATAAGTCCATGTATGCACTAAGTGTTCGATTGTATGTGTGTCTGTGTATATTCTGCATATGTTACACTGCGGCAGAGTGAGTAATTATACGTTCGAAGGATTTTTAGATTTGAAGTTTTGGTTGAAGAGGCGTTATTTGCTTTTTCGTCAGAAGAAGACAGATCTGAATTCTGAACTTAGAAGAAGCGCTTAGAAGCTTGAAGGCGTTCTTCATTGCCTCTCCCTTCCTCTCGCGCTCGCTCTCGCTTTCCTTGTTTGTTTCTTTGGGGTCTAAAATATGCTAGGGTGCAGCGGAAGGGTACTGTACGCGGGACAGTGTTTAGGATAGAGATTTTTTATGGGGTCTCATGTAACGCCGTTCAGTAAATTTTATGTCCGGTGGGCTACTTTTATGGCCCAAAATGACTGTTAAACCCAATCACGGTTTGGAGAGCATGTTTTGTTAAGTATCAGCTTTTTAAGTGCAAGTAAATGGGAAAGGGGATGTTTTTGTGGGGCCGATGCTTAGGCGTTGAAGGGACGGGATGGGGCTGGGGGCGGACAGAAGGTTCTCATCCTTTTTTTTTTTTTTTCCCCTTCGAGTGAAAAGAATTTGAGATTAACATTTATGGGCCGGGCTTAATCTACTTTTGCATGAAGCGAGGTGATCTGTGGTTGGCACTCTGATAGTGGTCATGATCTCCCCGAATAGGTATAGGTTGGTTAACAACCAGCCACCATTCATGTGTGGCTTTCGTCTTGTTTGATACTGAGTTCGGAATACTTTTCATGAATTCATGCCTGTCATCATGATGTTTTATGTCATGCATTAAAATTTTCTTGTAATTAATTACTTATTGGAGCTTCTTTGAAAACAAAGTCATTCTTGTGGTTATACAGACATTGTCTACAGTTGTTGCTGGCTTAACTTCAGGACTTCTTTTTTTTTTTTATCCAAATCTATTTTCCTATTAAAAATGACCCGCAGTACTTCTATTCAGGTGTCATGATAGAGTACCCAAAGGTTATTCTTCATGTATCTGCTTGGACTAGTTTTTGAAATCATCACTTCTTTGCGTATTTTAATATATTCTTATGGCTCTGTATCTCTTAATCCAGGAGTTGTTATTCATGCAACTGCTTATTTAAATTGAGAGGTTTTATTTTGGAAAAGATATATGGTTAGTTTTTCCTTTGTTGGGTTTTACTTTTCTTTGTTTTCGGGGTTTAGTTTCTTGTAATTCCGTATTTTTCCCCATTAGATGACTGAAGTGTTACCACGTCATAAGCATTATACTGTGACAGGCTGTAGTTTGGTGTTCCACTTTTCTGGTCTTAGTCCCGTTGCAATTTTCCTTAGTGTCCATTTATTTGGGCATTAGACATCATGTATGACTGCTTATTAATTGGACTAGTTGTTTAGGGAAATATTATTGTGTTATATCCCGTTAAAAAGAACCACCCTCTTCCCTCCCCCTCCTCCTCCTCCTCCTCCTCCTCCTCCTCTTTATTTAGGTAGTAAAGTGTTAATTTATCTATCCTTATGCCTACATTTTGTCTATGAGTATAATTCGCCAAAAAGGAGAAAAAGAAAATGAAAGAAAAAGAAGCTTGTTATCGCATTAGCAATTCTGTGGCTTTGATAAATAATCCCTGAAATTCGCCAGGATCTACTTCTAATTGGTACATCACCAGTGTTCTTTACTGGAATTTTCATTTGGATTTCTCCATTAGTAACCTGATTCAGGGTTATCTTTGTTTAAGAAGTAATCATAGTAACCATTGAATTTTGTATCATTTTTATTAATGAGTATGTGGATGCATGCCGCATGTTCTTTTGAAAGTTTAATTGGATTTATGATCTACTGTGCTATTTAAATTCTCATATCTGCATTTAGTTGAGCGTGTTCACTAGTTGTACTTCATGGTCATTACTAGAACATGTGGTTTATTTTTTGCGATGAACTCACTCTGTTTCAGTGACTTATTGGTGATGTGAATCATTCCATTCAAAGATGTGAATCCATTGATTGTTACATGGTTTTCCATTTATATCCATTCATTCACGTTGTCTACAGCTCATCCCAGAATGCTAACAAGACCTTACCAGTTTCTTTTAATATTAGATGTGCACAATTATCATGCATTTGGTTCATTTAGTATGAATGGACAAGGAAGTCATAAGTGGTTTAGATCTCAATTTCTTATGCTTCTTATTGAACGTTTTTTTGTCACTCACCATTGAACTTATTTTGACAGTCACCATGTGCGCTTGCAAAGCTAGTTCTTGAATGTCCAGATTGTCAACTTTTATGATGAAATTTTGCATATTTCCGGGCACAAGGACCAATTTCAGTAAATCAATTGTGCTCTTATTCATGTCTTTTCTAATGCTGCTCTCTTCTTCCTTTTCAGGACTAGTTTCTCCATGGAGATAGATTCCTCTCTTAATTCCATAATCCCCATCACCCCTACTGACAACTATGAGCCACCCAGTTCAGAAGCACAGCCCAACAAACGTAGGAGAAAGAAGTCCGTTGTCTGGGAGCACTTCACAATTGAAACTGTAGGTCCTGGATGTACGAAAGCTTGCTGTAAGCTATGCAAAAAATCTTTTGCTTACATAACTGGTTCGAAGCTAGCAGGCACCAGTCACCTCAAGCGGCATATTTCCTTGGGAATCTGCCCAGTATTCCGTCAGAATAATCAGCAATCTCCGTACACACCAGGCTCCAAAACTGGTGGTTCAGCAAGTGGTACTGATCAACCAAAAAAACGTCAGAAAACACATGGAATTGCAAGCACCCCCTTTGATCAAGAACGCTGCAGCCTTGAGATTGCAAAAATGGTCATTCTGCATGACTACCCACTTCACATTGTGGAACATCCAGGTTTCATTGACTTTGTCCGGACTCTTCAACCTCAGTTCAATGCTGTGAGCTTTGATACTGTTCAAAATGATTGTGTGGATATATACCGCAGGGAAAAACAAAGTCTCCTAAATCAAATAAGTGGAATTCCTGGACATGTTAGCCTCGCTTTGGATTTATGGACATCAAATCAAACTTTAGGCTATGTTGTGCTAACTGGGTATTTTATTGACAGTGATTGGAATTTACAGCGTCGGATCCTCAATGTAGTTATGGTACCTTCTCCTGAATCAGATATTGCTCTTAATCTTGCTGTTGTGGCTTCCCTATCTGATTGGCATTTGGAGGGCCGGCTGTTTACCCTCACAGTTGATCAATCCTTCTCAAGTGAAACTTCCACTGGAAACCTAAGAGGCCTTCTTTCTGTCAGGAACCCACTCATGCTGAATGGTCAGCTGTTAATAGGGAATTGCTATGCTCGTGTTCTTGGTCGACTTGCACAAGACGCACTAGTTGCAATGAAGGAGACAATCCAAAAAATCCGTGATAGTGTCAAGTATGTGAATTCTTCAGAGTCGCACAAAGAGTTGTTCTTTGATCTGAAGCTGCAACTGCAAGTTCCCAGCTCTAAGAAGCTTTTAGTTGATGACCAAACTAAGTGGAACACAACATATCATATGCTAGTAGCTGCCTGTGAGTTAAAGGAGGTCTTTAATTGCTTGGATACCTCCGATCCTGATTACAAGATGACTCCCTCAATGGATGAGTGGAAGCAGGTAGAAACTCTCTGCGGATTCTTGAAGCATTTGTTCGATGCAGCTAACATATTAACGAACCCAAGGTACCCAGCTAGCAACACTTTCTTTCCAGAAGTGTCAAAACTTCAGATAGAGCTGACGAATTCAGCCATAAGCCAGGATCCTTTTGTTAGCAACTTGACCAAACCTTTGCAGGAAACATTCGATAAATATTGGAAAGAATGCTATCGGGTTTTGGCTATAGCTGTAGTATTGGATCCAAGGTTTAAAATGAAGCTTGTGGAGTTCACCTTCACCAAGATTTATGGTGAGAATGCTGAATCGTGGATTAGGGCTGTTGACGATAGTGTTCATGAACTCTTCCTAGAATACATTGCACGAGCACATCCCCTTCCGGCACTTGAAGAAGGTCATGATGGTATGAACAAAACAGAGACAGCACCAGAGGGATCACAAGAGGGAACCCTTGTTTCTAATGTGGATGGGCTTTCAGATTTTGAAACGTATATCAATGAGATTACAAGCAGCCAGCACATGAAGTCGGAACTAGATCAGTATCTGGAAGAGTCTCTTTTGCCTCGGGCACCAGATTTTGACATTTTAGGTTGGTGGAAACTAAACAAACAGAAATACCCAACTCTATCGAAGATGGCTTCTGATGTTTTGGCGATACCAGTATCCACTGTTGGTCCCGACTCTGTTTTTGATACCGAACTGACGAAGATGGATAGCTACAGGAGTTCGTTGCATCAGGTGACGCTTGAGGCTCTTGTTTGTACTAAAGATTGGCTTCAATGTGGATCATCATCGTCGACATCATCTAGTCAGATTTCTAATGCTCTTGTAAAATTTGAATTCTAGGTCTCTGTCCCATTTGCAGCTTGTAGCTAGATTTTCTCGCCGTTTTGTGGTAATGTAGGCTTTCATCGGTGATTCATCGACGCATATTATTTCTGTAGTTGAGTCTTTTATGGTGCCATTTTAGGGATTGTCTTTAGTGTTCTTTTAATCAAGTGAATTACTTACCAGAAAGGGATCTGTTTTGAATTCACACTGCATCCCACAACGTTTCTTCTTCACACTGTGTCTCAGGCTTCATCGGAATTTTTGACTTCCATCTTGAAATGATTGAGAGGCCAAATGGATGGCTTCATGCTCAAGTCTTGAAATGATTGATGGCTTATCATATGTTCCCAATTTCGGAAGTATCCCGTTTGAAAACATTTTTTTGTCATGATGGATCTTTGAAAGTGATGTTATACAAAGATGGGATTAACTAATGGTTTTCTTATCTTTTTCTTTCCACTGTCTTGTCTTTTAGATATAACTAGACAAATTAAAGCTTGAGGCCTGTGTCAATTCACTATTAATCTAGTTGAATTATTATGAAATCTCGTTTTCTTAGTCCAAATTTCAAATCACTAGTAGTCCAATTGAGTTTCTTTTTTATTATTATTATTATTATTAATAAATGTCAATAAATTAGTAGCCCAATCGAATTACTTGAAGTTTCCTTTTCTTAGTTTAAGGAAGGCAATAACAATAAATCCAAACGTGGAAAGCCATTCTCATTTTCATTTTCCAATGCACTTATTAAATTTCGCCTTAGTTTTGTTAGACGGGAGAGCAAAAGTAAGTAAATAAGTAAACAACGACGAAACGTTAAGGTACTGTTTGTCCGTGGATATCTGTGGCTGTTCTTCTACTCGTTGAATGCCACCTTCTCTCCTTCCTAAAGCTTACTTGCTCTGCTATCTTTTGACCTTATCAACTTCACGTTCCTCAACCCTTTCGAAAATGATGACCACCGTATCTGCTTCTCCGACCCACTTCATTCCGCACACCCGGCCCCAGTCCTTAGAGAACCCTCCTCTCTCTCTTTTTGAGAATTGCAAGTCCATGGACCATCTCAAGCAAGTTCACTCTCAAACAATTAAAACAGGTCTGACATCAAGCCCACTGGTACAAAATAGAATCGTTGCGTTCTGTTGTACGCATAAATCGGGTGATGTGAACTATGCCCGTCAACTGTTCGACACAATTCCTGAACCAAGTATCTTCGTTTGGAACACCTTGATCAAAGGCTACTCTAGGATTGAGGTTCCTGAGCGTGGACTTTATATGTATTTAGAAATGCTGAGTAGGAACGTCGAGCCTGACAACTACACGTTTCCGTTTTTGTTGAAGGGATTTACACGTGATATTGCATTGGGATGTGGGAAGGAGTTGCACGGTCACGTAGTGAAATATGGTTTTCATTCTGATGTGTTCGTTCTAAATTCTTTGGTTCATATGTACTCCATGTCTGGCTTGATTGATATGGCTCGTGGTGTTTTTGATATGTGCCAGATAAGGGATGTGGTCACTTGGAATGTAATGATATCTGGGTACAACAGAATTAAGCAGTTTGATGAATCAAAGAAACTTTTCTATGAGATGGAGCAAATGGGGGTGAAGCCCACTTCAGTTACCCTTGTTCTGGTGCTGTCGGCTTGCTCCAAATTGAAGGACCTAGATATCGGCCAGCGGGTTCACAAGTATGTCAAAGAATGTAAAGTTGAGCCCAATTTGATATTGGAAAATGCTTTGATTGATATGTATGCGGCTTGTGGACGAATGGATCTTGCACTTGGTATTTTTAACAGCATGAAGACCAGGGATGTGATTTCTTGGACTGCCATTGTTGCAGGTTTTGCCAATGCTGGAAAAGTTGATTTAGGTCGGAAATATTTTGATCAGATGTCTGTTAGAGACTATGTTTCTTGGACTGCAATGATTGATGGGTACCTTCGAATGAACCGCTTCAAAGAGGCTTTGGCACTTTTCCGCGAGATGCAACGTTCAAATGTAAGACCAGATGAGTTCACCATGGTCAGCGTTCTAACTGCTTGTGCTCATCTTGGGGCACTTGAATTAGGAGAATGGATAAAGAAGTATATTGACAAAAACAAGATCAAGAACGATGTGTATGTGGGGAATGCTTTAATAGACATGTACTTCAAATGTGGAAACGTTGAAAAAGCACAAAGCATTTTCAAGAAAATGACTCGGGTTGATAAATTTACATGGACGGCTATGATTGTTGGCCTTGCCATCAATGGACATGGTGAAGAAGCTCTTGACATGTTCTCTGAAATGCTTAAAGCTTCAATAGCGCCAGATGAGATTACTTTTATCGGTGTTCTATGTGCCTGTACTCACACTGGCATGGTTGATGCAGGAAGAAAGTTTTTTGCTACCATGACCACCAAACATGGTATTGAACCCAATGTGGCACATTATGGGTGCATGGTTGATCTTCTTGGCCGAGCTGGACATTTAAAAGAAGCACATGAAGTTATAAAGAATATGCCAATGAAACCAAATTCAATTGTCTGGGGGGCGCTTCTTGGTGCTTGTAGAGTACATAGAGACTTGGAAATGGCTGAAATGGCAGCTAAACAGATTCTTGAGTTAGAGCCTGATAATGGAGCTGTTTATGTTCAACTGTGTAATATATATGCAGCCTGCAACAGATGGGGAAGTTTGCGTGAAGTAAGACAGATGATGATTGATAGCGGTATCAAGAAAACTCCAGGTTGCAGTTTGATAGAGATGAATGGTATTGTCCATGAATTTGTAGCTGGGGACCAGTCACATCCTAAAACTGAAGAAATCTATTCAAAGTTAGATGAGATGAAAGGAGACTTGAAATTTGCAGGCTATTCACCTGATACATCAAACATTTCTCTTGATGTAGGGGAAGAAGACAAGGAGAGTGCACTATACCGGCACAGTGAAAAGCTGGCTATTGCCTTTGGGCTTATTAGTTCGGGACCTGAGGTGACAATTAGAATCGTGAAGAACCTTAGAATGTGTGTGGACTGTCACTCTATGGCAAAGTTGGTTTCCCAGATTTACAATAGAGTAGTAATTGTTAGGGATAAAACCCGGTTCCATCATTTCAGGCATGGTTCATGTTCATGTAAAGATTATTGGTAAGAGTTTAATGATGGAAACTCTGTAAGCTGTTGATCTGATCTTCTTTCTCCGTATAAGATCTGGTTCTGAAGGGCAGTAGAGACACTGTTTGACCATGAAGAGAATTAATCTGAATATATGAGGGACTTAAGCTAAATTATGAGTGGTATCTATTTCATTCCTTGCCTAATCTGCCCTAAAACAGCTTTGGCATTCAACTCCTTCGGAGAATTGTCTTTGAAGCACATATTTGGTTTCTTAGACTGCTCCGAATGGTGGAGAAGTGGGCGGGAAGGGAGTTCTTAATGAGTTTTAGCAACCTAGAGTATTTGGCTCAGGTACTGAAGCAACCAGGACTGTCACACTTGGGATTATTAGACATTGATGTTTGAAAGCATGTGAGTTACTAAAATTAGCTTATTCCTACGCTCTTTGACCATAGATAGTTTGTCTCTGCAAACTTGTCGATAGCATACAGGTCTAATGTCTTCCTATGGCACAGCCTCTTGCTTGTCACGCGCAATGAAACCCCAGTTATACTACTGATTTGTAATTCCCTTCTTGATGCCGGTTTTAGCAGCGCTGCAATTTCTGCTCCAACGATAGAAGTGGTTCAGCTGCAGACTCCATGGTTGGATTCAGCCAGATCAGAAGACTTTGGAATCTCTTTTTGTGAACTTTTGTTCGACCTTTATCGTTTTTGTCATTTTTATGTATTGAATTTTTTGTTGAAATTTCGAAAAAATAACTCACCGTATTAAGAGTTATAATTCCATCCAGATTCTTGTTTTTCCTTTCTATTATAAGTATTATGTTAGGACTATTCTGAACCTTGACCCTGAGGCCCTGTAAGCTTTTAGTTTTTGACCAAGATAGTTTATTCAAGCTTTAGGAGGCTGGATTGGTGGCCGAATCTTTGTGGATAAAACAGAGATGAAATGCACGACAATATTTGTCATGCCTCTTAAACACATTGATTTTGGTTGTCATTGCTGATGGCCGATATTACATCCAAACAAAACTAGCACCAAAACTAGAAGCTTTCCATAACCAACGCTAGGTGTGAAAGACATTTGAGTACCCTAGACCTCACTCAGCCCCTCAATAGGATTGCATATTCATCCATGGAACTTACGCTAGCATTTTGGCAACTTCTGCTTATATAGAGGAAACTTCTGCCAGACTCCCGGGTTCATTGTTGATCAAAGAGTTTGGAATCAAACCCATTCTACATTAGATTATTAGTACTTCAACAAATCTAAATCAAAAGGGAGAGTAAAGTCATATAACAACGATTAAACCCTAAAATTCTTATGTACTTTTACATTCATATCAGCTCATATTGACATTTCCTTCTAATGTTATTTTCTTATGATCAAAGGACTTTAAAGATAGAGATATAAACAAAAAAACAGGAACTTCAAATTCAAAATACTATAGATGAAGCAAAAGAAATGCATACATAGCCCTACAACTATGCATCGCCATCAACCAATGTCATACTGACCATTACACTCCAAAGCCATAGGGCTAAACTATTGATGCTAATCATTGGCCTTCAACTGGACCCTGGGTCAAGAACAGGAAGTCTGCAGTGTAGACTGATTGATTTATCAGTCTGACGAGAACCAGGAATAAAGAACTGAAATACCACCATCAAGCAAGCACCCTGGGGAGCAATTCCATAAAAAGCAGAGTCTGGCTTTGCCAAGTGACACTGGAGGCTCTTAGCAAAGTGCCTTACACTCACTTGCACAGATTGAGCATCACCCCTCAGAACTGCTCTAGCAGACCGACTCTGAGCACTGAGATTTCTGTCTTCGTCTGGAGCATCTGCCTGCTCTCCTATGATCAACAACTTCCGGAACTCAGCACCAAGCGTGATTAATGTTGTTGAAATTTGGACGTATAGGTCCCCATATTTGCTAATAGAGACATTTAGCAAATCACCAACATGCTTCATCCGATCCACAAAGTTCTGCAACTGATTTAAATCTTGAATCTGAACCAAAGTCGGCGGCAGGTCTTGAGCCATATCAAGAGCAGTCTGGAGTTCAAGAACTTGAGCTCTAGAAAGAGGTTTTGTGATTGGTACGTCTTGAATAACGGCAGATTTATAACCCTTGGTCTCAAAGGTAAGAAAGGGCATCGGTTGGGTACAATTTGGTGGTAGCTTCTTCACCAATTTAATCTGGAGACAATTCTGAGTGGGCCCACTTCCAAATTCAGTGCAAATGCTAACACTACTACGAATGGCACGTTGAAGAAGTGAAATATCTATGGCAAAGGCAATGCGGTCCTCATTTTGGCTGGAGATGCGGTAGTCATCAAACAGAGCTTCTTTACGAAACTGGGCAATCGATTGAACTTCATTGCCGCTGAGGAGGTTGTGGAGGAACATTGTGTGGTCTCTGGTGAGGTAGAGGTGGCATGTCTTCCCCATCTTGTCTAACGCTGGAAGGAACCTCTTTTCTAAGAGGTTCACACCATTTTCTGTGAGAAATGCCTTGAACTTCATACTTCTGTCTTTCTGTTCTGTTCTGATTTCTCAGATACTGACTGGAGACGATGCCCTAGAGGAGAAAGAGAAACAGCGATGTCAGAGAACATACGCCACTCATGCTATGCAATGTAAACCATTTTCATCTTATACTAAAAGACTGTTTTCTTTTAGCCACCATCACTTTCTTTAAAAGAAAAGGAAAGCATTAAAGTTCAAGGCTACCATCATTAAAGGCAGAAAACTACAAGATTGCACAAGATTTTTGTAAATCTATGCTGTAAAATTCAATCAATCCAGCCTTCCAATAATGGTAGAGCTGAATCTTTAGGCACTTTGGCGTGACACATCCTTCAACTACTTGATGTTTCTGATCACTAGTAGTTTACCGTGAAACTCAGGAAAAAGAAAACTGACCCTTATACGATCAATAATCCAACAATTCAACGATTCATGAGCGGAAATAATTTGATACCTTGAACGTTGGGCGCAATCTAATAAAGTAATACTGTACTTGCCTTCCTCTTTCTGAATCTCAGCGATACTACCAACACAATATAAGTTAAAACTCAAAAGATAACAAGAGAGCCTTGCTCCAAAAATTTTAAATGAAAGAGGACCAACAAACAAGAAAATAAAAATCACAACGGCACAAAATCAGTCATCAACTGGCATTCGTAATTTCAACAATCACTCCTATTCTCAGTATACTAATTCCTAATAAAATGAGCTAATTTCTATTTGGTCCTATATTTTCTTTATTTCTGTACATCGCTCAACTAACCCACCAAACATCATTTCACGATTAGCTTGAGTGAAGGATATAGTTTTCTCGGCTACCATTTCCTGTCAAGAAAATGAAAAATCCTCCTACTAAAAAATAGAGTGTTATCCGCAGTTAAAGACAAAGTTACTACTTCCTTAGGAGTGAAAAACAAGGTTAGGGCTGAAAAGGCTACAATTCATAATATGTTCATCTTTCAAAGCTGATCCAACAGCCTCGCCAGCAACCAAACTGAGTTATATATTCTGTTTGGCTGCCAAGAAGATAAGGAAGAAGTCCCGAAAAGAGCGTAAAACATAAACAACACTTCAAGTGAAGCCATGTCATTGTTGGGTGAGAAGCCCAGCAGAGAGGAGGACAACGATTATCTTCAAATAGATCCAAGAAAAAGAGACAGTTACAGAGAAATTTCGCTTCATGTTCCTTGAGTTTCTCGGACACCAAGCAGAAAAATAGGGAAAGAGAGTGAGAGGAAGCGCACCTCGAGTCTGTTCAGCAGCGTAAATTGAATTTTTTTCGGTGATCAGGGAGAAGGAATCGCGCCAAATATGGCAGTGGCAGGAATTGGAATCTATGAACCTGTAAGGGTACAATCGGAAATGAAATTTAAGAATTACGTTCCGAGCTCGATACGTGCGAAAACTATTATATTTTAAAGCTTCCTTCGTTTTTTCCCTTATGATTAAAGAAATAATAAAAATAGATAGGCAATCCATAGTACAGACTTTATTTGATACAGGAAATGTTCTCCCGAAATCAAAAGTGAGGTTATGTTTTAAACAACAATGAGGCTACTTTGGGTCTAAATGACATCATTGTCTACTATAGAGATGAATAGAAATGCATAATACTGTTTTAAACCTGCATTTTAATCACCTTAGAGGAGACTTTAAAGTCTTTACCAGTAGAGAGGAAGGGAAAGAACAAGTACTAATAAAGCAATGGTATCATATCAAGCCGAAGTTTGGAGTCTTAAATCGTTGATCTTACACAATTATAAAAAGAACAACTCTAGATGTCAGTTTTGATCTTCTAGGAGTATTTCCAGTGAAATAGTAAAATAAAAGTCATGGTAAATCATAACTGAAGGATTGAAGTTGAATATTACTTTTCTCAACTCCCTCCTATTCCTTAAAAACCCGAGCTGTAAAATTCTGATCGTAGGAGAGGAAAATTGCGTGGCAGAGTGTGAATTTCTGTAAATGTTTCCTCTTGTGGAAAAACGAAGCAAAAAGTGAAAGAGATCAAATTACACTATATTCAATGTTCGAGTTCACGAGTTTGGTCTTAATATATATATACTATGCGGGCTGATCCTGTGCAAGATGAAGCTTGTTTAGTATCTCATCCAACGCTTGTACTGCAAACTTGAAACCGTTTTGTGATTTCCTCCCTTTCTCCGCAACCTGCACCACACATTTGTACAGATGATCATACCTATGAACAGGATTGTTGGGGTCAATGCCATTAGAGCTGTGATCAAGAACATAAGTACGAGTAATATCCTTTCTCCACAGTGAAAGAATGTACTGAGGTGGTATCTCCTCTATACCATTTTGGTTGAGGAGAGACAGCGCATGCCTGCATAAATATCCTTTGAAGTTGAATAAACCACAAACACAAAGGATCTCCATTTCAGTTGCATTGTACAAAACCTCATATTCCCTTGTTTCCCTTCTGTTTCCATCAACTTCAACTTGTTCCTTGACAATATACGTAAAGATTGGGCCGTCACCGTTTAACTGTCTCGTGCTAAAACAAGAGTACATGCCCTCTACCTCTTTCTCGAACTTTCTTAATACGTCATTCGTGTACAATTTTGAGAGCTGCAATTCAAAAAAACTTCTTGATTTTAGCATATAACTTGAGTTTCTTGACTCCATATCCGCCAGGGCTTCAAGCTGATACTTTGACGAAAGAGCCTGATCATACTTACCTAAAAACACTTTCAAAGGAGTTTGTTTGTCAAGATATCCTTCAAAAAATGAAGACACGACATCTCTTGGTTGGGTAGGAAACATTCCAGCCAAAAATGTCTCCTTCAAATACACAGGAACCCACCGTTTCCGATCATCATATAATGCTTGAAGCCATTTGTGGTCCCTGAGTCCATGATGCTGTATCATATCCTCCCAAGCAGTTTCAAATTCCTCAGACCGCACTGAGTAATAGACTGCTCTACCCAATTCTGCTTGAATTGCTTCATACTCAGGCAATCCCCCCATTTTCTCAGAAACCTTCTGCATGATGTGTGATAAGCACAGGCAATGGGAAGCTCTTGGGAAAACATCGGCAACAGCAGTTTGTAAGTTTACACAACGGTCCGTAATAATAGTTTGTGGAGGGCGTCCTAACACACAAGTAAGCCATGCCCTGAAAAACCACGTGTATGATTCAATAGTCTCACCAGCAAGTAAACCACAACCCAACAGCACGGATTGTCCATGGTGATTCACTCCAACAAAAGAAATCAAGGGAACTTCATATTTATTTGTCAAACATGTCGTGTCAATGGTAACTACATCACCAAAATAGCGGTATGCAACTCTAGCTCTTGCACTGGCCCAAAACAAATTCCTCAAGCATCCTTTTTCATTGATATCTGCCACATAAAAGAAGTTTGGATCCATCAATTGTGACCAAGAGAAGTACTTATGAAGTGCTTGGGCATCTCCTTCTTTAAGCTTCAGTTGATTGCAGTAGT
This sequence comes from Casuarina cunninghamiana, assembly GCA_028551485.1. Lineage (NCBI taxonomy): Eukaryota > Viridiplantae > Streptophyta > Magnoliopsida > Fagales > Casuarinaceae > Casuarina > Casuarina cunninghamiana. Next base: position 2,454,381 of record CM052364.1, read on the forward strand.
CAATATTATTTCCGAATTCTCTTTCATAAGCTTCTATTGTTCCAGTATCCTCAGCATCAATGACCACAGTCCGAAACAGCCTAATTTTCTGTACTTCTTCAGTGCCCTCTAAATGCAATGTTCTTTTGGTTCCAAGACCCAGATGCTTGTGAGACTTATAAAATTTTCCACTTTTTGGGCTAATCAAGTGGTTATGCTCAAGCTCAACTTCAATAATTCTCCATCTTTTGGAGTCCATCAATCTGAATTTTATCATTGCTGGACAACCAGTTCTTGTTTCTGGCCTTGGGCGGTTTGCTTCACTTCTTTTTTTAAAACCTGCACTGCTACAACTAAGTTTTCCCCTGTATCTCTCCTTGCTCTTCCTATACCAGGTGTTGCTAACTCTAACTCCAAATCCCTGGTCCTTGGCATAACAGTTGTAAAAGTAATATACATCCTCGTAAGACTCAAACTCCATTCCAACAGCAGGTGGGAGAGGATTCTCTCCGTGAATTATGCCACTTTGACCAACATATTCTGTCATCGCACAGTCTCCTTCTATCTCAATGTCATCAGCATCATCATCAACAACTGGCTCACTATTGAGAGAAACTTCATCCATCTAGAAGAGACCATAAATAGATTAGTAGAAGTAGTGGGACAACAACAACAAACAAATTGACATGCAAAAGTGTTTTTTTTTGTTGCGGGGGGGGGGGTTGGTGGAAGAGGATCAAGGGAGAGTTACCCAATCAACATTTTTTCCAGGACCCTACATTGATTATTTATGTATAAATTCATAAAGATTGAAGGACACCTTAGAAGATAAATTTTGACCCAACATTGTTATTGTTTAATATGCTCAGCAGCATGGGGTACGCTGTTAATACCTAGATGCTCCACTTTTATGGTAAAGTAATTCCTACTTTATGTGTGGTAGCATCTGAAAAGAGTTACCAATACAATTCACTAACAGATAATATCAATCACCATATAAATGGTGTCAAGAAATTATGCGCTAATCCAATACTTCAATGTTAAGTTAATCTTATTGATCACAAACCATCTCATATCTATTAAAAAAATTATCTTCTTAATTGTCAACTTTTCCTCTCTTCTTTAGTTAGACTGTATTTTCCATTTGACAAATCCTTTTACCCTTATATCAGAATCTCCTAGGTCAATATTCCAGGAGAAACCTAACTCAAAAACTATGCGTCGCAAATTATCTTGTCCATGTTCGTCCACCATTTTTCATATTACCTAGTTCATATTAGTCAAAAATTTCTCACTATTAGTTAATCAGAAACTCATCCTGTACTCCCTGCTACTGAGGACCAAAATAGAACTAGAACAATTCCATTCTCTAGTATTAACTTCAGCGCGTATTGCAATTGTGGCCATGCACATGGACTAAAAGAAAATAAATGTTCCATACCGTTTATTCTAACTTTGAATATTTAGGAACTGTCTTGTGCTGCTTATTTCCGGAAACAAAAAGACAATTCAACTTTCCTCCACTTTCTCCACAAACAAACACAATGCCTTCTGAGAAACAAAGACAACAAGAAATTAAATAGGAGGAAAGGGCAAAGAAAAGACGAAGGAAAGATAAAAAAAAAATCTCGAACCTCAACGAATGAAGCCTAATAAACAAGAATTCGGCCTAGATAGTTGCGTTCGGCTCAGCTCCGCTATCAAAACCTATAAACCACAAAATAAGTGAAAATAAAATAACAAGAGTGAAAATTTCTTTCAGGAAAAAAAAGTGACTTGAACTGTACAGTTGGTAGGAATTTGATTATCTCTGGATTCACCTGACGGCAGATATCACCGGCGAGTCCCCGGAAGTGAAGAGAGTGCAGTTCGGAGCGCAAGCAGCCGCGTGGATTACAGGATGGGAATGCTGCCCAAAGTCTGGTTCCTACGACGGGAAACTCCGATGTTGGATGTAAAATATCAAAAATGCCCTTGAGTGGGTTTCTATATAATGCCGTTACGTGCATCACTTCAAGTGGAGCATTTTTCGCTCCGAAAATCTCTTTGATGGCTTATTTGATTTTTTTTTAATATTCAAGAAAAAGAAATAAAATCAGAATTGTAGAATATTTAAGCTAAAAAAAGCATAAAAATTATATATTTTTTGTTAGTCAGTGCAATAAAAAATAATACAATCAAATTGTGAACGTTAAGAGTGGATGGTCCAAGGTTCTAAACATGAGGATTATTACAACATAGATAAAAGATTACAGAAGAGGTACATATATACATCAAGTCCCAGAAAACAACTCTGGGAAAGGAGAAGCCTACACTATCCCAGGACCATGCTGTACACCACGTTATTTGCCCATAAAGGGTGCAACTGGGAATATAAATCCAACTAGACCAAGAATAAGCAACATCCAGGTTGATCTCACACCGACTATCTATATTCTGTGTATGTTATGGACATTCTTCATGAAGAGTTTTGAAGGACCCTAAAGGGGATAAACAGTAAACTACAAATTGGTCAAAGCAAGTTGTTCTTCTCTGATCTCTACATCCTGAACCAAACGCAATGGCTCCTCGAAAGCTTGCAGTGCCTGTCTGCCTTCTACATCATGAACCCTATTCAATGATTCATCAAAAACTTGCAGTGCGGCCTTGTAATGGTCTAGAGAGATCATCCCCTCCTCCACAACTTGCAAGGCACTTCTATATAATTGATTAAACCACTGCACACGGTCAGAAGCATTACCAGAGCCAAGATCGGGGATGTGCAACCGCTTGTAATCCTTTTTCCATCGAGACAGAATGTACTTGGGAGGGACCTCCTCCACCCCATTGAAATTAAGCACGCACAACGCATGCCGGCACAGGTAGCCATAAAAGTTAAAGCAACTACAGATACAACGAACCTCGCCTACGGTCCTGTTGTACAGAACTTCATAGTCCCTGATCTCCCTTCGATTTCCCTCACTCAAAACACGCTCCTTGACCAAGAATATTATGATTGGTCCGTCAACGTGTAATTGTGTTGTTCCAAAACAAGAATAAATCTCTTCTACTTCATATTGAAACTTCTTAAATATTTCCCTAGTATACACTTTTGAGAGCTGCAACTCAAAAGAGCATCGTGTTTTCAGTGAGGCGCTTGAGCTTCTTGACTCAGTATCTGCAAGGACTTCTTCCTTGTGCTTCTTGTGAAGAGCCAATTCATACTTATCAAGAAATTCTTTCAAGGGAGTCTGTTTATGCACGTATCTATCAAAAAACGGATTCAGGGTCTCACCTGGTCGTGCCACAGACATTCCAGCAAAAATTGTGTCCTTTAGATAAACAGGAGCCCACCTAACTCGATCTTCATACAGAGATCGAAGCCACTCGTGTTCAGCAATTCCAAAACGCTGGATCATAAATCCCCATGCAGTTTCAAATTCAATAACCTTCAAAGTTTCATAAATTGTTTTAACCATTGCTTTCCTGATTGCATCATAGTTTCGTAATCCTCCAAGTTTTTCTGGAACTCTTCTCATAATGTGTGACAAACCAAAACAATGATGAGATCTTGGAAAGACCTCTGCAATTGCACTCTGCAGAGCCCTGCACCTATCTGTAATAATAGTTTGCGGAGGGCATCCGGACATACATGTAAGCCAAGCTTTGAACAACCAAATATAAAATTCTGCTGTCTCCCCAGCAAGCAGGCCACAACCAAGCAATACTGATTGGCCATGGTGATTAATTCCAACGAATGCCACAAGAGGGATCTCATATTTGTTTGACAAATATGTGTTGTCAAAGTAAATAATATCTCCAAAATAACCACATGCAGCCCTAGACCTACCATCAATCCAGAATAAATTCCTCAGACGCCCTTCATCATTGAGATCCATCAAGTAGAAGAAGTTCGGATTAGCCAACTGCATACGGCAGAGATAGTTATAAATGGCTTGTGAGTCACCCTTTTTCAGATTCAGCTGGCATGGATGATCAGTAAAGTTAATGATTTCTCTTGCATTAGCATTTGATCCTTCATTCCCTCCTGCATCAATAACTAGTGCTCGATACAACTTGATAGTTCGTACTTCTGCATCACAATTTGACTCTGACTTCCTTTTACATCCACCACCAATCTTCTTAATTGATTTATAGCTCTTAGTCCCCAGCAAATGGTTGTGTTCAAGTGTAACTTCGAGCACCCTCCACCTTTTGGAGTCCACTAACCTCATTCTTATCATTGCAGGACAACCAGTTCTTGTTTCCTTTCTTAATCGATTTACATCTTTGATTCTTTTGAAACCTTGGCTGCTGCAACAAAGTACTGCACCATACTTCTCTCTGCTATTACGCTTGAACCACGAATTCTTCACCCTAACACGGAAACCAACTTCTTTGGCATAGCAATTATAATAATTGTAAGCATCATCATATGATTCAAACTCCATTCCAATAGCAGGTGCAACGAATTCCTTCTTTCCATCAGAGAGGTTATTTTGATAATCTATTTCTGTCATTACACCATCTTCTTCTTTCTGTATCTCAATGCATTCACCATCAGGCAATTCCTTAATGCTAAGGCAGGCTTCTTCCATCTGCAATTAAACATCAAGTTGCAATTATAAGTACAACCTGAAAAGCAAACTAAGTATTCAACATACAATATGCAAATTAGGGGAGAATCACAGCACATATTTCTGCAAAGCGTAGAAAACCTTCAGTTTTTTCCTTTTTAATGTATAAGGCTCTTGGCCTCAGATTCATCACTAATGCCCTAATTTGCATGGAAAATCATGATACACATAAAATTGATGCCAGTCGGGTTCTATCAAATGCGTCTTAGGCAATGTGCTTTTATGCCAAGACTAATTCACAAAAGAAACTAGCAGAAGATCCCAAACCAATTGGAAATAGCAGAGTTAGACTAGATATGCATAAATATATAAAACCAAAAGGCAGGAGAGTGCAAGACAATTGAGCTTTCAGAAAGTTACAAATGCCCCAAGGACTTCACTCCTGTAGCACAAAGTGGCTGAATGGACACTAAGAATAAGTCTCCGAAGTTAGCTGTTTGAGATAAGGTAAATTTTGCATTTCGTCAAAATCCAAGTAAATGCTTATTGTGGCGAATAAAAGATATAAACACTTCCAAAAACTTCCAGGGAGAATAGAAAAGTTGAGTCCAGTTGGAAAAACAAGTGATAGTGTCTATAATCATTAAGGCACCAGGCATTTCCAGGGTGTCTAAAATCAAAATTGATGGTTATGCCTTGGAGAAGCATGAGCCAAGGACATGACTGGACAAGTAAAACATACTGGTGAAGCATGGCTAGACACACATATTATTGTTTATACATTTTGATTATTATTTCGACATGCAAGGCAGATGTGTGAGCACAAAAATAATTGAAAGGGGAAGAATGTAGTAAAGATGAAATGTGAATGCTAAAAATTTGTGTTGAAATGTCAACCTCGTTATGCCAGAATATTTGTTCTCTTTTACATACATCCTGTTTGAAATTCTGAGGGACCTTTTTTTTTTTTTTTTTTGGTACTGAGGTTGGTCATAAATTTAGCAATAATGGCAACAATAAAAGAAAAAAAATGTGTACACTTCATTTAATTAAAATATCTCTGACATGCACCACCGTAGTTCTCTAAACTTTCCACATTGGGTATCAGTATTTTCTGATACAAATGCCGTTCTTTATGCTGCCAACTCCTGGAATCTGCAGACACCTTTTTATACCTATGGTAAGCATACTTATGAAAAGAGTAACAAGGCTGTAGGTCTTCCAGCAAAGCAGCGAAAAACAATGCTATCTGATTTTGGCAGACCAACCAGGCTGTTTAGTTCCCCTTTTCAATATGTCAACAGGCTAATACTCCCAAGACTTCCATTACTATTGACTTTGTAACTGAAATTAGTAACCTTGAACAAAAGGTGGGGGAAAAAAGGATGCATATGCGCTAAACATTAAAGTCTACAATAACGATAGAGTGACCACTGTTTTTATCCCTTTATACCTCCTCTCAAACAGTGTTCAACACAGCCTCATTTTATTCATCTTAGTGTTCCTCTTTGTATACAAATCATAAATCCCGGAAAAATAACCTAGAAACAGAAAATGCAAAAATTTACCCATTCAACACCAGAAAAATTACCATACACACACAATCCATCAAGTCCGCTGCCTTAATCATTTGGGTAAAAGTAAGAAACTCGTTAAGATTGCTAGGACAGGATTTCTCTTGCAGAAAGACGAAATTTGAGTTCTGAAACAACTTCTGATCTGTACTTCACAAGATGCTAAAACAAACTATAGTAGCTTTATTTGATGATTGGCACTCTATAGTTTTATCACTGCTCGAGAGGTAATCTCCAGCTCATTAAATGCCAAAACCCACAAAAATAATTGCCAATTTGGCATTTAAAAATTCCACAAAACTTTGCACTTCATATTTTTCTACAATTACTTGGCCATGAGCTCTAGCTTAAATGGAAATTCCAATTCACCAATCAATAAGATATGTGTGTACATGGGTTTCAATATATGCATGTATTGGTTTCTTAACCAAACGGCGAGAACATAAACCTTCTTAGGAGTCCATGATTTTAGTTAAAGTCAAAAGCCACCAATGCCTTCGAACTTTATTTACAGCCACAGCAACCCCCTTCCCTACTCTAAACAATAGCATTTGCATACTTTATTTGGGTTAACTCACTGTCGTACACCCCATACTCTAACAGTGATTCAACTATTTAGCTGCCCTCCAAAATTTTAAAGTTAAAAATAAAAGAAACACATTCACTCCTCACTTTTTAGGTACTTAGTGTTATATCTTTCTGGATGAATCTGAAATTAAGCACCCTAAAGACCAGCATTTTGCAGTTCAATAATAGAACAGTCAAATAGATGCACACGTATACCAATCCTATATGCCAATGATACTGCTCTTGGTTGCCTTAAGAGCATGAATGAAATTACTATCTCAGGTCCTTCCATTTTTAGTTTATTATTTGAACATATGGAAGTTGGTAAAACTTCTTAGGAACCGATGGCACAGGCAGTCAAGTGGCTTGACTGGGGGAATTTCCATTTTTTTAGTCTGGAAATCAAAACAACATTAAACTCGATATTCACAGTTCTCACTTCTTCTATTCCCTCCATTCTTTCGTTTCACAAATGCAAGTGCAATAATAATTTGTTTCCGTAGCCAATGTGCGCAACTGAATTATATTCTGTTAAACTGTACCGAGTTACATTCAGCACCCAAAATACAGATAAATTTTCCGCATCCATATTCATGACTAGCACAACTATAATCTAAATAAACCAAATAAGTTATCTTTCTGTCATACACAATAACACTGCCAGTATCATCCGCGCATGCGTTTACAAATACTGGAAACGATTTTGCATTACAACACGATTCCGAATTAAGATTAAGAGAAACGAAACCACAATACTGCATTAAACTGCGTTTGTAGGCAGAGGAAAAGCGAGAAAATACAAGAAAACTATAACACCGACAGATTAAGCGAAGACACTTAAGCTTCCATTTAATTTCTTTCTCGTTTTCTCGGTTTCCACGGGAACGAAAGCAAAAAATTGCGTAGACGGAGAAAAACCGAAGAGAAGAAAATGAAAATTAGGGCAAAGAATATTTTGGGAGCACTTACAGTATTGAAGTTGAGAGGTAGATCCGAAAACGAAGATCCACCTACTAGAGAATTCGCGGAGTCGCCGGGCGGACTCTATCGGAGTCTGAGGCGTTTCTGAATCTATTTTCAATTTTTACTGAGGGCAGCGTTGGGATTTTCTTTTTTCCGTTTTCACCCCCAACCCCCTAAAAAGTAAAAATAAAAAGATTTTCATATCCTACGGCTTCAAACAAATTGGAAAGGAGAATGGATGTGGATAATGATGTAGTGTTGGGTATTTAATCTAGCCATATTGTATAATTAAATATAGATATTTTATTTTATTTTATAAATTAGTTTTTGAGAAGAGAATAAACTTCTTAATACATATTAATCATTTTAATCACTCTAAAAGAGTGTCCAAAGGGTTCACTAGAAAAAGGTGTCTCAATTAAGCCATTTTATTTGCTTTATCCCACCAAAATCAGAAGTCAACATGACCTCTAGTTTTCATTTAAAGGGTATTCTATTATGTTATTTATACAAAGTGTCAACAACGTGCGGGTTATCTTATCATACTAAAACAACATATTGGTGATCTATTTAAAAACCACTCACTAAATTTACTCCTTTCGTCTTCCTTTTTATGTTTGTTCTCTAAAAACATGTCCTCACCTTTTATGTTTGCTAAGAATTAATTTATGAACAGTCATTTGTACAAAGTTTCAATTAGGTGTTTCCTGGTACATGTTTCATTTAAAAATCCACTTATTGATTTTTTTTTTGGCCTTACTTTTTATGTTTACTAAGATTTAATTCATACCAATTACTAAGTTACTCGCATGTTGAGAAATGTTATTTTTCGGTGGTTAGGAAAAGTTCTTCCTGCATGATTGTCCACATGAAAGAGAAAACGACAAATAACAAAAGACTTATGTACATTACTATCTATGTTACTGTAGTTTATACATGCTTATCTGCAACAAGACGAACCTTATTCAAAGACTCTTTAAATGCTTGCCAAGCAACCATATAATGCTCTTGGGATATCATCCCCTCCTCAACAACTTGCATGGCTCGTCTGTACAAATGATCAAACCACTGTACAGGGTTTGTGATATCCACATTATTGGAGCCAACATCTGGTACATACAAACGCTTAAAATCCTTCCTCCACCTTGACAAAATGTACTGAAAAGGAACTTCCTCAGCACCATTATAGTTTAGCACACACAATGCATGTCGGCAAAGATAGCCTTTCAGGTTAAAGCAAGTGCAGATGCATCGTACTTCTGCTACTGCTTTATCGTACATAACTTCAAAACTCCTGACATCCCTCAGAATCTCCTCCCCCTCACGTTCTTTAACCGTGAATGTTGCAACTGTCCCATTTGCATGAACTTGAGTTATGCCAAAACAAGAAGACATCATCACCACCTCATTTTGGAACTTCTGGAATATTTCTTTCGTGTATAATTTGGAGAGCTGCAACTCATAATAGCAATTTGTTTTCAGAACCGGGCTTGAATCTCTTGACTCAAGATTATCAAGGGCTTCTTTCTGATACTTCTTTTGTAGAACCAATTCATACATGTAAAAGAAGTCTTTCAAATTAGTCTGTTGATACACATAACCATCACAAAAGGGGCTCATGTACTCACCCTTTTCAAAGTTGGACATTCCACCAAAAAATGTGTCTTTTGAGTATACTGGAGCCCAACGCTCTCGATCTTCATACACACTTCGGAGCCACTCATTTTCCCTTATTCCAAATCGCTGGATCATCTCCTCCCAAGCCGTTTCAAATTCATCCACTTTTAGAGAATCATAAACTGTCCTCCTCAATACCGTCTGAAATGCACCATATTCCTGCAACTCTCCCAAATTGTCAAGAATGCTTTGAATGATATGTGGCAAAAAGACTCGATGGTGAGCCCTGGGAAACACCTCAGCAATTGCACTTTGCATAGTCCTACACTGGTTTGTTAAGATTGTTTGTGGAGGGCGACCAGACATACATGTCAGCCATGCCCTAAAAAACCAAATATATGTTTCTAGTGTCTCATCTGCCAGCAAACCACAACCCAGCAGAACAGGTTGGTCATGGTGATTCATGCCAACAAAGGTAAAGAGTGGAATATCATAATTGTTTGACAAGCATGTTGTGTCAACTGCAACCACATCACCAAAATAACTGTATGCAGCCCTAGACCTAGAATCAATCCAAAAGACATTCCTTAAATATCCTTCCTCACTGAAATCTATGACATAAAAGAAATTTGGATCAGTTAACTGAACCTGACAGAAGTAATCATAAATGACTTGTGCATCTCCTTGTTTCAGCTTCAAGTGCCTAGACCTATCAAAATGGTTGTTAATTTCTCCATCATTGGAGATTGAGCTTCCATTACCTGCGGTCTCTGCTACAGGTGTTCTATACAACTTGATTGTCCGCACTTCTACGTCAACACTAGGTTCCGCTTTTCTTTTATCACCAGAAACCATCTTCTTGTGAGACTTTGAATTTTGTGCTCTTTCAGGATCAAATGAATGGTTGTGTTCAAGCTTCACTTCATCAACTCTCCACCTGTTGGATTCCACTAACCTCAACCTTATCATTGCTAGACAACCGGTTCTAGTTTCTTTCCTGCGAGTATTTGCTTCTTTAATTGTTTTGAAACCCTCACAGTTACAACAGAGTACTGCACCTCGCTTCTCTTTGCTGTTGCGTTTTGTCCAAGAAGATTTCACTCGGATAGCAAATCCAAGTTCCTTGGCATAGCAATTATAATAATTGTAAGCATCATCATATGATTCAAACTCCATTCCCACAACTGGTGGGGGATAGTCCTTTCTCTCAGATATCCCATTTTGACCTTCAGCTATGGGTGTACCATCCCTGTCAGTTTCAAAGTCATTGCCTTCGATCTCAAACAATTGCTCACACTCATGCTCGAATTCATTGTCTTCGTGGTCATTGCCATCAATCTCAAACAATTGCTCAGTTTCATGGTCATTTTCAAGGTCACCATCATGCTCAAGCAGTTGCTCACCATTTTGAGAGCCTTCTTGTAGCTATTAGAAGAAACAAACCATCAATCACAAAGATGTTGGAGAAGATGAAATCTATAAAAACAGAAAAGAAAAAAAAAAAATCAATCTCATTTGCATTTGATACTAATCTTTTAGCAGGGCCTCAAATTTAGATCATGACTTGCTTTTCTTCAGTTTTTGGTACTCCCTGATAACAGGTATAACATAAGACTAAATAGGTATTCTAACAGGTATCTCGAGGAAATTAAACACAACGCAGATAATTAGGTTTCATCAAAAGTCCATATGGATTACAGGGTATCCATTACTCGGAATTAAAACTCGATCCCCTTCCTTATCTCACAAGCAGCAGCTCTATCCTGATTGTAGGGAGAGTAAAAACAATGTCTATAATGGTACCGCAAAGGATATAGTATTCACAATTTTGCAAAAAGAATAATAAAGTAAAAGACATTGAGCTACAATAGGTAGCTTTTTCTCTCTGTTTTTGTTTCCATTACATCTCATTCTATCATATTCTGTTCTACGTTTAGGAATCACTGCCACTACCTTGATGTAGATTTGGGATAAACCTTTGTTCCACAGTCCGAGGCTAGTTACCACTAGCCAACTAAGAATCTCAGATGTACTAATACTAGCAAGTACATCTCTACACAAACATTGGTTCTCTCAACAGATTATAATTAAGGCAAGAAGATGAATTGATGATGAAGAATGCTCTTCTGCTATTCAAATCAGTACTTGTATACTTGCACTCGCAATGCTATTCTAACCAAGCCCGAGCTGAGGAAGAATTATGGGCTGTAAGGTCGTTCTTGGAAAAGGCATACACAATATATTCACTACAATATACAATGAAGTCACCCAATACATTTTTTAGTTCTTTATAATCTAGATTTATAACACTGACAGTAATATGATATTAGAAGATCAAAGCAGGATGGTCTTTGGCATGGGTAAAGCATCCAATATCTAGGCCCAAAACACAGTTTTCCATTTCTTTCTTTCACTAATGCCTACAACCTCAAACTAGGCGCTCGGATGACAAAAGTAAGTTGTGCATTCAGTCTCTCTTTTTCACCCCCAAACTACAAACCATTTATTCCTCCATTTTGAAAACAAATGCTAAAATATGCTCAATTCAACATTTTGAATATTATCTTGTAGTTCTTAACTTCCATTCCATCCAAAATCATATTTTCAGTTCATATTCTGACTTCAATTCCAATCCTATATACGAAGAACCAAAGTTATATGCATATATCAATATTTTCGCTCAAGTGAGCTAGTTAACCAACTCATCAGCCTCAATTCAAAGTAAGGTTTAGCATTGGACACGAAGTCCAACTGATACCTAGAGAAAGATTGATTCTTGGGCAGAGAGATGCTAATCTCACATGACAAAGGCGCAGAATAAAGAACAGCAAAGCACGATGCCGGAGGGGGGTGGGGTACTTACGGCGGCTTCGAGGCTTTTTGGCGTTGACAAGGCGTCCTCGGTCGGAGAAAACGTGTTATCGCCGGTCATGCTTGGCGGGGAGGTTGACACTCGTTGCGTCAAAGTATGAGAGGTTAGTTTTGCCCTAATCGGCTCCGGCTTCGTTATTTGGTTTTGCTTTGAGGTCCTTGTGATTTAGTATAACTACAGTTTCTGCAAAAGAATGAACGACGAGAAGTGGAGTTGGGGATGGTTCCGAATTAGATGGAAGCCCATGGGTCAAAAGGAAAAATGGGAAGTGAGTCTACGGAATGATTCCCACGCCACAATTTGGACAGACCACATCTTCGATAAATAGTTATTTTCTTCAATTTTTTAATTAGAGTTTAGAACTTTAATTACCACCAAGCTAAGAGGAAACCCTAATATACTTTTTTTTTTTAACACACAATCATATCTACCATGTCAAACTTAAATAGTGTTTACTTTCAATTGAATTAAGCCTTTATTGGCAAATTTAAATGTTCTTTATTAAGTGAAATTTTCTCAAAATTATGTAAGAATGAAAGTTTCATACCAAATAATAAAAATTTATAAAATGAAACTTAAATAATAAATGATTTTTTTAACTTTTGAATTAATTTTTGACTCTTAAGTTTTTTAATATGATATTAAAGTTTAAATTGACTTTACTCTATTCATATAATCTTAATTTCATATGCATAAGAGTATATACAAAATAAAAGTCTAACATCATAATATTAAATTTATGACATAAAACTTAAATAAAAAAATATTTTTATAATTAAGCTAACTTTGGATTGGATATTAAATTTTTTAATAAAATTTTTCCTACTAAAAGCATTAAAAAAAAAAAAGTGAGCTTGTAGGCGTTCGTCATCCACAGAATATTCAAAATTGTAGCGGAGTAATTGCAAGTGTTTCCTTATCCACGAGAACAAGCAAGGCGAGGAGCTAGTGGCTGGATATGTACGTTAGCTTTCAAGCTCTCTCTCTCTCTCTCTCTCTCTCTCTCTCTTTCTCTCTCTCTCTCGGAATGGCTTTGGCTCTGCTCTCTCCGCCACTCAACGTTCCAATCTCTCGCACTACTGTAAATGCCAAGAACAACTGCTACAGGCAGTGGAGAGGCGCTGCAAGGATAGAAACAGCTACGAGAAGAGCAACCATCAGAGCCAATGCTGCGGAGCAAAACCAAGCCAAAGACAGTGACAACGATAAGGATGCGCCGGCTTTCAGTCCCTTCAGCTTTGTAACAGATAACCCGTCAAGCCGCAGTGCCATCCAGCTTCCGGAGAGCCCCGCCGAGGACGGCAATGTCGGACAAATGCTTTATGTAAGTTCAGTGAGCGACGCTTGAAGTTAGTAGCTTCAAAGATCATTGTTTGTGTTCGAGAAGTTGACGAGGGTTTGTTTGATGAGTTTTGGGGTTTTGGGGTTGTGTACTTATTTTCAAGCTCTTGTTAGCGAGCTAATTCTTGAAGTTCAGGGCTTTGCGAACCTTATTAATTGTTAGAGATTTGCATCACATTTTTTGTTTTCATACGACAGGCTATGTCTATAAAATTAACGACGCTGTGTAATTAAAATTCAGGGTTCTATTAACAGGCTTTGGCCGAATGAAATTGGTACTTTTCAGGTCCTTTATTGGCTGGTTTGTGCTTGATGATCATGAACATGCTAGTAATCTAGCCTTTTCTTTTCTTTTTTTTCTCTTTTTTTTTTTTTTTTGGCCGAGAATTTACTTTTTCTAATTCATCAAATTCCAAGACGCAGTTCTCAATTATAACTCCCAATGTTTGGGCTAGACTAGTTATAGATACTGACTGATTTCTCAATGTCTCATCTGTTTCTCAGTACCAAGTAGACATTTTTGGGTTGATTATCTCTCTAAAACACCACAACAGAGTGCCTGGACATTGTTATTTAGTTACAGCATCAATCAATGCAGAATAAACGCTCATTTGCTTTTCCCATCTTATGTGTCTTTGACAAAATTGAATGAATTCTTGCTCGTTTTTGAATTGCTGAAGGCGTGTTGAATGCATGCTGTATCCGTTGCCATCGTGTGTAACTTACTTGTTTTGCAATTGTAGAGGATAGAAGACAAGGGAAAAGAATATGGCTCATACATCAAATCTGGCAAGCTTAGATGGTTTGTTAGGGAAACTGGTAACTTCTCTGCAGCGACATTAGTTCCTTTTATTTCTTTGATTTAATCTTCCAGAAATAAAGAAGGATGCTTTGTACTTGCAGGATCAGTTGACAGCCGACGTGGAACAATTGTCTTCCTTCATGGGGCTCCAACACAATCTTATAGCTATCGAGTTGTGATGTCTGAGGTTGTCTCGCTGAATCTTCTTCCCGGATAATAAATCTCCAACTTTTAATCAGACTACACATCAGAAATTTCTTGTTTTTTACAGAAGCATAGAAATTTTTACTATTTGCAGACGACCTGCAACGTGGCCTCTACTTGATTTACTTTGCTTGGTATATTTTTCATCTTTGCTTTAATGTCAGAAACTAAACATCATATGTGAGGTCATCTAAACTCTTGTCTTTTGGCCTCCATTTCCACATCTTGTGTGCTTAACTTTTTTCTGTTGGTTCACTTTGTTCATGTGTTGTGATTTTGTTTCTGTTAGACGTCAAATAAGTGATTTTATCGCGTAATTATTTTTCATATGACATCTGTTTTTGCCTTTGTCTTTGTCTTCCATAGTTGTCGGATTTTGGGTTCCACTGTATCGCACCTGATTGGATAGGATTTGGTTTCAGTGACAAGCCTCAGCCTGGATATGGTTTTGATTACACAGGTTTTGATATTCTCTTAGTAAGATATAATATTTTTCTTCTTTATAGAGCATATAGTTCTAAATCTTACTGTCTCCGCTTTTACAGAGAAGGAGTTCCATGAGGAATTTGACAGATTACTTGATGTTCTCAGCATCAAATCTCCATTTTTTCTCGTTGTTCAGGTTAGGATGTAGCCCAAAAAATAAACTGTTATATCTGATGAAACTCTATTTGAGCCATCAAAAAAGACTTGACACTACGTTTTGTCACAAGTTCTTCAACTGCAAGATATAATAGCTTCTATTTCTGTAAACATTATAACTAACGTGCTCTCCTCATGTTTTACATGAAGGGATTTCTTGTAGGTTCATATGGATTGACTTGGGCCTTGAAAAACACCAGCAAGATATCGAAGCTCGCTATTTTGAATAGTCCATTGACAGTTTCAGCTCCCATTCCTGGACTGTTTCAAAAGCTAAGGTTCGGTTCTGATATTACCTATTCTACCAATGCGATGTCTCTATTTCACTGATACTCTTGCTAACATAATTGAAAATCAGTGAGTAGCCGGTACTTGATCCACTTGCTGCTTGTTTGTACTTTACCCAACCTTTTGGCGACATTCAAAGCAATGCCAATACAAATGGAGATTGAAAAATACCCTTGAGAATATTTATAATATGTCCTTGAATAATTGATAATGCATATGCATCCTTCACTGTTGGGACCAGTCCTGCAAAAGGCCGTTTAGTTTAGGGCCTATAGGTCATCCATGGAGTGCTGATAGGCCTTCAGGAGTTTGGTGCATCAAGTGGTTAGTATGTTTTAACTCTCAAGCGTTAAACCTTGCATCCTTTCTATTCATCCACTCCATTACATTATCATTAGGTCAGCCGCTTGAGTTTCTTCTTCATCCTTCCTTTCATATCTATTCATTTCTTTTGGATATTCTTTGCATTGCATTCTCCTTTGATGTAATGTCCTAACGTGTCCGATACTGTAATATGAATGTCATATAGAGGGGGAGTTTGGTTCTTGGATTGCATATTCCTTTCATGTAATGTCCTAATGCATCCTAGTCTGTAATATGAATATCATTCTTGGATTTTCTTTTATCCAGAAAATGAAGGTTTTTTTCCCCTAGTATATGTTGGTTTTTCAATCTTTCACTAGTGTAATTATACTCAATTTGCAAATTACAAGTGTTTGAAAATGTCATAAGAAGATATATTGATGTATAATTTGGTTGGCTTATATGACTGCTTTTGTTAATTGGTATCTAACACAGTTTATTTGGTCAATTAGGAGCACTAAAACTGACAGCCTGCTTCTGATTTTCTCCCATTTTTTATTTTTCTCAGTCCATCTAAACTTATCAAAAGGTATCAGAGTTACTATTTTTTCAATTATGTATCTCATTCTTGTTTTCTTTGTTTCTTTCTAGAATCCCTCTCTTTGGTGAATTTACATGTCAGAATGCTATTATGGCTGAGCGCTTTATTGAAGCAGGTAGCCCGTATGTATCAAAAGTATATCTATTTCTTTCAGATACTAATTTAAAGTTAATATCTGCTTCCAGTCATTAACATCTACTCTCTCTTATATGTCTAGATTCTCTAACATTAGCAACAGCAAACCTTTTTGTCCATTTATCATTTCATTTATGAACTTGGGAGCTGAGGTGCATTTGAGCCAAGTTATTGAGTCAAGGAGAAATCCATATTTACTTCCTTTTATTGCTTCCTTTTGTGTTTATGACTCGAACAAATTTGCATTTGGCAATGATAATAATAACCATTATGAACAACCATTAAAAACAATATGGTGTCACGTGACTTTTATACTGACTAAGTTTTTATGTTATTAAAAAACAAACTAGATAAGTTTGGGGCTTCCAGGAAGTTTACTGATATCATTTTTGCACACTGAACTCTTAGAGTCCAGAAGAAGAGCCAAGTATTGATAAATGATAGCATCATGGATTAAATCTTCTAAGGCTTTTATTTTCCACAATAATGTTAGTAAAGAAAATTGTATCCAATCTTATACGCATACAAACAAATATTAGTCATTGTACTTGTGCTTTCACAAGTTATAGATTTCGAGATTTGCAGAACAGAGTAATATGTCAGCATGCAATAAAATGAATTTCTATTACAAAATGGAATGACGCATCATTCCAGCTCACTATTCAAGACAAGTGAAAGGAATGATAGACATTGCTTTTTGGAGAGCTTTAGGATTCATGGTTCACAAGAAAATTTCCGATGTCATATGCTTGAAGCTAAGAAGAATTAAGACTAAAAACTTAGGGAGAATTCCACGTCTACCTACAAATAAAAGCATTCTGCTATTTGTGATATAAACAGAGAGCAAGATGGCTGACTGGGGAAGCGTTAATCTTTACCAGTTAACTTGGTACAAGAAAACAACAATAAGGCCATTACATCCACACTCCAATCTCATCTCTAAAAGCTAAGACCGACTTTGGAAGAACATGGGTGTCCTAGTCTAGAAAAACATTCGGAGAACGAATTGCAAGCCTTCATTTTATTACAGCTCCTAAATATACACATGCATACACATGCACCCGATTCTAGTTGCTGGTTATTGATGCTCAATCCTTAAAAGAAATGGTAATCATCATCAAGTGGAGCTATTTTCATAAATGTCCCCACAGGTGCACTAGGCATTGCTAGAGAGTCAGCGTTCGTTTAGGTGGATAGTAAATGAATAACAATGATATATGTTGCCCAATAGCTCTCAAAGAAATAATACCAACACCATTGTTAAAGGACTGCTATTATTCACACCACTAGATGTTTCATTATTATGTAAGGATCATGTTTTAGCAAAATGACTACTATTTCATATGCGTTGCTCTCACAAAAGAATCTATTCTTGTACAGTTATGTTTTGAAGGTGGAAAAGGCCGATGTATATCGGTTACCATATTTGTCAAGTGGTGGACCTGGATTTGGTTTGTTCACCAATTCCTGCTTTTGACAAGATTTTGAACATTGAGAATTATGGGAATTTGAGTTTTGTCTTGGTGTTTCAGCTCTGCTCGAAGCTGCAAGAAAGATTAATTTCAGAGATATCTTAAGCCAAATAGCAACAGGCTTTTCATCTGAAAGGTACGAATCTTTTTGCTCTCATAGAACTAAATATCTTTAGATATTTAGCTTTTCTTATATGTTTATAGCACAAGTTCTTGTGGCTTTAGGTAGAAGTGACATACATTCTGATGTCGATTTCAGCTTCAAAACACTTGAGATAAGCCCATTTAACTAAATTTTTTCTGCATTTGGAGCAGTAGACCTATATTTCGAACTTGCCCGGGAGAATATTATTGAGATGATGGATTAGTGTCATGGAAAGGATATGAATTTTCCCTTTAACTAGAATTAGGGGATCATTCTCTGCAATTAAATATGCTAAAAATGGCTTTGCAGATGGGGTAAACCAGTGCTACTTGTTTGGGGAATAGCAGACAAGCATCTGCCTCAAACCGTGGCAGAGGAGTTTCAGAAAGGAAATCCAACTACCATCAAGCTTAAGTTGATCGAAGGTGCTGGTCATATGCCACAAGAGGACTGGTAAGTGATTTTGTTAGAGCATTTATGTGAATACAACTGCTTGTGAACGACTGGAACCTTTACTTTTTGACAGGCCTGAGAAAGTGATCGAGTCTTTGAGGGTGTTTTTCTGAGAGCAATCCGAAGTCACTGCACGAGTCAAAGCTCTAATTCCCAGATTGGCCTGTTTCCAAGTATTAATACCCAAATGCACTGCCATTTGTTTCTAGGTATAAAGCTTCCTCCCTGCATATGTCTCACATATAAGCCCTCGTCCCTCCAATTAATTTTTCTTTGTTCCTTTTTTGTCTTAGGCAATGATATACAAATAGATTTCTGCAATATTGACAAATGAAATTATTGAGATGAATGGATGTGATCCCTAGGGATGCCTACTTCCTATGCAAAGAAATAATAAGCCTTACTGGCCGTTGCTTGTCAATAAGGTCAAAACCCTGGCATGGCAGAAACCAGAGTAAAAGCTCATATTGATTGATCTTAGCAATATCTTAATTCTTTGGAAAAGCTTGGAGATTACACACGTCCCATTTCTCAAAAAGTCTTGATTTTTTGACTATCATATTATTCTTTTTGAGCTAGACCCTTTACGTGGGGCTGGCTCCTTATTAGTCCTAGATGATTATTCCTGATTTGGCTCGAAACAACCTTTTGGTCCCCTCTTGTTGAAGTCAGTCAAGGACAGATTTACAGAGGGGCACTTGGAGGTGGGGGGCATGCTCCTCCATGTCCCACAAGTCAATATTTTGACACTATTCTACATGCATAGCATATAAACAATAAACGTCTCCTAGATCTCCCCCTGAAATAAAAATACTATAATTCTTAGTTAACAGGCACATGACTGATGAGGTTTTCAACCATGATAGGTAGAACATGTGGTACTTCTCACCTTCTAACTGAATAATTTTGTAGAAACATATTATGAATGTGTAGATTAATAAATCGTATATCTCACAAACTAGTCAAGGTGTTATATTCCATGCAACATACAAACAAAAAATGTCTATTGCATGAAATTAAACATAATCTGTTTCTTCGGCCCAATCATTAACATTTCTTACTTTGTTATCAATTTCTTGTAGATTATCAGCTAAACGAAACAATGTAAATGTTGAAGAGATTCCAGGTTTGATCATAGCAATACATGCGCATATTATTGTACACCATTTGTAAATTACCTATATAGAAAGATCAATCATGTTAAGAACCTTTGAATTTGGGCCTTCCTTGTTTATCTTTATGCTGATTTCTCATGTATACACAAGCACTTATAAACAGCTGCAAGAAATTGATGAACCCTTTTACTATTCTAGGGTGTTTAAACACTAGTCCCGTTGCTTATACCAGAGTTGTCCACGAGGATTCAAGTATGCTTTTGAGAAAAAGAGTATTTCCTTTAAATTTCTAGAAAAAAAAATTATCCTGATTTTTAGAGTGTCTTACAAGCTGGTATGTCTCCTTAGCTATTTTATTTGCATTCAGCTATTGATGACAAACGCATCGTAATTTCAGTTGTTAAAGATGCAGAGAGTGGTGAATTGAATTTGTCAAGGACACGTGCAAGGATTTAATGTCATAATAGACCATTTTCATTGAATCTACTCTGTGGACGAGTAAGATTTCAATAAAACTTCCAATACAACAAAGGGGAGACTAGGACTCCAAGAACTAACCAAACCTGCCAAAGGATTTAAAAAGGAGCCTATGAATGAATTTTAAGCGTTTCATCACATCATATCCTAACTGGTGGTTCTGAAGTCAAATCAAGCTGTCATCTCTGATCTGCAATCAACCAAGCCATTATTTCCTCCTACAATTTGCAGCATAATTCTTTGGTTGACGATTATAAAGCTTCCTGCTCTGATTGGACATAGCACCAACCTTCCCACCCAAGTCGTATTATGAGATGGTGTCATGTAGGGCCTTCTCGCGGAGGACCTACCATCTGGATACAGTCAATAAGCTACTAAACGCAGGGTAGTCCATAATGTGAAGGCATGAGGAAATTCCCTTAATAACTTATATTCTCCACCAAGCCTGTCCTGTTCGACTTTGAATGTCCACCACACAAGGGTTCTGCTCCACTTGTTTCTACAACATTTTCTAAAGAATGGGAATACTACGTCTCCAAATTCCAACCACCACCTGCGCTGCTATTGGTCTAGTGCGGTGAAAAGCAGAATGTGCAAAAGAGTGATCTGATTTATGAAACTCATAGCTATCATCCCACAAATCTAAGACCATATACTTTTATAGATGCTACTGTATAAACCAAAGCCATGCTTCCAAGTAATAAATAGACGAGAGTGCATACATGATATAAGTCATGTGCCTGACCAAAAATGGAAGCGACCCAGTCAGGATTGACCATATTCAGTGACAAAAAAGGTCAGCTTAATAACAATAGTTACAGACACTATTCTACTACTTACGTTCTTTCAAAACATGCGCTGGAGATGACAGCCTTCTGAATATATTGAAACCTACCTAGTTTACTTTCTTCTTTGGCTTCTTACTATTTTGAGTGGTTTTTGCCTTTTTCTTGGATGCATTATCAGCCTTGGCTCTTCTGCTAGTGGCTACTTTTTTCATTTTCCTCTTTTGAACTTCATCATCACTATCATCAGCATCATCATCATCATCATCATCACTATCCTCAATTTTTCTTTTCATCAAAGGTTTTTTACCTTGACCTCTAGGCTTAGGCCCTTTCTTCAATTCCTTACTTTCAAGAATTTCCTCTTCCTTGGTTGCTGGCTCATCAATGTCATCATCGCCGTCATCATTCTGACTACCTTTTCTCTTTGAAGTTCTCTTTTTGGGTTCAGTCACTGCTTTTGCGGCTTGTTTTCCACTAAGCTTTTGCAGCTCAGGTACATATGCTGTTGTCTAAGACAAAAACCGATGCACAGAGTGTCAACTACAGAACAAAACTATAACTATTATATGGTGCAGTTTCAGAATGACATACCCTCCCACCAGCATTGATGAAATCAATTTTCTTCCCTGCCATAACATGGATTTCATGAGTATTTATAACTCAAGATGTCTATAAAACAAATAGGATACATATGCTAAAAGAGATAAAAGAAAATGAGCTATTCTTTCTTGGTTACAAACAAACATTGTACCTTGGAAAGAAAATTAAGCCTATTAAAGAGTAATATTAAACACTAGCCTCTTGAAAGGCTAACATATCATCATCGTGATAATACTCATGGAAACCAATTCCCTTTAATTTATGAAACAAGAGAGCAGAATTCCCAGGTGAAAAAAGAATTCCAACTTCGATATTCCCCTTTACTTTGACTCAAGAATTACTCTCAACTATTTCATTCTTTCAAGTGGAACCCTTAGTTACCATAATCAAGCCCTATTGACATTACAAGACGATAGTATTGTATATGATCCAAAGATCTCCACTTAGTTTTCACGACCGAAATTTTTATTTCTTTCACTTATACAATTTCAGTGCTAATTTCCGTTAGTTCATAATCCTTAAACAGTATTAAGACGTTATGTAAATCAACATAAACATAACTACACCCAAACACTTAATATGCAACTCCCTTTATGAAAAGAAATGAAGCAGAAAAGAAAGTCAATGAATTGATTACAATCTGGATCCTTCAAGTTTAACACTGGTCTTGGGATGTCATCCAACTAACCAGACTTCCTCAAGAGCAGCTAATGAAATATTACAGTAACAGAACCTAGAGAACCGCTTGTTCCAAATGAAAGGCACAATACATTAAGGAGAAACACAATATCTTGCAGTATCAAAAGCAAAACCAACCAATAATATCAGTGAAAAGCCATATTGGCCATGTTAAAAGAGATACAAGGCATATGCCAGAACATGCTGCCTAAGTTAAGTTATTTCATAAAGTTAATGATGAAACTCTCACAATTAAAAAGTAATCAATGATCGTTATTTTGAAAATAACCAGATATGAAATATTTCAGAGGTATTGAATACCATCCAAAAGAAGTATCTGTGGTTTTATATGATATCATATAAGATTAGGAGCCACACCATCAACAAAAGCCTTAGACTTCTGTTCTCGGGAATGAAATATCCAGTTTTTAGGAAACTGACTACTATCTGCCCCAACTTCAATTGCTTTCTCAAGAACCTGTAAAATCAACTCTTTGTCAAAATGATCACATATAACAGAAAGTATCTTACCGTTAACTTTTCCAGGCCTTTTGCCCCATCGAAAATGAAATAGCCACTCAAGAGGAAACTGACTGCACTCAGCATCAACTCTAACCGCATATTTAATAACCTACACATGTTTTCCTCTATATATTCCATGAAGAATGAATGTTTCACAAAAGAAGGGTTTCTAAATTTCAAGGAAATACTCTCCAAAACAAAAGACCATCACCCACCTCTTTTATGCACTTATGTAAGTTTGTGCAGTCTTCCTTGGACAGGCTGGCAGCAATTTGCAGTGGATGAATTCTTGCCTGCGAGGGTTCATATTAGTCATTAAAGTCCACAAATTTTGCAGCATTAAGAAGCCACCCAACATTTTGTTCTTAAGAAACTTCATTGGATGTTTATTTTTATTCCATTTCGAAAAGAGAAACAGAAAGGGTAGAAGAAAAAAATACCAGCCTTAAACACCATGCAACATAATTTGTCACCTTAGCAGTACAAACTCAATCTCAAGTAGCAGTTTGGCCAAAAGAAAGACAGACTTGTTTTTACATTATGCCCACGAATCTTCATGTCAAAAGATCATCCCAAAACTATAAACATCAATTACGAGAATATATATGCAGAAATGGAAAAAGCAAAAGCACAAGTGAAATATGCCATAATGATTTCCAAACTAAAGTAACCCACGTGAAGACCAATTCTTTATTGAAATTTAACTGCAGTTAGATATAAAGAATAAACTGACTTGGTATAGCACTTCATCTGCAACCCAGTTGCCAATACCTGAAATGAAACTCTGCAAAGATTTAGAATAAAAAGTAATAAGTATGTAGAATGAAGTAACAACCATTAGAAACAAAAACAAAAACGATTGGAACCTGATAATTCATTCTACTTTGCAACTTCATCGAAAAGATTGTATACAATGCAATTTCAAGATCATTGACATAAAATAATTGAGATATTCCTGATGCACTCAAGTATGAAAAAAAAAAAAAGATTTTCTGAAAGCAAAATGGACTCTGAAATATAACCAAAGTAAATAAACAAAGAATCATTTTATGGCTGCCTCGATTGCTTAAGAACTTAGACTATTCAAATTCTTCCTAACAATGATTACTTCTCATGGCTTTTGAAGACCCCTTACTTAACTACTAATTTCTTTCCAATTAATCCCTTTCTGCAACTAATTGATAAGGCAGTAGTTCAATTAGGAAGCATTTATGTGATAATGTTTCAGCTTATGTCCCTCAGATAAACACTGACCAAATTTAGCAAGAAGCTGGTAGTGTTTCACTATTCCAGCATGAAAGTAGGCTTCACAATCTCCATTCAAAAATATTCTGAACCCAACTATCCATTCAGCTCTACAGAGGAAATCTCATAATCGCATTGATGTTACAGAAAATGTTCCATAACTCAAAGTCATACTGCTCAAGGGACTGTCAACTAAGAGCTAGCAATTTTGAGCATGAATCTTTCATCCCGGACCATCTTTCTCACCATCGATATGTCATCTCCTAGTTACCTCAGCTAAGTCATAACACCTAATGCACGCATGAAGCTTTACCCAAATTCAAGTATTATATGCCAATGCGTCAAAATACATACTTCAGCAATATTTTTCACATTTCATGTCACACAGAATTTAAATATGAAAAATTATTGGATACATCTACTATATTTAGTGAAAACAGAAGCGAACATGTAGATAAATACCTAAACCTGATAACCCCATGTAAGCATGACACCGAAATTGGATCAATTTATTGGATGCAGTTTATTCGATAACCATTCAAATGGATGCTACTAAGCAAAATAGTCTTGGGAGCAGCAAGTGAAGCAAGCAAAACAGCTTTAACCTGGTCGAGTAATAAAGCTTTAATTGCAATCTTCTTCTTGCTCAAAGATTCAATAAATTCATCTACTGTCATTGGCTCCAATAGGGCATCAGGTCCAAGCTCAGATATTGGGGGTACTGCAGCTGGCTGTATTAACAAAAAACCATTGGAAAAATAAGACGCTTAGAATTATAATGGCATAGAAGAATATATAGTGAACTACAAGTTCATTAGGATGTAAAGTTATGATACATCTTTGAGTAAGCGAACTTTGGCAAATCGCCTCTTGTCAGTGAAAGACAGCTCCAAACCATCATCAAGCTGCACAAGGACAAATAATAAGAACTCCAGTCCTGATTAAATGTTCAAATAGACCCTAAAGTGATAAAAGAATACCAAAACAGATTAAAACTCAACAAACAAACAAAATTCCACAAGTTATAGCAAAATGTAAGGTAACCATACATCAGAACACATCAATACAAAGGCCCACCACTCAGCACTACACACAAGGGGAACACAAGTAGATGGAGTAAACATAATTATCTGCTCAATGAGAGCCCTTGCAAATTCTCAGATCCAATTCTGTTAAAATTAGAAGATATCCTACCTAATAGGTGTTTTATTATTTTCTTATTTGAAAAAGATGTAACAAGATTCGTGAAAAAGATAAGAATAGATAAATATGCATTACGTAAACAGTTGTACTGACATTCAAACCAAACCACAAATTTGCAGATAAATGACCTCAAGCACACTAGATTCTACATAGAGTACGATATTCTCACAGTTGCAATGATGTAAGACCCCACATCATTAATTATCAAGGAAAAACACATACATACAAGCACAAACATTGCCAAGCATGAAAGGAGCAAAATCCTTACTTCTATAAAAATCTTTGAGTATTTGGAAGGCCATTCATCAGTGTCACTAACAGCAGACCTGCGCAAACATTCTGTTATTACTTATTAACAATTGGAAATCATTACACAAATGGTTATCATTAAAAATGAATCTATCTGGTACCATTAATCATCTTAGATATTTTTTTATAATAAACACATATAAAATTTGTGTCCAATACATTGAGAAATAAACAACACAATTCAGATTTATAGGGAAAAACATTTGGCAGAACTGACAAACCACAACGCCATGAGTGTGCTACACTTATAGCCAACTTTAGAGACACTTAAAAAATCTTAGAATTCATGCGATCACATTATTACCTGTTTGACGTTTAAACTCACAAAATCAGTATAGCTTCTCTTGATCACACATGTATTGTCCTCCTTCAATTTTATTTTATTTTTCTTTATCCTTTGCACACTTCCTTAGAAGAAGAACCACAGATTTGGTATTTGCTATTGATTGCTAGCAAAGTTTCTGTCGCCAGTTAAAAGAACCTTCTCCACTGAAAGCTAGAACTATATTCCCAACCCGCCCAAGAAAAAATTTCAAGAGAGATTTTTTCAGCTTCAGCCTGAAAATTCCTAGACTCCAAAACTTCAATTAGGATTTACCATTATTTAAACTTTACTAACCCCAGAGTTAAACCCTGGATTTAGGCATCTAAGGGATGCTGTCCTGCTGTCAACACAAAAAAAAAAAAAAAAAAAAGTGAAGAATAACTAAACCAGTACGTGGTGATGGGAATACAAAGACATCATGTTTTCCATTATGGAAGAGCACAAGAAATGCCTGGTCACTTTCTTTTCGCAGAAAACGTACATGCCTTATGATGATAAAGAATCTCCTACTCCTTTCAGTCTATCGAAATAAGTCACTTACGTGAAAGTTGACATAACACGTTTTAAAATCATGCCTTGATGGTTCGAACTATTATGTTATAACCCTTAACGGGATAAATGAGAACCATCTAACATACTTACTAGAATATCTTCAATATTATAATGTTATCAGAAAATTGATGGCTCACCTCTTATATTTTGTCACTGGAACACCCTTGATGTACACAGCACCCGTCATCCCTGAAAGACATAAGAAAACAAACGTATGGACTCACATTTCAATTACATGACCGTAGTTGCTCGATCGCATTACCGTATTAGCCTTACATGTACAATTCCCTCACGAAGCAAAAAGAGAAAGAACAAGAAAAGCATTTCAAACAACAAACACCAAACACGCCCTTAACAAGAAAAACAAAGAGTTGGTGCTAGCGATAATTCTTTTAGGGTTTCCGAAGAGCACTGTACCGAACTGAAAGGAAGGGAAGGGAGGTGAATCGAGCTGGAGCCATAGGTTCTTGCCCTTGCGATGGACTGAAACTATAGTCTTCCCCAGGAGAGCGGCCTCGAAGTCCGAGGGCGTGACGCCGTCGATGACTTTGGTGTCGTTCGCTATGATCGCCCTCTTTATCTTCTTGCCCACGCAGTGCTCCTCCACGGCCCGCCTCGCCGCCTCCACCTCCGGTAGCTCTGGCATCCTACTTCGTCGCAAGGACTGTCCTAGCGGTTTCGCGCGCTTTTCAGAGTGAGGGGGACGCGTGCGTTTCTGGACTTCTCGCTTGTCGTGTTTGCTACTTTTTTTTGGAAATGGAGTGCCACAGCCGTTGTCAGTCTCTACTCTACACCTCTCGATCGTGCGCTCTCTTCTACCGACGGTTTGTTTTTCAAATAAGTAATTGAAACTTTACCGTATTACCGGATATTATGTTCATAAATCTAGTTTTGTGATTGGGCATTATTCTCAGTTTACATTTGAATTAATAAATGTGTAATTTTTTCTTAAATGGAGTTTTATTAATAAACACAATTATGGACACCTCGAGAACCTAAATCATGGTCCATTTAGTTATGCCCGAACTCCTTCGGCCCATAAAATATATTGGGCTGGACTTCAATCTGTAGATAAACGAATGACTATTTACTTTTAGAATTCATAAAATTGTGTTGAAATTAGAAGAGTGCAATTTCATATTGTGAAAGTGATGAAGTATAAATGTATCAAGTGCCATTATTTCATTGGGTTAACTTTTTATTGGATATAAGTTTTTTTAATATAATATCAAAGTCCAATTTTTGTCACCCTTGTGGTTGTGGATAAATTTGAAGTCCACAAAATAAAAATGACATTATAGAATGATTTAAATCAAACCATTGCAATGATAGAACAAGTCAAAGTCAGTGTGAAACAATCTCATATTGTTAAAAAATATCCTATGATAAAGTTTAAAAGTAACAAGTACCCATTTTCCTTGAATTAGTTTTTAAGACAAACTTTCTAACAAAATATAAAATGATCAAATCATTGCCTTAACTCCTAATAATTATTTTTTTTAATTCCCAAAGTAGAGTGTGCAAGATACTGATATGATTTACGAAACTTATAGCTTTCATGCCACAAATGTAACACCAAATACTTTCATAGATGCTACTTTATTAGGTAATACAATGCTTCAAATTAAAATATGTAGAAGAAAATGCAAACAAGACCTAAGTCATATGCCTTACTAAAAATGGAACCAGCCCAAGTGGGATTGGCCATATTCAGTGAAAAAAAGGTTACCTTAATAACAATATTTACAGATTCTATTCCACTACTTAAGTACTTCCAAAATGTGCATTGGAGATGACAACCTTCAAAATATATTGACACCTACCAACTTTACTTTCTTCTTCAGCTTCTTACTATTTTGAGTGGGTTGTGTTTTTTTCTTGGATGCATGATTTGCCCATGCTCTTCTATTAGTGGTTATTTTTGAACTTCTAGGCTTAGGCCCTTTATCCTCACTTTCAATAGTTTCATATTCCTGAGCAGTTGGTTCATCAATGTCACTATCATCGTCATCATTATGACTACCTCTTCCAATAAGCTTTTTCAAGTTTGATATGTATGTTGAGATCTAAGACAAAACATGATGCCCGTAGTGTCAACTACAGATCAAAGCTATATCTATTACATGATGCAGTTTAAGAATGTCATACCCCGCCACCAACAATGATGAAATCAATTTTCTTCATTTGGTCTTCATCATCATCATCATCATCACTTTCCTTAATTTTTTTTTCATCAGAGGTTTTATACGTTGACCTCTAGGCTTGGTTCCTTTCTTCAGTTTCTCACTTTTAATAATTCCCTCTTCTTTGTTTGCTAGTTCATCAATGTCATTGCCACCATCATCATTCCGACTACCATTTCCACTAAGCTTTTGCAAATCTAGCACATATGCTGAGATCTAAGACAAAACATGATGCCCATAGTGTTGGAGATAGTCCTACATCAGTTTCCCATAGTCGTATTAACAACTTTATTAGTAGCAATATCTATACTCCTTACAAGGTATTTTAGGGAGATAATTCTACTTCTTATATGACATTAGAGCATGTTTAGTCTTGGGTGGTCCCGGTGGTGGACCTCCCTTGCCTAGTTAGTTCTTGTCATAATTACCGTCCAGGTATGAGTATATCTCCGTGTTTGTCCTTGGCGGGCTACACGTGCAGAGAGTGTTGGAGACAATCTCACATTGGTCTTGAATGTTGAGTTTCTTGGCTTTATTAATAGTGGTTTCCCTACTCCTTACAAAGTATTCTAGGGAGATAAACCCACCTCTTATATATAGTTAAATCATGACCTCCTATTGAGCAACTTTTTTCGAAAATGGAGTGTTAGGGCCATTATTCTCTAGGGCTTTTTTTAAATTTATTATTATGGCACTAGTAGCAGTTTATATTTGAATTAATAAATGATGAAAAATGAATTATCTTAAGTGAGTTATAGAGAACCCAAGATGAGAAAAATGAAACCTTAAAAACACAAAGATGGACACTTCCAAAACCATCATGGTCCATTTAGTCAAGCCCAAAACTTCCTTTGCCCATCAAATATAGTCGGTAGGACTTCAATCCGTGAGCACAAGTGACCGACTAGTTAGATTTCAGCGAGTTTAATCTCAAGTCAAATTAGTCTCTAAACTTCCAACTTGTAAAATGAATTCCATCGACCTTCATATCCTTCTTTAAATGCATCATTCAATTGATATTTCAATCAACTTCATAAAAGACATGTGAAATCTAGTTATTCATTTTGGAACTTATAAGACACTGTTAAAATAGTACAAAACAATCTCACCTTGTTAATGATAAATCATATGATGAAATTTGAATAGTTATATTTTTCTTGAGTTAGTTTTTATATTAAAACTAAACTTTTTAACATAGTATTCAAGTCTAGTCCTTATTACCTTTATAGTTATGAGTAAATGTACAGTTCACACAATAAATATAATATTGTAAGATAATATGAATTACACTATTGTTAGTGGATAGGCAACAACAAATCTCCTCTAAGATAATCAAATCACACTTTATTTAATAACAACAAGTACAAATTACTTGTCTTAAACCCTCTTTAAATTCTTATACACCTTCCTAAACTAACAATTCCAATTCCCTTTCATGACTACTAATTAACTTCCATACTTTTTAAATTTACGTAATTGTCACCAATAACTCTCCTAACGCTCTCTTTCTACCCATTGGTACAAGACAACCCATGACTTCCTTTTTTCCTCGTACGCAATAATAGGCTATAATAACTACCATAAAAACAGCCCACTTCCTCTCTCTTCTTACTTAGGAAAACAAACTTCACCTATCATCCCAAACTTTCGCCTAGTATCTCTAATAAACAGAGACCTATTGACCAAAGGATGCTTTGCAGAAAGAAACCAAAACTTCAACTCCATCGTTGTCAAGTTTAGCGACAAGTCTGGCGAAGTTTCTTCAAGTTGTGTTTTTTCAAATGCCGAAACTGAAATAAAAAATCTCGAATATTCGAACTGACAACTCTTAGATCAGTCACCAAATTCAAAACAGCATACGCATTTCACTTGTTTATACCCACAGTAAACGCATTATTTGTCGCTGCCTATCAACCGGAACCATAATGGGTATTGTCTATGTAGAAATGGTTTGTCGTCAACTGCAGTGAGTACCCTTCACCAGCATCACTGCCCTACACGAACTGTGCCAGCCAGATTCCATACAGATGCCCAGTAAGTGACACCGAGAAAAACAAATCGAACTTGTCATTTCACTGACCAACCCTTTCGAGGATTCTCTTACTTGTTATCGTCACCATCGGCATTGTTTGTTTCGCGGTAACTGTTGAAGCACCTGTCCAGGGAACCAGGCTCGTCAAGTACACAATATGATTATCTTGGTATAAACAACGTTGACGATTCCTGTAAGATTCTAAAGGCTATGCATCCAGGTGGTTTTGTTGAATATTCCGTCCGGTCATCTTTCCGGGAGGGATTGGCTTTTCTGGTAGACGAACACATACTGGAATCCCTTGTGATTTTGACAGTGATAAAATGTTCGTGGCTGAGATTCCCATGATTTCTTTTACCATGGTTGTGGTGGGAACCAAGGGCCGTGTCTCGATGTTTTGAGCTAGAACTAACGTTAGAAAGATGTTGACATGTTGTGTGAATATATTATTATTTTTATTGAAAATAAAGTTAATCATCTTGGGAGAAATTTTTTATTTAAGTATGTTTTAAAAATTAAATTTTTAATAAAAAATTTGTCTCTAACATTTTCCTATACATTAAACATACTTTGAACTCAATGTTCAACATATTATAATAACATATTTTAAAGCGTAAGGTTGAACTAGAATTGCATTGAATCAATATAAGCTTAGTTGTAATATTAAAAAGTTCATAAGTTTAATTCAAAAGTTAGTTATTAAATTAGAGTATTTTTTATATTTAAATATATAATAATTAGTATGTAAGTTAAAGATTAAAATATATATTTAAATACTATATGTATCTTATATTACTAAGATATCAACTCTTTGTGTTTTTTTCTCTTATAATTTAATTTTAAACGAACAAACAAACCAGCTAACAATCTTCTCAAAAGTGCTCTAGGGACGATTCATTTTGAGGCTTTTGTGCAAGTTTCTGCCCTTGGTGTTCATCATTCTGATTGGCGAAAGTGGACTCGTTGTTTATTGCTTTAGTTTTCTGGAAATCAGACATGCTTTTATCCGCATGCAGTGTGTACAGATTTTGCAGGCCAGTGTTGGTTAATTTGTCTCGTTTGAGGAACTCTTCGAAGGAAGCCCATCCCAACACTAATAAATTAAGCTTCCCGTGACCAAGGAAGAGGCAAGTACAATTGAACATGAGAAACTTACAATCAACTCATACAAGTCACTGTTTCGGTTCAAATGTCTTTTCTACAATTTGGTGTTGTCATGGATCCATTACTGCATCAATCTCTACTAACATTTTTTTTTAGTGTGGATTCTTGGTCTTTCAATCATTGGTTTGAAGAAAATGATAAACAGAAGTGATAAATAACGAGTTCTTGGAAGTAAATATAACCATGAATTCTAGCATAAAACCGAGAGAAAAGTTGAACCTCTCGAGTTCAAAGATTATTATAAGAGATATACTCAATAAAAACACTAGTAGTATAGCCGAATAGCTTGACCAAGGTTGGTTCGAGAACTGTCTGGAAAAGAAAGCAGCTAGAGGTTAATAGGCCAGAAGCCGTTGGCTCAGGCGGCAGAGGCTCCCTTCGGACACTGCAGAGCTAGTCATGACGCGTTTCGAAATCTTCCAAGGGATGGCATTCGCGGCTGTAAGAAAACAATCGCTTGGTCCCAAAAAAGTTGAAAACTTTAGGCGAGATGAACGACTTCCTTACAGCTTAGCAGGAAATGGCAATGCATTGGAATCAACACAAGCCTATTCAGCATCTGGGTCTTGCTTCGGCTTTTCTCGACTAAAATAAAGGCTGACTAAACCAATCATCAATCGTCAAACGCAAGCTTTTCTTCGTTAATTCTGTCTGCTAACCGTTGGTAACATCGACATTGATAAAATCAAGTAAGTCCATGACGCCTGAAAAGGCAACATGTTGCGCACCCATCAAAAGTTAGCTCGAGGAGCAGCAATTCCACGAGAAAGAAATGGGCATTGACAACGAGAAAAAAATGATCCTAATGGTCGCAACTAGGGTTTGGCAGACCTTGACAACTACTCTTCATTACCATTCGGCAGGGGCTGCCTCGCTCCTCGAGGAGCTTTTCATATGCACTGTTTCTCAGCGTCAAGGCGGTGGCTTTTTCCTTAAAACCACTATTTCCAAGCTTGACTTTTAGCACATACACTTCGACTGCATCACGTGTATTTGCCATTCACGATACTGACATCATGAATTTCATTGAATTAATCATATGTTCAATGAAACCCATCATTTTTTCGACCTTTCAGGAGTGTGGTCTGTATTATATGTAAAAGAACCTTTGATATTTTTGAAGTAACGGGGGGAGAACTAGTTGCCTCTTTGATTGCAACGGACTCCAAATTTCTCAGATGACATATAGAAGCGAACGTGTCGGATCCTTTATGATTACCAATTCACGTTAAATATAGTTTATCTCTTCATAATACATCTTAATGTCTATTCACGCTCTCGTAGACGAAGAAGATGATACCACATTAACCACGTAAAACATGAGAAGTGAGCAATTAATTTATGGTTAATAATAAAGCTATAACTTACTCATGGGGTTGCTTTTAACTATTCTTTTTTCTTTTGTCAATAAAATTAAAGCCGAATCTAAGCATGAATAAACCCACTCAAAAGATATTGGGCCATCTAAGACTGAGTTATCTAATTTAACTTTTTTCCTTTCTTGGAAAATTTGATAATATCTCGAATCAATCTTTATGTGAAAAACAAAAAAAAAGTTTAATATGATGGTGGTTCGAGCAATGCGTGCAGTTTCTAACATGGAAAACATCGTAAAAATTTAGGATTGAATAATTCAACAGCGCAATGCCTCGGTGTTGCCTGTTATGCCAAATTAACAGTCTACTGGCATCTCTCAACGGCGTGGGAGATCCAAGGCCCCAGCGCACGATAAAACAAATGGACGGCCACATTTATCCCGCCACGTTTCATAGACTGATTGGTCCATCTCTCATTCCGGCTTCAGTGCATGGGCATATCTACCGCTCTTATAAGGCTCGTCACATGTGTCTCAGGTAGTGAGAGAGAGATAGAGAGAGAGAGAGAGCTTATTAGCAAGAAGGAGAGGCCTGGATTGCTCGCAAATCCAAAAAGGGTTGAATCAAAACCCCTTATCCTATCTTCTACAAAGCTTTTGCAAGATTTTCCTTAAAACTCACTCTCACTCTTTGAACTCTGCAAACACTTTTCTCTCTTTTCCCCTTATTCTTCCTCCGAACGCCATAGCACCGCTGCAATCTTACGGAACCCGTCGCTGGTTTCTGGAATGGTTTTCTGAAACTGTGTCCGACTATATCTGTTCCTTCCCGAAGTAGGTGGACGAGGAAAATGGCCCCCAAGTCAGGCAGAGGAAAAGCAGGCAGAGCCAAGGCAGAAAAGAAGAAGAAAGATGAAAAAGGTCCGATTCCTCTTACTCACAAAGAAAATCTCATATTTCTCTACAAACTTCGATTGTTAACTTTCCTTGTTTCTCTTTGGGCTTTGCAGTAGTGCCTACTGTTCTCGACATCACCGTCATCACCCCTTACGATACGCAAGTCATTCTCAAGGTGCTCCTTTTTTTGCCCTTTTCTCCTCAAACTGCCCATACTTGTTCTTTTTGGTTATCTTTTCGATTCATTAGGTTGGCTAACCAATAGTCAAATCTTTTTTGAAGGGTATCTCCACTGACAAGATACTCGATGTAAGGAGGCTGTTGGCCGCGCACGTAGAAACATGCCACCTTACCAATTATTCTTTATCCCACGAGGTGAGCTTTTTCTTTCCTAATCTTTGTTGATTAATTTTATGTTCATGGACTCGGTCTTTTTTTTTTTTGTCTCGAATTTGGTTCCTGCTGTTTTCAAGTTAGACACTCCCCAAATCTCGCAGCAATACGCATAGTAATTAGTTGCATCTTCCTTGGCAGGTCAAAGGGCAGAGGTTGAATGACAGGATGGACGTGGTTACTCTAAAACCATTTTGCTTGAGAATGGTGGAAGGTAGGTGAAGCTCTTCCGCCTGTAATTCAGCACTACCCACTATGTCGGTCGCTTCTTAATGCATATTAAAGAAGGGTTCACTGTTGGTCCACTTAAAATTATTCGCTGAACAATCGAAAATATAGATGAAAAGTTGTTACCTCAATTTAAGGAACGCCTGACACAATAATGCCTTCGAGGACCGTTTAATTTCAACCGAGGTACAAGCTCTACTCGACAAAATTGACAGGGTAGGTGAGGGTCGCAACTAAAAATGTAAGCCGCGGAAGCAAACAAAGTTTCCCTGTTATTTTCCATCGTGAAAGTGTTGAGGTTGTCGCACGCAGGGCACGATTTTCGTGTTTTTTTTTTTTTTTAAATATTATAAGTTTAATCGTCGGCCACGTGGCGGAAAAGTAGTGCGATTTCTGTGAGAGGAATTTTTACCGTTGGATGGAAAAGGTCGAAGCTTTTTCGCCGTTTCTTTTTTTATTTTATTTGACGTGTTTAACATGCTATTCATGCATAGCGGTAGTGGGTAAAAAGGAAGTGATTTGAGAGGTTCTCAATCGTTGTGCTAATAATATCATATACCGATTTTTATAGAATTGGAAAAAGTTTGTTGGTGGGAAGCCGGAACGGACGGGGTTTCGTTGTCCTGGGGTGGCTAAGTTGTTGCCATGACTTTTGTAGATATTTACGTTTGTGCCACTGTGTGACAGAGGACTACGCCGATGAAGTTCAAGCCGTCGCGCACGTCCGGAGGCTGCTGGACATCGTGGCCTGCACCGCGAGGTTTTCTAAGCCACGTAGAAGCCCGGGGACTCCGGAATCCAGATCGAAGAAGAGCAGGGGCCACCAGCAGCCTAAGAGTAGCTCGGGCCCGCCTTCACCTTCTGATGGCGGAGCTCCGTCGTCACCGGAGCTGTCCGTTTCCTCGGCGATCTCGGAGAACCACGGGATGGCCGCCGTTCACCCCACGCCGAAGCTCTCCGACTTCTACGAGTTCTTCTCGTTCGCTCACCTTTCTCCTCCTATTCTACGTGAGTATCCAATGGTTACCATTCAGAAAGTGTTTTTAAATGTTATGTATGTTTTTCTGCGAGGGTGTCACTTTCGTATTTGTATATGGCCACGTGATGTTATTGGCAATCCGCCATGGCTAAGTGGAGGAGGAGGATAATGACGTTGTTGTTAAAGCGATTCTTTTATTTGATATTATTGATATGCAGATCTGAGGAGATGTGACCAGAAGGATGCACAAGAAAGTTGTGATGGGGATTACTTTCAAATGCAGGTACTTTTTCCATTGTTCTTTGTGTTTCCTCATTATTATTTTTCTTTTATCTGTGTTACTTGGTTAGGAGGTGAAGTCAAACTAAGCATTAGGTTACTCAAGTAGCCACTCATCAACTTTGATTTTTAGTTTGAAACGGTTCAGCACTGCGTCCTTTGATTTACAATGGGTTTGCACTATGCCATTTCGTAACCCGCGTTTACTCTTAAAATTTGTAACCTGCGTTAAATTGTTCTTGATGTTCTTTTCGTAAAGAGGCTGGTATTTACAGTTAAGAACAAAATTTTGGACGTTTTGTTTCATCTATAAGAACTCCATTACTCATGGAAGAGCAAATTTTTTAGCTTTACATGCGTATACCAAAACTAACGATCATTCAACTCATGAAAGATGTAATTCATTATGAGTTATTAGGACTGCATTCTCTCCCTCCAAGACACTAGTTTCATCTTCTTACTCTTGACTTCTTTGCTCTCTTTCATGATAATTGCGTCTTAATTGATTCGTCCTTTCACTTGAGTTTGACTGAATGAAAATTTTATTTTATTTGACTCAAGAACCCTAAATTGCAATTGATGCATGCAGATTAAGATCTGCAATGGTAAGCTAATACGAGTCGTTGCATCAGTCAAGGGGTTCTACACTGTGGAAAAGCGGTTTCTACAAAGCAACTCCCTGGTGGATCTTTTACAACAGCTTAGCCGAGCTTTTGCCAATGTGAGTATCAACAGTTTACTTGAATTTCTTCATATATTGCCCTTCCTTTAATCCATAAACTTATCTAGATATGTTGCATTGAACCACTTCGTGGATTTCTGAAGTTGGAAATTTCTCTTCTTGAAATCAACTCTTAGTAAACGCAAGTTGCAATCATTAGTGGATTGCTAAAAGTGTGTCGGGATTTTATGCAAGTAACTGGCGAGAAGCTTAGTTTATAAGAAGCATGCTTTAATCGAGTTGGTGAAAGTTCAAAAAAGTTGAAGTTTTTCTTTCCCCCCACCCCCTTCTTCTTTTCCCTGCTGTGTGGATCCATTAATCTACTGTTAAATCGAATCACCAGATGATGGTTGACCTATTTGTTATGATTTGCTTAAATTCCTGGGGACCTCCAAAAATCCAGTCACCACCAAATTTTAATGTTTAGATTTGATTTCTTTCCTGGAGTAAGTAACTTATATTTCATAGTAGTTGTTAATTTATAAAGTTCACTATTTTTTTGTGCTGAAGTGAACTTGTTGATTTCTGCAGAATAATCTTCCTTATATGAAGTTAGAATGT
This sequence comes from Casuarina cunninghamiana, assembly GCA_028551485.1. Taxonomy (NCBI): domain Eukaryota; kingdom Viridiplantae; phylum Streptophyta; class Magnoliopsida; order Fagales; family Casuarinaceae; genus Casuarina; species Casuarina cunninghamiana. Next base: position 2,491,461 of record CM052364.1, read on the forward strand.
CTTTCTGATTGGATTCTGCTAAAATGTTGTATCAGCTCGTTGAAAGTCGAGCGACTGGCATATTTTTCATCTGATATAAACTACTTAGTTTGTTACTCACAGATGTGTCTGTTATTTGCAGTCGTATGAATCTTTAATGAAAGCATTTGTAGACCATAATAAGGTACATCTTCTATCCTAAATAGACAAAAATTGATTTCTGTGCAATTTTCTTTTGGAAGCGAAAACATGCAAGCTTTTTCATTAATCATCGGGTTCTCTTTTCTGCCTTCCCTTCTCAGTTTGGAAATCTTCCATATGGTTTTCGAGCAAATACATGGCTTGTTCCTCCATCTATTGCTGATTCTCCATCAGACTTCTCATCGCTTCCAACAGAAGATGAAAGCTGGGGTGGCAATGGTGGTGGCCAAGGAAGATATGGCGAATATGACCTACGATCATGGGCAACAGATTTTGCCATATTGGCTCACCTTCCTTGCAAAACCGAGGAGGAGAGAGTGGTCCGGGACCGGAAAGCTTTTTTGCTTCACAGTCAATTTGTTGATGTCTCAATCTTTATAGCTGCTTCAGCAATACGGCGTCTCATTGATTCCAATAAGCAAGCGAACGATGATGCCATAAGAAGTCAAGCAGGTTTAGTTGTACATGAGGATCGCGTTGGGGATTTGTCGATTGTAGTAAAACGTGATACCACTGATGCTAGTGCAAAATCTGAAGTGAAAATTAATCAGAGTCAGTTTTCCAATATGACTGGCAAGGAAGTTGATCAAAGGAATTTGCTTAAGGGGTTGACTGCAGATGAGAGTGTAATGGTCCATGTAAGTACGTTTCTTCTAGCCACAAGTTTCTCTATATTTTTCAAAATACGAGGAATATGAACCTGCAACTTATATCAGTCAAGGCTGCCCTCTTCGTTGCTGGATGCTACTTATCCAATTGCAAGTTAGTGTTGCTGATTTTCAGCTGCCTCTTTGTACTTACGGGCCTAGTTTAATTTAACCATCTTCGGTTTAGTTTCTTTCCTCAAGACTTGCATGTCTGCTTATCCTAACTGTTCTATAGGCTAGACAAATTCTATCTTTAGTCTTATTCATAGAGGATATTAGTTTTCTCTGATATCAAGGGGGCAAAGATCTCTATCCACTAGCTGAATGCGCATATTATAGTTCTTATCCTCGTCCTTGTAAAGCCCTTCACATCCAAACATAATCATCCCTCAGTGGTGCTGATGGCTGATCTTGTTGAACATCTCCAAGCTGTCTCAAGTTTTTGGAACTTTTGCAGGATACTTCCTCCTTGGGTGTTGTCGTTGTTGGGCATTGTGGATACACTGCAATAATAAAGGTTGTTGGTAACGTTAACAAGGAAAAGTTTGAGACTCGAGATATTGAAATGGCAGATCAACTAGATGGAGGAGCAAACGCTCTTAACATCAACAGGTTTGAACTATAATCTAATGGATTGTTACGTGGTTTTTGATTTTGACAATTGATTGTCACATGCACATGCTAGGCAATACTGTTGGTGGGAATTAACTGTACAAGTGTCATGTCAGTTGCTATGTTAAACGCAACAGAGGATCATTGCATTATATTCTCTTGATAAGGAAAAAAATAACCAAATTTGTTGAGATCTATTGTGAGAGAATGAGGTTTGTATTCACCCTTTTAGCAGAAGAATGACAGTACTGTGATAATATGAGCGAAAAAAGATGAAATGACAAAATATTGTTGTACATGAGTTGAGAAAATTAAGATGTGAAAAATATGGTGCAGTGGACATGGTTGTGGGTTTAGAATCTCAATGGCAGTACACATTTGAAAATGAGGTCTCTATTCTTTCTTTTATTAAAAAAGAAATGGCAGTACTGTGTCATATAAAATGATGCTGTGATTACAATTATGGCGTTAGACCACTAAAGGTGTCTGTCAGGGAAATTAATACAAAATAACTGAGAACGGTGGAAATGATTTCATATCTTAAATATGTGTGAAGTTCCAAAAATGTTAGGTTGTTCTTCCAAAGCAGAGATATACATTTGGAATCAAAGATTTTTAGTGCTGGAAACAAGTTGCCATTGATTTAATTCATTTCCATGATACTTTTTTCTACTTTGAAGAGCCACACAACACGGTAGCTAATTCTAAGCTATGTAAAGTATGTAAGATTTGTTCGTTCTTAATGATACAATTGAAAAGATGAACTAATTTTTAAGCGCTTTGAAGAGTTCAAAAATATTGTTTTAAAGGCTTGCTGACGCTGCATGCACGTTGTTTAATCAACTGACCGAGTACAAAATTCTTTTACAGCTTGAGATTTCTGCTTCACAAGTTTAGTACTGAATCGTCAAGAGGAGGTTGGACACCTCAGTCTAACTTGGAAGGTTCAGAAATACATAGAGGTCGGGTAAGACAAGTAATCAAAGAGAGCTTGAAAAATTTAAAGGAGAGACCAAGGGATTTTAAGAAGTGCATCAGATGGGAACTTGGTTCTTGTTGGGTGCAACATCTACAAAAGCAGGAAACTACACCAGGAAGCAATTCTAAAAGCTCTGATCGTGATAATGATGCTCTACATACTGTCAAAGGTCTGGGAAAGCAGTTTAAGTTTCTGAAGAAAAGGGAAATTAAAGGAAGTAGTATAAGTAGCACATATGATGGAGAAGAAAATGACTGTAGACCTAGCATTCTACACGTTGAAACTGAGCTGGGAGACTCAAGCAACGTAGAAGTCAATAGAACGGAAGAACTGGAGAAACTAATTTCTGAAGATGCCTTCTTGCGTCTGAAAGAAACTGGAACTGGTCTTCATTTAAAGGTTTCTTTGACACCCTTGTCAATATAGCGCATTATATACCTGTTCAATTCAGTTTCTAATGTGTTTGTGCTCTGTGACATGCTCATAAGTTGAATGCTTTCCAAATAAGCATTATTCTTTCTTTGATATGTTATTATAACATTAACTGTTATCTTCTCTACTCTTGTGTTCGTTATATTGGTACCAATCTCAATTTCTTGTTATCTTCTGGAACTTACTGGTTCAATATGCTTCCTGCAACAGTCAACAGATGAGCTTATCAGGCTGGTACATGAATATTATGATGAAGTTGCATTACCAAAACTGGTAATATTCCTTTTATACAATGAGTTCTGCTACACATTTAAGTTTACAATTACCCTATGCAGGTTATGACTATGCAGGTTATGAATTAAATATCTTACTTTGTTAGGTAACAGACTTCGGATCACTTGAACTTTCTCCAGTTGATGGCCGTACATTAACTGACTTCATGCATTTAAGGGGACTGCGGATGTGCTCTTTGGGTCGAGTGGTGAGAAATTTATCCCTCTACTTCTTTCTCCTTCCTCACCTCCTCTTTTAACATTCTTGGTCAAAGCCCATCCAACTCTGCTCATTAGGAACCCTGGAGGAATTGGACCTTGTAAATGTGGAGTCCTAATCTCAATTGTACAAATCAGGTTGAACTGGCTGAGAAACTACCCCATATACAATCACTTTGTATCCACGAGATGGTTACTCGAGCTTACAAGCATGTACTTAAAGCGGTCGTTGCCACCATTGAAAAGATTGAGGACTTGCCTGCAGCGATAGCTGCATCTCTCAATTTCTTACTTGGATGCTGTGAAATGGAAGACGACCAAGATTTGAGTGATGACAATCTTCTTAGATTTGAATGGTTACAAACATTTCTAGCCAGAAGATTTGGCTGGACGCTTAAAGATGAGTTGCGCCATGTGAGAAAGTTATTAATTCTCCGAGGGCTTTGCCATAAGGTAATTATTGCTTTTTATTGCTCTTGTTTCTGGCTTTTTTTCAAAAGATGATCATCGCTCTTTCTTTTTATTCTTTTCTTAGGTTGGACTGGAGTTGGTTGCAAGAGATTATAACATGGAATGCCCTTACCCATTCAGGAAGCACGATATCATCAGCATGGTTCCTGTGTGTAAGGTTTGAACCTCTCTCTCTCTCTCGCTGTCACACACATTCTGTTTTTGATTGATAGTTGTCGCCTTTTTGACTTGACTAGTAGTGGATTTAAAAATTCTGAGATCTTTGATTATTCTATTTTTTATTTGGTATTGATTATCATATTGAATAAACTAAAATTGGCTTCATTATATCTTAAATCTTTTGAATATTTTCAACAGAATGTAGGATGCTCTTCAGTGGATGGACGGAACCTACTGGAATCATCTAAAGTTGCTCTTGATAAAGGAAAATTAGAGGATGCTGTTAATTACGGAACTAAGGTACTTTCCCATTCAGTCCATAGATAAAAGCCATTTGACTTCTTGTCCTAAATAGAAAACAGTAGTTGATTTCACAGTATGTGTTACTTGCATTTTAAGGCACTGGCAAAGATGATAGCTGTATGTGGTCCCTGCCATCGAATTACTGCAAGTGCTTATAGTCTTCTAGCAGTAGTTCTTTACCACACCGGAGACTTTAATCAGGTAAGAAAACCTTTACTTGCTATTTTGGATTACTTGTGCAAAATATCTACTTTCTATCTCTATTTTTTGAGGCACAGTAGTAGTCTTCAGTTTCAATAATTCAAAGGAATTGTGTTTAGGGCTAATAATATGTACAATTCTTAAATTTGATCAAATAACAGAGTGGGCTTAAATTATCTCTATAAACAAGTCAAACCTAGATGTGCTTTCCAGAGCAATGAATTCTGTCTTTGAAAACTTATTTGTTTAAACACTGATGCACTTCAGATTTTTTGCTTAGAACAATCTACAATTTCTGAGGCCATCAGTACCGTTGCACAAACATTTTACATTGATGTCACTATGAAGGGGTCTTGTGGGCTCTGTGTTTAAATTTGGTTGTGCCCATGTAAATATAACTTCTTTTCCATTGCCTAGGCAACTATATATCAACAAAAGGCATTGGATATCAACGAGAGAGAACTTGGGCTTGACCATCCAGATACGATGAAAAGCTATGGAGATCTTTCTGTTTTCTACTATCGTCTTCAACATGTTGAATTGGCTTTGAAGTAAGTCAGAAATAACTTGCAGTTGAATTTGTTTATTTTTCCTTTATATTATCCTTGAACACTTATTTCTAGGTTACTATGCTATTATTATGCAATACTGCCAGTCAGATAACGACTGATTGCCCACCAAGCCTTTCCCTTCCCAAATCTTAAATTCTAATAATCTCCACAGCATAATTCCAATGTGCTTTTTGTTGTTCAGTTAGTGCCTTTTGTTGATTCTCTTGATTAAAACCCTTGCATAATTGACAGGTATGTAAACCGTGCTCTGTTCCTTCTACATTTTACATGTGGACTATCCCATCCAAACACAGCTGCAACATATATAAATGTAGCAATGATGGAAGAGGGCATGGGAAACGTTCATGTTGCTCTCAGATACCTGCATGAAGCTCTAAAATGTAACCAAAGATTATTGGGGGCAGATCATATACAGGTTCCTATCTCTCTTCTCTCTCAGACCTCTTACACATATATATATTCATACTTATTATCCCCATTACGTGCAGTCTTCTCATGAGCTAAATGTTTTACTTTTCCTTACAGACAGCTGCAAGCTATCATGCTATAGCGATAGCTCTTTCATTAATGGAAGCATATTCCCTGAGTGTGCAACACGAGCAAACTACTCTCCGAATACTCCAAGCCAAACTTGGATCAGAAGATCTTCGTACTCAGGTCGGTTAGTCCTTAGAGTTGTTTGTGTTCATTGATTTTGCAATCGAGCAGTGGTTTCTAGTTTGGCATTTCTATTGGAATCTGTGAAGAAGATAATTTTGTCTTGGCCAACTGGTTGAAGTAAAGGGAACTTTAAGCCAATTGACTAATATAGGGACATTGAGATTTCCCAAGTTGATGTGTTAAAATGCTATATCTGGTTGATGCAGGATGCTGCTGCGTGGCTTGAATACTTTGATTCAAAAGCTGTGGAGCAGCAAGAAGCAGCAAGGAATGGAACTCCCAAGCCAGATGCATCCATTGCAAGCAAAGGTCACCTTAGGTACTGATATGGTATTCCCAAATTACTTGATTCCAAATCACACTACTATGTTTCACGGTACCAACAACCTTCAATTCTTTCTTGCAGTGTGTCAGATCTCCTGGATTACATAAGTCCTGATCAAGATTCGAAAGTCAGTGATGCACAGAGGAAACAACGGCGTGCAAAGGTAGGCAGATATGTCTTGGTTTATTGAAATTCAGGAACTTACTGATTTTGGTTTGTTAATGGCCACTTGCACTAGTATCATCAACTACTAGTCACGGGGAGCATCAAAGGCAGCTCTTTTTGGAGCCCTTTTATTGTTTTGGCTTGCTTTGGTTAGGTTTAGATTTCTGAGCAGCTCGTATACACTCATAGTTCAAATCAGATACCATATTGTTGTTTCCACTCCTTATTTTACAGGTAGGAAATGAAATGAAGTGCCTGCTGGCATTTTAGTTAAATTTGTTGTCTCCATTTCCATAAACTTGTGACAGTCCAAACTAATTGGTTTGTTAACAGAGCAAACAGGGCAAGCATCCATGTTTCTAGGACAAATTTACATGTGATTACAGAACAAACATCCATGCTTCTAGAACAAATTTACATGTGATTACATGCCCATAATATGAAAGGCTGTTTTCTTTTCCAAGGGCTCTGAAAAAAGTTGGACTTATTTATTTTATTTTATTTTATCTTTTTTTTAACCTTTATGATTTCTGAGAAAGGTTGAGTAGAAGGATAATTTAGTCAACTTGTTTTAGGGTCTTCAATGTCCTTAGGAGGAACTCTTGTTGAACTTAAAGAAATTCTAGAACTCAACCTCTTTTGGACAACAATTCACCTCCAAAGTTTCAAGATGCCCTTAAGAGTATGCTAGCAAAATCTACCATGTACATAGCTTCATACCTAGGGGTCATTCATCTAATAGATCCACTCAGTAAAGAGCAATAAAAAAAACTACTTTTATGTGATTTTAAAATGCTTTTCGTGATTTTATCTGTGTTTTTCAGGTTTTGCAGCTTGGTGATAAAAGTCATCAATCACAAGAGGATGCCATGTTGGATGATGAGATGCTTTTTGATCGTTCAGATAACACTTCGGGCACAACAGATGGAGAGACACAAGTAAAAATGAGCAAAGTTTACCCTGAAGAGCCAGAAGAAAATGATGATATCACTAGACATAGGCCGAAAGTTGCAATTGAAGTTGTTGAAGAATCTACCTCAGATGAAGGTTGGCAAGAAGCCAATTCAAAGGGACGGTCCGCAAAAACTGCTACCCGGAAATTTGGTGAGAGGCGACCAGTTCTTGCAAAGCTAAATGTTGGCCATGATGAAAATTCAAATTCTAAAGAAATCAGGTACAGGCGGGACTTCATTTCACCAGTGCAAAAAGCGACTCCAAAGACTATTTCAACCGAGTCTCCATTGAAGCAGTCAAAGGCTGGTAGTTTGAGTTCTGGAGAGGATTCAGTTAATCTTCAGGCAAAAACTGCTTCCAAGGTTCCCACCAGTCCAGCAACACTTATGTCCTTGGCTTCAAAGTCTCTTTCTTACAAAGAAGTAGCTTTGGCACCACCAGGGTCCATTTTGAAGTCGTTACCGGAGAAAGTAGAAGAATTAAACAAGGAAAAAACGGAAATCCAAACGCACAACATTCCCTTCGAGAGGTCACAGGACGAAGAAAGCAGCAATAACTCGGAAGATGAAGCAGTTCCCCAAGATGTTGAAATAGAGGGGACAAATGAAAAAAGCACTCAGATGGAAAATAATAGTGCAATACACGAAGAGGTTTCATGTCCTTCCCAAGCAAAGACAGTAGAAACAAATGGGAGTAAGCTTTCTGCTGCTGCCGAGCCATTTAATCCAGGATCACTATCCATGCCTCACCATTTAAACTCAGTTTCTGTCACAAGTATATATGATGTAAATGTTAGTCAAAGCATGCTAGCAGAACCGATCCTTACTCCAGTTGCTGCCAGGATTCCTTGTGGGCCTAGATCACCTCTATATCACAGGAACAACTATTCTTTCCGCATGAAGCATGGCTTGAGGTATCACAATCCTAGCAAGGAAAGAGGTAGATTTGAGCCTCCAAGAATCATGAATCCACACGCACCGGAGTTTGTACCAGGGAGAGCTGGGAAAACAAATGATGCAAATTGTGCTAATCAGGCCGAAACAAATTCTGTGTTTGAAATAAGTAAGGCAGATGAGGAAAAGCTGTATGACAAATCCAATAATGAAGTTAAAGATGGTGCTACAAAAGAAAGCTCCACTGGGTCTGAGAAGTCGGAGCTGGCAAGGCAGATACTGCTTAGCTTCATTGTAAAGTCGGTCCAGCATAATTTGGATTCTGTGGGTGAGCCTGCAGTTGGCGAGAAGATTTTCAAGTGTTCAGAAACTTCTTCAGATGCAATAGCAAATGACAGTGCAATTATAAAAATTCTCCACGGGAATGAGGAAAAGGATTTGGTTTCTCAATCCTGTGATGAGGAGCAGCAGCCAGAAACAGTAGATCCTAACAGGATAAACAATGGGGATGGTGAAGGATTTACAGTTGTTACAAAGAAGAGAAGAAACAGGCAGCAGTTCACAAATAACGTAACCGGGTTGTACAATCAGCAATCTATTTGTGCTTCTGTTCGTTAAAGGAGTGAGGGAGGCCTTAAGTGAGGTCATCATGAAGGCTTTGCCTATTCATCTTCAAGAAGCCTCCGTTTCCTGTTCATCTTTAGTTCTAGTTGAGTGAAGTTTTGATTATAATTGATTACATGCCACAGGTTTACAAGCTCACTTGGAATGCTTTGATACCGATGTAGAAATTTCTCTCTTAGAGATTTTGTTTGATCAATAAAAGCTGATTGGCTAACACCCTGATTTCTTCTTGCTTTCATTCTCTCTCTTTCCGCTTATTTTACAACTTTTTTAGTAAGATACAACTCTTGACCTATTCGCACTCACTGTATGCTCTAGGAAAATAGGCTCTGTGCCTGTTACAGTCAAGAAAAAGCACCTTTGGACCCCATGAAGATGCATTTTATAAGGTTTTGCTGCTGCACCTTAACACCCAAGTCCCGGTTTTGTTAGATTGGGTTGAAGTCTGAATCCACTCATAATGATTCCTTGGGAAATTCTGCTTGCTGCTTCTTAGAAAGAGATGGTGAAGTTTCTGTTAGGAAGAGTATTGATAAAAGTCTAATATTATTAAAATTTTGTTTGGTATTATTCTTATTATTCCCTTAAATGTGGGGAGTTTTTAACTAGTGTTCTTCTGCAGTCCATATTTGATGTTTTTAGTTGTAAAAGATTGGTTTAGGTTGGACCACATAATGCAAATACTGGCTTTGATGTCATGTGAAAGGCATAGTTCACATTTCTTAGAAAGACCTCATAAAAGGAAAAAAGAGAAAGATTTTCCTTCTCAATTTGAGCGTCCAAGACAGGAGACTTAGCCTCGCAGTAGACCCACAAGCAACGCAGAGGCTGAAATGATGAACAGGCTTGGCATGATGGAACATCATGAGTAGCTTCCTGGCGTATTCATTATGATGATGAATCTCTCTCAGCGCCTCTGTTGTGTGCTCAGAACAGAATCTTTATTGACCAGCAGTTCAAAGAGTAAGCAAAATGGACCATATTAACACCAAAACAGCGTCTAGTTTGGTTTTCTTTTGTTGCTGCATATGACTAGACTTAAGACGTTCGTTCCATGTCTAATTCTCTGTGACTTTCGAAGTAGTTTGAAAGTTTGAATCGTAAGTCCACCTTGTCATATGCTAAGCCTCTTAAACTAAAGGCTTGGGCATCAAGCATCAATGTTCGAAAACAGAATTTCAGTCCTCTAAGTATCTTTGGAAACAGAAGTGGTGTAGGAGGCTCCATATATTTGGCATGGCTTAGTAATTATGAAGTTTTTTTTGTCAATAGATTAGTAATTGGCTGCTACAGTTTAGAACAAGGCTCTATATATTTAGCATGGCTAAGTAATTATAAAGTTTTTTTTTAAAAAAATAAATTAATAGTTCAATAATTGGTTCCTAATAATTTACAACTTGAGTTTTGAATTTGCATCAATCTTGGATTTGACACTATATACCCCCAAGCCTCTTTTATCTAACCAAAAAGTGTGTGGAGAAAAGGTTGGAAAGTGGAAGCCGGATCTCGTATTGGAGCACTTTCTTTTTTCCTTTTTTTTTTTTACTTTTCCTGGCCAAGGAAATAATGACTTGAGAAGATAAGTAGACAAGACCCAAAAAAAGAAACGCGTGGATCAATGGTCTGCAGTTAACATCAGAGTTAGGTTAATGGAATATCATTAACCAAATTTTCTTTTTGTCTTTTAGTAGTGCTCTCCAAGCGGAAGGAGGCTTATCCGTCGTCTAGTTGCTCTTTTTCTTCCTTTCAAAAGGTAGTTTGAGATTCTACCCATTAGAGACGTCAATGTATAGGTAATTATGAGATAAAGATAAGTCTATTGAAAATAAGCAAGAGAAAGTCAAGCCTAACAATGTTCCTTTTACATGCATAATTGAAAAGAAGAAAAAAAAATGCATGGAAATTGAAGAGAAAAAACACACCTAACTTGTACCTTTCAAAATTATTTCCACTTTCACAATTTCTTTAGGCCGATTTTCTTTTTCCATCGTTGAACTGATTGGTATTAGAAATAGGTTATAATAGTACTTAAAAGCTAGTTCTTAAATTAAAGAAATGTTTCTTAATATTTTTTTTCATGTAAAATTTTTATCTTCAATACGCTTTTATATTATATTTTAAGTTAGTTAAACGAGATAAAATAAATGTTCCATATTGAGTAGAACTTGAAGAAAATCAATTTAGACTATGATATTATTTTTAAAATAAGTTCATGATTTAATCCACAACTAGATAATGAGTTGGGAGAATAATTTTTATATTTTAAACATTATCAAAAGATGTTTCTTTACTATGTGAGATTTTTGTCCCTAATAATTCGAAATCTTCGTATAATGTTACTAAAAAAAGGTTCCAACACTTAAAACTAGAAGAAGAAGAAAAAAAGGAGAGAGAAGTAAACCATTTGATGCCAAATTCAAGTCCCAACCTGAATATAACTTCCGAGAGACATTCCGGTCTTCCAAGAGACATTTCAATGAAGCCAGCCATTGAAGCTCTGCCCGATAGTGGTAGTAGCTCTTTGTCATTAGTCATAAGCACAATCAATACTCATTTTCGTTGATCCTTGTACATTTTGGAGGTTGGGCTTTGGAGGATGGCAGGTAGCTTTTGGTGGGTATTTGAGATAGAAGTAAAACGTCCCCCATGACAGACCTTTGCTTGTGGTTTCAGTGAATTGAAAAGCTCTAGTTGGATTAATGTCGCATTCTTTCCCAACCCAAATTGACCAACAAATGGTCGAGCCGGTCTATGCAAACCTTGCTCATGGAAGGTTTCTCCCAGCTTTACTTGAAATATAAAAAAGATACAGAAATGTAGCTCTAGCGGAGGAATCTATGTATGAGAGCAGATACAGCATGTGCATGTGGCTTATTTCATAGATTGGGGGGTCACATCATTGCTTCATAAGTCTTAAGATAACACAGTAGCTGAACAGTGACTAAACGTTCAAAGTCAAAAGAATATCAGACTTAATCATGTACTCTGTAGGCCATGTTTCCGAGTGCAGATTCCAAGAACTATCTTGGCTCTAGTACAGAAGCTGTCCCAGTAGATATGTTTTCTCTGCCCACTATAAAGACAGACTTGATTGAACGGAACACAAAAGAAGTGGTTGGATTTGCAAAGAGATATCACCAAAACCACGCATGTTCGGTATGGTGGCTTCAGACCCGTTTAGGCAAGCAGAGGTATTTTTGAACAAAGGTGCAGTTGTCTCGTGTATTTTACAATGGGAGAGAAAAAGAATGTTACATAATGAGAGGTGAGGAACGAGTGAAATCACCATCATGATGCACTTGATGGAGTAAGCCAAAATAGCAGAGACATGTCACATCTCAGAGGGTTACAAGCACCAAAGGAGCAATGGGTTGAAAGTGAAACAAGAGCTAGTGATGATTGTCATCATAATTTAGCACCACAAGGGATTGAGATTCCTGATGATTTATCCTCCGATGAGCAGATGTTTCCTATTTACGCTAGGATGATCAAGTGGTCCCAAAATGATAGGGATTTGGGAAATGATTTTCTTCCCATCTTTAGTGCTCACTTGAATGCACATCAAAAAGTGGTACCTCTCACTTGGTAACAGGAGGAAAGTTTTAGGTTCAGTTTGTGCAGTGGAGGGGATCTTGATTGAGAGGGCTACCGTTTCATGGAGCACACAGTTGAATGCCTAAGTAAAAAAAAAAATATGTTGCATACTGTTGACATGTGATTGATGGGAAGAAAACAAAAACAGAAAAAGTAATATAATAATCATTCTAGAGAAGGGAAACTAACAAGGAACATAGACGGAGAGTATGCATGAAAATAAAATAACAAAATTGACTAAATCATTGTTTCATTTGGTAGCTTTTAGTTCAAATCAATAACTACCCAACTCAATTGGTAGTCAGCGTTGTCTAGAACCAAAGTAGTATGGCCTTCTTACTCATATTTCATCCTCCAACAAAGACTTCCAACTTCAAATGGATTCCAATATTTTTCAAATATTAATAGTATGATCCATTATTAGTGTACCACTATTATTTTTATTTGCTAGGTCCCAAACACTCATAAAAGCCTCATTTTTGGATCAATATTATAAAATTGTTATGTCTAATTATCTATTGAGGATTTAAATTGCATAAAGCCAATGCTTCAATTTATTGCACTCTCTTGATAGTCATATTATCAACCTAACAAGTTTGAATAGGATGAAGTTGTTGAATTGAATAGAAGTTCGATAATAATTGCAATAATTGGTGGCTTTCCCCATATTGCAGAAGTGCTTCTTAATAATTGCCCGAGCTTATTTGAAATCTTAGGAACATGTGGCATTTGAAAGTTTAAGTAATGAATAAGAGAAATGATGAGAATATTGTTTTGTATATCATGAATTGATTTCAGAGTCTTTTTCTTTTCTTTATTCTCAGAGGAAAAGAAGACTAAAAATATAAAACGATAAGTTTCAGACAATACTTGAAGAAAGCTAATCCAAATTCCTTAAAATTATTCAACAAAATGTCACTTTTGTATATTAAAACAAGGGATCCTAGGACCACGACTAGCACAATTATTGTTGCTATATACAATTATTAATCATCTAATATTCCATGATTCATGTTGGGAAAGAATCTGATGTCCGAGTATTTCACGGTTCATGATACTAAAATCATCAACTTAAAAAAGAAAAAAAGAAAAAAAGAAAAAAAAAGAAGGAACCATATAAGTGCAACAAGTAATGTATGATGTTGCCTTATCCTTAAAGGTCAATCTTCCTTTGTTCACAAGCCCCATGACTTAAATGCTAGCGTAACGGACACCGAACACTTGTCCCTAAAGCAAAAGTCATCCAGTGCAGAACATAAACCCTTTGTTCATTACTTTAATCATTATAAGTGAACATCCACTGCATCTAACAGTGACTTTAGCCAAGTGGGTTGTTGCCAAGATTACAACTATTAAACAACGTCTGAGTCAGTTAAAACCCCACTCGATTCGTCTTTGGAACGTATTCTAGTCAGCAATCATGTTGTCCTCCACAGATGTTGCATATGATTGAGTGTTCCCTTGGCATCTTCCATGCTTTCAAGGAATCCATACAGATTACATGTTATAAGTGACTTTTGACTACGGGAAAGGAGACCTGCAAACTGTGTTCTGGGTTTCTGAATAATAGAAAGCAATCATGGTGGGCATTGGTTTAGTTAATCTCTTCGGGCATGATACATCCACGTTGCTGGTGCTTCATGATATTATGGGTTGACTCCTTGAAAGAGTATGGTGGGAATTTTGTGTTGGGAATTTTAGGCGAGACAAGACATCTTATTCTCATCGCTGGATTTGACATTGGGTTCTCTATATCTAGTAAGAGCATATATTCCTTGGACCTTGTTTTTTTTTTTTTAACCTACATAGATATATATTTTAATTACCCCCATAACTTAATGAAGCAAGAATTTAAGTTTAATGATCTCAAACAAAAATCTCTTCTTGTTTACTACTTCAACATCATAGTAAAGCCACTTTGTTATGGCAATAAAAAAATCTCCTTCTTGCCGACCAAGCTTGAGTTTTTTCAACCCAATCGTCCTCCTTGTTCACTTTTTAAAACCGGTTTCGTGTGTATACATGACCAAGATATGTAGCCGCGTATGTTTCATATAATTGAAGGTTCAAGTGGAAAACCGGAAGAAGTAGCGAAGAAAACCAGCTGAAACTAGAAGGAAACTCCTCGGAAAGCAAGGAAGCTACAAGTGTCAAAAATCTGCAGAAGAACAAACCCCCTCAAGCAAAGCAATGGAAAGAAACGAAGAGTAAAGCAAAGAAACTACAAACACAGGGAGCCAAAGTGGCCCTGAGATAAGGCAGAAAGAAACTTTTGTCCAAAATGTCAAAGTGCGATTCTTCACGCAAGCAAAAGGAGAAAAAACGGGGAAAGAAGGCGAGGAGATGACTAAATGCAGACAAATAAACAAGTGCAGAGGAAAGAAAGAAGCAAGAAAGACAGGATCCACAAGGCACAGAGAGAGAGAGAGAGAGAGAGAGGTCTTCTGCGAGTCTCTGCTCGCAGGCTGTGTAGTCTTTTACCTCGTTTCTTGTTTCAATGCCCGCTGACTCCGCGTGACTCCTCATTCAATGCCAGCTCATTCTTGCATTCATTGCCCCATTTGTTTTCAAATTCAAACCACTGTTTTATTTCCTCCCTGCAAATCCTTTTGTCTCGCTGCTATTTCCGAGTACTTGCATCACGTAATAAGAATTTTGAACTTTTCTATCTGGTGTATCCGGATAAGAAGACATTGTTGTCATGGAGTCAATGATAATGGGTTTAAGATTATGGTTTTGAGACAAAAAAAGCCATCCAAATTGACTCCGGCTGTCTCGTGACTCCGACAAGAAACTAAAAACTAATAGCTTAAGCCTCTCAGCAGCTGCCTTACACCTTCCTGGAAGCAGCGGAAACCGAAAGGCATGTCGGTTTTAATACAAATAGCAGTTCATCAGAGGAGTAGCAGTAGTTTAGGGGCTATAGGGGATGAGAGTAGGAGCATTTTAAGTGTTTAAAACTCTAAATTCTCATCTCCCTGTATTGTCAGTCTGACATTTCCACACACAGTACCCCAAAAAGCAGAGAAAAAGCTCGAACAAAAAATAAATACGTAAAACGAAAAATAATCCTTCTTTCTCTTTCTGGTGGATATAAAAATCTCACGGCTCACCCCATCCTCCCGCTTTCTTCACCTCTTCGTGCTCTCTCTTTTTCTCTCTTTCTTTTTCTCTGTGCTCGTCTCCCATGGCGTCCGGCTCCAACAACTACCCCAACATGCGCTCGCCAAATTATGCATCCGACCCAACGTCACCCAACACCACCTTCGTCCAAGCCGACCCGTCAACCTTCAGGGCTGTTGTCCAGAGGCTAACCGGAGCTCCCGAAGATCCTTCAGCCCAGAAGCTGCCTGTCACCGTCAAACCCCATCACCACTCCTCTCCCAAACCTAACGCCGCCGCCGCCGCCGTAGTCACCGAAATGGGTCCCAGAAGGCCGAACTTCAAGCTCCACGAGCGAAGGCACGCCACCAAAAAGCTCGAACTCAATATAGACCACACCGCCACCTTCAACAGACACTGCATGAACAGACTCAACTTCAACGTGGGTCCCTCGCCTCCGCCTTCAGCTTCCTCTGGGTCTCCGTTTCGACCTATGATCTTCTCCCCCGTGTCGCCGCTGGAGTTCTACGCGCGTGGGAGCCCGAGGACGCCGCGCGAGATGGAGGAGGAAGAAGGGAGGGCCATTGCCGAGAAGGGATTCTACTTGCACCCGAGTCCACTCAGTACCCCGAGAGGCTCTGATCCTCCTGAGCTTTTGCCTTTGTTCCCTCTGCATTCTCCGAGAGATGCCAATCCTAATTCTTCTCCTTCTTCTTGATCTTGTACCAAAAAAGGATTTACATATATTTTTTTTCTCGAATTTACTTTCTAAATTCTAGTTAACAATGCTCCTTTAACTAAACCATTGATATTCAGTTTCGTGGATCTATGGTTTATCAAATCATTGACGTCGTTCTTAGTTTTTATATGGCTATAAAGCTCCATGTAGTAGGCGGCGGTTGACGGCGGCTAGGATTCATGAACTTTCTCGGAAAGTGATTCTCTTTGTACTTCTAATTTTTTGAACTACATTTTGGGTTGCCAATGGGAAACCCTCTCTCTATTTTGCGAATCGTGAGGACGCAATTGAAGAGTAAAAGCTGGGAGCCGTTTGATTTAATGAGATACAGAGATTGCAGAAGCGAGCGGCGCCGGTGTCTGACAAACTTAACGGCTATGATGTGTCCTCGGGTATCTAGGACTCCGGTGCCATTACTGGAAAGCGACTGCTTCAAATCTAGCGGTCTGATCCCTCTGACTCTGAGTTTTAGTATAAAATTCCAAACTATTGCATAATCTCCACCGTCAATTATACCATTGATATCGAAATTCTGATAGAAAGACTGGGCTGGCCCAAGAAGGTTCTCATTTTCTTGGGGGCTAGTCGGCAGATTTTGGGCCTTTCTGTAGTTCCTCAGAAACTATAGAGAGAGAATAAAATAAAGTATGTCTTAATATGTAAAAGATTTTTGCAAATTTTTTTTAATCAAAGAAAACTAGGGTTAGTTATGGATGGCTTTTAATATTTTTGGACTTGCTAAAGTTCATGGCTTCTTGGTGATGGTTTGTGGAGTCAAGCATGCTTTTTAGATACATAATTTTGGGTTGGATATTCCATGTACAAACCTACAAGTTAGAATCCTAGATGAACTAGGAAAGCCATCTTAGACTTATGCACTAAACTTGTCTTGTAATTAACTATTCGGTTCCGTTACTCAGCTTGCTAGGGGTTGGGTCATACGAAAACTTTAGGGCTCGAACTGGGTAAACATATTTTTTTTGGAAATCTTTAGTATTAGTTGTAAAGTCAAAAATAATGTTGATGGTAAACATATAATTTTGTCAAATAAGACTTCGCTTTAGTTGTTTATAAATAGGGGGGCTCAGACACTCTATGTGTGTTGTGAGATTCCGCAAATCATCACAGTGACCAAGAAAGGAGGCCAAGAAGATTGCCCTAAAAGGAACTTTTCAATTCTTAGATGCATGAAAGTCTTACATGGTGATAAATGGATGGAGAGATCATTTTATCTCAAATTACATAAAAAATTTGGTGCTCTTTCATAGATGGAAACTCTATGTATATGTTGCATAATTCGTATTAAAGTTTTCAATTTAATTAAGGATTCTATGTATCAATGTTATTATTTTATTTGTGATATTTGACAAGGACTTTGAAGGTGTCTATGTCAATAGATGTATTTAGCCTCGATGTATATCTTTCATCTACTGATGATAGCCACTTGTACACCTACATTATTATGGATGATGGGTTATTGTGCTCTAATAAGACATTATGTGTTTACTTACCTTTCTTTTGCATTTTAGTTCACGTCATTTTGATGACATATCGTTTTTGTGACCAAAGTTCTTGTCATTTGGTATGAATATACTTAGTTGTGTTTGAACATATTTAATTTCTCTATGCATGCAAATACATGGACCTTTATTAGCAATAAATACGCCTCCAAAATTCAACGGAGACCAACAACATTTTTTATATCTGATGGCGTTTTTCACGAGATAAACTGGCAATCAAAATGGAGTTCTACATTTGCAGATTAAAAAAGAAAAAAAGAAACTTAAATATCATTAAGTTTTTTGATTGTATAGAAAACCCTTATAAGATAGATGATGGAAGAAAAAGCTTCAAAATTAAATTCTGCCAACGAGAAGTTTAACCCCATTCACCATGATGTTCTCCCCTAATTGAAAACCTTAATTTTGGTATTGATATGTCTGCACATGTTACCACAAAGCCAATATCCTATCTAATGCATTTCATTCCACACACTTTTAACTTTATTCACTAAATACGTATGACTTTCATCGTTCACAAATTGATGCTGAAGATAAAACAGTGTCACCATTCCAGATCTCTAAATAAAAGATCGAGGAAAAAGAAAAGGATAATGGGACAGGCCTGACACGAGCACTTCAAAGAGAAAGATCAGCCAAGTCAAAAGTTCTGGACACCGCTTTGCACCAAGAATCCACCTTCTTCTTCCTCGACTCTTCCTTTAATGTTGGTTGGAAAACCTTCGAACTTTTAAACTTCTCTTCGTATGCAAAAATCTCCTCTTCTGTCCACACGCCAACTGCTAAGCCGGCAGCATAGGCTGCCCCAAGAGCAGTTGTTTCTATGTCAGCTGGTCTCACGACTGGGCTTCCCAACAAGTCTGCCTGCAGAAACATCAATGAACACAATCTACAATTGTTGGACCGAAATAAGAACCATGATAAGGAGCCATAAGTTGAACAAAAAAGTGTTAAAATAGGCCAACTTATGAGAAAGACAACTAGGAAAACGGGCAATATTAAAAACTCATTGAAGGAACCTTCACATAATAGATATCAAATACCTGCCCATATACAGTAAATTATGATTCATTCAAACAGCCACTCGATCTAAAAACATTAAAATTCACAGCCTTGCTGAAACTTAGAGGAAATAAAATAAATAATAGAAGGCAAACGACCAGTCCTTTCAGTATTCATCAAGTGACTATAAGAAGTAAGCAAGCAAACCTGAATCTGCATCAGAAGATTGTTAACAGTAGCACCACCGTCCACCCGAAGCAAGAATTCCCCCTTCTCATTCTTAACCCCACCCTTCTCCCCTGCATCTTTGTGCATTGAATCCAACACATCTTTGACTTGGAAACACATGCTCTCAAGCACAGCTCGAGCAATGTGAGCCTTGCCTGTAGACCTAGTGATCCCAACACAAACTCCCCGAGCATCGTCACGCCACCAAGGAGCAAATAATCCATTAAAAGCAGGAACAAAGTAAACCCCACCTGTGGATTCAACCTGTAATGCCAATTCCTCGATCTCACTTGCACTTTTAATAAACCCAAGGCAGTCTCTTAGCCACTGAACCGCAGCCCCAGCAATAGCAATTGATCCCTCTAGAGCATAATTTGTTGGTGCCTTAGGACCCAGCTTGAATGCTACGGTGGTTAGGAGCCCATGCTTTGACTGGATCATCTCTTCACCTGTGTTAAGAAGTATAAAAGCACCGGTTCCATAAGTGCTTTTAGCCTCACCTTTCCGGCAAGCCTGCCCCAGCATTGCTGCATGTTGGTCACCTAAACATCCCGAAATTGGAACACCAGACACTCCCCACCCTTTGGAGATTTTTCCAATTACCTCAGAATTGCTGACAATTTTGGGTAGAATTTCAGCAGGAATCCCTAAGGTCTGCAGAGTGGGTTTATCCCAATCAAGTGTTTTGAGATTCATGAGCATTGTTCTGGATGCGTTCGAGACATCAGTTACATGGACTCCTCCATTTAGCCCACCTGTTAAGTTCCAGATTAACCAACTGTCTATAGTTCCAAATAGAGCATCCCCTGCTTTCACAGCCTCCTTAACAGCACCCACATTTTCCATCAACCAGAGCAGCTTCACTGCACTGAAATAGGTGCTTATAGGCAGACCACATACATCCACAAAATGAGCCTTTCCCCCAGGTAATTCTTTCTCCAATTTTCTGTGAAAATTCAAACCAGAAAATCCAAATAAGACAATTCTAACTCCTTCATAGCAAGAACAGGTATTCCCAGATTAAGGAACTAAAAAATGCACGGAAAGTGAAATTTGAAAAACAGATAAAGAACAATTCTCAAATACATCGAAATCAAATTCACAATCTGAAATTATTAACCAAAAGTATATTTCTGAAAATCAGTTCTAGATAGAAATTAAACCAATTCATAAAATTTAGTACGCCCAATTCACGCTCGCAAGTTTCAAGAAACGCACACTAAAAATTTATAAATAATTCACACCCTTTTCATAGATTTTTTTGCAAATCCAATGCATAATCTCAAATTCGGTGAGATGGTATTAACTAAAACCATAAGCAGATAACATTCCAACAGCCGATTCATAATAACGTTTTCCAAAGAACAACTACCCAATTCAGAACAAGAGAATGAGAAAACTGATAATGACTCGCATCCAAGAGCTACAATATCCGGGACCTCAAATTTTCAAGAGTAAAGCAGTTCCAAACAACAAAAACAAAGCAGAAATGGGCAGCGGAATACCTGCAAATAGAGGTGGTGCGAAGATCCGTCCAGACAAGGGCGTTGTGGAGAGGAAGACCGGTAGATTTGCTCCACAAGAGAGATGTCTCTCTCTGATTGGTCAACCCAATAGCCTTTAACCCTTTGTCGACGTTGTGGCCATCAGCTGTGGCCTTATCAATTGCCTTGGCAATGCACACCCTCACACTCTCCAGAATCTCCATTGGATTATGTTCCGCCCCTCTGCAACATACCAGAAACAGAAACTTCATAGAAGAAACTCAGGGAGAGAGGAGAGGAGAGGAGGGCGCGGGTGATATTCGATAACTTACCCGTCGTCTTTGTAGAACTGAGTAAACTCGACCTGGTGAGTTCCGACGGGGCGAGCTGAGCGATCGTAGATAATAAATCTGGTACTACTGGTGCCTTGGTCGATTGAACCAACATACACAGCCTCCTCGCTTGACATCCTTCTTCTTCTTCGTCTTCTCACTTGTCCTACAAAAATTCCCTTCCGGATTTGGCTTTCCCGAAAGAGACTAACTAGAGGGAACCCGAAATTCTGGAGCGTGAAAATTTGTGGAGAGCAGAGAAAGACGAAGGAGCACATGCAGTCAGCGGTTGTAGCCAATATTTAAATTCATCTGGATAATGATAATCTGGATAATTATAACCATCAAATACTAAAAATGAAGCAAGAAAACAAAACGGACAAGTTGGACGGAGAGAACAAGAAGTCCTCGATAAATTCTAAGACCTCATCCCTCCGGAGTTCTTGGGTTGCTCAACCGCTCTGGGTGCCTATTTACATCACCACGTGGCTCTTCCTCCATTGGCTTACTCTTCTGTCTTCCGACTAGTTGACTTTGGCAGAACGCCCGCTTTGCTCGCCGGTTTCACGGGCATCTCATTTTCTAGCGACCGGTTGCGGAAGGGAACGGCGGAAAGCGCTTGTCCGCGTGACTAGCAAGTCTGCTATCACTTTAAACCATCGATTTTTCGTTATTATCAAATTAATCTAGAAATGTAAATCTCTTGAAAGTGAGTACGTCAAAGATTATTCAATGGTTTGGATGTGTCTATCAAATTGCCATATCTTGCATCATTCTCTTATCTTTTTGTGGCCTTTTTTCTACAAGGTCTTCCTCGACTTTCTCGGATTCATACAAAAGTTGCCTCCATTATTGACCATCTTGCAACTTTTCTATTCGGATGATGGATGGGAAATGAAGAGATAAAGTTGCTTAGTTTATAAAAGGCTATAGATGTTTGACTTAGTGGACTTGTTCCTATCCGAGAAATAAATCAACGGTGATGAATGAGAACCAACTTACACAGGCATTGAAAACGGAAGCGTAGTTTGCCAAATAAGTTGGCTATCAACCAAAGATTAAAGAACAAAAGCATTAAATACCGGAGAAGCTCATTCACCTTTTCTTTTATGAGAGTTAACAATTACTGCGTTGGAGAGTTGGATTGGGTACAGTTCTTCACGAGGAATTTAAACGTTATCCTTGCTTTCTCCGCGCGAATTTAACACCCTGTTATACAGTAGCCCAAAAGCTCACGGGTTCATCGCTTTTTTTTCTTTTTTAATAAAAAAGACTGATAAGTTTTATTAATAATAATAAGCCTAGACATACTAATCATACTTTAAATAAGCATAAGAACATAGTATAAGTCTAACCCTTAGAAAAGACAATTCTGCATGAAAATATATTAGGGAACATATTCACTTAACCCTATGGTGATCTATAATTATAAGCTTATTTTGCATGAAAACTATTAAACATGAGAATGACAATGATTGGTTCACTGCTTTACATGACTCTTAAAATACTATTCTTCACGTGACTTGAATTTTCGAGTGAAACATCTTTTTTGTTTATAGATTTGATAAATCTTCATAAAAATATCTTTTCAAGGGAGCATATCAAAATATATCCGAAAACACTCTTCATGTCTAAGAGTATTATCCTCTTTTGGATAAATCTGTTTTTAACAAATGAAATAGATTGTCTAAAAAAATTTCAATCCCACTATTATTAGTGTGTAAGCATAATTAGAATCTTTTATAAAAATGTTGATAATCTAATTGTAGTGTTGGATTTAACGTAAATTTAGAATCGAAGCGTCCATGGAAAAAGCCCATTTACTCCCTCCGCAACATCCCACGTTTGGGTTCCGACCTCGTAGGCTTTCCACGTTTCGTACCATGTAAGATGGGCCTAGTAATCGTCCTGTATCCATTTGATTAAACTGGCGAGATTGACGAGATAGAGAAATATAATTATTTAACATAAAGTATAAAGTATAAAGCAAAAACTAGTCATGGTATGTTTTTGGCAAGTAAGCTTGCTGCGTGTAACACATGCAAACATAAAGTATAAAGTATAAAGTATAAAGTATTTAGTATTTGACACAAATTTGAGCCGGGCTGAATGAGCCTTCCTTAGTGTGCGTGCAAAGGTATCCCAAGTGTCTAATCCAACCAAAAAGATCGAGAAATAATATTTAACTCATTATTAATTTTGTTCTCTACCAAAAGGGAATCTAGAAGTGCATATGCCTGAATTGGGAAGAGCATCTTTCAATTCTTTCCATCCCGTGACAAAGTGGGAAAAAGAGGGGCCGGACCAGCCAGGAAGGCGATAAGGGCAGAAGGCCCTACAGCTCAGATAACACATTTCGTTCACAGAAAAGCCTTCTTTAGAATTAATAAGTCTTCAGACAGTCAAATCTTATGTGAAACGGCTAGATTTTCCTACGTAGGATACTTATTGCCACATCAAATCAACGACTGATCGACCTCACAAAAGATAAATCCGGTTAGGAAGTCTCTACGCAGGATGCTTATTACCTCCTTATTATTGAAGCCATGGTATATAAGCACCCTATGCTTCAAAGTAGCCGACAAGTTTGGTTGCTGGAATTGAAAATAATTACGAACATGTTAAAGTGTACTTTTTTTTCATGCTCAGAATATGCCCGCGATCACGTGGTTGCTTCGGTATGTTGATCCCGGTGAAACATAACAGGGTGTGAAATTATGAAATGGTGAACCATTATGATCTAAAAGACAAAACTATAATGGCAAGAACTTCTTTATATAATTGAAAAAAACTATATTTCCACTTGTCGGTTTGTTTCCACTACATCATTTCTTTTATTGCCCATGTTTTCATTCCGGATCTCGGCCAGCAACAGCAAGATTGTAGCAGAATGCCAACCGCGCACTTCGTGCAAACAAGATGCTGATAATCTCTTTCCTTTGATTTGAAGCCCACATGCATCCGTGGTCACAATTCCGTGGTTCTCCTTTTCCTTCTTTCTACTGAAGAAATTGTCGATAAATACTTAGCTCAATTGATAATAAAAATTATTTGATACTTTATGACCTAAATATTAACCCACGTAAGTTTTTAAAAATTAAATATTATTACAAAAGAATTTTAATTTTTTTAATTATAAATATTATCATTTAGGTTCAAATACTGCAGTTGATACATTTTAAAATTATTATAATTTATAAATTTTACTAATTGATAAATAAAATCTTTTATCTTATATCATTTTTTATTTTACCAGTAATGCTTGAATTATCTAAATTTTTATTACAAAATATTTTTTTTTTATTTCTTTACATTTAAATGTAATACAATCACCATCTAAGTTTTGAGCATGTAGGTTAAAAAACAAAAATAAAAAGAAAGGTTTTTCGTGGCAATTTGCTTCAATGTCAATGCTTATTATATAACAAATCCCACGTGACACCGCAGCTAATTGAATTGTAATTATTCATGGGTGGTACGATTTGACAAGGTGGCGGGTGCAATAGGCATGGCGTTTCGTGGTAGGATGGGTTTGTCGCCGTGGGAACCCCAATGAGTAGGAGTAAGGTGGGAGGTCTGGGGGGACGTTAGGTTAAAAGCCAAATGCAGAATAATAGCAGTGGAGTGATCCAATCAAGACCGGTGGAGGGTCCGGACTCGAGGGTGTGTCCGAGGGACCACCTTTGAGAGGCGAGTCTTAACCTTCACGCAGCGACCCCCACGGCGCTCCTCTCTTCTTCATTACGAAGCAAACAAAACTCACTGCATGCAAAATAAATGAATTTAGTATTATCCGGTGGGGGGCAATGCACGCCATTCAACACACGCGACGTCAGGACATCCTGAAACGGTTCCAAAGGACCACCCACATAATATGCTAGACCACACAAATGATTCCGAGGTAACATCCTCTGGTCCGGTTACACACGATGCACCGATAGTCCCACGTAAGATCCAACGCCCCTTATCGCCTCTGCAACTCAGCATCTCGCGTTTCCCACGTGGGACCAAGCTGGACCCCACAAAGCCCCCATCGAACTCGGTACCGTCATATCCGCTACTGGTTCGGTGCGGTGCCAGGAATATTAATCCTCGAAAGTGTGAAAAAAGCAACTAAAGGCCCGGGGAGCAAATGGTAAAATAAAAGGGTAATCCCGACATCCACGCGTCGAAAATAAGCGGTGAAGGCTTTTTCTAACCCTTCCCGCTTCATCATCAACTGGATCCCACTCGATTCCCTTACTCACACCGTTCGATCTCTAGAAATCTAAAAGTAGGAGTCAAAAGCTTTGTTTCAACGTCCCGGATGATAGATTCGACACGACAGTAAAACAGCGAACCGCAAATAAGAAGTTTCCCTTAATCCTGCCATTTTTATATAAATCCACCTGAGCCTCATCCGAAGTGCTACACCCTCTGTGACTGTTCTCTTTGTTTCTCTATCGTTCTGGGTGCAGCCGAGGCTTGCGTTTTTCAGTGTGTACGGACACCGCGAAGGAGCTAGGGTTCCGGCGAGGATGGCATTGCTCTCGGAGCTTGCGACGCAGATTGTGATCCCTGTCTGCGCCGTGGTGGGAATCGCGTTCTCGCTCCTGCAGTGGTTCTACGTTTCGCGCGTGAAGCTTACGCCCGAGCGCCACCCGCCCTCCTCCACCAGCAAGAACGGCTACAATGACTACCTGATCGAGGAGGAGGAAGGCATCAATGACCAGAACGTCGTCGTTAAGTGCGCCGAGATTCAGAACGCCATCTCCGAAGGTGAACTATTGTATAGATCTTGAGGTTTCGGTTAGATCTACGTGCTTTTTATATGCTTCTTCTTGTTTTTCATGTTTCTCTTTTTGGTTTCCGTTAAAAAATAAAAAGGCAAGAGGCTTGAATGCCTGTGGCAGCCAGCTGAACGGAGGATAGTATTTGAGCTGAAACCACAGAGTTTTTCATTTCTCCCTTTTCTCTTTTGTTTTTTTGTCTCAAGAGGACACAAGACTTTGGCTCCGTTTGGTTGCCGAGAAAACAGAAAAGAAATGAAGAAGAAAATGAAATTCATGCTTAAGAAATTTCTTCTTCTGTGACCAAACGTGGCGTTAAGGGTCTGTACGGTAAAGTGACCCTGGAACATCTTCATCTTGAATGCTTCTACGTATAGTATGCAAATTTTATCTTTTGTTTGTTGCTACTACTTGATTGCTGCGTTCAGATCTAGATTATCTACAATTGTGGAGGAGGAGTATTTATATTATAGCATTGTACGTCTTAGTGAATTTTTGTTACTGGTATATTTAATGTTTTGTCTTCATCCATATAAGTTCATTTGGCTCGTCGAGTGTTAGTATTGATATTACTCCAAGCGTGCGCTGCATGTGTGGTGCACGTGAATGATGTCATCCACGATATGTAGCTTTATTTAGCTTGGTTGTCTGGGCATCGAAGATTGCGTATTTGTTTATCATATAAAGAAAGAATCACTTGTGTTGTTTATCAATATCTAATGAGTATTTGTTTTGGGAATTGGATTTAGTGGTATTTCCCTTTGGTAGGAATTATTTTTGTAATTCTTATTATTATTTTTCAATGGGGTGCAGTGGTGATTTCTGACTTCACCTCAATGATCAACTAAGCTCTCACGATAAAATTTGTGATCCAAAAATTCACCATAACTTGCTCTTTTTCCAAAAGTCTTGACTGGGCAGTGTTCTGCAACCACTCACAAGGTCGCTTTCCATTTTTGGATGGCAATATATGGGTCGATCTTTTATTCACTTTGCAGTTCGTTCTCACAATGCTTTCCCGTGTTGGCATGAGAGTTGCTAGCTATTATTAATGGAACTCTTGATTTGACTTTTTTTTAGTGTTTGGAATCAAAAAATTTATGATAGTGATCTTTCAAATCCCTGACTGTTCCGCTTCTTGAGGTTTTATACTGTTTTCGTGCGTAATATTATGTAGCGTTGCCAACCTATTTGCGATTTGATACATTGCACTTTATCTTCTGAAATATGTTGCTTTTGATCAACGTTAGTCCTTTATTATTTATTTGTATTGGTCTGGTTTAAAATCTACGTGTGGAAGTGCATATGGTTTTATGCCTTTTGCTTTTAAGCCTAATTGTATGTGGAGATTGCATGATCCACGCTATCACCACATAATTCTATAGTAATTTATTGTAACTGTGATTTGTATTCCTACAACAGGCGCGACATCCTTTCTCTTTACTGAATATCAGTATGTTGGGATTTTTATGATTGCTTTTGCAATTCTGATCTTCCTCTTCCTGGGGTCCGTTGAGGGCTTCAGCACAAAGAGCCAGCCCTGCACTTATGATCAGCAAAAGGTGTGCAAGCCAGCACTTGCAACGGCAATCTTCAGCACTGTCTCTTTCTTGGTTGGTGCTATCACCTCTGTTCTGTCTGGTTTCCTTGGGATGAAAATTGCTACATATGCCAATGCAAGGACTACTTTGGAAGCAAGAAAGGGTGTGGGCAAGGCCTTCATTACTGCATTCAGGTCTGGTGCAGTCATGGGCTTTCTCCTTGCTGCAAATGGTCTCTTGTTTCTTTACATTGCCATCAATCTCTTTAAGCTGTACTATGGTGATGATTGGGAAGGTCTTTTTGAGGCAATCACTGGTTATGGCCTCGGTGGATCTTCCATGGCACTCTTTGGACGAGTTGGTGGTGGTATTTATACCAAGGCTGCAGATGTTGGTGCTGACCTTGTAGGAAAGGTTGAAAGAAACATCCCAGAGGATGACCCAAGAAACCCAGCTGTAAGCCATGCTTTTTTCAACTTAGTTTTTTTAGCGGATACGCTCTTGGGTTTGTAGTGATTAAGTTATGCTGTCATTCATGCAGGTGATTGCCGACAATGTTGGTGATAATGTTGGGGACATTGCCGGGATGGGATCTGATCTTTTTGGCTCTTATGCTGAATCATCTTGTGCTGCTCTTGTTGTTGCTTCCATCTCCTCCTTTGGTGTCACTCATGATTTTACGGCAATGTGTTATCCACTTCTCGTCAGTTCTGTTGGCATCCTGGTCTGTTTGATCACAACCCTCTTTGCAACTGATTTCTTTGAAATCAAGGCTGTCAAGGAAATTGAACCTGCTCTAAAAAAGCAACTCATCATCTCCACTATACTCATGACTGTGGGAATTGCGATTGTTAGTTGGATTGCTCTGCCATCATCCTTCACGATCTACAACTTTGGTGAACAAAAAGTCGTGAAGAACTGGTGAGAATCAATTTAATTCCTATGTATTATGTAAGATCGTATTAGGTCATATTCCTATATATTGGTAGCCTTTCGTCTGTGTTTTCCGTGTGTTATGTAAAATCATATTACATCTTCTCTATATAATGCATTTTCTCTGTGGTTCATCTACTTATTTCTGAGTGTGCTTATCTTTTAGGTTCCAGATGTAATGCATTTTCTGTTTGCACTATAATGTTGCATGTAAAATTAAGTTGCAGAAAGGAACTCTTCTTCTTCTTCTTCTTCTTCTTCTTCAGTGTGGAGTAGTTTAACATGTTGAGTCTGTTTTTCTGAACTCAAGCTCTCTGTGCCTCATATTTTTCTGTTTATTGGCCAAGCGCATAAAGATGTAAAACGAAAATTGATGCTGGATTATGAACTAGAGAAGCCCATGTGCTGTCTGGTGATGTGCCGATTGATTTGATGAAGTACTGCCTTAGGATTGTTGGAACTCCTGTTGCTTTAACCGTGGTTGAATTCCATAAATTAGCTTCCCAACTTTTAAAAATATATGAACTTGTACAATATAATTGATATCCAGCTACTGAAATATTTTTGTGCCTGCAGGGAGCTGTTCTTGTGTGTGAGTGTTGGGCTTTGGGCTGGACTTATAATTGGGTTTGTTACAGAATATTATACAAGCAATGCATACAGGTGCGTAAATGTCTAACATGACTATGGTTCTAACCTTTTCCTAGCCTTCATATATTGATCCAATAATTTCTTGGCAGCCCCGTGCAAGATGTAGCTGATTCCTGCAGGACTGGAGCTGCCACCAATGTTATATTTGGCCTTGCTCTTGGATACAAATCTGTCATCATTCCAATTTTTGCCATTGCAGTCAGCATTTTTGTTAGTTTTAGCTTTGCTGCAATGTATGGTATTGCAGTTGCTGCCCTGGGGATGCTCAGCACCATTGCTACTGGGTTGGCTATTGATGCCTACGGACCCATCAGTGATAATGCTGGAGGCATTGCTGAGATGGCTGGCATGAGCCACAGAATCCGTGAGAGAACTGATGCCCTTGATGCTGCTGGGAACACAACTGCGGCCATTGGCAAGGTAATAGGATACACTTTGGCCTTTGAGTCTAGAGTTTGCTTGTAGTCCTTCTGTGACTGTCAAGATTATTAATCATTTAGGCAAGACTCAAAAATATCCGCCACCTCCTGCTTCAGATTGTTGTGCAAAGTTACTGTAGTTGTTACCAAGTGCCTATATTGCTGCCAAATGGCTGGAGATTTGCAACTCCATTTTTATGGTTTTCCTCGTATATAATCTGGGTAGATTGCCTAGGTGCCATTTTCATCACGACTAGGTAGCAGCTTACTGCCTCCCTCAGGCATTGAACTCCTTACCGATTCACATAAGCCAGGCTGGACACCCTTGTGCCTTACTGTTTTTGCTGGTGTTCCAACTCTTGAGTATCAACTTACAACTGTATACCTTTATCATGCTTTTCTGTTAACGGATATCACTGAACTTACTCAACTCTCATTTGCCTGTAGGGATTTGCCATTGGATCTGCTGCTCTCGTGTCTTTGGCTCTATTTGGTGCCTTTGTGAGTCGCGCAGGTGTTTCAACTGTTGATGTATTGAGCCCCAAGGTCTTTATTGGACTGATAGTGGGTGCCATGCTTCCTTACTGGTTCTCTGCCATGACCATGAAGAGTGTGGGAAGTGCAGCCCTGAAAATGGTTGAGGAGGTACGCAGGCAATTCAACACTATTCCCGGTCTCATGGAGGGCCTTGCCAAGCCTGACTATGCTACCTGTGTCAAGATATCTACTGATGCATCCATCAAGGAAATGATACCTCCTGGTGCCCTTGTCATGCTTACACCTCTTATTGTTGGAACCTTCTTTGGCATTGAGACACTATCTGGTGTTCTGGCCGGTGCCCTTGTTTCTGGTGTTCAGGTAAATGTTATCGCAGCATAACGATGATTGCGTGCATTTTGAAATGCAGAAATATTATAAATACCCCAAACAGCTTCTTAATGCTTATGGATGATGGGTTTATCTGCACACTTAGTGACAACTTTTGAATTTGTTGTTCCCTTTCAGATAGCCATATCTGCATCTAACACCGGGGGTGCATGGGATAATGCTAAGAAGTACATTGAGGTAAAAATCAAATTCATCATATCTGAGTTTGCCGGTAGCAATATTCTATGTTGGTTGCAGGTTTATCAATATTCGCGCAATATCTTGTAGTAATGTGATTTATTTGGGGTCCTGTTTCTCAGGCTGGTGCTTCAGAGCATGCAAGGAGCCTCGGCCCAAAGGGGTCTGATCCACACAAGGCAGCTGTTATTGGTGACACAATTGGAGACCCTCTCAAGGACACCTCAGGTCCATCGCTCAACATCCTTATTAAGCTCATGGCAGTGGAGTCTCTTGTGTTCGCTCCGTTCTTTGCCACTCATGGTGGCCTGCTTTTCAAGATCTTCTGAGGCAAGGGATGACCGATTGCGGGAGAAGAACTTTATTTCCAATTTTTTTTTTTTGTCCGGTGGAAGAGGTTCATTGTCATTTTGTTGTATCATTATGCTTCTCCGCCCGTAGGTAGCATTTGGATTCCAATGTGAACTCTGAGAATTAATTTTGGGACATGATTGATCCAAATATGAGTCTTGGTAGTCCTGAAAATTGAGTTTTGGTAATGGCTTTGCAAATTTCACCAGGCC
This sequence comes from Casuarina cunninghamiana, assembly GCA_028551485.1. NCBI lineage: Eukaryota > Viridiplantae > Streptophyta > Magnoliopsida > Fagales > Casuarinaceae > Casuarina > Casuarina cunninghamiana. The sequence goes on from CM052364.1 coordinate 2,522,071, forward strand.
CATTTGTTGTTCTGAAGTTTGTTTAAGAAGCGGACGACGGTAGCTTTTCTCATTTGATGTGTGGAAAAGTCGAAGTCATTGAACAAAGAAACAAGATTACACTGTTCACTGGTTGCATACCACCCCGAGTGAAGTTGTATAACTAGCAGGAAGATTTCCAAACTTGTAGCCAAACCATAAGTAGGAGTTCTTAAATTTAACAAGAGAGTGCTATAGGTAGTAAAAACCAAGCAAAGACTAGGATGGTAAAATCCTAGACTCTTGCAACATGGAGAGCCCTCATTCCTCGCTGGTAGTATTCCCAGTGTATGTCTGCATAGTCTTTCACCTTCTTGAACAACTTTGGTCTTTCCTCGTTGATCAGGCCTTCTTCTGGTCCAATCTCTTTGTTAGGCTCAGGCGTGTAGAACATAGCCACAGAAATCCTCTCCCTCTCCGAGTTGGTCACCACTCTGTGCACTGGGGCCTTGAACACTCCATTAGTCATTATCTGTATCAGATTAATAAACTCGTCACTTTTCACTTTCGAAAGTAAAGGAATCTGTCTTCTTGGGAAAACCCAGTAGCTGACGACGCTGCAAATTTGAATAGATATGCAATATACCTCCATTTGATCGCCCATGAGGACAAGGAGAGCATCAGAAATTGTGGGAACAGTAAACCAGTGCTCATCTTTGTGGATTTGAAGCCCTTCTACATCATCTTGCAGGATAACGGTGTAACCCGTTCCGTCTGCATGCGACTTCAAGCCGAGTACAAGTTCAGGCGTTGGACAGCACAAATAGTAGTTGAAACGCGCTTGCAGGGCTGCTCTTTCTCCGAACTGATTTAGGAAACAATCTTCTTCTAACTTCAATGACTTCGCCATGGCTTTGGACACAACCTCAGTAAACATCTTCATCTTTACAGTGTATTCGTCCAGAACATTTCTGCAAAGTTTCAAGTTGCTCAAACATAGTCATAGTCTCAAATATGTCACTCCAACTGGAAAAAGAAGGAACGTGAAGTGAAACAACAGAGGACGTCACGTTAATACATAGCCCTGCTTTATATGTTAAAATTCACTGCATAAGTAGCTTCTAATTACATATACATGCATACTAAGCAGTATCGTTTAATCATGATTGAGATGAACTCCACAAGAATTTCAGTATAGTTTTTGATTTACTAATTAGCTAATCACATGGCTAATGAACAACCAGGATTAATTCCCCTTTTATTTTCTAGGTTTATTCAACAATATCTGGTCTTTTTCTCCCCAATTGAACGGGAAGGGTGGAAGCACCTGAAGGACGCCGGGGTTTCTGGCCAGAACTTTGGCTTCCTTCGATCTTCTGGGTACACATCAAGGAACAAGCGATCGGACCAATCAAGGTGCTGTCCTTCTTCAGGGACCGGGTCAGCCCCATAACCTTCAAACTCAGTAACTCCTTTAGCGTACTTCTTCTTCTCTTCCGTTGACCGCTGGAAGAATTCTCTTCCTACTTGACGCATCTCGCCCAGAAATGAGCTTGAAATGCCGTGGCCTATTGCCTACCAAACCAGAGCAAAAAATATTAAGTAGTACTGAAAGGTTTCAGATTCGTAGCATGATACATAAGCAGCTCAAATCACAAAACTCATATCAGTTGATTTGCTCTCTGCTACACCCCTCATATTGCAAGCTAATCTATAACCGGTTGACCCATACGCTTGGAAAATTTAAGTTTATTTTCAGTTAGCCTAAATCACTAGTCCCTTCGTTTTTACCTGGAAACAGCCCCATGAACAGAGTGCTGATCTAAGTTTCTCCAGTTCTTCCTCTTGTTTAGTGCTTGGAGCCGAAGTCGAGAGGAGACTCACGTCGATGATGGGAATCGAAGATAATGCTGAAGAAACCTCTTTGCTTACATCGCCATCCCTGCAAACATACAGCGCTGGTGGTTCTTCACCGTTGATGACCATTTCCTCGACACGCTTTGAGAGCAGCACCTCTGCCCGGAGAGGGTAAACTCCGGCCATGTTGTCAGTTCAAGATTAGGATTAAGACTGAAAGAGTCTCTCTAGGAGCTTGAAAATGTTCTTCGGCGGAAGTTGATCGGTGACACGTTAATGATTGGAACAAGCTTGGACGCTTCCCCTGCACATGGCCTGCTTAGAGATTTTTATTGGCATATATAAAAAAAAAAAAGCACATGATTGACAACTGATAAGGATGATAATCAATTTTGATAAAAGGACCAAGTATATCAAATTACATTATCATTTGTTATTGTTTAAAGTATTAGAGTGTAATGACTTATTTCAAAACCTTAAAGTATTATATAATAAAATTTTATTATTTACAAATTCAAAAACCTACCTTCACATGTATTCTAAATACAAGTATTATATGTGAATTTAAGCCCAACTTCAAGGCGTAAGAGATTATAAAGTTGAGGTATATTCTTGGTTTTGATATTATATTAAAATATAAGAACTCGTTTCAAAATCTTAAGGTATTATTAAGTGAATTTTTTTTTATCATTTATAAATTCAAAACCTTATGTTTCTAATATGGGATAATACTTATTTTTAACATAAAGAGATATAAATATAGTATAAATCACAAAATTTTAACAATTTTTTACATAAGACATCAATAATTATCTTGTTTGAGTTCGTTAAAACAAAATAGAGTTTTTTTTTTCCGTATATAATGCAATCTAAAACTTTGCTACATATTGAGGATATGCAACTTAGTTTCCATGACCCAAAAAAAAATTCTTTTTTTTTTTTTTCTCTTAGGCTTTTAGAGTTTATGTGAGATGTAGATCTACTACCATTATCAAAACTCTTTATCCTTTAGTTTATGTTGTTCATAGTATTGACAAAAATGTACTTTCTTTGCCCCAGTTCATGATATCTATAGCAAAACTTTTCCGTACCTAAGATAGAAGATAATCTAAAGCAGGATGTGTGGAATTCACAAGGGATCCTAATAAAGAAAGGAGGTGCCCCCTTTCCTCAAGTGGGCTTTGAAAAAAAAAATTGAATATCTTAATATGATATTAAAATGAATATTTCTTTTTATCAATTTTATAAGCTCTTAATAAAGTTTTGGCATCTCATTTTACAAAGAAATGAATTTAAAATCTTGATTAAATGGAGAGAGTATCCTTTTCTCGTTGAAGGTGAAGGATTTGGATCTCATAACAGCAAGTAACACCACGAAATGAGTCATATTACCAAGTTACCCGTCATTCCAATTCATCCGATTCTTACAAGATAAGGCTTTCCTCGACTAATATGTCCAAACAAGCTTCTCTTTGAGATAATTGGTGTTGGTGAAGATTTTTGAGTCATCTTTGGACAATGATATCGGATGCCCATCATGTAGCATGTAAAGTCCGGAAAGTGGTGGCCGCTACAATAATTACTTGCCATATTCCTGAGGTGGATGTAGGTAGTCTAGCATGTAGTAGTCTGGCCCCACTTCAATATGAAAATTAAATATGGGTGTTGTCTTATATTGAAAGCCTGAAAATAAGTTTATGGTCTTATAACTAATGAGATTTCTTTACTTAATACCTTAAAGTTTTAGAATGAGCCATCATACACTAATATTGTATCAAAACCAGGAATGAATATCTGTGAAGTTAAGCTTCAGTTCACTTGTAATGTTTATATCAATATACAAATGGGGGGAGTGTTAAAGATGGATATTGTCCCATATTAGAAGCGTGAAGATTGATTTATAATTTTATAAATAATGAGTTTTTTCACTTTATATCTTAAAGTTTTAAGATTGATCCTTACGTTCTAATATTGACAATGTAATTGTAGACAAAGGATGCAATCATTCTCATTTATAGTGATGCTTAATCTACATGTTTAGGGAGATTTCACCAAAGATTTTCAGTTGGGTTGAGGCGTCCATTAGCCCAGACAGCATATTTTCGTGGGTACTTTTAAGGGATTAGCCAACTTCAGCAGGAAATTTTACTATAAGGTCTAGGCAAAGAAAAAACTTGGATTGCAAAAGATAAACACATAAGAAATGAACGAATCCGATTTTCCAAGGGAGTTTTCGCACGTCTTTTCGGTTTTGAAATATGGAATCCATCCTTCTCGACTTGGCCGACCATTTGGACAATTTTGATGAGATCAGCGAACTCGGGGGGACGAGCAGAAAACGATTCCTGTGGACTTTCCAAAACCTTTTGCTTTCTTAAGTTGTACCTGATCTCTAGCTTCAAGGTAATGAATGCTTAAACCAATTTAAACTTCTTTTTCTTAGCACTTGGTATTCTCTTTGTAAAAAGTATGGTTTTTTAACAAAATTAGAACAAATATTATTCCTTTACAAGACTTGGTCAATTAGGCCAAAAATTGAAGAAGGAAGTAATTTCATACTGTTACAAATCCCAAGGGGAAAGCAGTTTTCTTTAGATGTTATTCCTTAGGCCCTGAAAGCGTTTCTAATCTCCTGTCATGAAAGCTTTGACCGAGTCTGGTTCTGGAGGTTTTCTCTGCTGAAAGTCATAGGAGAATATAAGCACCAGGTCGTTTGCTTTTCTTCATATCTGTCCACCAATCAACAAATCATCTGACGGCAGAGGAAACCGCAAGCGCGTGCGGTTCTGAACTGCAGCGAAGTTTGTGATTATCACCTTCCTTTGGGTATTAAGCCGAATAATTTAGCTTCCGTCACCTCCTATAACCAAAAATATTTGCACTTTAATGCTTCGATGGTGACAACGTAAACCCAATCTTTAAATAATCTTCTCCTCTTGAACCATCCACCTAAGCTCGGATTCTCAGGTTCCTTTCCCTTCCTTCTTTTCCTTCTCTGTTTTTTTTTTGGAATTTCCTTTCTGCCTTGGGACTCTGTTGTTTTCCAAATTCATGTGCTTAACCGTTACCGAAGAAATTACTATATTGGACTGAATTGTGTCTGTTGGTTGACTTTTTTTATTTTTCTTGAGTGTGGAAGGTTAAAGATTTTAATTTCCGGAAAACTTTGTGTAATTTTATTTTGGAAATCTGGGTCTTGTGTTATTTGGATGGATGGTGAGTGGACGACTAAAGCTTGTTAGAATTTGTTGCGACCCAGTGAAAGGCAATGGGGAGCGCACCATCTATGCTAACTCAGTATGATATTGAGGAAGTGAAGGGACACTGCCATTATCTATGTGGGTATTTCTTATCCTTGTTCGTAATTTTTGGTTTTTTTTTTTTTTTTTTCTCGGTTGAGTTCTGACTTGAATGTCTTTTCTGTGTGAAATTCAGTTTCCCAGCAAGAAATAGTGTCCCTATATCAAAGATTTTGCCAACTTGATAGGAACGCCAAGGGTTTTATCTCAGCTGATGAATTCTTATCGGTTCCTGAGTTTGCGATGAATCCACTTTCTCAGGTAGTCCATCAGGATGTCTAAGAAAAATTGATGGATAATACTTGTTGAATCCTTTTGATGCTTGTGTTGCTCTTAGGGTTTCGTGATGAGATGTGTCGATTTGACAGCTTCACTTTGTGGAAATTTTCAGAGGCTCCTTAAGATGGTGGATGGTTTGAATTTTAAGGACTTTGTGGCTTTCTTGGCCGCATTTAGTGCTAAAGCTACAGTGCACCATAAAATTGAGTGTAAGTGCTTGTTGGTCTACAATTTAATAGGTTCATTTATGTTTCTATAAACTGAAAAAAAAAAAAATGGTGTCTGATGAGCTATGATGGTTGTAGAATGTGCATGATAATCACCTATGTTGAATGTCTACAGATGTTCAAATGCATCATATATGCTGTTCCTTTTTGCTTCTCAACCTATTGCTACAAGATGAAATTTGAGAATTTGGCATTGGCAAGAAGTTGGTACTTTGTTATTCATTTCGCACCATATTGAAAGCAAATGAAAAGAAAGTAGCACTTGTTAGTAAAGAATAGGAATAGACTTGCCACAAATAAGACAGTACAGAAGATGAATGTTTCTAGAGTTAGATTTTTTGGAATACCAAAGTTGTAAGCAATTCAGGCGTACTTGAAGAACTGCGAACAGTTTGTGAAACATCTGGTGGTTTAAATAACCTTTGACGATAAGATTATAGATTTTTAACTACCTAATTGAAGCATGTAATTTCGGTCAATTTATTTTCTGAGAAAAGAAGTGCTTTTGCCTGCATTAAAGAAGGAAGGCTGAATAGATTGAATAAAACTGTACTTTTAGTAGAAAATGTAGTCAATATTTGAAGTTTACAAGTTGAGCTTTTATATTTATACCTGAACAGCACATATTCTTTAACAACGCACATTTTTGTGTGTGATGTTTTTGTTGTTACTCTATTCGTTTTGCTTACTTTTCTTATCATAAATCATTTTGGTAGTCTTAAGTATCAAGGTTCCCTAAGTTAGTTGTCCTTAAAATTTTGCTGAGAGATGTGGCTTGAACTCTGAGAGAGAAAAATGTTTAGGTAGGTGTTCTATTAATTTCTCTGTTTTGTCTGGTTGTCTAGTTATTTTCAGAGTATATGATTCAGACGGTAATGGAAAGGTGTCTTTCAATGACATACTGGAAGTACTTCGGGATTTGTCTGGTTCATTCATGTCTGATGAGCAACGAGAGGTATTAACAGGGATCCCACTTCTCTTTTTTTCTCATCATTGAGTCACACCATCATGGATAAAGGTTGATGATTTTGAAGAGGAATGGGCATGGAATGGAATTGTTAGACAAGTTGTAAATCATTTAACGAACTTATTAATGAAAAGAGATCATGATTGACTTTCAAACTATTGTAGGAGAGGTGTTGTATAAAAAAGAAACTTGGCATGAAGTAATGGAGTCGTGTTGTTAGGTATACACTAGTAGGGAAGGAAAATATTCACAAATAATAAACTTCCAAGATGAGGTGGTTGTCCTATGAAATTCTTGCTAATTCATGTGAGTGCTACGTATCAATGATTCTTCCTAATATCTAAACCATCTGTTAACATATCTTAAGTTTTGCATTCAAAGTGGATGTTCAAGGATACTGATTACACCAAGCCCTTTGATGTGGTATTTAGACTTGGTACTAACTCAATGCAGGGAAAATGTTTATGTTTCTTAGTTTTTATTTGAAGTTCATGGGAGATAGCGCTAAACCTTGTAGTTGCTCGGTGTGCTGCATAGAACCAGGTTTTTATTTCTATGATTTTGTTCGTCTGCAAGCATGTGCCTTGATGCATGATTTATCTGATTCGATGATGTTATAGAATGGATTTGCAGTATCGTTTTCAAATATTCTACTCCTAGTGTAGTGGTCATGGTCCTATTTAGCTTGTTTAAAATGGATTTACTCGTTTGAAATCTTTGATACTTCTAACGAACTAGAATTTTCTGTCTTGTTGATCCCATTTGTGACGTATGCTTTCTGCATTGGGTATTGGAGGAGAGTTTTATCATACTGGTAACCATTTTATGTTTTTGGTTTGCAAAGCAATAATTGATATATTTTAACTCCTATGTACTCTATTTTTCTTTTGGTTCCGCTGCTTTCAAATCAAAGCTAATGTTCTTGAATATGTCAGTGGACATAGTTGGGAGTCAAAAATTCTTTGATAGTGGGAAATTTCATATGGTTTTACAAAAGAGAGGAACCACCTGGACAAAAGTAAAAGCAAACAATATCAAAAAGATGGAGAAGAGAGGTTTGTACTACGGGTTAATGTTATTGTGCTTCCAATCAGTTGCAACTGTTAAGGTGTACAAAGATAATCCCAAAGATTGGAAGTGTAAGGATGGGGAACCTCTTTATATTAGTGGCTTGATGTGATGCCAATCACTTGGAGTTTCTAAATGGAGATATTTCTGTTGGTCCTTTGCACTTATTAGATGGCTGATAGTTTCTAGGAACTTGCAAATGTGGTGCCAGATCTAAGATTCTGGAAAATTGCTCCCTTGTATTTTCCTAAGTCTACTAACAAATTCGCATTCCAGTTGAATTATCTGATTGATTAAATGAAGTGGTTCCTTGTTATCCTTTGGGTCATTTAACTTCAGGTTACAATATGATTCTTAGTGGTGACTTAAATTGCCTAAAACTGGATGAAATGTCCTCCATTTGCTTTACCTGCGTATTAGGAAACAAAGTAGGACAGTTTCTTCAAGAGGCACTGTTATTGTCTCGTTTACTATCTCCTTTCTTTTACAGTCACCACTTGTTTGTTATTGGCACAGCATCAGTTGGCTATCTGTATCCATGTGTAAAATTATGCTCTTTGATTTAAATTGTATTGGATGATAACAAGGCTGCACAATCTTTACTTTGCTCTGCAGCAAGTACTGAGTCAAGTTCTGCGAGAAGCAGGCCACACGAGGGAATCCTGTTTAACATTGGATGACTTCTTGAAGGTACTTTGCATTTCTTACATATTTCTTGTAACAATTCAATCATGCAGCATAGGAAAGAAGAAAGAGAAGAAAATGAAGAAAGACAAGAAAGACAGATACACAAGTTGGTTGATACACTAATTATTTGACTCTCTTAACACTTTCCCAGCTACAAGTATGAGATTTAATAATATAATTTTGGTTGCTAACGAAGTAGAAGAAAGGAAAAAAAAGGGGGGAGGGGGTCATCAGAGAGAAAATCATTATATGCATGCAAGTTGATGAACCATAGACGAAATTAAAGAGGATAATGAATATAAAACTTATAGAAACGATGTTGGGTATTGAAAGGGCTACTTTGGCCAGAGCCACGTATTCCTATGATAAACTTCTGACAGAACTATGCATTGGAGTCAATAATCATTTCCTTAGTTTTAGATCCTGAGGATTTATGTGTGTTTCCTAGTTGCACTATCGATTGAATACACATTGATGGCAATCTCTTCACAACCTGAGTTTGCCTTCAGCATGTTGTCCTGGCTTAAGCAATAATGGTTGGAACCTTCTTCCTCTCATTTAATTACCCTCCACATTCCGGGGGGACCCTGATTTCAATGGATATGAAATGTGCGGTATCTGCCCAAAGGATCTTGATTACTCCTTTTAAATATTTCCTCGCCAATCTATTTGGGACAAGGATCGATGGTTCACATATTCCCCCAGCCATTATAATTTGCTTCACATTATTCATAGCTCTACTATAAGTCCCAAGCCTGTATTCAACGAGGATCCTCAAGTATAAATCTGTATAGGAAGAGCTAGCGGGTAACAAGTGTTTGAAAAGTTAGGAGCATTCTCTTTGAATAAGATGACACTTCATAGAATCCTTCTGCGCCAAGAAACAATCTCTGGAAGAAAGATATCCTTTTAGCAATTGATGAGGCCTTCAATAATTTAAATGACACTGTAGTAGTTTGTTAGAGAAGGATAGCCGCTGCAATCTTTCTGGAAGATTTGCAATTACCTTTTAGAACTACGACAGAGGCCTTGACTGCGTTGGCAACAAGTAACCATACTTCTTTCCTTATGAAGGCCGATCATAGCAATTCTCCTAAAGCTTTAGAATGGATCCCAGGGGATTGTCATCCATATAAATCAATTACAAGTTATCATACACTAGCTGATGGGCAGTGCTCTGAACCCATCGAAAATATAGTTTCTCATCGCTAGTTAACGGCCACTGAAGAATACAGGGTTTAGAGTTTTTTAGTAGTTGGGAGTTTTCCCCAACTTTTCCCAGAGTTTGTGCTCTCGACATGTTGTAGTAGACCTAAAGGATACTAATACATTTGCCCATGGCTCAACTAGTGAAAAGATTTAAAAGCCCCTTTGGGAGTCGCTGCTCCATTCACCATTTATTATTAAGAACAAATTCCCCTCCTCTCCAAATGTCATACATCCTTCCTCATTCTTTCCTTTGTTCTAAGCATTTTTAGGCCCGTATGCAATCTGAAAAGTAAACTACAGACGTTTATAGGTACCATTTCTTGGTTGGTACATTTTACTCATTAATCAATAAATACACCCTAAAGCCATGGCTTCTACTTTTCATGTCTTATTTCTGTTTGTTATTGGATTTTTTGACTTCAATAAATTGGACATGGAAGAATGTGTGGTAGAGACCTTAGGTATTGGAGCAGTAAGTATTTCAGTTATTAGCAGTAGTTATCTCTTTTCTGTATAGTTCCTATGAAACAAAAAAAAGAGAATTTCAAGATTGGACGGTGCAAGTGACTAGATATTCTGTCATTTCTGATCGATTAAACGAGTTTATTTAATCAGTTATCTCTATTTTAGATTCTTCTACCTGATCAATCCAAGATATGTCTCATGAGGCTCTGAAGTGCTGAATTTAGTTGTCTTGTTAAGCAATCGGGAAATTCACAGGTGCTAAGTTCAGATCATTTAAATTAGCTGAAGTTTTATAAGTAAAACCTACCTTCTTTTCTTCACCTTAAGATTTGTAATCTTGCTATTTCCGTTTAAAGAACTGTTACAAGATGAATATATACCTTACAAATATGATAGAGATCATATGATGATGATGCATGCTCATTTTGAGTTTGCATAAGTTATCATTTTCCATTTTTACCATCTCTTGATATCTGTTGCAGGTTCTTGGCACTTCTGAGCTGAAATTGGAAGTTGAAGTTCCAGTAGACTAGCTTGAGCTGAATCTGCTGTCTTCTGCAACAATTCAAGTTGAAAAGCTGGAACATAGAGACTAAATTGGCGAATGCATCCTTGTAAAACATTCATGTCAAATGGAACCCACAAAGCTGTATTAATCTACTTTTTTATTTTTATTTTTATTTTAACTTACTATGGTATGATACAACGATATAAATCAAGGAACCTGTGTATCTATGTTCATAAAATATCAAATGATTCATTACCATTTTGTCTCCTTTAACTCGAATATGTGTTTGTTCGCGCAAATGATTTTCTGTTGGATTGCTCTCTGACCTACTCTCCACACGGTGCTATTATGGTTGCTTTTCCATGTTGAAAATAACAGTTGATTCACTAAATTCTTTTGGACGACTGAGATGATACATACCAAAGGGTGAGAATATCTAACTCGCATAATAGGTGGCTTGTGGAGGGAGTTTCTCCTTTCCTTTTATTACTTATCAGAACAAAAGATGGTTTCTGACAAGTACTGAGCCATTTGAAATGCTCTCTCTCTCTCTCTCTCTCTCTCTAGAAAGGAAGTTTTTTTTTTTAGCCAACTAGCTTTCTTAAAGGTGAAGGTTTCTATAGTCTGAACAGTTTCAAAATTCAAATAAATGACGAAAGCCTCAGCAGATGTAGCCAAAGTTTGCCTAACAAAACCAACAATGAACCAAATCTAATGCTGCTAAGTGCTATCCCTTGTAACCAGAGGGGGCTTCTTCTAAACTTCCTGTTAGATTATGCCGAAACAACCAACCAGTAACAATGCAGACAAATCTATTATACAGACAACGTGTCTGCAAGTGCTTAGCAATTTCCTTGCAGTCTCTCTCTCCCTCTCTCTCATCTCGCACAAACACATACCTTGCCGTAAACCCTCCTCTTTCTTTCAAGAAAAGCAAAGGGTTCAGTTCAGTGTACTTTTGGACACTGCAACTTTGTCAGGCAAGAAATATTATTCACTATCAGTAATTTTTTGTACAACCAGCTTTTCTACTTTCCTCTTTCCCGGTCGAAGAATATTTAAAGCCCTTCTTTAATCCTATATCCCCTCCTGAAGCTGTACTTACAGGTCGCGAAATTGCTTTCTAGTAAAAGTTCACTTCACCGAACAGTCTTTGTATTCTTTGCATTTACATTTACTTATGAAGTTTTATATACTCTTGGTTGCTTTCGTGAAATATGTTAAGAAGTTTTGAGCCTCCTCATCCTTGTTTATTTTCTCTTTTGTTGTTTGGGCTCTTTCTGATCTGATAAAATCTTCTGTGGTTGTCATGCAGACTTGAGTCAGGAAAGTTGTACTTCTCAGAGAAAGATTTGCATACTTTGTGTTGGAGGGAAATGGATGTTATTTCGTTTGAGTTACAATTTCATTCGACACTTAAGGAGCTTTCACGGTTCAAGAATTTCATCACTACAGACTATGATAAACATACAACTTATGATGGATACAGATTCGGGCATGATATTTTGCGGGATCTCATCAGCAACTTGGAGAAGCTGTGCCTTGGGGCAGATGTAATAACAGGAAAGGAGAAAAAGCTGAATCAATGCAGTATGGGAAGGACTAGTTCAAGTGGTGTAAAACTGTTAGTAGATACAGTGGCTTCCGCTCCGAAGAAAATCGTGAGGCCAGAGAATTGTTCAAGAGGTAACCACTGCATCAGTTCACGCAAGGGGAAAGGAGTGTTGCAAGCAGGTGCAGTTAAACTGCTTAATGACCGACTGAACATCCTTGAAGAAGAAACTGAAACTATGAAGAAAGATATCTTTGGAGCTATGGAAGAAAGTAGCAGGCTGGCGAATGACATATATAAGCACTTTCAGATCATACAGCGCCAGATTTGCCTTCAAAATCAAGTGATAGGAGAGAGATGCAGTGATGATACGTTGATCACAAACTCTCCAAAGGTAACCCTTTTCGCTCTGATATTATAAGTGGAGATTCTAGATTAATTGAAATTATGCTATTGAACTTAGGATGAAAAGAAGAAAAAGAAAAAAGAACCTGTTTTTAGAATTCTGTGAGGCAACTGAAACCCTCGCTTTTGGAACTGTAAATAGTTAGCTTTTTGCTGTTTTCTCTCATGGGTTCATTTACAGAGTTGCTATCTGCTGTTTAAACAGGATGGAAGGATGGGGGGTGGTCTTTCAGAAATTTTTTGCCAAGAACCAAGTTCGTCTCTCGTTACCAGAGATCTTAGAGCTAACATGTTGGCATTCCAAGAACCAGCTTAAGTAACGCGTGTGCCCTCAGATAATTACTTTCATCTGGCATTTCGTGGAACTCGTAAATCCACCATGTTCAGATTCCTTTGTCATACAACAGTAATGTACTTCATAAGTCCATAATAATAACTCAGTGTGATGATTACTTTAACATTTTTCGTAAGGATATTTACAAAAGAATCAACTTTTACTGCCATATGCCCATCCATTCAAGAATTGCACGGTAAATTAAACGCAAAAGTGACACTGAGATATCTCAACATGAGATTTTGCCAAAGGAGACTCTCCCCATGAAGAGATGGGACGAACAAACATGAAAGAAGTGGTTCTGTTTGCGTTCTCTTTGATTGGCCTAATCTCAACTCTTGCACATTCATATAAAGTCTGTCTATTGCTTACTTCTATAACTTGGATATAAGTAGCAAGTAACCACAACGATGCCGATATTCCACTCAATGAAATGAAATTCCACAAGTTCTGTTTTACTTGAACTTTGCTTTTTGGGGAAAATGCTTAGTCTTTCAAACGGGTCTTTAGTAACTTGAAACTATAGGTTGGAAGATATAGACAGTTCGATCAAACCACGTAAATAAGGGTTAAGGGTCTATGTTGTGAACATTAGATTTTTTTAAGGAAGTTTCTCAGGAGAAGGAATAGAAGGACTCCAGCATTACGATGTAAAAACGACAAGAAACAAAAGAGACAAGGAAAAATCTGATATTAGCTTCTGGTAATAGGTGCAAAATATAAAAAATATCCAGAAAGGACTCCAGAATCTTTCTTTTATGTCTTCTAAATTACCTTATTACTTCTATGTGATCGCACGCTGTATGTAAAATTTCTAAGATTCATGATTTGAACCGGAAGCTTTTTGTGGGACAAAGAACAGCTAGTTCAGTTTTCTATGCTTTCTTCTCCCTTCTCTCGTCAAGCTCAAGGAATAAAACATAACAGATCCATAACAACCCAAAGAACAATCTCCGATCTTCATTTGTTAAAGGCAAAAGTAAAACTTTCACTTTCTATAGTTCTTTTAGTTTTAGTGCTTCAGATACAGAGGAAACTACCTTCTTTTTTCCATATCAACATGGTCAATGAAGAGGGTGTTTCCGGTTTACCTGTTCCGTGGATATCTCGAGAGAATCATTTCAACTGATTAACGAGTAGTTCCCTTGTGATAATTAAAGCATCAAACAATGAAACGGTAAGAAAACAAGAGTTTCGTGTAAAGACCATGATGCCGATCATGGCTGTTGCAGCTGGACCTCTCTACCATGGCTGGCTGCTCTTCCTGGTCAGAAGTGGGCGCAGGTGAAATCTTCTTCTTTTGTTTGATTATAAGAAAGCACGAGGCCGCAGTTAAGATAAGAGAAGTGAGGCAAGAAGTTACAATGATCGCAAAGGATACCCCAGCAGACAGCAGTTCTTGCGGTTTTGGACCTTGGTGTATCAATCTTTCCATCTTTTCTGTGGAATATATGAGCAGGATGAGGCTAGTGCAGGCGAAAAATGCACTGAAGAGAATGAACAAGATTAGCACGAGCACATTTTCTGAGCAACACCGCAACATTTTTCCCCGCAGGAGGCTAGTAAGTTTCTTTACAGGTGATAAACTAGAAAATTACAGTGACTTAATTTTAGAAAAAATGGCACTTTCATATTTCTTCAGTTGTTCATTTTAACGCGGCACTTGGCTGCGTGGAAGAGTAAAAGGTACAAAATTTCGACAACTATATTTGTTTATTAAAGGTTCCTTGGCATTCTTTAAGAAGCGAGCTGGTATAACATTGACCTTATGAATTTCACCAAACGTTCAATTCTTTAGATTGCATGTTGTCTTGCAGAATGAGGTAAATATTCTGTCGCCGGTCAATTGCCATTGCATAATTCTTACAATAGAAGGAAAGAGCAAAATTGAATAAGAGTTACAAAATAATTAACATATTAAATTAATGTTGTACTGCTAGTTTGCTAAGATGAATAGTAATATACTACAAAAGAACAAACAAAGAAGTTTATAAGGTATCTTTTTAAACCCAAGCCTGTGACATATAAACTGATGAATGGATGAAAGGATAGACAAAACCCATATTCATAATTCTTCACATGTTTGCTGATATGCAATGGTATTTAAATCCTAATCATCACACAATAAATTCGAACATTCTACTACAACCTAGTCAAAATATGTTTCCAGGAATTTATTATATTCCCGATATTCAACTGCAATTCAGTTTGCAGGACCATCAGATACAATTACGGTGCAGAAAGATTAATGTACTTCAGTGATGATCAAGTGAAAACATCAATACGTATATGACGGTTTGGTATATATCATATCTCCCCCCTGTAACCACCAGATCCAAAGTAATCCCTCCTGGAGCTGGAAATAGCCATGCTTTTCTGATGTTCCAATTTAGGACAATCCTTGATACGGTGACCAAGCCCACCACAATAAGCACAGCCCTTAACCCCACTCGCACTGGCAATTGCTTCCACGTCTTCCATTGGATCATTTAGCTCAGCCAACACTGGGGGAATCCTCTGTTTCGCTTCTTGCAACAGGTGCTTTAAATCAAGAAGTGTTGTCTCACTCTGATTCTTATTTATGAAAGTTGTTGCTATTCCTGTCTTGCCGCATCTTCCAGTTCTTCCAATCCTGTGAACATAATTTTCAATTTCTGCAGGCATGTCGTAATTAATGACGTGTTGAATATCAGGAAAATCCAACCCCTTTGAGGCAACATCAGTTGCAACCAAGACATCTTTTTTTCCTGCCTTGAACGATGAAATGGCATACTCTCTCTCTTCCTGATCCTTGCCTCCATGAATGGCTACAGCTTCAACTCCTTTCAAGAGGAGGTATTCATGGATGTCATCCACATCGGCCTTGTTCTCACAGAAAATTAAAACAGGAGGAGGGGTTTTCTGCAAACATTCAAGCAGGTACACAATTTTGGCCTCTTGCTTCACGTACTCAACTTCCTGAATTACATCAAGATTTGCTGCTCCTGCCCTTCCCACATTAACGGTAACTGCTTTTACCAAAGCACTTCTGGCAAAGTTCTGAATCTTAGTGGGCATAGTAGCAGAAAACAAGAGAGTTTGTCTTTGAGCCTTAAAGTGGTCAAATACCTCCCTTATATCATCTTCAAAGCCCAGATCAACCAATCTATCTGCCTCGTCTAAAGTAAGATACCTGGAGAAGTAGTAGAATTAATGTTATAATTCCAAAAACTAAAGTTGAAACTTACGTTGTTGCAGAACATTTTTTTTTTTTTAAAGAAAGCAACTTGGTGCTCAGAAATATGTCAGGATACAGAGGCGGCTATCAACTTGTTGCCAGTGAACATGAATCACTTCAATGATCATATAGACAATTATCCCATGCAATAATTGATACATCGGTTTTAAAAACAATTTATGAAATGAATCAGCAGGGGAAAAAAGGGACAAGTGAATGGAAAGGAAGGGGGAAGGGGGGGGGGGGGGGGTGAAGCAGAAGGAGAAACTAGAATATGAAGTGACTGTAATGACAAGATCAAAGAACTAAGTAATTTCAGAAAGGAATCAGCCAGCCCCTAACTTTGCTCAGATGGAAGAAAATGAAGCACATCAAAACTTGGCACAAATGATTCTGGAACAACAGTACTTTCTGTTTACAAAAAGTTTAACATTGGATAAAAATGAGGGTGACAAATAAAATGTTTCCGGCAGACAAGTGAAACATCTACGTAAGTTCCACCAAGAGGAAAGTGAAATATTATGTTAATTTGCTTCTAGATAGGTCAATGAGAGGGGCAAATAGCCCCATCAACATGAAGGTGGAATCAATCCTGAATTCATATAAGAGCAGGATAAATTTGGCAAGGCACACTAATAGACAAGATTCTAAGGAATTGTCGAATTGATAGTGCTTTACCTGCAATTGTCAAGATTCATTTTTTTCTTTGCCAACATATCCTTTAACCTCCCAGGAGTAGCAACAACAATATGAACACCTTTCTTCACTATATCTAACTGTGATCTCATATCTACTCCACCAATGCAAAGCAAAGGTCTCAATTCCGGGTAGCCAGCCTCTCTCATGGGAGTCAAAAACTGTTCCACCACTTCATAAGTCTGCCTTGCAAGTTCTCTGGATGGGCATATAATCAAACCAAATGGCCCTTCTCCTGGAACGATGGGCATCATAATCTCCTCTTGCAGTGCCACCATAATCATTGGAAGCACAAAAACCAATGTCTTGCCTGAACCAGTAAATGCAATACCAATCATATCCCTCCCAGATAAAATCACAGGTAGACCTTGCACCTGAATAGGGGTTGGTCGCACAATTCCCTTGGCCTTTAGCATCTTCAAAATTGGTTCAGGAAATCTCATATCCTTAAAATCCTTAATTGGTGGGGGAATGTCTTCACCATCAACAATTATGTGCCATTGCTTCCGAATTGCATCACATTCCTTTTTTGACATCCTTCTGATTGGTAATGGTGGCTTCCATCCTGTCAGTAGAGGCTCTGTATAAGTAATCCCTTTTGCCAGCTCGCGAACAGACATTAAAGTTTTTCGATCTGATAAGTGTTCAATCATTTCTTTCTCTTGTTGCACAATCTGCTGGGTTGGACTTATCTCAGGTTGCTCTCGTTTCAACTGTGATGCTTTTACAAGAAGGCTCGGCTTGGCCTCAGCAAGTTTTGATCTCTCCAACTCTTCCTCAAGGGCAGAAGACTGCCCCTTTCGTTGAAGAATCTTTTGTGCCTCAAGGGCTCTACGCTTAGCCACAGGAACATATTCAACATAATCATCATCCTCTTCCATGTTTTGAGTTTCTGTTGCACCAAATATTCCTGATGAGCACCGAAGTTTCAATTGCCTGCAATAGAAAAACGGAAATGGATTATAGAAATTCATTCATGTGCAGCAACTATCAGAGAATTCTCACAGAAAATTTCAATTCAGTTGCTCATGACAAAAGAAAGTTGATGTGAAAACTTGATAAACTTCCACGGACAGAGAATTAATCAACAATTACACAAAATTCATGGAGTTGAGCGATATTCTATTTAAAGACCTTAGTTGAGTGAAGATACAAGATTGCATGAATTTGCATAGAACCAAAACATATTCTCTTAAATTTTTTTAGACAAATCTATTGAGAGATCCAGATTCTTTTCAAGAGTCAATTCTAAATAGAATTCCTTACAATGATAGAAAATTAATGGAAAATTTTATAAGACCACAACCTTTGAGTTCTCTCTCCAATGGAGATTCAGGTTTCAATCACAAAACAATTCTCTACTCAATTCCCTATCTCTACTTCCTATTACATAAACTTCGTTCCTAATCCAATACAAGTAGATTTTGAATTCCCAAAACAACTAACTTTTGGTCTCCTACATAACTGGGTTTTGATTATTTCAAACCCTAAACATTATTTAAAGGAAATATAAAACAAAACCTGTCTAAAAAAAACCAACAATAATACAAGACCTAATATTAAATACCCAAAACCCAAGCCTATCTTGACTCTCTTGGATCCTGACACAGTCATCCTTCCTATGTTACCGAAAGTAAAAGAGGAGGGGACTCGACGGATGTGAAGAAATACGAAGTCTCAGACAGTGAACAGAAGAAAGAACTCAAGCACCTTGGCACGCCGTGGCGATTTTTTTTAACCATGTTCGTTTCTAATAACATTGAGAAATTCCTACAGAAAAAAGAAAATGCAAAAGCAAGAATGAGACAGAAACACTGTTATTTGGTTGACGGAAGCATTCTGTCAAACAAATGGCGAGCGTCTTCTGTTCCCCATACACATTAGTTGGATATCGATAAACATGTAAAGCTTTTATGGAGAAATTGACAACATCCGGAAATTTTCAGCTAACCACGAACACCAATTAAAGAACTCTGCTCGAAGTTCTGACAGTCTCCGGGACGTATCTTTGCTTCGTGGCACGCATCGTGAAGTGAAAGAGATAAAAGCAACAAGATAACAGCCATCTATTCCTCAGAAGAAGAAGAAGAAGAAGAGAAAAACCAAAAATAAAACCTTTTGACGAACCTGATAGGGATATACTAAGAACTGAACGGGGAGCGGGAACGTCGACTCCTCCACCGGTGACTCGGAAAGAGTCGCGAATCGCGAAAGGGAAATTTTACTCGTCAAGCGACGTAGTTAAAGTATATGGCGTAGTTGATAGACTGGTTATATATTGCGCCAAAATAATTATAAAAAGAAAAAAGGAACAAAACTTCAGTTATGAATTCAGGATTTGAATGGAAGGATGATTTACTGTAATCCGAATTATGTTTCTCTAAACATACATACATATACATATATAATTTTTAACCCGAATACCCACGGCTTGGTGGAGCTTGAAAGGATATATATATATATATATATGTGTATGTATGTATGTATGTTTCTATTTTTTTTTTAACCTCAGACATGTAATAAGAACGGAGGATTCTGGTTAGTGATTCATTGCCCCAGACAACGCTTTCTGCCACAAGATGAGCCTATTCTCATTTAGGTGTCCAAGAACATAGAGATTATAGGTTAGAAAAGCAAGAACTATATGAGTTTTGACCCCCTATACTTCAACGTTTTCTCTATATGCTTTTGTATACCATTTGCGCATGACTCTTAAGACTATTCAATGTACCTTGATCTTATTCTTAATCTTATTTTATATTTATGAATATATAAGTTATTCATAAAGTTAAAAGTACAAAAACTTAGATGCATTTACAAACATTATAAAACTCATTTATGTATGTGAGAATACCGAGGCTAAAAGCCTCTAACTACCACTTGCCAAATATTTGCATGGAAAGATTTAATGTTTTAAAAACGAAAAGGATACTTTCTCTCATGCTATTTTTTTATTTTACCAATATAATCATGACATTAGTTGCCTTGTTTTGAAAGTATTTGTTTTATGCATAGTCCATATATAGTAAAAACATACTAAAAAGGATAACTTGATAATTCTCACAACTATATTTTTCCTTCATTGTTTTGATCATCATTTCAATTCAGTATTTTAACCCCCAATAAACTGGTAAAAAGTACATTTAAAGAAGAGGTAAGTCTTGTTCTCAACATGAGTCTTGCAAAAACTACCATACAAGTTGACCAAAGAGAACCATTGAAACAAAACTTTTGTGGTGGGGAGTTTATCTTTACAAATAAGTTCGCTAATAAAGTTATATTTGTTAATTTTATAAGTCTAAATCAAATCATGTCTTTTAACCATATTATTAACTTGGCATAATTTCTTGTATGTTGTTTTACAACAATAATTTAGTTCGTGATTATTTGGTGCTTGTACTTTGCTTAGTTGCTCATTGTAGATCTATATTATACAAGAAAACTATTCAGAGTTTTGAAAAACAAAATTAGGGCTTTTATCCATAACATTTAAATCTAGTTTTTCCTAGCACAAATTCAAGCTTCTGATTGTTATTTTATATTATTTTTTGAAGCTTGTAATCAACTGTTATCATTTAAACTTTTGGAGAGAGAACTTATAATCAAATTTAAAAGATGGTTATTCCTTGTAATTAATTAGTGAATTGATTGAAAGAATGATTCTAACATGTTGCTAGAGTGTGATCGAGTAGATGCTGAGGTGACTTGGGCTAAACTACATTCTAAAAATTGCTTATCTTAGTGTGATTGTGTTTTTTGTGAGTTTTTACTTATCGTCATATAATTATTAATGGCTTCACATAGTGAAAAAGAGAAAGATTTTTTTTTTTTTTAGAAACCTAATTCACCCAGTTGTTATAGGATTCAACAATTATAACTTTAAAGATTATGCAACTTAAATTTGTTATAATTTGTGGTAGGAAGATGATCTCTTGCTCAAACATACATTACATAAAGTACTAATCAAAATGCAAATGTCTACAAATACTATCTACATGCTAGGAAGTATTTAATAGGACATAGTATTTATTATCTTTACACAAGCTAGTTTTTTCACTTGCAAAAGGTTCATATTTCCATTACTATCTCAAATCTGCTACACCTTATTCACACAAGTTTACTTTAACAATACAAGAGCAAAGAAACACCATAAAACGTTTTTAAACACATAAAACATAACCCACATAATTATTAGAGACAGTTTTCTCGCTAGGCTACAATCGCTTCATCGTGAGATGAAAGTCACCGGCTATTACCCCTAAGGCATCTCCACAAACTCACCTTATTCGGTTCATCATCGTTCTCATTCTTCTCTAGTGATCTCCCATTAGTTTCAGGTGTGAAAAGAAATGACACTATTGCTCCCACAGCAGAGACTCCGGCCAGTATTAACAATGTCAGTCCAAAGGCTTCAGGAAAACCATCCTTGCGTTTATGCAAAGCCCACAAAAATCCAATTGAACCAATACTTGCCCCTAGCTTCCCTGCAGCCCCAGCAAAGCCATGACATGTTGATCTAAATCTTGCAGGGAAAAGTTCAGCTGGTACTATGAACGTGGTGGTGTTTGGTCCGAAATTTGAGAAGAAAAAGGTGAGGCCATAGAGGGCTGTGAATCCTATTCCCGTATGAAGTCTCCAATATATGTCAAACGGTATCCCCATTGCTAAATATACCACTACCAATAAGATAAAACCCATTGTTTGGAGATTGACTCTTCCAATTCGATCGATGGAGTACATAGCAAACCAGTAGCCTGGAATTGTGGACCAAGCAGTGATGATTGCTTGGTCTTTGGCGACTTCAAAAGTTTCTTGAAAAGCACTCTTTCCTGTACGTTGTTGTTTGTACAAGTTAGGTTGAAAAAGAGTGTTGCTGTAGAAGACTATGTCAACAAGGAACCAAGAGCAGGAGCAAGAGAATAAATCACGACCATGACGACGGAAAAATTGCCTGGAGAAGAGGGGATATTGCGGGGCACTTTGTTGTAGCGGTGTGTCACCTGCAAGCTCACCCATTGGAAGGTCCAACACTTTCTCCATGTCCAAAGCTGCTTGGTGGACATTTCGCTCCACTAATGCCGTATATCTGGGAGAAAAAAATTCCATGAAATAAATAAAAAAACAATTATATTAATAAAGCTTATAAGTTTAGAAGAATCAATAATCAATAATTTTATTTATTTTTAAATATTATAATACACACATTCCACTCACATATCCATATATTGAATCTCAACTTCACAATTAGAATTATTACTAATTTACTACTAAATTAACTAATTAAGCGACATCATTGACTTTATTATAATTGAGAACCACGGATATTCTAAACAAGATATAAATAAGTATGATACATCAATCAAAATCCTTCTTAATGAAAGTAAGAGATGGTATCCACAGAAAAGGTCCAAAAGAATTGTAAAACGTTCGCAAAATGCAATTACCTGGCAGTTTCAGGCATCATCATACGCCAGTAAAACGTTAATGCTGCTGGAATCGCACCCAACATTAGTATCAACCTCCATGCAATATCAGCCTCCATGGGCGTTGACTCTGTTCCTGATGTGGGCCATCTAGCCTCGAATGATTTGCACACAACCATCGTCACCACGGTAGCCATCAGAATTCCAAATCCCTGCATACTGAAAACAGCGGCGATGAAGGCTCCTCGGGTCATCTTGTTAGCGAACTCTGACATGATTGTGGCCGACAAGGGATAGTCACCGCCGATCCCGAGCCCCAGCAAAAACCTAAAAAGCCCTAGACTCACCAGAACGCACTTCTTCGTCGTACATACTGAAAACCCACATCCTATGGAGCTGACCACCATGATCAACAGAGCAAGCCCATACACACGGCGCCTCCCGACTACGTCGCCAAGCCTACCAAACACGAGTTGACCGATCGTGGTACCTAGAAAACCGACAGCCAACATAATTGACCGAACAAGGATTGGAAGAGTGGGCTCCTTGTAGTACACTCGGCTTAAGAGTATCGTAATTGGAGTAAAACAGAAGAGGTCATAGGCATCGGTGAAGAGCCCCATGCCGGCTACAATGATGGCCTTGAAGTGGTAGAACTGAGTTTTCGCAGTATCAAGAGCAGAAAGAAGCTTCAACGCCATCTTGAAGAACTTTTTCGAGAATTGCTTGAGCTGAGATTCTTGTTATCTATGTTAGACTTCTTGTGGCGCTGGATCGTGAATTTATACACTTTCAGCACTCACCCCATGAAGGTGAGAGAAGATACCAGCAGGTGATTTCGTTGATGTGACATGGATAGACTACGCCCATGTCCCTGCTGACCATATGAATATCAAACCACAAAATTCAAAATGATGTTTCGTGCAGGGGGAGCTAAGCCGAAACTACGTGCCGGTCTTTATTTAGTTATGACTTAACCGGTTGTTTTCTCATTTAGACAAGATTAATTTATTTAGTTAGATTTCAACTATAATTGATGATGTCAATCCTAGTCTCGCTTATATATTCCATCCATTGGAACACCATTACCTGATTTAAATTGATAAGATCCGAAAATTTCAGCGTAACCACGGATACCAGTTGGAGAACTCTTCTCCAAGGTCTGATCGCTCACTGAACGGTGAGTGTGAAGTGCGACTCATCCACTGGTGATTCCGAAAGGGAGAGTTTACTAGTTAAGCGATGTCGTTAAAGTAACTGTTATAGCTAATTGATTTTTTAAGTTCTATATTCCGATCCGTATATCATTTTTTTAATTTTATTTTCCAATTTCAATTCTTATAAAATGTTGGTGAGATATTTCTAAAATCAGACAAAATGAAGATCAACCTCGTAGGGCCCTTCCTCCACTATCCTCTCTATCCTTTTGGGAAAGCTTAGCCCTCCGGATCCCAAATTATCTCAGCAGCCAAGCGATAACCCTTCTTTAAATAAGTTTCTTAAAATTTCCTCACTTTAATATATATATATATATATATATATCATTTTGAATTTTATTTTAAAATTTAAATTCTTATAATCTCTAGGTTAGAAAAAGCAAGAACTATATGAGTTTTGATCCCCTATATTTCAACGTCTTTCTCTGTATGTTTTTATATACCATCTGATATGATTTTAAGACTCTTTAGTATACCTTGATCTTATTTTTATATTTATGAGTATATAAGTTATTCATAAAGTTAAAAGTACAAAAACTTAGTTGCATTCACAAACATTATAAAACTCATCTATGCATGTGAGAAAATTAAGGGTGGAAGCCTTCAATTACCACTTAATAAAATATTTACATGAAAAGATTTAATGTTTTTGAAAAAAGAAAAAGATACTTTCTTTTGTACTATTTTTCTTATTTTGCCAATATAATCATGACATCAATTGCCTTGTTTTGGAAGTATTTGTGTTATGCACGGTCCATATATAGTAAACACATGCTAAAAAGAATAACTTGATAAGTCTTGCAGGTAAATATTTTTCCTTCATTGTTTTTATCATACATTTCAATTCAATATTCTAACCCCTAATAAGCTGGTAAAACCATGTTGTGTAAGGATATTATGCCATATTTTCCTTGTCCAAGTACACTCAAGAAGAGGTAAGTCTTTTTCTCAACATGAGTCTTACAAAAACTATAATACAAGTTGACCAAACATAACATTTGTGGTGGGGAGTTTATCTTTATGAATAACCTAGCCAATAAATTTATGTTTGCTAATACCATAAGTCTAAATCAAATCATGTCATTTAAACATATTATTAACTTGGTGTAGTTCCTTGTGTGTTGCTTTACAATGATAATTAGTTTGGAAAAGGTCAATGTTAAAGCAAGTTGTAGCTTTTGAAAACCTTTTCAACTCTATGTATTATCCATTTACTTTATAAGAAAGAAGATAGGTGATTAATGAGATTCAAAATTATACAACCCAATAGAAATTTGTTTTATACTTTAATATCTAATAGCCCTAGTCATCCTTCCTTCTCATTCAAGCAACTTTGTGAGTTCTATGGTCTTTAATAGTATCTCCACAAAAATGTTTGATCTTAACTGATAGAACTAGATTCTAATTTCCAAGTTTATTAGTCTATTTCACTAGGTCCAATATATGAATGCCCCAATATGCAGGATTTATCAAAACCCAAATCAACATAAAACATTTATGGCTAACTTGTGGGAATGAAATTTTGACTTCGCATGTAAATAGAATTCAATTTCCTTTATAAATAAAGAGCTCATAGTTTTTCACAAAGGGTTCATATGAGAGCATATGTTTTAACTTTAAAGATTATGCAACTTGAATTTATTATCATTTGTGGTAGGAAGATGATCTTTTGCTTAAACTACATTACGAAATTTACTCTAACAAGACAGGAGAAAAGAAGTATCATAAAATGTTAGTAAACACATAAAACATAACCCACATTATTATTAGAGACAAAGATTTCTCGCTAGGCCACAATCACTTCATCGGGAGATGAAAAGTCAACGGCTATTTCCCGTGAGGCGCGTCCACAAACTTAGCCGATTCGGGTCATCATCATTCTCATTCTCCTCTAATGATCTTCCGTTAGTTTCAGGCGTGAAAAGAAATGACACCACTGCTCCCACAGCGGAGACTCCGGCCAGTATTAATAATGTCAGTCCAAATGCTTCGGGAAAACCATCCTTGCGTTTATGAAAAGCCCACAAAAATCCAATTGAACCAATACTTGCCCCTAGCTTCCCTGCAGCCCCGGCAATGCCATGACATGTTGATCTAAATCTTGCAGGGAAAAGCTCAGCTGGTACTATGAATGTGGTGGTGTTCGGTCCTAAATTTTGAGAAGAAGAAAGTGAGGCCATAGAGGGTTGTGAAACCTATTCCCATGTGAAGTTTCCAATATATGTCAAACGGTATCCCCATTGCTAAATATACCACTACCAATAAGATAAAACCCATTGTTTGGAGTTTGACTCTTCCAATCCGATCGATGAAGTAGATAGCGAACCAGTAGGCAGGAATTGTGGACCAAGCAGCAATGATTGCTTGGTCTTTGGCCACTTTGAAAGCTTCTTGAAAAGTACTGTTTCTTGTATTTTGTTGTTCGTACAAGCCAGGATTAAAGAGACTTCCGCTATAGAAGATTATGTCAATAAGGAACCAGGAGCAGGCGCAAGAGAATAAATCATGACCATGATGACGGAAGAACTTCTTGGAGAATAGGGGATATTGCGGGGCACTTGGTGGTAGCGATTTGTCATCCATAAGCTCATCCATTGAAAGGTCCAACACTTTCTCCATGTCCGAAGCTGCTTGGTGGACATTTCGCTCCACCAATGCTGTAAATCTGGGAGAAAAAGTTCCATGAAAGAGATAGAGAATTGTACTAAGAAGGCCGATATAAGTTTAGAAGAGCTGGTGACCACCAACATTGTTACGATCGGGAACTTTTTTTATAGGGAATTATTTTCCTCAGAAAGGTCACAAATTGCATTTCCTGTTATATTCTCTCGTTTGTCGTTAGGTTCTTAAGGCTAATCTTACTAGAAAAAATAAATATTCAAAGCAGATGATTGAGAACTTTAAGCATAAGGTAGTAAAATTGATAACCATGGCTGCTTTAGATCAGTTTGATGCTTTGGTCAAAAATTTTCTCAATAAAAGTAAGAGATGCTATCCACAGATAAAGACCCAAAAAAATAGAAGAATGTTAACAAAATGCAATTACCTGGGAGTTTCGGGCATCATCATGCGCCAGTAGAATGTTAATGCAGCCGGAATCGCACCGAGCATCAGTATCAATCTCCATGCAATATCAGCCTCCTTCGGCGTTGACCCGGTTCCCGATGTGGGCCACGCTGCCTCAAATATCTTACACACAACCATCGTCACCGCGGTAGCCATCAGAATTTCAAATCCCTGCATGCTAAAAACAGCGGCGATGAAGGCTCCTCGTGTCATCTTGTTAGCAAACTCCGACATGATCGTGGCCGATAAGGGATAGTCACCGCCGATCCCCAGCCCCAACAAAAACCTAAAAAGCCCCAAACTCACCAAAACACACTTCTTCGTCGTACATATTGAAAACCAACATCCTATGGAGCTAACCACCATGATCAACAGTGCAAGCCCATACATACGGCGCCTCCCGACAACGTCGCCGAGCCTACCAAACACAAGTTGACCAATCGCAGCACCCAGAAAAGTGATAGCCAGAATAATAGACTGAACGAGGATTGGAAGTGTGGGCTCCTCGTAGTACACCCGTCTTATAAGTACCATAATCGGAGTGATACAAAAGAGGTCGTAGGCATCGGTGAAGAGCCCCATGCCAACTACAATGATGGCCTTGAAGTGGTAAAATCGTGTTTTTGCAGTATCAAGGGCAGAAAGAAGCTTCAACGCCATCGTGAGGAACTTTTTCAAGAATCGCTTGAGCTTCTTGTTTATCAATGTCAGCCTTCTTGTGGTGCAGAATCTTGAATTTATAGACTTTCAGCAGTCATCCCAAGACGGTGAGAGGAGATACCTGCAGGTAACGTCGTCGACCAGATGAAAATCAAACTACGAAATTCAAAATGATGTTTCGTGCAGAGGGAGCGAACGCGCAACTGCGTGCCGGTCTTTCTCGATTGCTGAAACTAAGGACGCCAGTTTTGAATCGAAGAACTCTTCTCCAAATTCTGATCGCACACTGAACCGTGAGCGTGAAGCGCGACTCGTCCACTGGTGACTCGGAAAGAGTCGCGGGTCGCGAAAGGGAGAGTTGACTCGTTAAGCGATGTCGTTAAAGTTGCTATAGATTTTTGAAGTTTTTTTATATTGTGATCCATTTATCATTTTCAAGATATTACTAAAATCAGACAAAATGAAGATCAACCAAATCGGGCCCTTCCTCCGCTATCCTCTTTATCTTTTTCGGAGACCTTGGCCCTCCAGATCCCAAATTATCTTAGCAGCCAAGCGAGAATCCCTCCTCCACTACGGAACCACCATGGAAGTGGAGGTAAAGCTCCGGCTCCCGGACTCTGTCTCCCACCAAAAGCTCTCCTCCCTCCTCTCCCCCTTTCACACCAAGACGCTGATCCAAGAAAATGTCTTCTTCGACGGATCCAATTCCGAGCTCTCATCCAACCTCGCCGTCCTCCGTGTCCGCTTCTCCAACGACAGAAACAACGACAACAGTGCCTACTCCGTCCTCTCACTGAAGGCCAAACCGGTGATCGCCGACGGCATCAGCCGCATCGAAGAGGTCGAAGAGCCCCTGGACTCCACCCTCGCGCGCGCTTGCGTCGCAGAGCCCTGGCGCCTCTTGTCGGTGGACTCCTCAATGATAATCCGCAGAGTGAAGGAAGAGTACGGAGTGGGAGAGGAAGGCAAAGGGCTGGTGTGCCTGGGCGGCTTCAGGAATGTGAGAGGGGTATACGAGTGGGAAGGGTTGAAGCTCGAGGTCGACGAGACTAGCTACGATTTCGGGACGTGCTACGAGGTCGAGTGCGAGAGCGGCAACCCTGAGAGCGCTAAGCGGCAGATTGAAAGGTTGTTGGAGGAGAATGGGATCGGGTTTTCATATTCGGAGACGTCAAAATTCGCGATATTTCGGTCCCGGAAGCTGCCATCCTAAAAGTTGTTTTTAGATTTCTGTTTCGAATTGGACGATGATACTCCATCCTAGTCCGGTACGCCGGCCGAAGCCTGGATAAATTTTTTATCTTTAGTTCAACAAAATATAAAATTGTTGGTGTGTCGAGTAATATTTATTTACAAACATAAATAAAAGAGACTTGTAGTTTATGGTCATTTTGGTCTTCCATTTGTTGTTGAGTCACATATTATTAAAAAAAATATTAAAAAATTATTTGTAAGATAATAAGTTTTGTTACCTCTAGAGTTAATTTTTAAATTGAATAATAGGTCTCCTAAAATATGGTATTAGGCCAAATTTTTCTTAGCATTTTTATAAGTTCTTAATAAGACTAAAGGATGAAGTTAGTAGCAACATATGGCTTCAAGAACTTAGGGCTTGTGTTGTCTGCCTAATATGAAACTATAGGATTGGCCGGCCTGTAAGCATCCATTTTACTAGGCATTCACATTTGTATGTATAGTTAAATAATTTCTCCATCACATCACATCACTTCACATCGAAGCTTCCATTACTTTCTGCTTTGTCCAAACGCCATTTTAAAAAGCAGCCTTTCCTTTAAACCAAGTGATGAAGAAGCTTATTTAATTTCAGTATTCTCCGGCAACTCTGGCATGCCTATAAAATAAAATTGAGGCGTTTTATTCAAGATCCAAAAATATACAACAACATTTCAAACTAGGTGGAGAAAGTTTAGCTGCAAATAATGGGTGGACTGGTAAGGATGGAGACCATGGTTTCCATCATATTTGCTTTTACTGTTGCGAAAGCTGAAGATTATCCCCCTCCCTCTCTCCCTCAGTCTTCACTTTCCCATCAACAGACTCTAGTTGGTTATGTACCCTTTATCGAGTGTCTAAGTGATCAAAGGTGCTTGAGTCGAATAGGTATCCGGAAGAGAAAGGAATGTACCTTGAAACGCGCACATCATGCCCATCAATCACAAAATATGGTATTCGAGCTTTCTTGCTTTGACGAATGTGCCATGATTTTCAAGTGCTACTGGGGCTTCGGAACGCTTAAGAGAGAGGGATGTGTCTATTTTTGTGCATTTACTTGCAGCCGTTATTAAATCAACAATCTTACTATGGAAAATGGTATACTCCTCTCTTTCTCCTCTCTCGCAGCCACTCTAACACACACTCGTAGCTTTTCGCCTCCAAAAGTATAAATTGGTAGTAACTAGAGCAAAAAGAACCAGCACTCTATACCAATTTAAAAACCTAAACAAGTTTCATTCGAATGTCAAGCAATTTAAGTGCACGAAAAAAGAAAAGAGGAATGCTGAAAAATTATATCAATTAAAATGTCAAACAAAGAAGTCTGCAAGTTCAATAAGATTCTTTAGAAACCAAGCTATAGACTCTTTGATTACAGGGTTCTAATAATTGCTCTTGATGTGTGGCTGCAGATCACATTGAAGGCTCTACTCAAAGATCTACTATCACAACGTGGATAAAGAAATATTAGGTTATTTTTATTTGTATTTAATCTTTTTAAATGGATGAGTAAAGAGGTACTTTATATGTACTCAAAATAAGAGGAAATTATTCAGATTGGAAATGCTTGTATGTCTTAATGAAAAATGAAACCAAATAAACGTTTTCCCCAAATGTGATTCGCAATTCAATTGTTCATGAGAATCACAATTTTTCAGTTGTTTCTGGGCTGAACAATGGAATTCAATGGGGCTGTAGGTCTTTGCCTTATGTTATTCAAAGGAAAAAATATAAGTAAAAATAATGTGGGCTATATTTATACAAAAAATAAAGCCAAAATCATGATACGCCAAATGTTTTTTTCATTTATTTTTAAGTTTGAAGACATAGGAACCTGAGTGTCTTGAAAAATATCAATCAAAAGAATGCTTTAATATGTTGTCATAATGTACTAAGGTCGCTGGAACTAAGTTTACTTATAGGCTCCATGGGCTCTTCAAGGTTAATGCTGAATCATTCTAATCATCGTTCAAGACTCTTGTACTAATGTGGTCCAAAATTTTGGGTGAATTGAATAACCTATTAGAATACTTGTGTCATATTTTTTACTCTCCATATCCTCTTATTTTCTGTTTATTGCGTATTTAATCTCTTAGCATACTTGTCATCGAACAAAGAAAAAGAAAAATACTATACTCATACACAAGTATGTAAAATCAACAAAAAAACAAAAAACAAAATAGCATATAACACCACCCTAATTCGAGCGCCCCCTCCCTTCTTAAGTACCAAACTACACTTACTATAGTGAGAGCCACCATGGAGTAGATTGGCAAGGCATTAACTATAAAGTATGGCGGGTTGTTGTAATCCTAGATTATCATGAGCTTGGCACTTATGGGTCTTGAATAATTATATACAAATGAAATATGTTAATATTAGGCTTTAAACTTATGTCTTTTAACTCAATAATTGAGACATATAACAAATAGTATCAAAGCTAACCTCACATTCTAAGTTCGAATCACCAAGAGCACAAACATGAAAAAGGAAAGCAAATTGTGTTTTGACATTCGTTTGTTGATATTTGACAAAGGTGGCTGATCTCCTTTGCTTGATCCGAAAAATCCTTATTTTTCACAGCTGTAATGATGCTTATGTAAAACAACGTGACATAGCCACATGCTAGCCTTCGAGTTCAGCTTTTGTAACTTGTGTCTTCCAGTTACGAGAAAATGGTTGGAAATTTGTGGCCGATCAACTAGAGCCAAATCACTCAGGATATTGAATGCGTTCATGCATCAACAATATTAACTCACTCCATCTAGAAGAGTTCTTTCGCGTAATCTCAACAACAACGAGCGGTATCTTCCCAAATTTATGGAAAACAAGAGCAAAAGGTGAAACTTGGCCCGACAAACATTATAAAGTTTTGATCAACCATACTAGAAATGGCAACCTCTTTATATCTGTAGCCATTTTCGACATTTCGGATATCGTTTGAGCCACTGAGCGAGAGTGTATTGTTTGACAGTTTTTTGACACCTATCATTTAAGTGTAACGGTAAATGGGAAAAACATGCTACATTTGTTACATAGTACCTGTACAAAGATGACACATATAGTTGATGCAAGAGAAACTGTTTAATTTGTACAACAAGACGGGACAATCTTACTAAAAGTTTTGCACTTAAAAGGATAGAAATGTGGCTTTTTTGGTTTCTAGTGTTTCCTACAAGCCACACCGGCTTCCACTCTTTGACAACTATTCCAATTTATTGTCCATCCTCTATTGTTATAGTTAGGAAAACCCCTATCAATTCTATCTCCCCCCTACTTTTACTTTTCAATTTTACGTTCCATCTACCTTTCCTTCACTTCACTTTCTTCCTTTCACACTTGATCAAGGAAAAAAGAACTTCTTAATCTGAAGAACTTACTCTTGTATGAATTTGTGAACCATAAGCATCTATATTACTGCAATTTGAACATACAAATTCATACAAGAGTAAGTTGACCATAACATTAAAATATTTGAGGGCTTTTTCACGTCATTCTTTGAAACTGTCCAATACATTGTGGTTGCTACATGGTGCTTCACCAATCAAACAAAATTTCACCCTTTCGAGTAGTCACGAGACTTGACAAAAAGCTACTAAAAAAAATAATTACAACATGACTCTTGGAAAAGCCTGTGGTTATACACACTTGGCTGTGTCCAGCAGTCTCATGTGAGTCTAGGATTACATCCTATAAATCCTGGTTCCCGTCGGCTTCTAAATCATTCGACATCCCATATAGCATAAAAATATTTTAGGTGAACGCTAGTTTCTGGGGTCTTGTGGTTGGCTCTTTGTCGCAGCTGCTATTTCATTGTGTTTGCACCGTATAGATGAGCAAGGGAACAAATATGAGGAGGTGCATGGGAATGATGATTGTCATTTTGTTTGTTGTTGCAATTGTGGAAGTGACCAAGGATGAGTACCATGCTGCTCTCACTACCCCTGCAACATCCCATCGCCTTCCGTCTACTGACTCGCCCACTATTGCATACTGTTGGGATCTATACTCCCACATCGGTCCTGGATGGCCGAAGTAATGGCCATATAAGCTGGGGATGTACCTCCCCTTTAGACGCGCGTTTTGAGGAGGAAAGGGCCCCCATTTATCACATACGATGCTGATTGCTTTAGGAGATGTGTTAAGCGAAAAATATGCTTTACGATAGGAAGCATCGGGAGACAGGAACTATGTGTGGCAAGGTGCATTCGGCGTTGCCTGAAGCTTTGAAACCACTGCTTATGGTACCAGTCATAATGTTAGTTATTCTACGTTGTAAGGTCAATCCCTGAAGTGCTAAGTCAGCGACAATCGAAACTCGACATGAAAGCTCTGTTTTCTGGCTAAGTGTAAGGAAAGGAGTTAGGTTGGGCAAGCTATATTTATGTTTATGTTCTATATCCAGCTGAGTAAACAAGTCTATGGGCACTCAGCCTTAGGTTAGTGTGTGTTGGGATCTAAAATAAAGGCTATGCACTATAAAACCGAGTCGGGACTTAGTAATGAAGCATTATAATTTCATTTTGATATTGCTTAAGTTTGGAGGTCCGATCTCCCTTGAAGGACACCAGCACTCATTCTAATCTATCGAACACCTACATAGGGCGAAAGAAGAAGTTCTTAGCCCTTTTCCTCGATGACCAGCCTCTTCCACGTCCTGTGATGAGGTCCCTCTCTTTGGCCCGTACCAATGAAGTCTACGTCGTGTTACTTTTATTTCTTTATACCATTTTCCCTTGTAGGTTATGCATGTATCAATTAAATATATGGTTAACGATGAAAGGAATTTCACTACAATACAACATACATCAACCTTATCAGATTTTTTGAATGAGATAAAATCAAAGGCCCCAAAATTTTATTTTAAAGTTGGGTTCGTAGTTGTTACAATAGAATTTGTAATAATTCTTAAACTCATGAGAGGCCATGACAACGTCACATAGTTAGTGTTGCATTTGAATAACCAAATTATAAAATTTCTTTGAGAATGTATTAGTGTTGCATTTGAAATACCAACTTATACTTCTTTTATAATACATATCGAATCATTCTAGTTCCACTAAAAGATTTAGACAAAAAAGAAAGCTCAGTAAGTACCACAAGTTCGTAATGTTGTTGCTCTCATGATGCAATGGCTATCTTGTTGAAGGCTGACGTGGTTGGCAGTCACTTGAGTTGGAAAGAGGCCTGTGCAGATGGTGTAGTGTACGCGGCAAAAAGGACTGGTGCATTAAAATAGGAAGAGTGTGTTCCATAGTTGGCGTAGTAAGCACTCGATCTAATGCAGAAGAAGCATGGAGCTGGAAGATTTTGAAGATGGTGCTTCTGTTAGAACCATCACTTTTGTATGTAAGCAGTAAGGGCAATGTTCTCAGTAGTTGTTGGTAGTTCAGTAGCTTAAATATTAGTGCGCAAGTCTCTCTATTTTAACGTGCTGATTTATGTTTACAGTTCAGTAGAAACTCTTGTGTGCTTTTGTTTCAAACTCTAGTAAAATTGCTGAACTTTTGTTGCAGTCACTTCTTGTTGAGTGTTTGATTCCATTACTTGTGTTTTACCACATATGATCTACTTTGTTCAAAACATATCAGTAGTATCGAGAGCCTTCTGGTTTCTGCAGTTATCTGAGTTATTGTCATGGCATCTTCTTCTTCTTTCTTCAGCAACCATTGCCCATCAACCAACCCCCCTCATACCCAACTCACAAATTCTGCTGCCTATATTTGATGGGATCAACTAACAAAATTGGTCTATCAGAATGATTACTTATCTTAAATATCAGGGCATGTGGGGACATTGTTGAGCAAGGATTTCCTAAAGCAGCAGAAGGAGCTGTATTAACACCAACGGAGAGGGAGCATCACAAGAAGAATCATGAAAAAGAGACGAAAATGCTACTACTGATGCAAATGTACATGGCAGAATCAGTTTTAAACCGAATTTCTAAAGCCAAAAAACCAAAAGATGCATGGACTACTCATGAAAATGAGTTTCTTGGAACTCCTAAGGTTCGTGCAGTTCGGCTTCAGTCACTCAAACATGATTTTGAAATGCTTCAAGCTCAACCTATTGTGGCCTATTACACCCTAGTGAATGAGGTAGCGAATCATACTGGAGATCTCATTTGAAAAAGGTTCATTGGAGATGGAACGTACTTGAAAAAGGCACATTGGAGATCTCATTTGAATTACATCTTCGCCTTCATCATTCAATTCACTACAAATCTCTTTCTAGCAAATTCGAATCCAAAATTCAGTTCTATCACTTGTAAAGCACGCTAGAATTAAAAAGAAAAAAGAAAGTCAAATGCCGCACGAACAGATAAGAACAACTAAACTGATGTTAAGCTTCAGTTCGCAGCAACTGAGAGAAGATCTTGATGTTTCAACTTCGAAGATGAAGTGTACTTTGATCTGACCTCTTTTGCTGTGTATTTGGAATTTAAATGCTATTATGTCCTTTAGATGGATGACTTCTTTTGTCAGGCTAACCTCCCGACAGAAGAAAATGGGAAAAAGGCAAACCACGAACTTGTTTACAATAGTGAATTTCTAACAGTAACTCAAAATTGAGTTTTTCAGCTTGAAAGCACTCAAAGGATAAAGGGGTTTCTCTAGTAGCCGATAAGAACAATGTTATAAAAGCATTAAAAGCTGAATTTGCCTTTTAAGGTCCTAAAGAATAAAACCTACATCAGCACCTTGGCACCTTGTCTGTTACTTCAGCCTCATTTGTTCCATTTGGCCTCTCCTCGAGGTCATAATCTAGGTTTCTCGTTAGTTTTCTTTTTAGAATCAGGATCTTAGTCGCCTACTTTTGTGTGGTGAAACTTTTAGGCTTTCAAGTTGAGATTGAATCATCGAAGGATTTGTCTCAGCAGGTTAAGAATCAATGTTTTTCCCTCTATTGTTTAGAGAACTTTGGCCAAATATCGAACTCTTCAGTCGACAGTATGCAACTAAGCAAAAATCTTTTTTGTCGACAGCTCCGAACAGCTTAATGGATTAATTTTGTGTATACGTCACAATTTTAATCGAGAGTCATACATATGCACCGTTGGGACATTTAACAGCATGATGTTCAAACATCATCCGTTTAGTGTGGGTGAGAATCAAAATGGATAAGACCTTCTGTAGACCCTCACAGTAAACAGGCTTTGAAACCCTTTTCTAGTTCCTGTGAATCCAAGTTCTTCCCTATGAACACAATCTTGTTCGTCCTTGGTTCCTCTGGCCCCCACAACCGATCAGGTGAACCTTGGAATATGTCATGGACTCCCTGTACCATAAGAAAAAACAATTAAGGAAGAAGGTTGACTGATATGTTCAGTGGAATATCAGGAGAAAGTGGCTGTCTTTGAACATATGCAAGAATAATATCAAATAAGGAAACAAAGGGCAGCAAATAGCAACAAAGGAGTATATCATCTATGCCTTTTCACCATCCACAAGAATCTGCTATCAGGCACACCGTGTAACTAAGAGCACGTCAATGAGAATTGGACTGGGATTAATTTATAACAATTGCAGTTCTTCTTTGGTATCTCACAGCCAACCATCACAAGTGGAAGGAAAGAGGAATAAACTAAATCAAAAATCTCGTCAGCAACGTATTGATATAAAAGGAGAGAAAAATCCTACAAGACTAGCCCAAAGAATAATAACTTTGAACAAAGATCGATAGCAATCAAAACTAAGAACTAATCAGAAATAACCAGACAGAACTTTTTCAACCCACCTGGAAAACAAATCTCTCATCCATACCCTGAACAGATAATAGACCTTTCATCCGATATATGTCCTCACTGCGTTCCAATAACAATGTACCAAGCCAGATGTTAGCCTGGACAAAAAAGAAAAGAGTGGCGATCAGCTCAAATTGTCAGTAATCTATAATCTCCAGACTCTGAATTTAAAAACAAAGATCCTCAATAAAATAGCCAGAAAAAAATTGCTCCAGTGTCATTCATAAGTTGCTCGGTCCAGAATACAAAAGGTAATAATCACTATTGCCATATGTGAGCATGCGCGCAGAACAAACCTTCTCAAGATCTAGGTTCCCTTCACAAACTATGCTGACAGAAGAAACACCGGGATCATGAGTGTGATCATGAGAGTGATGATCATGATGATGTTCTGCATTGCAAGTACCATATAAAAGTATGTCATTGGTCCATGTCATTGCGAAATGAAAACTCATCCAAAAAACGGACACTGACATTTATTTTTCTTGCCATACAAAAAATACTCGGTTAAAAAAAAACTGAAAAGAAAAGGATAATTATGGTAGTAGAAGGCATAGAAATAACAGCCTGTTGTAAATTTCCATCCTAATTAATGAACAATAAGCGCATCAAAACAAACAATCAGACACATTTACACAGTTGGAGGTATGAAAATTCTAGTGATGAATAACAATGATAAACATAGGAAAGTCTGAGAGACACAGGTTTGACGACCATAGCTATCTTTCTCGGACTGTCCATGGACAAAGCCGACCAGCAAACAGTAACTTGTGATATCTGCAACGCTGCAGATACTTTTTCAGGCCTTTAAAGCCAATGCTTTGTGGCTTTCTTTAAGACAAAGCTCAAGAGATATGCCCCAAGGCACTCATGGCTGCTTAACTAGTGCTTCGTGGAGTATAATGTCAGACATTACTTACAAGATTAATTCAATCAATTATTGTTTTGGTAAGTGCAGAAGTTGCTAGCCAAACTCAGAACATTAAAAGTTAGTAGGTAGTTTAACATTTCTTACTTTATATACTCTAATCAAGTTACCTGAACTTCGTCTTTTAACCTATTTGTGCAATCTATTACAATAAAATTGACAGATCACAAATTGATCCATATATTTCTCACTTCAAAAGATTGCAGAAGGCTTCACCCCTCTTCCTTCTGGTTAACAATATGCTCCATATATTTCCACTCTGAAATAAATTCTTTCTATTAAAATTCCTATCCAATTCACCCATAGGGAAAAACACATGCACCAATGACTCAATCTGAAGAGTTGCAGCTGAGGGCCAACCAACTTATGAATAAAGAGCCAAAGTGAACAAAAGCAGAAGCTCTTCTCAAAGATGCGGTAGTCGATTTTTACAAGGGAACTGCAAAGCCTCAAAAATAAGAACGTCACATTCATTACATTTATAAGATTCTTGATATTGAAAGGAGAAATGGCTGAGAAACAATCGCTTTTATGGCTAGAGTACTTAACTCTGAAAGGGAGGAAGTAAAGGGTATGTGTTGGTCGTGGAAGAACTGCAATATGCATTGCACGGGCACTCTCAAAGACACAAGATACAGTTCAGAAGGCAAGTATTTTGTGTATCGTGATTTTGCCCGTCACAAAATCAAGCTCCTAAGAATCATCCTACCCAGATCCCCCATGAGAAGTGATCCTACATAACTTACAAAATCAATATTTGATACCTGTCTCTTTCTACTCAATCTTCAGCTATTCAATGGACAATAAATTTGAAGCTAACTTGCCAGTACCATTTCAGTTATTTGTAATTTATTTCTAAAAATATCTGGATGTCTTTCACGTAGTAGTTTGTATGTATCATGTTATAATCCTAGTTGTCATGAAATTAAACTGGTGAATAAACAAGGGAGGTTTTTAAATCAGCATCTTAACAATTTGGCAATACATTGTAGTCCAGGTGAATTCAGATGAGATCATTCTTAGGTGAAGCCAAGGTGACAGTGATAATAACATTAAGTCAGCTAAAAGCATCTACTAATTTTAATGGACCATTCAGTCTTACTTTGACAACAAATAAACAACAAGAAAATAGAAAAATGCTAGCAACATATTCAACAATTGCAAGAACACATTATCCTTTCCTGATGCAAGGCATCCGAAGAAAACAACAATGCATGAACATGCAAAGCACTTAACACATACCACAAAACAGCATACATTCATTGCAGACACACATAAGGTAATAAATAAAGAAAATAACATTCCACGTGAATTAAAAGACAATAAAAATGGCTTTTCAAAAATTGATTTGTGTTGGAAAAATAAATATCCGTTGCTGATACACAGTATGATATCACAAATAAAGAAGATCATTGGATGTGCATGCAAAGGATTAATATCTTCTCGATCAAGTTACCATGCTTATGGTCATGGTCCCCATCATGATGATGATGGTCATGGTGATCGTGGTCGTGATCATGGTCATGATCTTCCTTTTCATCTTCAGCATTGATAACACTTTCAATCCTGGTAAGATTCCAGCAATATTAATCTAGAACCCCTAAAATTGCTAATGCAAACTCAAGCGGGGGACAGCAAAAACCTATGATCAACTACAGAGCAAAACAGTTGAATGAACCAAGTAGAACAGAGGATATTTCTGAATTATCACATATCCTAACAATGGTGGGGAATAAATTACAAACAAATGTGGCACAAAACTAAAGAACAACAGCTACTAAAATTTTTTAAAGTGTTTTCAGTTTTATGCTTAAAAAAATATTTTCAAGAAAGGAAGAGATTTGAACTATTGTATAGGAGGACTATGTCTGAAATGGTATAGGATAACTGTAATATATTTCTGAAAAGCATGATGCTGAAAATTGTTTTGCTTTAGCTTTTCAAAACACAAACAAACAAACCACAAATATATATAATAATAAAAAATTAAAAAAGGATCTCTTGAAAGTTGGCTTCCATAAGTGACAGCTGTCCACCCTCGTAAGTGAGAAGTGAAGGCTGCTGGATGTGGGAAGAGGAGATCTACCTTCAACGAAGGGACAACTTCAATCCTATCAAGGATAGCCTACATTTCTTTCTTTCTTCTTTTTTAACTTTCGAATTTTTTGTAAGGGGAATCTTCACTTGTGAAAGATCCAGTTAAAAATTCATACACGAAGGCAGGAGAAGAATTCTGAAAAGTACTTTAAATTTTCTTCTCTTAAATATGATTTGAATTTGTTCTGAAGATGGTGTTAACTATAAGGGTTACATCTGAAAATTGTTTTGCAAAAGTTTAACAATTTTCAAACCCTAGTAGGCAAACTGAGATGGTGATACACGTATAATATCACGGGTCCAAATAACAATGTACGGATAAAGAAAAATGGCTCAAACAAAAAGGCATGCAAATTGACAAAATATGCAGCCAGCAAGATTCACATCTTTTGATAGGCACAGAACTATTTAGACCCATAAAAAGTAAGTGAAATACTACCTCTCCAAATCAAAACCCCCAACCCCAAGAACATAATCCAGGTCAACTTTTCCAAACTCTGTCCGCCTTAAATGAGCCATGCCATTTAGTTTCTGTCCATCATACAACGTTCACATCAATAGAATGCTCCAATTGCAAGATTGACTTAAACCTACGACTCAGTATTAAATCTTGAAAACATAACAATAAAATCTACTGAGTACAGAGACAAAAGGAGGGAAGGGAACAATACTAACCCTTATCCGCTGCACCAAAGATGTAATTTCTGGCTCACCAACAAGATCAGTCTAGTAGCAATGAGGATAAGCATATCAGAAAGAGCAAATAAACCATATTCTCAAGTAAATCTTTCATCATAAATCTGTGATATAGCATGAGAACCCCCAGCATCACAACCACAAGATGAACTCCTAGTTGAGATCGTCAAAGCCAAAACCTTTTCATGTCCAAGACATTATTTCCTCACCTATAAACGGACCTAATAGCATGTCAAGTTGAAAAGCCTAAAGCCACATCGCGTGTGGGTACATGAGTCAGCAACGAACTGAGAAAGGGATCAAAAACAATATGAGTCTTCATCGCTTTAGCCTAGCCATAGGGTGTCTAGGAATGCAATGTGTAGTTAGCCTTAAGCAATAGTGAAAGCTGGCGAATTTTAATACTTTAGTCCCTCTAAAAATTAATTTTCTAGGACCTTATGTTCATCTTCTTTCTATAGAGTTAATTTTTTCATTGGATTTATTAGGATTTCAGTTTGCTAATCAACTAGCAGTTCTACTTCTAGTTGATTAAGGAGGAGATGATGTATTATTGGTCTTTTGCCTTCTCTTATTTGTATTAAATACATGATGCCTTTGAAAGGCCAGTCGTGCGTTTTCATCTTGTTTCTTCTTTACTGTAGCTTTTGTTTAACTGTCAGCTAAATGCATTTTAATTATCAGGCATGTGATGCTATTCC
This sequence comes from Casuarina cunninghamiana, assembly GCA_028551485.1. NCBI lineage: Eukaryota > Viridiplantae > Streptophyta > Magnoliopsida > Fagales > Casuarinaceae > Casuarina > Casuarina cunninghamiana. Next base: position 2,562,567 of record CM052364.1, read on the forward strand.
TCTTTGTTTGATGAGTTTTACAAGCTTCAGTTAAAATCTTTATTGTCAGGATCATTGTACAGACTTGCCTATGACAAAGTTTTCTTCTTTATTAGGTTTCACAGACAGGCTGAATTTTGCATGTACTTTAGGTGGACCTTCTATATCCCTCTACATTTGGGGTCTCTTCTTTTTACTGAAAAAGATGTTATCACCTCTTATAATAAAATATTTAGACAACTAAGCTCTATATCCCAAGCACAAAAGAATATAGCACGCACGCCTACCTTATTAACTATGATACGATCAGCATAAGCTATTTGTTCTATGGCTTCATTAACTACTCCTTTTGGCTTAACTTCATCCAGGTGAAAGCCAGCATGTTTAGCATCAACCAACGTGACAACACCATCCAACTTAACATCATTAAAAATCTGATCCTCAGCATAAAATGTCTGGATGATGGGTGCTGGATTTGCCAATCCTGCAGAATAACAGGCAAATGTCGTCAAGTTTTACCACAGATGAAAGAAAAGGAGAAAATAACTGTGTGATTCCCATCGCAAAGACAAAATTTAGTTATCCTGGGCATATTTAGTCTTATTACCTGTAGTCTCTATCACTATATGATCGAACCTCCCTTTCTTCTTATTGACCAATTCTGAAATCATCCTCACAAGATCACCCCTTACGGTGCAGCAAAGGCAGCCATTGTTGAGCATAACAATATCTTCAGCTCCAGTAGTTTTTGCAGCGACTAAAGAACCATCAATGTCTACTTCCCCGTACTGCAAGTTCAAAAAAAGAACATGATGAACAAGTTAAACTACAAATTACCTATGTGGGAATTACAACACGCATACCAGCAGAACACAGATCCAGATTGGAACACATACCTCATTCTCAATGACTGCAATTCTTTTTCCATGCTCCGCAGTCAAGATATGGTTAAGTAATGTTGTCTGCTCAATTCACATTAAAGCATAGTATAATAAGTACAAATATGAACGCACAATAGAAGAAAAGAGCTAGAAGTTTCATTTAAAAGCCACCACAACTTCAAATTTTCATACACTTTTTCTCTTTTCTATAAGGCACACAAGCAGTCAATGGGCATTGGACTCCCATCTTTACCCTCCATTATGTTTTAAGATAAGAGGAAGTGTCATTTAAGCCAGCGATCATTGACAAATTTTACCGTATAGTATCTCTTCACACATGAATTTCTCTAGAAACTGCAGAACACATAAGAAACACCAGTGACAATGACTTTGCTATGAGAATTCAACTGCACAGACCTTGTAAAAATCGACCACCAAATCTTTTTCACTCCCGAGAAGTTAAACCTCCCAAAAATCACTCATTTCGAATGCAGTTCTAACAAATCACTACCTTTCCAGAACCACAAGCTGATTCCAATTTTAAGCGTCATATGCCAGGTCACGTTTTGTCAGACAACAAATAAAAATTCAAATAGATAAAAACAGTTAAGTAAACATCACTTAAGCTTCTTTTTTCCTCAGATGAATCGGTTAGGCTTATTCCAAAAAATTCACTGTAGTGGAAAGAAAAGGTAAACAATTGAGTTAGTATATGGCACAAATGTTAGAATCAAATTAGATAATTTGAACTAATTAAAGCTTCTTGAAACAAAGACTAATGCCTACACCGCGAATATATTCCTAATAGATAAATACCTTTCCAGAACCCAGGAATCCGGTAATTATAGTAGCCGGAATCCTATCGTCGGGGGGAATCTTCGTGGTGACATCGGAGCCTTCGCTCTGCGGCGTCGTTGTGGCGGTGGCGGCCACTGTGAACCGACGTAAGCCTCCTCTTGACCTAGCGAAATCAACAGAGATAGTTCTGGAGCGAAACGATGATGTGGTGAAGCGTAACGACGAGGATTGGCGCGTCCTCGGTGACAGTAGAAATGGAAGGCCAGTGGCTCGGAGCTGGACAAGCTGGGTCCGATGGCGAGAGGTAAGGGCCATGAAGGTCGTGGCCAGGTCCGCGGTTATCGAAGCCATGGTCACTCGAGGAAGTTAGATTTGTGAGACAGGGTTTTAGAGTTCAGCGAGAGAGAACAGGTAAGGGTTTATCTGGGAAGGGAAGGATATCGAAGCTCTACGTGTGGACAGTGTCCCGAAGTGTATGGAAGGTCTTGTGAGAGATAGACAAAAAATAAAAATAAAATAACAAAAAATATTATAAAATCAAGTCAGGTTCCTCAAGCTTTTCTGCATTTCGGATTAGTCTTAGTTGTTGGTGCAATGGATTCGAAAATAATGATCTGTAATTCTAATTCTGAGGCCCTGAATAAACTTTTTCGTAACTAGATGATAAAAATATAGGTAATAACACAAGTTTCTAAAGTATTAAGGAAGATCTTTATTTTGATACTATAAAAAGTTCATTGTTTTAACCAAAAAGTCAAGTTAAAATGCAGTCAAACTCATTACCATATTAGTAATAATTTGTATATATTTGTTAATAATGTGAGACTTATTAATCACATTTTATTAATAATTAGTAGGCAATTGATTGTGAAACAATTAGTGCATTGGACCGATTGAGTTGGATTGTAGAATACCTGAATTGATTGTTGGATGGGCTAGTCCACAATTATGTTTAAGGTTTAGAAACCAATTGGGTTTGAAAATAATTCTAACTAGTCCTTGACGTTAAGGGCTTATTTTATGGGCTCGTCCAAGCTCATTACCATGTATAAAAATATAGGGAAGTTGGGGATTTCTTTTTTTCCTTTTTCCCCAGTGTCCATTTTGTGATGCTGATTTTATATTCTTTTTATGCTAAAAATACATTGATTCAGTGCAAACATTCTTATCGACGCCCAATTGGGCAAAATTAGTAAACGATATTTGAATACTCAGTTTTATATTCGACGACCAGAATCTAACAATTTCTACAGAACGGCCCCTAAGATACGGTGATAGTTTATTGAATTTATGAAGCGTATCTGGAATCCTTAATCATAACCGATTTTCTTAAGCCAAATCCAAACCAAGCGTCTACGAAGCAAATACGTACGCATCCGTACTGAAGCGTTATCTTCCGCTGCCTTTAATAAATAATTAACCGCTCAGTTACCAATAATGACCATGATGATGATTATGATTACGATATTAGTTTATCAAAGAAAACGTTGCGTGCACATTCGTCCAAATCCAGCGAATGGGTCCCACGGCGCCAAGCGGATAAATCAAGAGGAGAAGAAAGCCCTGAACGGCGGGCCCCACGCTTTGCGTCTTTCTTATCTCATTCTCCCGGGCCTGCTCGCCTAATTCCGAACCATCTGATCTATGACCACTATCTCCACGTGCTCCACATCCCTTGGTTCGGACTCCGGCTCGGCGTTACGCTACCCCGCACTTTTTCAGTGCCTCCCTCATACTTCCACAAGCTTCCTCCTCCTCTGACACAAACTCTCTCTCTCTCTCCCTCTCTCTCTCTAGAGAATCAGCGAGAAAATATTTAGATGATCGGTGATTGATCATGATGATGAGGTATATTCCTTGGATTAAAACTTATAACTCCTTTTACTTTTTTCGGTTTCGGACGTGTTTGTCTGCTTCGAAGATGGCTTAACGGAAAGATTTTGTTGATTGATAAAGTTTCTCTCTCTTGACGTTCTGTTCAAGTCGATCAATCTATCAATTACCTTTGTCGGTGATCGTTGTTGAATTCCATTTCGAGAGAATTTTCTCTTTAGGCGAAACTTTTTTATTTTTTATTTTTTCGTTTTTTGGGGTGAACTCCGTATGCCGTTTTCTCGGCGAGAAGGAGGGAGTAGGAGTTCTGTTGGATGTGATCGTATCTTCCTCTCGTTTCGATGGATTTGGTATGAAGTTGTTATGGCTATGGTTGTTTTCTTTTTGGTGAATTCGCTGTTTTGGTCGCAGTGGCGATTTTTCTTGGGTTCGTTTTCTTCATTTTTCTTTATCGTTTGAACGATGCATCTCTGTTTGGTCGCTGAGAATGTATAGGAAAGGCAAAAATGGGGCACCGACTGCTCAACCTAGTGGAATCTAACCACGATGGCTTTTGCTTGGTGAGTTTTTACCAGTAGGAGGTCCCCAAGATATAAATATTACAAATTTATTTATCTTTTTTATTTTTCATAGAGCCAGAGAGAGAGAGACATAGAGACAGAGATCGGAAACTCCTTTTTCTTAGCAATCGAACGGCGTTTATGAATCATATGTCGCGTTGAAAAGTTTTCTTTTCTCATATTTACTATATATTCGTTCCCGTGTGTGTTTAAAGAAACACTGAACAGCAAAAAAAATATATAATATTTCGGTAAACAAAAAGGATTGCTTGTTTTACCAATCAAAATACTTTTATTTCTCGGGATACAAAAGTTTTATTCTGCGGTTTTATCTGTAGACCTGAACTTGAAATTACACCAATTGAAACTTCCAATTTGAGCAGAAAAGGTGACGTAAACTTGATTATTTGGTACTTATGTCAACTTGTTATGGTGATTCTATTGTTATAGGATCTCTCTATGGATGTTATATTCAAGTAGCCAGTTATTACATGCAAGTTTATGTGGTTACCAGGAGCTATGTATGATTGATGACTTTTGAATAACTTATGAGCGAAGGACCTGAAAGAAGAGACACGATATAAGTTATAGAAGTGTCTTTGTCTGTCTCTTTTGAGTGTGTATATTCCCAGACATATATTTGCAGTCTGCATGCATACTACACCATCTAGTTTAAAATAAAAATCACCCCAAACCTTTCTTTGCCTGATTATTATGTGCAACCTTTCTTTTGCAATTCCCTGATTATTATGTGATATTTTTTCTTTTTAATTTTTCTTATACATAGAAATAGCATCAGATAGATCAGAAAAGACATCTCCCAATTCAATTATGCTGATCGAGTACTAAATGAATGGAATTGGATAATGAATGGAATTGGATAATGGATGGAATTTATCTCTGAATAACCCGAGGAAGAGATAGAGTATTTGTTTGGTTCCTAGTTTGCAACCTGAAACTGAGGTCAAAATCCATTCCATTATGCTTGGAAAGTTGTTTCAACTTGTATCAGCTGCTAAATGTTACTGAAAAGTCCGTTTTCCAGTGCCTTCTCTTCATGGTATTTGTATGTCTGCATTAAAATTTTATTGCAATAAATTAAAAATTCTCAAAAGGGTATTTTCTAGATGATCAACAGATCTGTTGTGCTGAATACTCAATTTTGTTATGCTCTTGTGTCTTCTTTTTGAAGTTGAAGTTGAATGGATATTTTCATTTTTGGTTATTGAATGGATTTAGTTGTGGTCTGCTGCAGTTTATGTGAGTTTTATTGATCACAAGACGTTTTCTCGATGGGTGGGGCTTGTTCTAGGAAGAGGGACCAACAGGACAGTGACGATAATTTACTCGGGGTGGCATCAAGATATCGTAAAAGTGGGAGTTCCAAGTGGTTGGCAACCTCATTTTCTCGACCTGCTATAGATGTTCAGCTGGGGAGAGGGAAATGCCCATCACTTTTGGACCTATGCATACAAAAAATACGTGAGGTACTTTTATTCTTCAACATGCCCGAGTCTAGATCCTGAGTCCTTGTAACTTGTATTATCTCCTTTGCTTCGTTTTCTAACAGGACATCAAGGAACAGGACATCAAGAGACAGGACACCAAGGGACAGGACCCCTACGAACCTAAACCCTTTTCAGAGCTTCCAAGGGATATTAGTCAGCAGATCTTTAATGAGTTGGTGTATTCCCAATGCCTAAATAATTTTTCTTTGCGTGCTTTTAAAGATTGCGCCCTCCAGGTAGATCATAGTGAAATATTGGAAATTTGGCTTTAATGGAACTGTTGGTGTTATGTTTCTCATTTGTTTTCCGTCTATCATGATCTTAGGTTCCTTTCATATGTTTGACAGGATCTATACTTGGGAGAATACCCCGGTGTGAATGATAGTTGGATGGATGTAATCTCTTCACAGGGGTCATCATTGCTTTCTGTTGATGTATCTGGTTCTGAAGTGACTGATTCCGGCTTGCTACGTCTTAAAGATTGCTTGAATCTTCAAGCTTTGAATCTTAATTGTTGTGACCAAATTTCTGATGATGGGCTGGGACACATAAGTGGTAGTTTTCCCTTGCTTTTAACCATGTTGGTTCTGCTATTTTACTATTTCCAGTTAGTTATCCAACTGTTTTATATTATAGCCAGATACCTTAAATAATGAGCGATTTGCAAGGGGCTTTTTTTTTTTTGGTTTATTTATTTATTAACTTTTTCTGGGGTTGGGGCTGTCTGAAAAATCCGCCTCAGAAAGCATCTTTGAAATTGTAATATAGATCTGCAGAATCTGGCTGACAGGATGGAAAGGATGCCACATGCTTTTAATAGTATGAGATATGCTTCATGTTGATGATTTGTTCTATATGGTGCGCTGAATTTTGAAACAATGTGTTAGATGTGGATTTGGAGCTTGTATCACACCTATTTTTGGTACTGATATTTGTGTGCATGACCTTTTCTTTTCTCTTTTCTTAGTATCATTTTTCCAGCGAGAATTTTTCCCATAAAACATAAAATTTTGGTTATGGTTCTTTATTTTTTCTGTTGTCCGATTTTTCTTTGAACTTGAGATGGAGGTGAATTGTTATTTGGCGTCTTAGGTTTCTTTAATTAGTTCTTTAGTGAGGACAGCTATTGAATGTTTCAGGTTTCTCAAACTTGACAACTCTGAGTTTTAGACGAAACACTGCAATTACTGCTAAGGGAATGGGTGCTTTTTCTGGTTTAGTTAAACTTGTCAAGTTGGACTTGGAAAGATGTCCTGGGATTCATGGTGGACTTGTCCATTTGAAAGGTATCGCTATTCTCCTTATGTGCTTTCATTTTGAAAGAATTACCCATGCCCTGTTCCTCTCAAAGAAAGATAGACAAAAAGCTTCATGCATTATGATGAGTCTAGTGACTGGTTAAATAGGTGATATTATCTGAATGATAAAGATGGTATTGGATGGTCCTTGAAAGGCTCATAATACGTTAGTTCTCTTCCCTTCCAAAACTATGCCCTTTAGAAGGATTGACACCTCCACCATCTTAAGGGAGAGGTACCACCCAGCTAAACTCATTCTAGTTTGGTGAAGATTATATCTGAGAAGTTAATTAAATAATTAGATGATGTAATTTTAGTTCTGTTAAATTAGTAAAATCGCCTATTGTTTGGAGTTTTTCATTTATTGAAGAAGATCAAGTAAGATTGTGGATTTGCATCACGGTATGCTAGGTGTGATACACATGTAAGATGTGAAAAATTAGGAAGAGAAAAAGAAAGAAAGAAGCTAGATAAATTGTTGATTTTACTACTTGGTTATTGAGGTGGTGGGGAACTTCTGAAAATGATTCAAGATCCTTATTTAATGCCCTAGGAACCTTTTCTTGGTTTTTTAGAAATGTGTGATAAGCACTACTTCACCTTTTACTTATTTGGTTTTATCTGTAAGTATATATATGGCTACTTCAGCAAGTGAATATGAACAACCAGAAGAAGGATTTGGTTATTTCAACATGATATTTAATGTTATGTTGTTGCGTTCATATTTTATTACTTTCCCAATTTACATGTCCATTTTGTAAGCATGCGTTACTTGTAATTCTAGAGAACTCATTTACAATTAACCTCTATGCAGCAACAAATTTCTAGATTGATAGATAATATGTTGTTCCCCTGCAAAAGGAGATAACTTGAGCTAATAGTTAATTGTTGTTTTTATTTAATCTTAATCTTCATGGATAGCGTGTATTAGTTACTTCATTTACACTGTAGATTAAATTTTTGAGAAATCTGGTATACTGCATTTCCCTGCATTATGCTTATCATGTTTGGTTACAGCTATCATTACCAGAGTATGATTTGCTTGAAATAGGCTTGTATGGGGAAGGAGCTTTGGGGAGGGGTTACATTCCCTACCTTCACTAACTGTCTAACTGTCTAACTGTCTAATCTCGCTCTTTCTGCACACGCTATGCCTCTCTTTTTTCTAAAAAGAAATGAGGATTTGATAAATAGTTCTTCTGAATTAATGAGAGACATGTATTCAAGAAAGAATGGTGCCTGCAGTGGGTAGTAGTCTCCCTTATGAACATCACATCAATTTGTCAAGTTAGTCTTCCGACAGTTGATGTAGCCTATATCTTTTTTCAGGTTTAGCAAAGTTGGAGTCTCTCAATCTCAAATGCTGTAACTGTATCACAGATGACGACATGAAGCCCATCTCTGGTGAGATCTTCCTATCAGTTTAGTTTTTTGGTTTTTCGCCCAAATAATGTAGAATCTATGGTTATATAGTCTTGTCTTCTATTGAAGTTGTATGCCTCCTCCCCTCTCTCTTTATGTAATTTAACCTGCTAGTTGTGTAAGTATTCAGAAACTGTGTTCCTTTTCTATTTTTCTGTGAAGTTTCTTCCTGTGAATGCATCCCTTTTTCTGGGTTCTCTGAACGTAGGGATATAGTCTAATCTGGTATATGAAATATGCCTTGTGTGCAAAGTTCTACTGGCATAAACCACTTTATCATTCTTTCTTGCTTAAGAATTGTTCATTTCAGGTACTGAGATATGGGATACCAGAATACTCATTTTCACTGTAGTCGATGAGTAGGGTTTCAAGGTGTGAAGGAAATTTATTTTGAGGTGGAGGTTTTGCGTCCACCTAAGGCATAATATGGTGAATAGTTAGTGAATGAACAATTCAAATTTTCTTCTATTTAAGCTCATTTGTTTTGTTAGCTAGGATCTAGATTATTTGATTTTAGGTTTATTATCATAAAAATCTGGCCTTGGGCTTTCAAGTTCCCTTAGTAAGTCTAGCGTTTACCTCATTAACAACCCTAGAAAGGGCTTTGCCCTCAATTTCCCCTTAAAAACTCAGGTGTTGATGCAAAATCAGAATAAACCAAGCTTCTGTCATCCGACTGCCTACGTTTTGCATGGATTAAGTTAAGCTGCTTTAGGGAAGTCTGTATGACATATGTCCCAAAGACAGATTGATAATTTCATGTGCTTTCAATTAAATGAATGTTTAATTGGTGCAAATAATATGGTTTTTCTGACTAACATTCAATAAAATTTCAGGACTTGTGAACTTGAAAGCACTACAGATTTCATGCAGCAAGGTTACAGATTCTGGTATTGCTTTCTTGCAAGGTACTGTAGTTTCTTATGCTGTCATAGTTTCTGTTTTTGTTGAATAGTGTCTTCATCCTTAATGTTACAAGGATTAATCATGTGATGATATGGATAAAAGTAACGCTTTGGCTTTGCATCTGTTACCTGCCTTCAGGGGAGGTAGAGGGGGTTGCTGGGAATTTCTCTCTTTATTTAGGAAAAGAAAAAAATAATGAAAGATAATGTTAAAGGTTCTCTATCTATCTAATAAATGATGCTAAGCTCTTTAGAAAGGGATTTAGCTGAACCAGAAATCTTCCTTATCGTCAGTCATTTTAAGAGAATTATTTGCAATCTTCATTTGGTTGACTCTTGGTGACATTTGTGCGTCTGAATGATTCAACTGATTTGATGGCAGTTAAGTTATTTCAGGAATTCCAGGTTTATAGGCAAAATCAACTCCTTTAGGTAAAGTTTGCACCCATGATCTTACCATACACATTGGTGGGATTGGAAATGCTATTTGGTCCCAGAATGACCGCTAGGACAAAGAAATAAAACTAATACAATCCAACTGGATCTATATCATTTTTGAGATGAATTAGGTTACTACATTTTTAATTGCATCTCAGGAAGAAGAATTAGTTGTTAGAAGACATTATAACTTTTAAGTGTACGTTTCAGCAATTCTTTGTAATTAACAGTGATAAAAGAAAGAACTCGTCTCTCCTACTGTTGTGGATATTGTGATTCTGGTTGCCTGGCAATTTGAAATCAAATGACTGTCTAAGGCAGCATAGCTATTGATTCCATGCAGTTTATCAATCTTGTGAGAAGCCACCGGTTTAAAGTTTATCTCTTAGTTTTTGGTTTTCCTTCCCCCCCCACCCCCCCTTAACTGAATGAAATAAATATACTAAGTTTCGTCTCTAGCCTCCCTCACTAATTTTGTATCGATCGGCATTTGCTTTTTGGGTCTTTTTGTTTGTTTTGTTACACTAAACAATTCTTGCTTCCCTTCTATGTGGTCAAAGATCTCGGGTTGTCTCTTTCTTGTTGTTGCATTTTGATCTGCCTTTACAAAAGTTTTGTGGATGTAATTTCTGTGTTGCAGGGCTGCACAAGCTTTCTTTGCTTAACTTGGAGGGATGCCAAGTTACTGCTGCATGCTTGGAATCTCTTTCAGGTCTAAACTTTGTTCCAGCGCTTGGCATTGCTGCCATTTGGTGTATTTTTCTTTCCATATGGATACGACAAAGTTGCAGATCCAGGAAATCAACCTGGGCCTTTCTGACTGTGATGGGATATAGTGACATTGTTGTAACCAAGTTTTGATTTTTATTTACAAAACCTACCATTCTCCACTTCTTACTCCAGCCTCTCCTGTGCTCTTCCCCTTCTTCCATGGGCACCCACGAACACAAATTTAAAGCTCCAATACCTTCTTCCCTTTTATTTTCAAGAGAGTAATAACTAATAACCCCTCTTATTTTTTGCTTGATATCTTAACTTTATCCATACTCAAGCAAATCCAGGGTTCTTAGTTTATTGAAATCTTGTGCTTTAAAGGACAGAGCTGAGGTGTGTTTTGCCACTGAACCTGGGGCAGGTTTTTCTATATTTTGACTCCACTAGTACAATTTTCTTTTTCTGCTGGCTGAGGGACTTCATGGCTGATTGGTTCTATTACTGTGTACTGAGAAGTCCTGACAATAATGTGCAAGATACTGTTATGATGATGTTTGGAATGACAATTGAACCTGGCATGTTCCCTTAATAATGATTGAAGTGATTCTCATCAATTGAAAAACTGCAGGAAAAAATAGATGGTCCTAACTACTCTGGACTGTGTCTGCCTTTCTCTTATGATTTGTTCAGCATCATATCTAACATCCATTTCTTTTTTGTGCCAGCCCTGGCCGCTCTGTTGTATTTAAACCTTAACAGATGTCGTCTGTCTGATGAGGGGTGTGAGAAATTTTCACGTAAGTAGTTGAAAACTAATGTGACACATTGCCTTAATCTGTTCCTGTCATTGGATAGATTTCTACTTTTCATGCTTGTGGATTTTTACTTTTTACCATCTATAGCAAATACTTTTATTTTAAACTTGTGACATTTCTTGTTATCTGCAGGATTTGGGAACTTAAAAGTTCTAAACTTGGGGTTCAATAACATAACAGATGCGTGTTTGGCACACTTGAAAGGTTGGCGGCTTTTGTATTTATCTACTAAAATTCATAAGTTTTGATCTCTATTTTGTTCTTATCTGCATCTTCCATTAGTGGAAGAGTGGCTTTGAGGGTAATTTTCAAGCTTATAGAATAAGGGAAGCAATTTGTTCCTGCTGAAATTCACAAAATGCTGAATCTGTGATGTGCATGGGATGTAGATGTGTGAGATCTTCCCTTTCCCTTCCTTCCCTTCCCTTCCTTTTGAGTACTAGATATCAAATCTTGATTTTCTATCTGTTTACCAGTGTTGTGTTATTTTGTGATAATTAAGCTTCAGCAAGGTTATTTTTGGTTGACAAATTATCTCATATTTGGATAATGTTCACATCTGCAAAAATAAATATTTCTTAAAAGATGTTCGTGCATGTGTGATATATTGAAAAGTTGTCGTTTATTGGTCTTGCATCTTGTTTCTGGGTAACCTTTTGATGACATTTTGTTTAAATAAATCTTAATGGCAGGTTTGACTGGTTTGGAAAGCTTAAACTTGGATTCATGTGAAATTCGTGATGAAGGGCTGGTTAACTTGACAGGTTGTTGGTGTTCAAATGGTTTCCATTTTTTCCTTACAACTTTATTCTGTTTATCTTGATCTTGACAATGATTCTACCAGCCAAAGTGGTCAAATATGTTGTTGTCTTTTGACTCCAATCATAATGTGGTTTAGATAAATGTATGAAATATTACACAGTAAGTTATTACTTTTTTAGTTTTTCTTAGAAGATGTTATAATGGCTACTAGCTGCACGTGTGATATGATACAAGAGAAGTTCATCTCATCTCTGTTATATTCTTCATTTTTTTTTCTCTACATAGCTAAAACCCTTACGTATGGGTCAGTAGCTGAACCCCCTTTAACGAGCAGGTGAACCACCTTGTGTTGTTAGTTCGCTCTTATGGATCAATTGTGCTACTTCATTGGATCTAATTAATTATGTCAGTCTTTGGGTAACATGAGTAATACTGGAATGGAATGGTTGACTCCTCTTTTTTTCCATGACAATCGAAACTTTTTCATGCTTTTTTTTTCCTGCGTCTTGCCTTCACTGGCTCTAATTAGTTTATACCAGTTTTAGTATAGTGTAAGTGGCATGTCGCTTTGAATGGTATTTGGCATCAGGATCGTAGTTTTGCTTGATATGGTAACTAATCAACTGAAACTCTTAGCCTTGTGACTGAATTACAGAAGATTGTAAGTAGTGTTGCAAAGTCCATGTGTTTATTCAGTTATACGTCCATTTGGCTGTCAGGTTCTAGTTTTTCCATTTTTCTTTCTTTCCTTTTTTTTCCCCATCTTCTCTTGTTTTACAACTTTTTTGTGATTAATGCTCATAAATGGACTTGAAATGCTTTGATTGTAGGCCTTCGGCATCTGAGGTGCCTGGAGTTATCTGATACTCAAGTGGGAAGTAATGGACTTCGACATCTATCTGGTTCAAATCCCACCTTCAATTTCTTCAGAAGTTATGATTATGACTGGTTTAAATGTCTTTGTGTTCTCTCAATACATTCTATATACCATATAACCTGTTTCTCTTGGTTTAGTGATCTGGAGAGTATATTCTTTTAGAAAATTCAGTGCTCTTGTTTGGTCCTTATCATTGTGCCAGAGGCTTTTCCTCTTTTCTTGGAACCCATATGTGGTAGTCTTATCAAAACTAATAGGTTGTTTTCTTGGAATCCAAGTTTCTTGAATTCTAGTAACTTCTACAAATGAATTGTGATTCTTTTCGTTTTTTATTGATTTGCTTCCTGAGGGAGTTGCTTGATGAATTGTGTTTTGAAAATTTTGGTTCATTTGGATTTGGGAATAAGTTGTGAAGTTAGATACTGAAGGCAAGGGATGTCTTTGAATTTGTTAGGTTGGATTTGACAAATGTTTTAAGCAAAATAAGCCATTGCAAAGTCATGAATTTAGATTTAAAAGAACCTTGAGATCTGGTATTAAAGAAACGAGTTCTTGCTGAAAGTAGTGTGTTTGGTGTAAGACATCCTTGCGTTTGTGATTGTTTGTCCTTATTTTTAATTTTTAGTTATGTTGGTGGCTACTGATTCTGAGGAAACTAAATGCATAATAATGTTTATGAGGTGAAGAGATTGAAGGCTAACACATCGAGGGTTTCATTTATGCAAGGCATTTAGTGATGGTTCTGCCCTAATCTTCTGAAATTAGATAAAAGTTGCAAAATTTTTGAGCCCCCTAAAGCTCAATTCTTCCCCTCAATTAGATTGAAGATTTGGATGTTGAAGATACCCCTTGTAAATATTGATACTATTGTGGTGTAAGAGCATGAGTTGAAAGAAACAAGGAAACTATAGATCTGGGGAAGAACTTTCCTGCCACAGGGTACCCGAAATCTTTCAGAATTTGTGTTGGACTTGGACCGGAAAATTCATGTCTCTTTAACTTTTAGGTTTCCATTTATTTTTAATTTCCTTATTCCTTTCTTTTTGCTTGGATATTTTAATTTTCTTTTTTGGGTTTTCTTTTTGTTTGATCCCCCCGGGTGTGGGGGCTGTAGGAAATTTAGAGGTTTTTCACCTTCTTCCAGGTTGAAAGAGGGCCATAAGGAACCATTAGTGTGGTATGATACTACGTGTACAATATCACAACTTGTAAGTGGTCCAAGAGCTTTTTGTCCAACTAGTTCCTGCCAGGTTTTTAATTTGTTAACTAGTGTAGGCCAAGCTTTATTCCAAATGGATTTAGCCATATCAATCATTACAGTGTAGCTATATTATGTTCGTGGTTTGTATCCTTTTCCATTTGTCTCAGTCAGCATACTATCTTCGCCCCCGCCCCCCCCCCCCCCCCCCCACACACACAACACCAACCAAATCCACCCCGTCTACTTTTCTTTTCCACCATGGCTTGTATTCTTGCCTCATACCAATTCTTAGAAATTTGTTTGGAAGAATCTTACAATGGGGTTACCGGCTTTACCAACAGCTTACATATAGATAAAAATTTGAAAAGTGTAAATGAAAAAAAAAAATTGAAAAAAAAGAAGTAGCTGGAAACATTCACTTACCTTTTTGAACCTTATTGTCGAATTAATCTTCACCTGAGTTTGCAGGTGCCAATCCTAGGTTGAAAGATTTTTTCTGTTATATATAGATACATAATATAGATTCTCGTCACTTTTGATGCTCCTTAATATTTAATGCACGAGGTGTGAGAAAATTTGCTGAACACAGCCAAAACCTGATCAGATTTGTTGTGTACTTATTCTACCTGAATTGAGTATGAAATCATCAGTTTTTGTCTGCATAGGAAGGAGTAAAACACAAAACTATACTTTTCTGGTGACCCGATGTTGCTTTGGTTTGTTTCTTGTAGGTTTGACTAATCTAGAGAGTTTAAATTTATCCTTCACTGTGGTTTCTGATGGTGGATTGAGGAAATTATCTGGACTTTCGTCTCTTAAATCACTCAATTTGGATGCTCGCCATATTACCGATGCTGGACTTGCAGCTCTTACAAGTAAGTCATTCAGATGCCAGTAACCTTTGGATGAGAACAGATGGAACTAAGAGAATACCTTTTGTGCGATTGCAATGAAGTTTTACCAAAAATTCCTTTTCTTTAAAGAAAAAATCTTTCTAATTGAAACGTGGAACTACCCTTTTTTTCTTATCATCATACCTTTCTTTCAGTAACCTAGGAGAGTCTGCCTATAGGACATAGTTTACAGCGCCAATACATCTTTGATGTATAATACTCATTACACTTGAAATGGTTCTTATCGAATATTCGAACTTGTTAATATAAGGATACATATTCCTGCTTTTCCGATGCAGGTCTGACTGGATTAACTCATCTTGATCTCTTTGGAGCTCGCATTACAGATGCTGGAACAAATCATCTGCGAAGTATGTTACCTAAAACATTAGTTTTTGTTGCCTACACTAACAAATTTGTTTAGGTGCTGTCATGCTGAATCCAAAAGTATTATTAGCAATTAGATTTATGTAGCAATTAGATTAAACATTAAAGGAACTTGGATGCAAATCATTGACAAATTCTGTTTTAGATAAGTCCTCATCTTTTTGCCCTTTGCTTTGTTGGATGAATCAGACTTTAAGAACCTAAGATCCCTTGAAATTTGTGGCGGTGGACTAACGGATACTGGTGTAAAGAATATCAAGGATCTCTCTTCCCTGATGCTGCTTAATCTTTCACAGAACTCCAACTTGACAGATAAAACCTTGGAGTTGATTTCGGGTATATCCATGAACCTTTTTCTTTACTTGAAAGATATATATGCTTGATTTATCTCGGAGTATTGTCCCAAGAATTAAGTGGTTAACACTGTTTGTACCATTTTGTGAACGTTTCACTATAAATTGCGTAGATACCTGGAACTGTCTTTGTGCTTTGAAGGTTAGTCCAAATATAGTCTAGTTCCTCATTATCGAAAACTTCGCTACTTATCCGTTTCTATGAGTCTAAACTTCTAAGTGCCTGAAAATTATAGTAGAACATGCTGATACTCAACCAGAAAGTGGAACAGATGAATTGCTTTATTGCTCTCTTTTTCTTTTTTTCTTTTTTCTTTTTTCTTTTTTTAATTTAATGGTTAGGAAAGAAAAATTATCTGTCTCTTCCAATCTGGTTACCTAGTGGCTCCAGCCTCAGTTTAAGATGGAGCCCTAGATTACACTCTTTACACCTTTTGTACTGTTAAGAACTGTGGAACCCCACTTATATTTGTTAGACCTAGTCAAGGGCTTCTTTCTATTTAATCTCTCACACACCATCTCTTTCAATGCAGGGTTGACAGCGTTGGTCTCTTTGAATGTTTCTAATTCTCGTATCAGCAATTCAGGACTGTGCCATTTGAAAACTCTGAAGAATTTAAAGTCACTGACATTGGAGAGTTGCAGGGTGACAGCAGTCGAGATTAAGAAGCTTCAGTCATCTGATCTCCCTAATCTGGTGAGCTTCCGGCCCGAGTAGTTGCGAAGGCATCATAAGATTTCTGTAAGAAGTACTGAGGATATCGGGCGAGTATGTAAATATAATAATATGAAGGGAAGATGTTCGATGTCCTGTACATATGGTTAAAACCTGAAGGAGACTTGCAACGTGGTTCTGGAACTAATTATTCCTATGCTATATGTGAAGCATTCTTTTGGATCATGTCTGATACAGAGGAAAATGTAGATATATGCTTCCGTGGCATAGTTCTGAGATTCTCGTTTATTTTATGTTTTCCTTTGCGTATATACGTTAATACAGACATACCGTTATGTAGTGCAATTTCTTGGTTATCCGCCTATTTTTCATTCGCTCTTACCACCCAACCCCCCACACACACCAACACCCCCCCAACCACCGACACCCCACCCCAACCCTCCTCTTTTTATCGTTTGGGACGGCAAGCAAATGACACATTTACTTCTTAACTATTGCGAAACATCTCTTTGGCTGCTCAAGGCAGGATAGAGAATCCATTAGAAATCTCTTGGATACACACCAATCTAAGAGGTACTCACTTTCATCCTAGAGTAATTAATTTTAGAGGTTAATTTTTGAGTAAAATCTTTGTCTTCTGACAAACTTTCTAACAACATATAAAAATCCAATTTGCCCAAAGGATAGCATTAGGGGTATGACTTTGGTGCCTTAAAAAATACAAAGCCTTGGGCGGATCCAAAGGGAGAAGGGGCTCATCTGCTGTTGGGCTTAGACAAGAGAGAAGGAAGGGCCAGAATCTACGAGAGGGGGGCTTACATCGGGGTTGAAAATCTGTTGAATTTAGTTTAAGATCGTAGGAGAAATCATAGCCATTCATTTGTACCCTCCACCCTTATAAATAGGTGTGGTCTTTTCTTGTAGACTCAAAGTGTGTAGAGAAAGCCATAAGTTTTGTACTCTCTTTGTGTGCAATACAAATATCTTTCTATAAAGTCTTCCCCTTCTTCCTTTTTACATTCTTTTCTTTTGTCTTGTGAGCGAGAATCAAGCTAATTTAGCCATTCCAAAGAAAGGAAAAGTGTTAAGTGTCACACAGAATTTTAGAATTATCTAACTCTGTAACATTTGGTATTATAGTCCAATTCGTTTGGGACACATGTTGAGAGTAGAAAAGGAGCAAGTAGGAGGCACTCAACAAAGCAATGATGTTGTTGTTCCTCCTCCCTAAGCAGGAAATAGAAGAGGTTAGAGTCAATCTCAAGATGCTATAGCAACATAGGAAGCCAAGGTCACCTTCTTTAAGCAGGGTATTGGAGGAATGGTTGAATGAGTGGAACAAAAGAAGCATGATTTCTCTATGCTAGAGGTACATGTGTTTGGTGAAGTTGACAAGCTAAAGGAGTCCCTACAAGAAAGGGAAAAGGCTAAGTTGGAAAGGCATAAAGGTGTGGTCAACCTCAAGAAAACAATGAAGGAGATATTATTGGAACTTCAAGCTCAGGTAGAGTACCTAAGGGAGCAACTTGAGGTAACCAAGAAGAATTAGGGTCGTAATTTGGCTAGCATTAATGGTGTTGTTAGAGAAGCTCCAAGAGTGGAGGTGCCACGTCCAAGAGAGTTTAATGGCATGAGGAATGCCAAGGAAGTTGATAATTCCTTATGTCATATGGAGTGGTATTATGAAGACATGGGCATTGAGGAGGAACCCACAAAGGTGCATATTGCTTCTCTTTTTCTTATTGATAATGTGACGTTATGATGGCAGAGGAAGTATGCTAAGATGGAGAAGGATTTATACCATATAGATACCTTTAAAATCTTTAAGATGGAGTTGAAGAAACAATTTTACCCTAAAAATGTTGTCTATGAGGCAAGGAGGAAATTAAGGGAGTTGAAACAAAAGTCTTTTATTCCAAAATATGTTAAGGAGTTTATAACTCTCATGTTGCAAATTCCAAACATGACTAAGAAAGAATAGTTGTTTAATTTCGTATATGGCCTCCAAAATTGGGTACGGCAAGAGCTTCAATGTTGTAGAGTGAAGATAGTCGATGAAGCTATTGTCATGGCAGAGTCTTTTATTGAGTATCAATAAAGTGAATCCTCCAAGTCCAACCAACATCGAGGTAGTCCCAGTAAAGGTGGGGGAAAACAACACTTTAATAAGAAACATAATAAAAGAGAAGAAAATTCTTCTTACATGAAGGACTATGAGGAGAAGAAACATAGGTCATTCATTCCTAAGAAAGGATGCTTTGTATGCAAAAATCCTCATGCCATGAGAGATTGTCCAAAGTTAGGTTCTCTAAACTCGAAGAGGGAGGAGCAAGAGCCTCAAACCAAGGTATATGGTGCAAGATAGATTAGTTCCTTGCAACTTCTTAGTGCAATCACATCAAAGCTATTGTGAGAATGCAAGAAAGAGTAAATGGTTGATATATGTGGAATTTATAGTGAGCAAAAAGCCAATCAAGGTCATGGTTAACACAGGGGCAACCTATACATTCATCACTCCTGAAGATGCGAAGAGGATCGACTTACATGTGGAGAATGATGGGGGTTGGCTTAAGATGGTGAATTCCAAAGGTTATCCAACAATTGAGATAGCTCGAGGGGTGGAAGTGTGTCTTGGAAGATGGAACGAATGATTCGACTTTTTGGTGCAACCATGGATGACTATGATCAATCATAGGAATGGAATTCATAAGGAAGATTAATGTTGTTCCTCTACCATTTTATGACTCATTACTTATCCTTGATAGAAGTATATGTTGCTTAATTCTAGCTTTTCATGTTCCTTCGAAATGAAAAAACTATGCAACTTGCCAATGGCCTTAAACGAGAAAAGTTACTTATTTGACCACCTTGCAAGAGGACAAGGATGTGAAAGTCCTAGAGAAAGAGGAACTTTCATAGGTTGTCCAAGATGTCTTAGAGGAGAATACAGACATCATGCCTCTTAAACTTCCTAAATAGCTACAACCAAGAAGCTAGGAGCCAAACCCTTAGCTATGAGACCTTACAAGATGGCACCCCCAAAGCTAAAAGAGTTAAGGAAACAACTTAAAGAGTTGTTAGAAACAGGATACATTCATCCATCAAAGCACCTTATGGGGCACATGTGTTGTTCCAATGGAAGTAAGATGGCTTGCTGCGACTATATATCGATTATTGAGCTTTAAATAAGGTAACCATTAAAAATATATATGTTATTCCTTATATAGATGATTTATTTGATCAACTAGGTGATGGATGTTATTTCTCCAAAGTATATTTGAGGTTCAATTATCACCAAGTTAGAATAGTCAAGGAAGATAAACCAAAGACTACTTGTGTGACTTGTTATGGCTCATTCGAATCTCTGGTAATGCCTTTTGGCTTAACCAACACTCCTACCACTTTTTGCAGTCTAATGAACAAATTGTTCTATCCTTAAATGGATTAGTTTGTGATGGTATATCTTAATGATATGGTTATCTATAGTAAGACATTGGAGAAGCACATACAACATCTTAAAAGTCTTCAATGTGTTACATGCTAATAAGTTATACCTTAAGAAGGAAAAATGCTCTTTTGCAAAAGAAAATATAACCTTCTTTGGCCATATCATTAGTAGAGGTAAGTCAAAGATGGACAAAGCCCAGATAAGAGCTATTGAGGAATGGGAGTCGCCCACCAAGATTTTGAAGTTACAATTATTCTTTGGTCTTGTGAATTATTATGGGCAATTTATCAAAAGTTATTCAAAGCAAGTCGTTTCCCTTACTAAGTTATTAAAAAAAAGGAAGGTTTGGGAATGAACGGATGATTGTTAAAAATTCTTTGAAGATTTAAAGCATGCCATTGTGGAAGAACTAGTTTTGGTACTTCCAGATTTTTCCAAAATCTTTTAGGTGCATACATGCACATCAAACTTTTCCATTAAAGGAGTGTTGATGTAGGAAGGAGATCTAATCGCCTTCAAGAGTCAAAAATTGGATGAGACAAAAAGAAGGTACATAATTCAAGAGAAGGAGATGAAAGTAGTGGTCCATTGTCTACGAACTTAACATCACTACTTACTTAGGTTCAAGTTTATCATCCAAATAGAATGTGGCTACCAGTTGCTTTTAATCTCAAAAGCAATTGACTCCAAAGCAAGCATAATGGTAAGATTTCGTAGTTAAGTTTGACTTCAAATGGTCTACAAGTCAAGAGGGATCAACATAGTAGTTGATACACTCAGCAAGAAGGCTGAGTCAATAATTATTTCCCAAGTCATTGGAGACCATAAGCAACAATTAAGATAAGGCATATAGCATGATCCAATGGCAAGGCAACTACTTGAGTATGCTAAAGATGGAAAGACAAAATGACTTGAGAGGAAGATGACCTCATATTTGCTAAAGAAAATGCCTTTACGTTCCAAAGTGGGAAAATCTTCAAAGAAGCCTTATTAAAGAGTGCCATGACACTAAGTGGACTGGTCACCTAAGATAAAAGCAAACATTAGCACTGCTTGAAGCAACCTATTATTGGTCAAATATGAAGGATAAGGTGAAGTTAGACATAAAGACATGCTTGGTGTGCTAACAAGATAAGGTGGAACAACAACAACTTGGAGGATTATTAAAGCCATTATCCATCCCTAAGAGGCCATGGGAGAGTGTTTCATTGGACTTCATCTAAGCTTTGCCGAAGTCTAAAGGGTATAGATCAATCTTGGTGGTTGTTGATTAATTCTCCAAATATGTCACTTTCATCCTAGCTCCATGGGATTGCACTATAGAGAAAGCCACCGAGCTCTTCTTCAAGAATGTGGTGAAGCATTAGGGATTGCCACGTAGTATTATAAGTGATGATACCCTTAATTCACTAGAAGCCTATGGAGAGAGCTATTTAAACTCTTAGGTTCAGAGTTATGTTTTTCTACAAACTTTCATCCTTAGTCAAATAGGCAAACTGAGCAAATAAACTCTTTATTAGAAAGGTATTTATAGCACTTTGTGAGTGTCAACCAAAAGGATTGGGTGAAGCTTTTAGATGTTGCTTATTTTTCCTACAACCTTCAAAAGAATGAAACGACAAATAAAAGTCCTTTTAAGTTGATCATAGGACAACAACCATTAAGGCCACCTACTTTAGTGATAAATGATAACTCTATTTTTATAGAGTTATCTTACCTAATTTAGATAATAAATAACTTCAATGTTTGTGAGAAAATATTTGAATTCATCTTTATTTATTTAACTTTGTTTTGTTTATATAACATAAGGAGTCATGGAGAAAAATAATAAGCACAAAAAACATGATGCTTATTGTGGCAAAATATGGTCAGAATATCATGATCAAGAGAGTCAATATGGGCTTGGGCTTTGGATGATTATTATTATATTTTCTGTTGTTGTTAGGTTTTCTAAATAATTAGAAAACCTAATCATGTTAGGAGTTCAAAGCCCAATTAATATAAAAGTTCAAAACTCAATTGTTTTGGATATCCAAAACCCACTTCTACTGGGATAGGAAATAGGTCTAAACCCTAAACCTTATTTAAGTTAAAAGAATAGGCAAAAGGAGGGAGAGAATGAAGTTTAGCACAACTTAAGAGAGAGGCTAAGAATTCAAGGTTTTCTTGATAAAAAGACAAAAAGGATGACAAACTTCTTGTTCTTTGATTCAAGATGCTTTGTTTCATTCTTGTTATTGTTCTCCCTTATTATTTCATTATGTTTTAGTTTACTTTTATTAGAGCTACAATATAACCTAATTATGATTGTATAAATCTTATCATTGTTATTATTATTATCTTATCATTGTTCTCTTTTATATGTGAAGTTACATGTTATTGTGTTTAATGCTTTTAAGTAATTAACAACCACTTAAATGATTTAATTTGCATATTTGAGACCAACATGAGATGATATGCAGTTGCTTCTTGTAATGTGTAACCATAAATTATATATGGATAGACATATATCATATTGTTTGTATAACTTTCGGTATAACTAGGAATGTTCATAGATCCTAATACATTTAGTTTGTTTCAATTCACATATAGAGATAAAATAAATTAATGAACTAAGTAGGTTTACTATACCTAGACATAAGATAGTAAATAAATTAGGAAATTCCACCATCACATGAGTATTATCATTTTTGTAGTCATAAATAATCAAAATTCATATCTAGTAGTTATGGTGAAATCAAATGCTTTAACATATTTGTTTGTATTAAGTTTTCTTAAATTTAGTTAGTTAATCTATCATCTATCATTTCAATTTGTTAGTTAAATTTTAGAAGTTATTCATCATTAGTAATTAGTTGGTCTAGTAATCACCAATTTTTATAAGATAACATCTTTATTATCATTATATTACTTGTTCGACATGTTTACTTACATGTAGAATTTTCCACAAACAACAAACTATAAAGGAAAAAGTCCTAGAGCACATCACATGGCAAGGGGTTGGAAAAAAAAGGTGGATGAAACAAGATATTACCTAGAGAAAGTTGCTAAGAAGATGAAGAAGTGGGCAGATAAGAAAAGGCAACTTGTGCTTTACAATGTTGGAGACTTAATTATGGTGAAGCTTCTACTACAACAGTTTAAAGCGTTTAGAACCATACGTAAGAGATTGCTTCGAAAATATGAATGTCATTTCAAAGTGGTTGGCAAGATAGGAAAAGTTTTGTACAAGCTTGATATTCCACCTAACTTGAATATTCATCCAATATTCCACTCAAGTATGTCAAAGCCTTTTCACGAGGATCAAGAAGACCCATCGTGGAACAACTCAAAACAAGCACTTTCCACAATAGCAAAATCCTTTGATAGAGAGGTTAAGGAGATATTGGGAGAACAAGTCATAGGGAAGAGAGGAGTTCCTCCAAAACTCCAATATTTGATTAAATGAAAAGGATTGCCAAAGAACGAGGTTGCATGGGAGATGGAAGAAGATTTGTCACAATACAAAGAAACATGAGCAATACAAGGAGTCAACAAAGGCATTGCCATAATGAGTAAGGGAGACTGAGACGCACCTAGAAGCTTCTAGAGAAGATTCAAATTACTCGTAACTAATGAAAGTTCTAGAAAAACCTAGAAAGCTCTTAAGAAGGAACCTAGAAAGCTCTTATCTAAAACTTTCTAAGGGTTAGGAAATATTTTAGTAGAGAATTCTAGAACTTAATTAAAGACCATAGGATAAATGAATCCTAGCCATTCATTTGTACCCTCCATCCTTCTAAATAGGTATGGTCCGTTCTTGTGAACTTAAGAGTGTGTAGAGAAAGCCATGAGTCTTGTATTCTCTTTATGTGTAATACAAATCTCTTTCCATAAAGCCTTCCTCTTTTTCCTTTTTACATTTCTTTTCCCTTGTGTTGTGAGTGAGAGTCATGTTGACTTAGCCATTCCAAAGAAAAGAAAGGCACCAACCACCGCACAAAATCTTAAAATTATCTAACTCGGTGACAACCAGCTGCCAAAGAGGGTAGTAGTTCCCCCAAGATTTTGCCACGGCCATAAACTTAACGAGGAAATCTCTCGCTTATGCTCCAGGAAAAGCTATACAGATTTGTAGTTGTAACTTCGAGCATCTTCCCGAGTCAGATGAATTTGGACGAAGTGTCATAAGCCTAGCAACTGTCACATTTTCGATAATAAATAACAAACAGACATACAAACAAACAAGCAAAACCCGTAGTAACTTTCAAAGTTGAACTTCTATGACGGCATGTTCTGATCGTCCCTGGTTTTGGACCAGGTTCATTTAGCTCTTAATTTCAAATGATCCATGCCCCATGCTGTTAGCTGTAGAAACAATAACGTCGAAATGTCCACAAATCTTCGCGTTTGCTCGGCCTATCAATTATGCGGAAACTCTTTAGAGTCGCAGTTCATTCTGAATGAAATATTCTACTGCTACAAGTTTCTGTTTCCGTAAAGTGAGAGACCCATGGCTGAATCCACGACGGACTTTGATTATTGGCTTTCACCGTCAGCTCATCCTCACCGGAATTTCTTCCAATTTTCTTGCACCATTTCGAATCAATGGGGTTCTTTGATGAATTTCCTCGTATTACAGTAGCGTTGGGCAGGGGAAGGAAGTGTAACCCGTTTATCTCAAACATTTCCAAGAGGCACGAACTTGAATGATTATCCGAAACAAGGCGTGCAGCTTAATACGCATGCACGCCGTTCCTTCAAATATGTAAGCCATACGATCAGTCAAAACGGGAGGGAGGGCTTGAAACGCCAATAGGGGTTCAAGCACGGTAATTACCAATCAGACTGCACTGAGATATAATACATAAAACATGATTTGATACTTCAGCGATTGGCAGTAGAGACTGAGGTGAAAACATCAATTCTTTACGAAGACACTTACTTCCCAAAAGCAAAATGGAATTCAACTGTTAATACTCCTACAGCATTTTACCTCAGTACATGATTAAACAAGTCAAATCTACACATCTTGCAGTGTCCTTCCTTGAGTAAATTACGTCATCAACCGCAAACTGCAAAAGTCAAGCTTGAATGAGAGAAACAGGGGAACAAAGGCCAGATGATACATCAGAAATGAAGTTTGAGGTTCTTCTAGAAAACTAAAAGGTCGGGTGAATGTTACCTAATTTTGAGATGGGCCAGCAAGCAAGCATGTAAAAGAGCTTGTCACTGGCAGCTTTTTGATTATCTCTGGGCATGATCTGAACCTGAAGCTCCAACTGAAGGAGTAGCTGACACACTGCTCGCTGATCCATTCTCAACAGGAGATGGAACACCCCATTTGCCTTCAGATTCAAGGGGCTCAAAGACATGAACCCCACCATCTGATAGGCCTAATGCAAATTGGTTTGCTTCGTGTGGATGTGCCGTAATCACGAGTGGTTGTACATTCGAACTGCCGCATTCAGGAAACGAAGGGTTAGAATCTAGAATAGCTATCACATATATATGTAGGTAGATGAGAACTAACTTTTCCATTGTCGGAACTTGTAATTTGCTCAAAAAAAGTACGATAAAAAATATGATTGAAAAAACATGATATACATAGAACTGGAAAATTTTCAGTGCTGGCCGAGCAATTTTACAAGGTTAAAAGACCAGCTAGATTCAAATGTAGATACCCTTAATTTCATTTTCCAAATTATGTATATCATCCAGATTTTACAAACAGAAAAATAACCTACTGAATATGCAAATGGAAATTAGTTCTTGTGAGGGATGAAAAGTCAGCTGATAATCATATTAGATTTGATTTTCAATTAGAGTTTCTTTACGCAAAAGATTTCTCTCCAATATTCCTATGTAGCATTGATATTCAAGACAATCTAGGAACATGAAAGTGCCAATGCTCTAACCTAGGTTTCATTCCAAATAATGTGATGAAGACTAACATTTTGAGTGGAAGACAAGACACACCAGAAGACTGACCCTTCTAAAAGTTATATCTTAGTAAATCTGGAAGCAGATCTGAAGAAGCCCAAACACAAGCAGAGATAGGGGTGTACCTCACACTAGCCGGAAGATACGAAGAAGGATTGATTCGACAACGAAGTCTGAGATTTACAGCATTAAAGACACAGACTGTTGCATCTAGGAAACTTGCATATACCAACTGGCTATCACATGAGAATGTTGCATGAGAGATTGGAGCAGATTGTGGGACCCACTGAAATATAGAAGGATTCATATTACAAAAAAGGAAAGCAAATATGAATTCCCAAATACAAAGCACTTTGATACCAAGTTACCTGCTTTACACATTCCAGCTTTGTTGTTTCATATATGGCAAGCTGAGTTTCATGTACAACCAGAAAGTGTGTCTGGTCCTGATGGAACTGTACACGTGTGTCAGACTGTGTTGGAGTCCTTCCAGCTGGAAGTTGCAAGTACCTGGCCTTCTGCTTTTCCCATCCATCAGATTTCCACACACAAAGCTGGAGAAAGATTAAGTAACATTATAAGAAAACCAGTATGAATATTTCACCAATGCCAATGCTTCCTGCTCTGATGATTGTTCAGAAAATTCAGCGATAACAAATGCTAGAGAAAATCAGCAACAAACAAGAGTAGCCAACATGAAACAAGCTTAATTGTTATGTTGGAACTCTACAAGGACGTCACACAAATATGTTCCAATATCAGTCAACTAATAACATCACGGACTAATTTTAGTAGGCCATTAGAGAACAGTAAAATGAGATTTATGACATTCATTAAGTTGTCTTCAATCATAATTTCACAGATAAATTAGGAAGATCAGATCAATTTGCAACACGTATCTGACAGGAAAATCGTTCACCTGAGCATCTGCTCCAGATGACACTAGCACATTCAATAAATGAGAAAAGGCAAGGCCAGTTATTCTTTTTGAGTGTCCCTTAAGCTTGCTTTTGACCTGCATCAAGAAAATTTAAGTAAACAGTAGTACCAAACCACAAATATCATAGTGGTGTCCAGATCCAGCATCATACTTCATCTACGCGGACATTGTATATCTGAATTGTGGAATCATCCATGCCAATGGCGATAATGTTGTTATCTTGAGGATGGAAAGCAAGAAACGTTGCCGCAGGTGGTGGGGGCATGAAAGTTGTCATTGTCTGCAGTTGCCAAAAAGATATTGAAATTGGTCAAAAGAAAAATAAAAATAAATCTCAAGGCATATAGGACTTATGGTTACCTTAAATGTCATCATATTGAACAAGGAAATCTTTCCTCCAGAGGCTGACATTACATAAGAATCATTCTTGGACAAAGCAAAGCAAGGCACAGCCTCTTCAGGACTCGTGTCAGTAATATCATTGGTCATCAGCATGCCACTTGGTGGTTGCCATAATTGTGGTGACACACTGGCAGTTGCCTGTAAAATAAAGCAGCAAACTTGTAGATAAACTGGAAATCACTCTTCAGAAATATGGGAACAAGCCAGAGTGGCAACAGAAACTATTTTTCACTTGTCGTTATACCTTGCCAGAAGAGTTACGGTCACCTCGCTGCCATTTCCAGAGCAAATGAATTGCATTTGATGCCAATGCCAAAATAGCATTACCTGAATTCGTATAGATTAACCTTGATATCTGTATAAGCACAAAGGGCACAATGAGGATATTTTTGTCCAACAAAATGTATCAGATGAAATGTATGAGTCAAAAAGAATCAAGAGTTCATCAATTGATCAAACACAGAATAGACCAATATATTAAATGGAATGGCTGTATATATTTAACAATCATTTTGGAACAAAGCTAAGTGTTAGCAAATTTTAGTCCTCCCAATAGACCAATAAGATGAAGAGCAATCGCAAAATAAAACTAGTTAGAATCCTATGTTTTCCTGTAACTTTTATAAACTGCAACAGGCTCAAGTTCGAAGAAAGCTAGATGATGGTTTGTTTTGGTCGATTGAATTCTCATGCCTGTGACTTGAATCTACTTTCTGTGCCACTTGAACACAAATTCACTTTTTGAAGAGAGTTGTAACCTTATGTAGAAGCTTCACAGTTTTAAGTGAATAATAACCGTCAATTTCCCTTTCAATTTACTTGCTCACTGATCAGGATGCAAGCACAGTAGACCTAATTTTTTTGTGACAGTAATGCTGCCAACTGGCTATCCTCAAGTCAGTGTGCTCACATTTAGGCCAGCACATTGACTTCCTTAATTGAAAGCGTTTAAGTTGAAAACAAATTCAATCTTTGCTACTTAGTTAATCACCCTGATCCTATCACCATTTATTGCATCATAGAAAGGTTTATCAGAAAACCTTTTCCTCAAAAAGGGGTTCATCACGACCCATTCCTACTTGTGGCATAATGCAATACACCCCTTCAGGTGGAATTTATTCTATACTTAATTCAGTACCTAGGACTCGTGGTATCACGCAGCTAGTTTTCTTCTTCTTTCAGGCCAACTTAGATTTTGTCCCATGTTTTGTGCCTCTGCTTAGAAAAGCTCATCAGATTCAATCATTTATTGAATAAGACAACAGGACAAACACCTTCCCCTTGCTATAAACATCTTATCCTTCCTATCAGAATTTCAATTACAGTTTGAAGTAAGAGAAAAATAAGTAGCAGGCCTTTTCCCTAAAAACATGTTGTCTTTAGAATTATATGAAAGAAGTACCAGATTGTTCCTAGGAAAGAATGTGGCAGTTGTTAAACGACAAAAGGGCTATTTATGTTCAAATGACGGTAAATTGTAACGTTTGGGTCTGAACTCAGAACCTGTACTCCGACGCCAAATTGAAAAATATAAGAGAAAATAAGTGAGAAAGAGAGGACTACAACTGCGGTTCCTACTTTAGCTAACATCAAAAGCAATATGTTGAGCATATAGAAAATTTGTAGTGCAATAAAGGAATCTCAAACAATTCAACCAATCATTTTATAAAAGAAACATCCTTCAGGACCAAGTTACAGATAGCAAACATCATACCTTGGTCACTCTAAGATTTTCAGGTAGCCTCAAGGATCGGCATTGAGTCGGTTCATTGATTTCAGTGAGCTTCCAAATCTTGGATTTATCATTTGATTCTTCTGTAATTTTAGGTTTCACATCCCCCAAGTTCCGAGCATCCCCATTCTGGTCAGGCAAATATGCTTGTCAATGATGTATATTAAAAGAACGATAAAACTATGGCAGAAGCCCAATTTATTACAGAAGCAAGAAAGACAATAGAATGAGAGTTAAACAGTGAATAATAATTGTGAGGAGGAAGGGTCCTACTAATACACGCATAAGAAAGAAAATAATGTGCCACATACCACACTAGTAATAGCAACCATGGGTGGGACTCTATCTGCAAGTCCAGCACTAGTGGCAGCTGCTGCTGCTGCTGCAGCTGAAATTGGGTTTATTGTTGGCTGCAAGAGGTATCATATAAAAGCACAAGATTACTTCATGCTGTCATTAGGTGTGACAACAATTAATCATCTCCAAAAGCTACCTTTGTCACAGTGTCAGATGTTCTTGATGCTTCATAACTCATATTTTCAAATGTGCGTAATAGCCTATGACCATCCGAATTTGCTAAAATTTTAATCCCATTATCATTGGCAGAAACAGCCAAGAGAGTGCCATCCTTGTTGAACCGGATACGTGGGCTTGCCTAGAAAATAGACAAAGACAAACTGAGCAACCATTATTCCAACAGAAAGTAAAAGAAGTGCTTCCAATTGTTACTTCAACTTGTTGAGCTTACCGGGAGGCCTCCTTCAGCATCGACAGCTGTCAAAAGTTGAACATTGTCCATATCCCAGAATTTAATGGAGAAATCATCACCAGCAGCCAAAAACCTGTTCTTAGTTGTATCGAATTGCACAACACCCAAAGATCGCTTGCGGAATCCTTGGTAGGTCCTTTTAACAGCCCCTTCACTTTCATTCCATTCAACAATATACGAGTCCCCTTCTTTACTTGTCCCGCATGAAAAGAGCCTGCAATATCCACCACCCCCACCAATACCCAAAAATAGGTTTTAAAAGAGAGAGAGAGAAGAATAGCCCAAATTTAATTGAGCATTGCCCTACCAACAGTATAGGACAAGCAACACCAAGACAATAGGTTAAGTATATTACCTAGTACCATCAGCACTATAAGCCATTGTTGTGCACCAGCGACCAGGAGCATCATAATCAACTCGAGATCCCAAGTTGTCATACAACCATGCTTTTATTTTTCCGTCCAGTGCTGTTGAGAAGATAAACTGCCATAAGAACGGAAAAACCATGTCAGGGACAAAGATAATAATATTTTGGGTTTTTTTTTTTGGGGGGTGGGGGACAACTCAAAAGGAAAAGTATAAACAATAAGCATAACAACCGCAAAGCATGCAAATAATTCAATAAAGAAAATTATTAATGGAAACCTGAATGTTCTCCTTATAGTGAGGACAGACAGAATAGACAGGAGCCTCATGACCTTCAAAGGTATACTGCTTGGTACCTGTACCAGCATCCCACACCTACAATTACCAAACAAAATTAACAACCATGGCAAGTTTGCCTCCACTCAATAGATTATAACAATGAAAATGTAATATGACCAACAAACCTTGATGGTCTTGTCATCACCACAGGTTATCACACAAAGTTGCTTATTTGGGTGAGAGAATGCTATATCATTTACTCCACCAACATGAGCATCAATCTAAATCAGCCAGTTCAGAGCAAGTATTAGTATAGCAACTCAAATACCACATAAGATATAAGTATGAAATGGCAAACTTCATGTTAGGTATACCTCCTGATGCTGCCGTACATCATCATTCCCATGATAGGAATAGATTTGAACAATGTGCCTGGAGTATGCAACTCCTGCAAAATTGAAAAAGAAAGAATGTACCATAGAATGGATTCAGTTCACACTTACCACAAACATACATGTTTCTTATGTGTAATGAAACACTTAAAGAATCCAATACCATTATGCTTACCAAACAAAGAGCCATCAGGGCTCCAAATCACGCGGTTAACAGATACACCAGGATCTTTAACCAGAGCTGCCTGAGTTTCATAAAGCCCAATTTCAAAATCTCTATGATTACAAGCATTAAAGGATACAGCATTCACAATTAATGGTATCATTAATGAATATATACAAGAAGGGGCGTACCTGCAAAGGCATTGAACATGAAGCAAGATCCCAAACTTTGAAGTTCCTCAAAACTAGCTGTTCCCTGGAACCAACTTCCCACAATGCTATGTCCCCAACATTCGTACCAACTGAGGCAAAGCATCCAGAGTATTAAATTGTCACTTGCACAAAATTTGAATCACTTATAGCAAGGAACTATTCCAATTTTACAACACATGGTAGTAGCTTAAATGTTCATAGATTAAGCAAAATGCTTTAAGGGAGTGCCAACCAAGAAGCAGGGTCTGTTTGGTCGGATGAAAATCCATGCTCATTGGAGATGACCCTTGATTTAAAGTCCGAACAACAGTCTTAGGCAACTCATCTGGTGCATTAAACGCCTGAACATGACCGTGACCTGGAAATGTTACTGGCAACACATTAACAGGGAGATTTACCTGCACAAATTGAAAACTAATCAATAATGAGGTAGCTTAAAAGTATAATATGCTTATGATCCCCCCATTTAGAATATTAGAGCAACTATTAAAATGCAGAATGTTTTAGGATAGTAAATCATGTGCATTATTAATTACATCATTGTTCTAGGATAGAAGTTACTTTTTCACCATGGACAATGATTCTTCAACATCCTAGAAGTGAAATGTAGACACCTAGTCTAAAAACAGAGCAAGTAAAATAATAAAGTGGCTTGGGAAGTCTGGCAATAAATATCCACTTATGTACGTGTAATACCTCATCAGAAATCCCCATAGATCTCGTTCTTTTAGAAACATGATCAGAATCCCCGGATGGGTAGTCAACAGAAGGGTTGGTTGGAGGAGTCCTTGGATGTTTCAAAGCAGCTATACAACACAAAGAAACAATTCAATGATTAGAAAATGAACTATGTACCACTTCGACCTCCATAATGATAGAGGAACTTATTGCCCAATAAAATGAAAAATTGTATTACCTGGAATTGATGGAGCACCAAGACCAATAGCTCCTCCTCCAGAAACTGCCGGATGAGTTACAGTGGAAGGATTGGACATCCAACCCGCAAGGGGTGTTGGTACTGGCGCTGGTGTAGGCTGAAAAGGCTGGACACATAAATTTGAAAAAATTAAGGAAATGCTACAAGCATCAAACAAAGTTGACATCACAACCAATTTAGCCAAAACTTACCCCATGTGCACCTAGGTTTGGGAAACCCCCAGCTTTTGGTAAGGATCCAAGCAGTGGATTGTTTGCAGGTGATGGAGCTCTCGCACCATTTGGTTGTCCACAAGAATGATCAACAAATAGAGTTTTTATATCTGGATTTGGCCTTGGGTTTTTACACAGTTGATGCTGCCAATTCAAGCTGTAATTCATAATACGATATCAGATGGCTGAATTTAACTAACAACAGGGTAACCTGTTGATAAGCAGTAATGTTAATGTAGGTTCACCAAAAATGACAAACATTCAGCCGCTAGAATGTAGAGCATTTATTTCGTAGCAAGATTCAAGGACAAATTACAGAAGTGTTAGATCATTCTCCAATGCTTCGAACAGTATTCATGGCATTGTCTCAACTTATAACCATAAAATACTATTGCACAATGTGAAAATATTCATTGGTAATACCAGATAGAAGGAAAGAGCATTCATACTCCATAATATATGAAGCCAGTAAAAACAAGTACATATAAAAACCTTGAATTCACTTTGAAGCAATACTCGGCCAGTCCATCCAAATTGAATCTACAGGACTTCTTGAAAAGTTACCTTTGGTTGATGAGAGTCCGTAGCCTTGAATTCTTTAGGTTAGGGAACTGCAATTTATCACGGAACAAAGGATTTGCTTCAATCAGCTTCTTGAGCTCAACCAACATTATTGCTCTTGCAGATTTTGTATCTCCATACTTGGAAAGTTGCTCATTCTCCCTGGGATACAACAAACCATTTTAAGTACTTCCATAGTTGTTTATTGAGTAAAATGGACTCTTTAAACTCAAATTTATCATACCTAAAATTCTCCAATGTCAAAAGCTGCGTGATTTCCTTGAAAAGCTCTTCATTAAATGTGGCAAAAACTTTCAGATCCTTTACTAGTATATCCACAGCCTTGGACCGGTCGTGCCTGTTAGAATTAAACAGCGACATTAATATGCAATCTTCCACACAATCTCCTAAGACAAATAATCATTTCTAATTGAAAATTAGAAAATTAATAAAAAAATAAATCTTTAGCTTACTTATCCAATGCTTCAAGATACTTCTGCTTCCTTATCTCAAAGAATATTTTCATCGAATACCGATTATCATCCACTTTTGTGAATCCAGAAAGGTATTTCTCAACCTCATCCCAATTCCCATTATGCACCTCATCCTCAAAATATTTCATATTAAAGAAAAAACCAGATTCCTGCTCAAGCCTATATAAAAAGACAAAGCAATTAATGAGGCGAAATACATAATCAATTATTCAGGAATGACATCATTTTAAAAAAAATTTAAGCCTCAGGAAAAAGAGGCAAACTAATTCTTGGTAGCTTACTTGTGAACAGTCTCTTTGAACTTCTCCTCCTCTAGGAATTGTAAGATCAGGAACACAAGCTCTCTACTAAGCGACGACATAGTGGCCGCCCCGTCTCCTTCGATTCCAAACAAACGAAAATCACCACAAACACCACTAGATCTGCAGAAATCTGATAAGCCCCCGGTAAATCTCCAAAGCGGTCGTCTCCAACCACCTTAATTATTCGACAAAGCAAAACAAATAGCATATAGATTCAAATCTCCGACCATAACCAGATCACCCAACTACCATCCATAGCACACCCAAAAGAAACCCATTTCTACACAAAAAAAATAAAAATAAAAAGATGGTTACGCTCACTTAGAACACACCGACGCAGGTTGAGTAAAATCGAGTTAGAAAAAATATAAAATAGAATTAGGTTGTTCTTTTTTTTTTTTGAAGGACCACGGATACAGAGAAAGCTGCTTTTAGACGACGTGGGTATCAGAGAGATACAAAAGTAAAAACCTCCCCAGAAAACAAAGAAAAACTCAACAAAGCTAGAGACTAAAAGCAAAAATTCTAAATTTTTCACAAACACAAAGAAAGAAGCGAACGAAGCCCCTACCTTTGAGGACCGAAGAGCTCAAACAGAGACAGATAACAGATGGCCAAGGAAACTTCCTCTCTCTATAAATGGACTGGTATTACTCTCTCTCTCTCTCTCTCTCTCTCTCTCTCAAACTTTCTCTCTCCAGAAACTTATATATTGAGACATGGAACTTGCAGAAATGGGTTTTTTTTATAGGGGGCAGAGACAGATCAAGAGACGATAAGTTAGCGTACTTATCAACTGATAAGCACTGGAAAATCCTATAAGCTATGTGATATGTAGAGCAGACCGTGTATAAGTCCAATTAATATGGGCCCACTTAGCCGGCTAAGACTTTGTCGAGGTCATCGGCTCGGAATCTCTAGCTGACAGCTGTCCTTCAGCTTGGGTTGGACCAAGACTTGAGGGAAATACTGAGGTAGGCACGTCATGTACGACTGTTCTTATATGCCGCCGTAGATTCCCATCATGCCATCCAGATCTGATTTATGATACTCATCAACGGTGGAAAACAAGGTAGAGGAACCCCTGAGAAGGAAAGTAGAGTAACCGAGAAAGCGATCTTTACTCCGTCTCAGATCCCTTAGGAAACGACGAGGCTTCTCGGACCGGTCATATAAACTTCTAACCCCACG
Organism: Casuarina cunninghamiana; assembly: GCA_028551485.1. Classification (NCBI taxonomy): domain Eukaryota; kingdom Viridiplantae; phylum Streptophyta; class Magnoliopsida; order Fagales; family Casuarinaceae; genus Casuarina; species Casuarina cunninghamiana. The sequence goes on from CM052364.1 coordinate 2,597,189, forward strand.
ACAGTGTAATATTACGGGATGTGCCATTGGTCGACTCGCGGATATGTGGGGTAGTTGTAGTTGTACTAAACTACTACACCTATAATATATCAAGGGCCACTGCAAAACCGGCCATGATTGCGATACGGAACGAGATATTCGGCGATTTATCGTGAAAGACAGAGAGAGAAAGAAAAAAATAATTGGAAGGTGAGAATTAGAGAAAGGGAATTTAATAATATTTGTAAGTGGCGTTGTCCGGTCAGACTTATGGTTGGGGTTGGCTTCTGGTGCCAAGTAAGAGAGTTCCCTCTCCTTTCACGTAATGGGGATTTATGTGGTGGGCCCACTTATCACTTTGCAACATAAATGCAACCCCCAGCTTTTATCTTAAACAAATACCTACCGCCAATAATGCATGGATTTTGCCCCACGAGAGCGACTTCTTTCATCCTCTCTTTTTATTTTTTTTTATTTTTTTTCCTATTCGTTTCTCACGACGAATGGGTTTTTCTTTTGCTTTTATTATATTATATCATTTCAATTTTCGAATGGTTTCGTCAGCATGGGTTTAGCTCGTGATGTATTATTATTAGATTGCAAACTAGATAGTTGTCAATATCGTAATGTATTCATGTATAAAAGAAATAAGATGAAGTTACCTTTTTTAACGTTTTTGCTTAAGGTAATGAGTAATAAAATCTTAGACGTACTTTATACAATCAAAATTAGGTAGGAATAAAAAAGAGAACCCTCATATGAATTTAAAAATAAATAAATAAAAAAAAAAAAGGGCATCAATGAGAGCGAGGATAAAGGAGGGCCCATTACACAATAATAGGCCATCCGGAGGACACATGCGAGTCGTGGAAATTGAAAATTTATAAAAATATAAAACGTGGCGGAAAAGAGAAAGGGAAAAAGTGGAGATTTTTATGGGGTGCCATGAAAGGGAAGATTCCGGAGTAAGGGAGGAAGAACCATAAATGGTGCTCACGCGCGCTGCACAGGACGGGGCGCACGAGCCATAGACAGCGAAGCAAAGTGCGCGTGCGACGAGTGTCGTGAGAGTGGGCCCGAACGAATTTCTTTAAGTCAGAGGTTATGCCCCCAGGCTCCTACACAGTATCAGTTGGGTCAGTGTCTGCTCCTGTTTGGATCTGTCAGCTCGCGCGTGGAGTCACACCTCTGCACTTTTGAGATCTGAGTTGCGGAAATTACTAGGTGGGGTCATCATTTGTGAACACCGTACGATGTTATAAAAGCTTTCTCCGTTCAGTTTTTTTTTTTTTTTTTATTTCCTCGGTTGCATCATTTGGAACGGTTCCTACTTTTCAAAATGGGGCTACTTATCTTCTCTCCTTTTTTTTCTGTTTTATTAAATTAATAGATGATGTCATAAAACATATTACATCAGAACAGGAAATTACATCTTTAAAATTGACGTTTCTTTTGTTAGTTATGGATATTAACGCATTGTGGTACGTGTAAAGGTTTTTTTGTTAGACAAGCGAGGTTACCCAAAGGACAAAGTTCTAATCTTGTGGTTCACGCATGCAAAGTAGTTCTGAGCGACCCAAGAGGCCATACTTGTGTGTTTTGTTCTTGTTGAGAAGATTGGCACCTTCAGCCAAATGAAAAAGCAGATGCGTCAGCTACAGAGAACTGTGTCCAGGCCAGAGGAAAAGCACTTCTTTTTGCCCGCTATTGGCCAACCTCCGCGCCTCATAATTGAATAATTGAATTTTGCAACAGTTCACTATAAAAGAGTGTTTCATATTATCGAAAGTTTAATTAAAAATGATAATATAGTCTAAATAACAAGAAGAACTCATATGGAAGATTTTATGAAGTAATTATCTTGACTTCAAAGCTACTCAATTGTATTATAATAAACCTAAACATGTTTTAGAATGAGTTATTGCTCTCCAACTTAAATTATCGAACAAAATTTGATGTGTTATGGTATAAATTATGCACCTCTTTCCTACACCACATTCCACCCAAAAATCCAGTGACGCCAATGCTAACACCCATCTTAGGTGTAGCTAAAGCCTCCAGGGATCGCTATCAACCATTGAGTCATGCACTCGTAATAGCAACATGTCGGGAGGGAGAGAGAGATTAGTGACATGTGATATGACAAATTTGTCTTTTGTCCCACGAGCAAAGCGTTTATTCATGGAATACTTGACCTTTTGGCAGAAGTTGCACCACATTTAAGAGAGTCGAAAGCAAAGGCTATGGCCAAAGACAGCTCTTTCCGACCCACCTATGTTACTTGCAACTTTGCCCCGGAAAATGCTACTTGCAATGGAGAAAAAGAAAACGAAGTCTAACCCATTATGATAAGATAGCAAATGAAATCAAATCCATTGTGTGTGATGTTGAAAAACAAAACAACGAATAGAAATGAAGAGGATTCCATAAACGTATCTAGCGCTTGGTTGCTTCTTCAACTTAACCTCCTTCTATCTCTGATTTGGACAACCCAGATAACTATTCATAAATAGATGGATCAGATAACGAGGGGACCACGCTGCTTCTTTAATTATTATTTTATTTCCAGAGAAAAGTTATAAAGGTTGAAATTTTTATCTATACCTGCACGTCATAGTACACAATGAATGCAAAGTCAAGCTCGACTGCTTCCTTCTTCTTCTTCTTTTTTTAACTTTTTTTTTTTTTTGGGTGAGTGACGCTACCTTATGAGCATCGAATTGTTGTTGATAAGTTATTAAATAAAACCAGGAAACGTCAAAAGAAAATAACTCTATCAACATCTAATTCGCACGTACGTTTGTTATTCCTCTTTATGGCAGAGTGAGAACCCAAAGGTGATCAGTCTGTAGAAGCAAAGAAAAAGAAAACAAGAGAAAAGGAGATGATGCATGGAGGACATCTGTACTCCTCGCAGTCAGAGCTTGTTTCCTGCTTTTGGCAAGGAACCCTAAAAAGCAAGGCTGCTGGCATCCCAAACCGAGCTTCTTACCCTTCCTTCTTTTGTTCTCTTATTTTCCTTTTCTCTTAAGTGATAAGATTTTTCCTCTTCTTAGAGAGTGGGTAAAGCGTTACGGGGTTGATAATTTTTTTCCCTGTCGCAGTAATGGACAGATCAAAAAGCGTATGCAGTTATGTATGCAGCAGGGGTCGGGAGTTGTAAATTATTATAAAGCTCGATTTTTCTAAAACGTTAAGATATTTACTATATGTAAACTTATTACATGATTTGAAGCAAAGCCTATTACTACTTTACCAAAAGAACAGCATGTTGATTATTATTGAAATTTTTTTCATACAAGATCATAACATTACATTACACTTCCGAACATTACATCTTAGTTTGAAGTGAAAATAAATAGCCTTTTAAATAGATGGACACTCAAACTCGTTAAGTGGGATGGTTCGACATCAAATGAAACAAATATGTTATCACTTTACCAAAAGACAAACATGTTGGCTACTTGCAAAACTCTTTAAATATATAAACAATTAAAAATGAAATTACTAACATGTAAAAAAATCACATAAATTATGATGTTTGGTAATTACGCGTGTTTCTTATTACCGATAATTTGTAGTCGGCCGCCACATTATCGCAAGGCAATCCGAGGGGCCATACCGCTGGGTCTGAGTTCTTTACTTTTGCAACATAAAAGGTTTATCTTTTTCATCGATTGTGACCCGTTGGGATTAAGAAAAAGAAAGGTGTTGATAATTCCAACCACTGACAAAGGGAGCTTTCATGGAAACTTACTTTGAAAGAGACTACTCATCTTCTGGCGTTGTTTATTGCTGCATACTTTTGGGTAATTATCCTCGCCCTTTTCCTTTTGTTCTCTGCCTCTCTCTCTTCGGTTTACTTTTCAGGCATAATATAAACGTCCATATCATTTTCCTTTTGGGTGGCGAGCAACACCGAAAGGTAGCTTTATTTGGATTAGCATTGATGAACCTCCACTTGTCCACTCTCCAGCTTCTGTATGACGGCAACCACGTAAAGGGTAAGGCCACGAGTTCTAGGCTGCCGCCACTAAAATGTGAGATGATTATCGTGTTTTCAGATAAAAAAACATAGTCTTTAATCGATATACCTTTTTATGGTGGAGATAAGCAACATCGTTCGTTTTCTTCTTTATATTTTAGGTTCAATAATAGTCACTTCTTGTGCGATTACTTATCCCTATCATGCTTTTCCATTATGTATGCAATAAGTATATATGACCAATCATTCACAACGATAGATTATCGCCATTTAAGCAGTTAAAAAAAAGGTAATTGCAATTTTTGAGAACTCCGGTTTTTAATATTTTAACATTTTTTTAAACGTTTATAGTCTCTGGGTTAGGTTTTTTTGTTTTTCTTGTGTTTATTACTAGAAATGTACATGAGGTGGCTCCACTTTGTCAGCCAATTGCACGTGGGTTCACATGCAGAACTTTTATTCTTTCTAATGTAATAAATAGATATATAAGAAAATTAATGGAAATTCCTACAAAATAATAGTTTATAGTGGTAAGTACGATAAATAATAATTGAAATGCCTTTGCCACCTCTTTACTTTTTTTCTTCCCTATATGCTTTTTCTAATGTCCCAATATGTTCTAGTTCCTTTCCTTTTTTTGTTTGGTTCATATTTACTGCTGAATAATTTACGTAGCATTCTGTTAATTACTATTTGCACTTGCACATGGTAGTAGTGTCGTAGTTACAAACACGCTAGAGTTAGATGACAAAATTCTCATTTATTGTCATCGTACGATATGATAGTTTTGTACGAAAGACAATGCTTTTCCATCATGTGTCAAGATTCCGACCGATCTAACATACTTCCGATGAAATCATGTGTTCACTGTAGGCGACAAGTGAAACAGGAGCAAAGTGAAGAGATGCATTGCTTGGTCAAGCCAGAAAGAAGCACGCCTAAAAGCAAACAAGATATAATTGTAAGAGTTATCAAGCAAAATATCTTTTATTTGGTAAAATAATTCGTGTTACCCAAAAGGTTAAGTGCTTAATTCAGTAATAAATAGAAAAGAGGTTTTAAGTTTGACACTTAAAAATAAAAATGGGTGAGTTATAAAAATAACAAATTAATATTCTCTGTTTGGTTTTAGATTCTCGTTTTCAATTATTCTAGTAAAATAAAACGTGCAAAGTAATCATCATTCAAACTAATTACGAGTCAATCTGTCACCATTTAAGGGTTGTAAACCTGTAATTACGAGTCAATCTGTCATTTGCCAAAATCGTCGGGGGCAAACCACCCACTAAAAGATGACAGTAGTTTAGAAGATTATATATCATGTATCCAGCTAACAATCACTGGTTTCTGTTTAGGGCTTTTCACAACAAATGCTCCCCCCACTTGAAAACCGGAAGAGACACTATGGTCGAAACAGGAAAGAACAGGGACGAAAAAACTTACCTGTGTGGTCCGTGTCGTTCAAGCTCCAGTGCCTCGAGTGGGACTGACGTTCCCCAGAAAAGCTTCACACTTTGATGATACAGTCCTTTTCCTCATATTTTACTGGTCTTTTCCTGACAAGGGGGTCAAGCCAGTTAGATCACCAGATCCGAAATGATGGAGCTAATCTCTCTTTGCAACGTCTCGCGAGAAGGTCGGTGAAACTAAAATGTCGCGAGAGATGGTTGGCTCGGCGTATAAATCGAAGGATATAAATAAGTTAATGACAAAATGCAGTGCCTAAGACTTGCTTTGCTTTCCAGGAATTAAGTTGTCTGGTGTCATTCGGCCGGAATAAGAAAGTTGTCACTTGTCAGACAGTGGGCATTTGTTTATTACCCAAGTGGACCCCTCCTCCTCTTTCATTCAATTTCCTTTTTCTTTTCGTTTATTTTTAGTACCGTTTCTTCTCTCTTTCCTTGTTTCCAGTCGTTAGACAGTGACTGGCTGATCTCTCTGAGGCCACGAATATTCTTTTGAAAAATGGTAAGAAAATTTCATGACTTACCGAGTACGCCAAACTAGATTTCCAAAACAACCCCATCTTCTTCCAGTCAAACTCAAACAAGGGTATAAAAATCATACCCATAAAGAAAAAAAGGAATCAATACTTTTCCAACGTAGTTCCACCAATGATTACTAGACACTCACTTGCTTTCTTTCTTCTTTCTTTTTTTCTTTTTTGCTTTTGCATGATTTCCATCAAATATCAACATCAAACTAGGATAAGACTATTTCCTCCAAGTTCATGCGGTAGGTAAGTATTGTTTAAGATCTCTTAATTTCAAATTTGATATCTTAAAGGTATGTGAACAAAAAAAAAATTAATATGTATAAAATCTTGATATAATACTTAAGGAGGTTGTCTAATCTTACTTTTTGATTAAAATGTAAATTTGTATTAATAAAAGTTAGTGTACAAAAATATAAGGATATACTTTAGTATTACAAAATTATGAAAATTATGAAAAGATAAAAGTCCAAAGCTTTCAAAAAAACTTTCCTATAATTTTTCTTATTTTAGTTAATAAGATAAAAATATCGACTATCTTATTTTGAAATTATCTTTTATTTAGTTCTTAACTACTATACAAACAACACTTTTTATGAAAATTTATATTTAAGAATTAAAAATTTAAATTTAAATTCCCAATCGACTAAGATATATAAGACAACTGTACATCATTTATTTAAGAATTAGCAACCACCGGACTTTGCAAAATAAGGATGATTGGTGAGAAAGAAAGGTGCGTGAAGGTTATCCACAAGTTTGTTGGGATTATGAATCAAAGGTCACAAATTATGTGGGGCCATTGAGAGCGAATCTTCGATGCCCTCTCATCGAGAGTGGCAAGGGGAGGCGCGTGAGGACAACGAAGTCAAAATACTAGAGATTTCACTGAAATTACGGATCCTCCGTACGTGGCCTTGGGGCGAGTGGAGGATGCGATATAAGCCTAGGACATAATGCATACACCCAAGTGGAGCCCACGTGTTGTCCCAACACCCGGTCGTACCGGGGCCTCAGAGACAACAGAGTATCTTTATCGTCTAATGGGGTCGTCGCGTTTCCTTTTTTCTTTTTTACTTTTATTTTTTGGCAGTTGACTATAAAAGCGATGCAAGGAATACTTGCTGTAATTACCACTTTTTCGGTTTGGGTTTTACGTATTCAACGTCATTGTATGTATATACCCTAAAGAAAAATAAGAAGGTATGCTCGAGAATCATGTTCAAAAGTTTAATGTTTTATTGGTTGGACCTAGGGACTTGTTCTTGCAGAATCTTGTCCATTTGGACCGTTACTTTAGGAGGTCTTATAATTTAAGTAAGGTAATTCCATTATAGGCCACGCCTTTTGAACTAGAATCTAGTCTAGTCTATTCATTTGGCTTGTTTCGTTCTTTTGTCTACTATATCAGATGCATGTAAGCGAAGAATATTTAATTGACACCTAATTCAATATACTATTGGAGTAGTGGTGTTAGATTCATGCATTGTCTCCATGATTAATTTTTTGTTTGAATCTAAGTGTTTAAGATTTATTCACATGCCATCCAACATGAACTCCAAATCATTAGTTAAAACTTTTACCATAAAAAATAAACACCTAAATGTCAAATTTTAGATTAAGAAATCTTATATTATATTAATTTACCACCGAGCTAACATGTAATTAACCTATTTTATGATCTCTAAATTTTTACTTACGAGTATTTGATTTTAATATCACCTACTAGATGTTGTGTTGAATTGAATTGGATTAACTTTTGCGGTCGTCTTCAAATATTTTGGTCAACTTTCTTTTCTCAAACACCATTGGGTTAGAAGCTGACATATTTGTCATTTGTTATATCAAATAAGTAGATGATAAAACCGCTCTTTTGTTTCTAATGAAAACGGCACCATCTATCTCCCTAATACAACAATGTGTTACTGTACCCGTTCTCCACTAATAATTTAATGGCCACGTCTGTTTAAAATATGACAATAAAAACTCATCATAACATCTTATTCCAAACTCTATTGTCATTTAATTGATAACATAGTGGTTGTTCTTTTGGTAAGTTAAACAATCAATATTAAAAATATATGTACACGTGTAGGACGTGCATTTGGTGATCTACCTCTTTGGTGGAAATTAACGGGGCAACATCTTGCTTTCCTTTAATCAGCCTTATTGGGATTGTATGGCTGAATAAGAGGATGTGAAGCCTTGGTCTTCTTTTCGCCGACAATTTTAGCTTTATTAGCTGTAGCATGAAAAAGCGTGTATCCTATCGTTGGAGGAGCCTTAAAATTGAAAAACACGAACCAGGAGAAGAAGGAAGGCAGTCCACCACCAGTTAGGCCGATAATTAATGCAAAAACATGAACAATAATCCAAACAGTACCCGCACTTCAAATACGCGTGAAGACACGATTAGGTGGAGGTTTCTTTGAAAAGAAAGAACAAAAGGAGTGAGTTGTAGTTGGAACACATGTTGAAGGTAGAATAATAGCGTGAGCATGTTGCTGTCCCCATGAGCTTTTCGCTTATATTTAATGAGATCTCATTATCGAGATGATCAGAGGTTAAAGAGTCAATCCATGTGGGTTAGTGGGAGTTTGAAAATTCCTTGAGTGGAGAGCTGCCCTTTGATTCTCCCCATGTAAAATTCACTTTGACTATTTAAACGCGGGACTACGAGGCTGACCCGTGTGTAGCCGTTCGACACGCTATCTTCCAACATACGATGATCACAAAAAAAATAAAAATGAGGCACGTGTTGGATTGGCATGAACGTAGTAGGCTAAGATATTTGTCTACAAATGTTGGTCCAGTTGAGAATAAGTATGATTAAAATTTCTTAGTCTTAAATTTAATACTCATATGTGTAAGTTTAGGAGCGTGTGTTAAAAAAAAAAAAAAAAAAGAAGCTTAACTTATTACTAGAAGCATCAAGTCTAAAAATTATTAGAATTATACTTAGAGTCTAAAAGTTGATTTATAAGTTCCACAAGGATCACAGTAAATCAAATTGAATGGATAAAAAGGTGTGGTAGAATTTGATAGGTTTCAGGTTTCAACTCACGTGAATCTTTAGGTTAGGAGTTAATGATGAGAAAAAAAGATTAAAAAAAAGAAAGTGTTATGTTTATGTGGGTGCTTGTCCCTTTTCCATGTTTTTCAATTTTGTTGACAATTTATGCCTTCATGGCCGATCATGGAATCAAAGCATTGGTTAAAATAAGGACTAAGTGTTTTGACCTACGTGATAAAAGTCTATAAACCGAAGAATTTTTCACATATAAGAACGTATTCTACAATGAATGCAGCCGATGCTGATCGAGTGGAGTTGCCAATCCCCCATCTTATTCTTCAAGCCAGCATCGAGAGGAATCTCAAACGCGACATGGCTTTTGGTTGTCAAGACAAGGGGCCTGCTGCTGTCATCAATAAATTGAGAATCGGAATCCATGGCATTTTCTTTTGTCTTCTCTTTTCAGAGCTATGAGTGAACCCACGCGACTTGCTTTGTAATCTTCATAGCCAGACGGCCCCTCCCACCCTTCCATCTGCCTCACACGCACCCAAACATAAAAAGATTTTCCTTACATTATGGATTTGGTCAACCAATCGGAATTGACATAACGAAAAAGCTTCCATAGAACTTGCACTTTCAAAGCCACTTAGAGACGGATAAAGTAGAGACTCATCCTCTTTAAGAAATGGTAATTGTCATTTAGGGAAGATGGACTTCTTAGAGGTTTTCTTCAAACCTTGTTGTTACTTCAAGTAGTGAGTCATTACCCTCGTAGAAAAGTAGGGTTTTTGTGGAAAAGGATATAAGATGGTGAATACCCTTTTTTTTTTTTAATAGTTAAAAAATTGACATGTAAGAAGTTTATTTTATTTTATATATATACAACCAAATTTATATATATGGGTGTTGAACTTGGAATCAAGAAGTGCTAGACAACACATACTTCCAACTGAATCAAGTTCTCATAGACACATATAAGAAGATTATTACTTGCAAAAAAACTTCTTCCAAAAAATATTAAAAAAAAAAAAAAAAAAGAGTAAGAGTTTGCCTAAGGCACTTTAGATTGAGAATTTAAAAGGTTTTTGAACAAATCAGTACCGTCTCTTTAACCTTTAGAAAGAAAGAAGATGAGGTGCAACACTTGAAGATCCTATTGGACTATATTTCGAGGTGTTTATAGATATATTCGGTGTTAGCATGTAGCCCAGAAGCTTCCTTTCTCCGCATGTCACGAAGGGTCCTTTTCTCTTGTCCTCTCCTCTCCCTCCCCTTGCTTATTTACCAACAAAGTCCTTCCATTTTGGATTCCATCGTTCTCCTACTTCCATGCCAGCGCAAGTAGTCTTGGGAGTTGGCTCTTCACTACGTGAAACAGTGCATGATATCCACTGCAAAAGTGCAGTGGTATACCACTAAAAAGGAAAAGTTAGGAAGTGATTTCTGTTGATGGGCGAAGTCTCGAGACGTCAATCTTTATTGTTCTCAGTGCTTCTTAGTTTATTACGTCTAAAGTTGGGCATCCTAAGCATATTTTACGCCAGAAAGGTCATTATTCTGTTCATTTCTTGTACTTCGTCGGTCAATAATAAGAATTGGACAAGACTATACCTAACGCATCACTGATGCCCTACTTTGTCGTCATGCGACGCCCTTCTTCTGAGTAGTTTTGGAATCTTTCGGGTTTTCAGATAAAGCACGAACAAAACGGACATATGGAATGCAAGTTTTGCAAATAATTGTAAGGGACATCAACAGAAACTTACGGGCAGGAATGTTCAAATTTTTTTCCTTTTGGATAATGTTTTCAGGAGTTAATTTTTGGATTAAATTTTAAATTATTTTTAATACAATATCAAAATTCAAGTTGATCTACTCTAATTTTTGCTTAATTTAGAACTTTTAAAATATATTGAGTGTGTAGAGAGTATTCATTTCATTATATTTAACTTTAAGCCTAATATATATTCGATGTACAGAAGAATGTTAGAGATAAAAATGTCATGTTAGAAAGTCCGAACATGTGAGTTAGCTTATTTCAATAACATGTTAAAAACTTAAGATAGAGGAAACTTTGCCTTGCAAAATTGTACCAAAATGGATGATATGAGCAATTATGAGCGACGAAGATGGATTAACCGAAATCAAAGAAAAAATTAGGTAACCTTTACGAAAAATCTATACAAAGATGACGTGGGTTGAAGTATCCCTATGAAACAGGTAGTACAGATAGACAAGAATGTCGTGTTCAATGCATCCTTATCAAACCGGGGAAATGTCAAGGTTATCGCTAGGGTTCCTTTGACTGTTTTTCGACGAGTCCCAAAAAACGTCCTAGCAAAGCAAGTCCTGGACGACACCAACATATGTGGAGGTTACTGTCTGCTCCTCTTAGCCCGTCGAAGTTGATGGATCAACAGTATGTCCTCTTCAAACCTATTGAAAGCCGTTTGGATCGGTGGATTGGGTCAACCAAATAGTCTGAATAGGTTCCTTCTGCATCAACGTAGAGCATATTCCTCACGCCTTTACTTCCTTTTATTAAATAATTCTTGCCAACCGCGACCCTAGACTTTCACTTTCAGGTGCACCTCCATTTGTATCGGTATAATCAACTCTACCATTTCTGGCTTCTATAATAACAGCATATTAAAAGTTATAAAGGAAAAGTGGGATGCGGGCATCTCTTTATTTATTTATTTATTTTGGGAGTCTACGCTTAATTCAATCGGCCCATAATAGGTTTGCGGGCTAAGAAGTTTTTTTTTTTATTATTATTATTTTTTTTATTTTTATTTGTCATACTAGTCTTTTGAATTTTCTTTTCACGCATTGACCTGAACTTGAGATAAGAGGTTTCAAGTAGTAACTCACAATTGTCATTAACTATTTATCATGCTATGACCTTCACTCTCCAATCCCTTTAAATTCGTTCTTATGGTCGTCTTTTGATTAATTTTAATCCGTCGTTCACGTTCAAAGTCTCGGAAGGTGATATCTTTGCTTGTGTCGCATTCGATGAATGAAATGGGGACCCTCCATGTTCTCACGCACCATCGGTGCAGAGAGCATGTACTGAACTACTCAAAACAATTGAAGAAATCCCTTTCAACAAGCTGGTCTTGGGTCTGACAACCTACCAAACTTGATAGGTCAGCTTTTTTTTCTTATTTGTTTTCATCTAAGCACGTTGGGTCCGCTTGTTGTTTGATTAACATTTGTTCAAGTTCCAACAAATGATGTGACCCTTTCAGTTTCGAGCCGTGCCAAACGTATGAATGGAGCTTTTGGAGAAGAAAAGAGGTCTAGGAGTGGATTCTTAATCTTCATTTTCAAATGAGCCATAATAGCCCTTCCTCAAGTGCATCTCAAGCAAATACTCTACATCCTTTTTGACGAAAGAGATGGGCTGGTCCCCCATCTCCTCTTTCATCATGGTGCAAGTCGCTTTCTCTCGCTCTCTCTCTCTCTCTCTCTCTCTCTCTCTCTCTACCTGTCTCTCCTTAAAAAGTCAGTTTTCATGTATTCTATCAAAAGTTTAACTTATTCAAATAATTATTTGTATTATCCGTCGGAGGTTGTAACAGGGGTACTCCTACAAGGAATAGTAAATTCAAAATTTTAGATAAGATATGTACCGAGAAATTATAGTTTATCTAATAATGCACTCCTACGAGTTGGATTTTAAAGCTTATGAACGCCTCGCTTGTGCACCCACATAGGTTGCCATGGTTTTTAGTACGATGTCTCCAACTTGATGAGTGGATGCAGACTTGGATGTGCAAACTAAACCGGATTGCTGCCAACTATGTCCGCAGCATGTTGATGCCATCGCACAATATTTTTCTTTTGCAAAACAGGCAGATAAAGAGGACTACCTCCGTTTCCATGAAACAAGAGAACCAATGCAAGTGATACATCTTGTCTCCATGTAGCTTGCCCAATTTGAATATGAAAGCACATTGAGTTCTGATGAACGAGATAAAGTAAATACAATGCCTTCACCTAGAATTCCTTTTTGATCTACCAAGAAGCAGCATCAGATGATAAGTATGACATCTTTAAGTTGTCGACAACCTTAATGTCCTCACTTATAAGTATTATATCATTGAAATAAACAAGAAGACTAATGAAAAAAGAGACATGCATTATAGTGAAAATAATGCACTATCAACCTTAGATAGACTGATATCAATGTTGAAAAAAAATTTGAAAAATCAGTATCTCCAAATTTACGACAACTGTTTGTAATGTTGGGATATATTTATATATTTTTGCATACTAGTTTCTATTAATGTAAACTTACATTTTAACTAAAAAAACTTACTACAACTCTACCTAAGGTTTCTTCAGAAAACAAATAGAATGCTCCCATGAAGGAAGGCGCGGTGCATGTTAAGTTGACATAGACGCTGATTCTCAGCTGCAAAAATGGATGTTAAGTGATAATCAAGTTTTTCCCATTTAGTACATAGCTTCAGCTATAAGGCTACATCTGTAAAGTTTGACTGGACGTTAGATCAAACGGGTCGTTTTTGTGGACGAAAAAGAGGATAAAACATAAGGAGTCTAAGCCTCTGTGCTTAGTTTATGGGCCTTAGAAAATGGTGATTTTTAAATACCAGTCGTTGCTGAGATTGTTGGAGATAATTACCATGTCAAACCCTGTAAATCTTGGTATCGATTTGAGGGCCTCTCGTTGGCTTCTTGAATTCGTCTCAGATAGACCATGTATATCCATTCAGAAGCACCAGTAGATCTTTTTTTGTTGATACTTCATTTTCACTCTCATAGATCCTCCAAGACAAGCTAATAATAGAGGGTGGACCAATGATCCACTTAAAGACACGAAACAAGCAGACAAACCAGAAACGTTAAAGGGTGGAGAACACAGCGTGTGGAACAAATGGACGAGAATGAATGGAGAGGCCTGCTACAGTTTGTTTATTCAATCCTTTTCTTGGCCAATCAATCTCCTTTTTCTTTTTCCAAGCTAAAGGCAGTTGGTATAGAATTATTCTTCAAGCCTAAATGGGAAATCTATGCCATTCTTCACCTATATTTGACAAACCAATGCTTATCTGTCGAGGTTGGACGACAGGCTGCGAGTCTACAGCTCACCCAGCTGCTTCTGATAGCGTCCATGAGATGATGCCATGCAGCTGAGGTTCTCTCAACATGATTCGCCACAACCCCTCAGTGCTGTACTTTCCACGTCCATTAATTCGCCATTGGAGGCTTCTCACTGTTTCGACTTTTGGGGTAAGGCGAGAGGCGGTCGAGAATCTGCGTTCCAGATTTTGCATTGCTTTTCCGCTTCCGTGTATATCACAGCACATCACATCAAAAATGTCGTGAGAATTCGACGGTGACCTTTGTTGACATTGTGACATGATTCCAAAGGTATGGTGGGGACGATGAAAAGAACAAGAAATCGAAGAGAGAGAGAGAGAGAGAGAGAGAGAGAGAGAGAGAGAGAGAGAGAGAGAGAGATTGTTGTCCACTACGAACGATATGACAAGGTGACTGGCTGTCTCTCTTCATTTCTGTTTTTCAGGAGAAGACAACAACCCATCCCCAACTTGATTTCAGTTCTTATCGTCTAAAATTTGATTCACATGTTCTTGACAAAGAAATGCTCTCTGTCAACAATCACGTCGGCATAATTCATCTCCAACTTCGTTTTACATATTTTAAAATGGAGATTAACATTCACATCTAAGAACGGGTTGACAAGCGACGTGACGTACCCTTATTTTGTGGATTATGGATGCCTCCAAACGATTTTCTTTCGATTTAACAAGCAAATTAAAAGGAAAATGATAGCTGCCGACGCAACGTCCCTCTCTCTCTCTCTCTCTCTCTCTCTCTCTCTCTCTCTCTCACTCTTTCTCTCTCGTGGTGGGTGGTTGTCGTTATCAAATTTTAATGTTTATTGGCATACAAAGGGAGGTACTTCACCTATCATTCAGCTTTAAGGTGGCCATCTGCAGCATGACTTCTTGGAATGATTATCGGACCCCGCCCTCCTCTATCTCCGCTTCCATTTTTCGTGCTTCTACGATGGCCCAAAGACATTTTCTTTCGAGGAAGGTGGGGAATTTCAACAAACCCTGGCCGGCACCATCGCAGTTTCAGACAGGTGTTAAGACTTTGTCAATGGTCAGACCGAACACATTCTCCCTGTAGAGGGTGTTTGACTCTTAAATATGCCGGACCGATGATGCCGACAAAGGAAACAATGATGAAATGCTGAGCTCACAAATTTAAGCATTTTCTAGATGACTGAATTTTAATTAAATATTCAGACCCAAAAAGTATATGAACTCAGTTTGTGAAAGGAACACAAACTATGATTTTTTATTTTTTTTATTTTTTTAAAAACTTTTTGGTTGTAGTAAAAGTAAGAAATGATAGCCGGAAATTACGGAGGCAAATGGATGACTAAATCAGACAGAAAGGTATGTAACAGTAAAAATCCATTTAAGCCCCAAAAGGGGTCTTGTCTGCCTAACACCATTTTCCACGTCCACTCATTTCTGGGTTGTTTTTGTATGGTGCACCACTTTCTATTTGTCCTTTTCCTAAAGAAAGGGATTTTTGTTTTTCTCCTAAGCAAAAGGAATTGACTTAACACTTTCTTCCCAAGGATTTATTTCTTTTTCATCACTTTGTGATATAAAAAAAAAAAAATCATACTTTACCTTATATTGCATATTTTTAAATATTTTTTTCTATGAATCATCGTACTTTAATGTTTAAACCATTTTCATCGAGCAGAAAGTTCTTGCGACCTTAGTACATTTAGCTCGTGTTTGGATTGTGGGACCATTATCATTTGTGGTCATCACGTTGAGTACACATATTTGGACCAAATATTCATCCATTCCACGTCGAAATATTGTTGCTTTACAATCCTTTTGTAGTCGCATCCTTACCTTCAAATTCAATTCAAATCCTCCATCACTTGTCAAAAGTTGCCCAAAAACCCTTGATTTGTTTTAGTCTACTTTTCTTAGCGTCTAAAATTGGTTTATTATTAATGATTGAGACTCTCACTATTTTTTTTTCTTTTAGCTAAAGTTCAATGGCTCCTACTGATTTGACAAATCTCGCAAACAAAAAATAGATATATGCAGACTTGATATGATCAAAGTCCGACCGTTCAAATTACAAATTGACAATTCAAGCTTGACCCAGAACCTACACGCAATACAACTTGCCGTCTCCTTTTCACCAAGGACGTAACAAGATACATGGTCATGCACGACATAGCATCATTTGATGAGAAAATTAATTGGAAAATAATGTCACTTTCCTAGTCATCGTGGAAAACGTTTCTGCCCAGTAGAGAATGTCATTCTTAACGAGAGAGCCGCATGATTTAAGGTGCCTTTTGGGCCGCCGTATGTAGAACGGGCTGGCTTGCTCGCCCATTATGAATTTTAAGGCATGGAATGTGTAAATTAGAACTCATTTATTAATAATCATCCATAAGTGTCTAGTTCAGTTAAAAATAAGTGTTACTTGAGGACCTCTTAATCTTACTAAATGCATATGTTAGTATGTGTATTAAAAAAAAAAAGTTACTAAATTACTAAAGTAGATGTTTATTGTTGAGTCGAGTGACATGATTTGCTCTTGGTTGGAACCCAACTACCCCGTCTCGTTGGAATCCTCTTCCAACAGTCTCTGCATGTGACATCTGCGGTAGAGCTTCATTCGACGTCGGAGCCAACCAAACCACCCACCGAGCTCTAATTGTATCTTATTTTCTTTAGTGTCTGAAAAAGAAGAGCAAGGATCATGACGAAAGCAGTGAGTCACCAGGACATGTTGCAAGTGCTCTTGGGAATTCTGTACATGTATTCGAGGGACCATCTTCGAGATAGGGTTTCTCTTTAATCAACCACATAATAATCCTCTTTTTCATCTCGCAAGCCCGATTACCAAACAAGGTCTCTCTTGTTTTTCGTGAGATTCTTGGTGACATTTCACGATAGAAAGTTGACTGTCAAGGCTGTGATAAAATATGATAAATTAGTTGTCATGACTCATTATATCTTATAGAACACACATAATGATGAGGGTGTCATTAATCTGTATTTGACTAACTCTCCTTCTTAAAATAATCATGATACATGAATCTGGGTTGTTTGTCATTTCTGGATTTGATGTTGGACGAGAATCTCATCCGAGAAACTTCACTTTAGAGGTTCTCATCTTGAATTCTCGCATGACTCGAGACTTGGATCTTAACCTTTTTAATTAGAGTGAGGGGTCACTATGCTTGCTAAATCCAAAAACAATGCTGATCTAGCACATGGCATGCCATTACACGACCAAAATTCTTCTGGGACATGATTCATAGGAGACCTCAAACAAGGCAGACGAAGTTGTAAAGGAACTATAGGAAGCTGACTGTTGAGTTTGTAAAGGAACGCCTGATGTAGGTATGGATATGAACCCTAAGAAAGGCGAATCTAGAGTTGTAATGGAGAACATAGCATATCCCTTCAATCTTATTGCAGAAACGACGACCGGCCATAAAGTTTATGCCGTAACCTTAAGTTTGATTGGTGGGTGATCTAAAACAAGTTGGCCACCTGAATCTAGTATCTTCTAGGTGTCCACTTCCCATTGTAGTGTGGTGCATTTGTGTTACATGTCTAAAAATTGTATGTAATGGGTTGTGTCCTTGAGGTTAGAAGGCAATCCTTGGGGGGTTGCCTAGTTGGTTAGATCAGTTGAGTAACTCGTTATAATAACTTAAATTATTTTTACGAAGTGATTAATTCATTATAATAGTTTAATTATTTTTTTATTGGTTTAGATAGTTATAATAACTTAGTTAATTTGATTAGATGGTTATCTAAACAAAGTTGTATTTAAGAGAAACATTCTTCTTCTTGTAAAAAGTTTTTTATGAATAAAAATTGAAAGTTTTCCTCAAAATTGTAATTTTGCCTTACCTTTCTAAGAGGTGGAGTTGAAGCACTCCCTTAGAGGCTGAATGTTTATTAAAGTTTAAAAATCTAAAAAATTAAGGTCTTCTTTTTTCTTATGAAAATGAAGATCTTTTTGTTGTTATGATAATGCAGAATTTTTACGTTATTTAAAACACTCCGAAAATCACCTTAAATGAGTATCAATAAACACCTTCAAGGGTTAGTTATGTTTTCAGATTATTATATATGTAATGATTTGCATCATTTGTTTAGGAGATGTTGATGGTAATCCTTGACAATTAGAGGGGGAGTTCACATCAATGAACAAATAAAAAGATTGTTCAAAGTAACGAATAATTTTATTACACAAAATTTCAGTTGAATTACTCTACAGAATTGCCACCAACTCTTTTGATTGTTTAAAGAAGAAAATAACATCTTCTAACTTTTTCTTCTCTTTGTGGGACAGGCGGCTGCTCAAGTTTCGTGTATGGTTTGGCTGAGTATAGTATATTTGAGACCTTTTGATTCCGCTAAAACAGGACAACAAATCCTTCTAAGCAAAAGATGTCCCCTGCATAGCTAGGTATTAATACTTAATAAAAGACTAAGAAAAGGAACCATTTTGGGTGCTAAATGACCATTTGGTGAGGAAAACCAACTAACCCACTTCATAGTGACTTCATGAATGTGAAATCACGTTATAGATCTGAATCTCTTCCTTAGTTTTAGTAAGCAACAATGCAACATTCACTCATCTTTCAATAAAATCCAAAACCGCAATCATAAATTACAAAGACAAATAGATGCATTGTTTTAGTTTCCTCATATAACTGATTTTTTTTCCTATCATGGTTGTATTCCTCAACTTTCCATTGGTAATGTTTCTACCAAGGACTTTTAGTTGAAAACAATAATACTTAATTAATTTTATTTGATAAAGAGTCATCCATTAAAGAAAATGGTACTTCTAATATGTTTTGTAAGCTTAAATAATCCTGAATGACACTTTTGAGAAGAGGTGGGCATGTGTTTTTTTACATTAAATCAAAGTTAGTCATTTTTCTATGTGAATCATCTCAATCTGAATATAGGCAAGTTCTTCATTGATAAAAAAAATTGGACTTGGACTATAGGAAAATATTGAACAAAGTAATTCCACATTGAAGAGAATAATACTTATATAATATGTCTTATAAGTTTAAATAACTTTTTTTCTTAGTGAAACTTTTGAGAAAAAATAGACTTAAAAATTTTCACAAACTTTATTAATGAATTGAATTTTTAAAATTTTAATCAATATCACCTTGTCTTTCAAGACACGCTCAAGAACACACATGCTTTTGATCAAATCGTCATCTTGAATAATGAGTTTAGTGCTTCAAATCTTCCTTGCAGCCGCAAGGTGGGCTGCAAGGCCATGTGCTACATGTGGTCACCAAATTGGACCTGCAATCCCGAAATGGGTCAGATCCATTTAACAACACATTGGAAGGCTAGAATTTCTCCAAGGAAATCAATCCTCAAAAGCAGTATCCTTACTACAAACTTAACATGTTCCAAAGCGTACTCCTAATCCAATAGCAAATCCACTAAGCCTATTTTCGAAGCAGATTTTAGCTTGATCTTGTCATTTATGCATAGCAGTCACTAATTTAAGAATTCAATACGATTTTTTTTGGATTTTTTTATTTTTATTTTTTATAATACATGCACTCGGAGAGATTGAAATTTTATTTTTTTATATAATAAATGCACCCGGAGAGAGCACTCGAACCGATGACTAGTAGGATTGATGGTTAGGGTTTTACTAAGAGAATACCATTTAACCACCCAAGAATTCAATCCGATTGGCAGTCGGATTATGGCTGTAATGCCACATCATCATGTCATGTGGGCCCATGTGACATAGCACGATGGTGCGTGACGTGGCACAATCCGTCACGAAAAAGCAAATCCCAGATATTCCAACCTACGGAAGTCCACGTTTGAAAGCCCATGTGAAACTAAGAAAAGTCCAGCAATGGCGGAACATTTTTGTCACCGAAATACTCCCAAACTCTGTTCTCCGTCTTCCTCTGTCCCTTCTTGAAGCCAGAGAACATAGGGAACCAGAGGAATAGAACGTTGACCCTTGGATCTTGGGTTCCTCCACTCCGTTTATAAACTTTCGATCTCTAGTTTCTGGTAAGTTTTCTCATCCATTTTTCTTTCTCGTCTCTGCAATTTCGTTCCCAGATCGCTCATTTGTTTTTTGCGTTAATCCTCTCTTATAGAGATGGATAGCAGTTATTCCTCCGTACCCAAAAACTCGTACGTAGAATTGCAGTCTCACAATGATCGCCACCTACTCCCTGGATCTCCTCCCAGAGCCAATAACAAATTGCTGCCTGGGGATGAAGGAGGGGATCTACATGGTTCTAAGAATGTGGGCGATAGTGATGATGGCTTTGAGAATGATGCCGATTTTGATTTTGATGATTGTCCTCTTATTGATGCTGGGTCTAAAACTGCATCTGGAATTTCTGGGGCTATTTTTAATTTGACCACTACGATTATTGGGGCTGGGATCATGGCCCTTCCGGCTACAATGAAGGTTCTTGGATTGGTTTTGGGGCTTGTTTTGATAGTTGTGATGGGTATCTTGTCGGAGATCACTGTCGAATTCTTGGTAAGGTTTTCGGTATTGAGTAAGGCCTCTTCGTACGGTGATGTGGTACAATACGCGATGGGTAGGCCGGCCAGGTTGTTATCAGAGATCTGTATAGTTATTAACAATGCAGGGGTATTGGTGGTGTATTTGATTATAATGGGGGACGTCATGTCGGGGTCAGCTCATCATTTTGGGGTTTTTGATCAGTGGTTGGGTAATGGGGTGTGGGATCAGAGGAAGCTGGTGATTTTGGTTGTGTTGGTGGTGTTTCTTGCACCACTTTGTGCTTTGCAGAAAATTGATTCATTGAGCATGACTTCGGCTGCTTCAGTAGCTCTTGCAATTGTGTTTGTTGTAGTTGCTTGTGTTATAGCGTCTATTAAGCTTGTTGAAGGGCGCATCGAGACTCCAAGGATGGGTCCAGATTTTGGGTCCAAAAAGGCTATTCTGGACTTGCTCGTGGTGGTTCCCATTATGACAAATGCTTATATTTGTCATTTTAATGTTCAGCCTATATATAATGAGCTTGAGGGGCGGTCTCCGCAGAAGATGAATCGGGTGGGAAGGATCACAACTGTTGTTTGCGTTGTGGTCTATGCTTTTACAGCAGTAGCAGGGTATCTATTATTTGGGCAGGGAACTGAATCTGACGTGCTGACCAATTTTGATAAGGACCTGGGGATTCGTTTCAGTTCAGCATTGAACTATATTGTCCGTATTGGATACATTCTACATTTGATTCTTGTTTTCCCAGTTGTTCATTTTTCCCTGCGGCAAACGGTGGACGCCTTGGTGTTTGAGGGATCGCCTCCTCTCTCTGAGAGTAGGAAGAGGTCTTTTGGCTTGACAGTGGTTTTGTTGGTCCTTATTTATTTTGGGTCAACTATGATTCCCAGCATCTGGATAGCTTTCAAATTTACAGGGGCAACAACGGCAGTGTCATTGGGTTTTATATTCCCATCTCTTATAGCATTAAGGTTAAGTCGGCAAGTTGGTGGTTTGAGCTTTGGCGAAAAGTTTTTATCCTGGTCAATGTTAGTATTAGCAATAGTAGTTGGCGTTGTTGGAGTGATTGGCAACATGTATGGCCTCAAAAGCCAATCGGAGTGATCATTTTCGTAGTGATTGAGGGTCGGCCTTTCTGGGTACTGATTTGGGAATCATTTTCCAGTTTAAGGGCAACGCTTCTCTGTTGAATGTTACTGTCCTACATGAATCGAAAAATTAAACGAAGTTGGATGATGGATAGATCTTTGACAAGGAATGTTCAACGAACTTCAATTCTTCAAGATGTGATGGTTGAAAGGTCAGAGGGTTGCACTAATTGTCCAGATACGTTCTCATTTTCTTCTACAGAATAACTGTGACATACTGTGTTGATATGTCAGGAATGTTTTTTAGGGTAATCTTCATTGGTGTTGCCACCACATGTAAGTTATGATGTAGATTTTACAAATTGATTCCTGATATACTTTTCCTCAGTCCCATGTTTATTTCTTCACACGGGATGTGATTGTAATTGTATAATTTGGAACAAAACTACATTGTTTACTATCGCAAGCATCATCTCTTATTTGTTAGACAAGGTTCTCCTTCTAGTGTTCTAGTTCTTATGCTATACATGGCAATCCTCCTTCATTGTTGGCATGTTGTCGATCCAAATCCATGCATGAGTTTCCTAAACCAGGTTTCCCCGTGCTAAAACAATATGCAAACGCAATTTGTCTCTGAAGTTGAAAAATAACCTCGAGCCTTTTCCTAATCTCTTAATGGAAGAAGAAATTCAAGGTCCAGTTATAAAATGGCCTCAAGCCTTGAGTGGCTTCCCTGGAAACTACAAAACAAGATCCAGCCATGCACTTGCGGTAGATTGGTGTATGTTGTTTTTCAACTTTTGAGGGGTTAATGTTTATTGCCAAACAAAGAGAGGATGTATTTAAATCTGCAAAAACTTGAGGAAGTGAATTTGGCATGTTCTTCCAAAGCTGTCATTGTTAGAGTGCTTTAGTTTGAGCGCCGAGTAACCATTATAATCCACTAACAGTTTCTTTTTCCTGTTGAGATAGAGTCAGCTGGAAACATTTGGTGCGTCAGTTGTATTATAAGAACCCCACCTCACTTAGCTTTTCCTTTAATTTAACAAAAGATGGGTTTTCTCTTAGTCACTGTTTTCTCTTTCGCTTTGCTAATGAGATCTTGAAAAGCGTCAAATGCTGCCCTGGTACAAAGCTAAGGTTGATAAAGCTAGATTTGGTCTTCGTTTTAAGGTTTGAGAGCAGCAGTTAAGGTGGGATGTTAAAAACTGCATAGAATCTATCTCTTAAATGGCTGGACAGGGTGATCAAGCGAATATGTGACAAGCACAGACGTCTTTGATTGGTCTAGAATGGGAGGTGCCTGGGGTTTAGGAGTTGCACAGTCTATCCGAAATGGTAAAGGCCAGCGGAGACTAGTAGCAGTCGAAAATACTCTAAATGAATGTATGTATCTCCTGAAGAAGCCAACTGCTGGGTTTTGCAGAATCGGCTAATAGTTTAAATTTTCGAATGGATTCACCTGTTATTTGGAGTTGGTTTGCTTTAGTTGAAAAGAACGTCAGAGTTCACAACAAAGTTGGGAGGAATTTTGGCGAGGTGATGTTTACGATGGTCATATGGCCAATTTTAGTCCGAACCATCGTTTCAACCCATTGGTCCTCTGCCCCCCAGCTGAGTCGAATTTTTTGTTGTTTTTGGAACAACTCTGGGGACATGAGAAAATGGGAAGAAGTTTGCTGATGAGAGCTTTCTTGTTCTAGTCCCTACTGCCGCTTATTGGACATCCTAAAAAGAGTGATATGAACCACAACTTGGCCTTTCCATCACCAACAAGAAAGCATGCAATGCAGTTCATGTTGGACTAGACCTTTAGCAAAGGACAAATGAACCACTAATTTTTTGTTTTTTATTTTTCCAACAAGTTAATTAAGGACTGAGACTACAATGCCACTGTTCATGGGAAACTGTTATCCAGGATAACCCTGTTGGATTCGATGTTGTAACTTCAGTCTCTGATGTTTCTCAAAATAAGTAACAGAAAAAGTTACGGACAAGCATAACAGGTCAACCTTTTATAACAGGATGGCGAAGAACAATATGCAGTAGACAAGTAAGATCTGATATATACTTGGATCCCAAACTGTTGTTTAGCTAAGGAAAAGTTAAAATCTCAAAGTCTGTATCTCAATTAATCATCTGAAGATTCGGATGCAGTAAAATATATTTTCCTGTTTAACTCATGAATTTAATGTTCCATAGTTTTTGATGCTGTCATGATCAAGAATGCATGATCATCAACTTCTAATCCAATGAGAGCAGCCCACCTGGCATTTGAATATCGTTATGATCATGCTATAATATTGTACATTTGAACTCCTCATCCATTTGGTTAGGAGCAGAGGTACTGCTTGGCGACTGTGCTCATCAATAATCCCCACAAGAGCATGAGCCGTCCCTAAAATGGTGGAATCTTACGTTGGGTAGCACCGGAAACAAATTTCATGAATGAGTTGCAGTCACCGGTGGCAAAGTGGCCTGTTACTAAGGTTTGGGTTTGGTTGATACCGCTATCAACTTCTCTCTCTCTCTCTCTCTCTCTCTCTCTCTCTCTCTCTATATATATATATATATATATATATATATACTTCTTTTTTTTTCCAATTGAACCATATACTTGTCGACAATAATAAATTCTACTACTCTTTACGGTGACAGGTCTCTGAGAGCCGTGGGGGCTCTCTCTAAGAAAGAGACTGTATGTCCTTACTGTTCCCTGTCTATCTTCTTGTCTCTGACGTCTCTCTTAAAAGCTTGTGAAGCTATATTGTTTCATGTGGTGGCTATTGACATTGCGGTGATCTCCACCAACCAGGGAGCAGCAGGTGACCAAATAAGACTTTGGGTAGCAGGTGGGTGTTTTAATGTAAGTACTATGTGTTCATTACAGACCAACCACATCGGAGGATGCCACTTCAGAGTTTAAGTTCAAAAATCAACTGTATCAATCCATCTTGAATCTATAACGTAAAGTTTAATTCACCTAATGAAAATGACTGAATCCAAACTCCACCAGAAAAGGTTACGTTACTTTCAGCACACGGTTTTTTCTCATTGCAAAGTTCTTTCCATGCCGGGCATCATCTTTTATTACCTGCACATTCCCAAGTAGAGGTTCAACTTAATCAGGGCTTTTTGTTACTACTGTCAAAACAAATCATGATTCTTGAAATTGGGCTGGAGAATCTGCCATCAAAGTCTTCCTGGAAAAAGTAAACGACCAAGACGTTCTTTTGGAGCTGAAAATTCTGTGCCTATGGGGATTCCTTTCCGGAGACATCAATCATGGTCAGCAGCCCAAAAGTTGCAGCAGAGAGAAACGAAGATCAAAACGGAACCACTATCCTAGAGAATATGTTGTCTTCAAGTTATCTGCATAGAAAGTGTTGCAGCAGAATCTTAGCACAAAAGATAACAGTACCCAAATGATAAGCTCACACCTTCCCACGTGACTTTCGAGCTCCAAGTTGAAGAACCATCATTTCCGGTGATGTAGATGGTAGAGGCATATGTATTCTGAGGACATCCTTCCCATCTAATAGCTTGTTAAATTTAAGTTTGGAGCATATCTTTTATAAAGCTTATCGATTTGCAGGCGCACGCATAAAATTAATCATCATATCGGCACTTCTAATCACCTTTACGTGGCTTTAAGTTAAACTAACGAGAATTAGGTGTGGAATAAAGACGAGGCTTGCATTAGTAGACTCCAATGATTCAATTATGTTGTCCACATCAAGCAACATCATCACATACCAAATGTCAGTTAACACTTGGTCCACTAGGACATACTTGAAAGAAGACTTAGAGGCTCGCCAATATCGATCTTTATTCTCTCTCTTTTCTTTTTTTTCGTTTCATGTTATTAAATGGTCCTCCTTTTTGGAACTAAGGCTGCTTTTGGTCTACAGACAATTGGGTTTGAATCATGGTGTCTACTTTTTTAATAAATTGTAAGCTTTTGGAAAAGAAAACATGCATGTCCTAAAAGTTCAAATTAATTTTTGGAATTCCCAACCATGAATAGATTAAGTGGTACATCTTGGTGCCCCTGACCTTAATGATGACAGGATAAATGTAAAACTGTGCAGAATGCATGAAAAAGTAAAAACTGCAGCAAAAGCCAGAACTTGAAAAAAGTGTCAAGACAACATGGTGATCTATAAGCTTCCAACTTGATTGGACGTGGAATCTTCAAAACAGATCTTGTGGATTGATAAAAAATCCATTTCGTATCCTTTGTTTATATCAAAAACTCCAAACTCCATCATCTTTTCTCGAGCAAAGGATGTCTGTAGTTCACAGAGAAATAGTACAGTAGAGCTAGTCGGGGCCCGTGAACCGTCCAAGTTCAAAGATGCAATTGATAGGAGCATGTGAAGGTAGGCAAGATTGGGACAGAAACAAAGCTGCGAAGTAGTGCCTTTGGATATAGTGCTAGTTTTCATGCATTTATAAATTTCCTAGACAGATGCGGACCAAACAAATGAATATATACCAAAACTCTTTCACAAAAGCCAGCCGACAAGCCGTCATGTGCGACAATCGGGTGTTAAAGACAATATGATTACGTCTTAGGATATTTAACCTCAGATTATGGGAAAGAATATTACCCAAAAAATTCTTGCATGCTTGCAACCCTTATGGTTGCCAAGTGTGTCTGTCATTATTCTGAAGACAGATTTTACAGGACAGTTATTGCAGATGGTAATTTTCAAACATAAATATTGTGGTAGATGCTCACGAATTTTTAGATTCATAGAACCAAACGTCACTTGTTGAGAAAAAGCTTAGTATATAGCCTTTGGGCTCTCTATATGGCCCTTGACAACAATAGTTTAAACATGCAATTCGTTTTTCTTCTCTAAGCACCATATACAACACCAGGAACAGGTAGCCGACAGCAGGCAAAAACCTAATACAATTAATAAGCCAATTAAAATCCATTTGGATAGTCTTCTTTCCACGGCTTCTTACTTTCCTAAAGGCCCAAAGAGAACAGATTTCTCCATATGGAATTCCGGGAAAGCTTCCCTGCATTATCAATGCCGCAACATTAAACAAAGGATTCTTTACTGTTACCGCCCTTTTTTTTCCCCTTTGAAAAGTATAAAGGTTTTGACTATGCATAACTTAAGGAATTATACAGAATGTACTTTCTAAAATCTCTTTCAATGTTCGAGCTTTGAATGATTTCAAACCCTACAGAACTACCTAAAGATGCTTCTGGAGTAACTGAACCGTCAAAGTAGACTTGTGGAACTGAGTGTGGAACCCTAGAGAAGTGGATAGCATCCACCTAACCCTAGTAAAGAAAACAAGAAATGGCAGCGCTGAGTAATTGGGCAACCAGGCTGAGTGCTGTTCCATCAATGCGTATTCATATCGTCTACCCGCAATGAGCAGGAGCTCTTGCCTATTGTTTTACCAAACCCATGTGGATTTCTGGGAGAAGTTTGCAGAGTTTGAAAATTGGAATGCGGTTTTACACTTTCCTCGCAATTTCACACACAAAAACAAAGTGGTGAGTGACCCACACATCACTCTTTGCCCTAGCCGTGATTGATGGCAAACATTTCCGCAAGGAATCCTTGGATATCACTCCTCACAATTCCATCACAATTGGCCCTGTTTTTTGGAGGGAACATGGGCATGCAGACCCCACTCCACTTTCTTTCTCTCATATAGTGATAAAGAAAAAAGATGTGAAATTTAAGAACATATATATATTGCTTTCTTGAAGAAAAAGTATATAAGAACAATCCTTTTATAATATAAGGATTGACTATAATAATTTTTTTTTAAAATAAATAAACTAAATATATTCTTACTATAAATAAAGATAATTTTCCAAATAAGCAATGCAACGTGAAAAGAATATTAAACTATATCAAGAAAATATAGTGTCAAATAGATCCATATACATGTATCTCCAACATTTTCCTTAAGCCACTCTAAAGTTTCAACCACCATCTACCTTAGAAAAGAAAACCAAACCCCAAAGAAAAGTCCAAGTCTTCCACAACCAGCACCTTTAGCTTTAGCTTTATATATATCTCTCTTCCTCTTTCTCTTCCTCTCTCAAATTATCACAGAAGAGACTGCCTATTCGTGTAAACACTAGAGATGGATTGGTTCTCATGGCTTTCGAGAACCGGCCTTGAACCCTCTCTAGTTTACGAGTACGGCCTCGCTTTTGCTCACAATGAGCTTGAAGAAGAAGATATAATCTATTTCAACCATGAGTTCCTCCAAAGCATGGGGATTTCCATAGCCAAACATAGGCTAGAAATCCTCAAGCTTGCAAGAAAGGAGAAGGGAGCAAGCCCGCGTTCCATCTCAAGGGTTCTCGTCGCGATCAGGAGGACCAAGAGGTGTTTAGCCAAATACATCCGGACATGGATCCGCCGAGAGGAGTCAGCTCTGGTGGTCGTGCCAGGGCCTAGTTATGGAACAAGATGGAAGGGAGCAATGTTGAAGAGGAAAAAAAGAGTGACGACGCCGCAGCCACCGAGATTGTTGCTGACAAATGGGAGTCCTGTGGTGCCTCGCGGTCCTCCTCGTGTTGATAGTTACTCCAGCCCGATGGTGAATGATCCCCGGAAGGACGAGAAGACGGACGACACCGACGATGGGTACTGGTCGACCGGAGTTGAAGAGATCAGGTGGGACACCATGTTTCAGGATTTAAAACCCACATAAATTTTTTCCTTGTATTTTGTAGTTTGGATCTCTTTGTTTTCCACTTCTGTGAAGTTATTTTAATGGTGAGAGATGGAATTTTTTGGGTTCTTCCACCAGAGAGTCCTGATTGCGTGTTACAGAAGATTTGTGTTATCTTTCTTTCATTAGTTGTGGGTCATGCAGTTGACAAACTTTAGCACTAAGGGCCTGCTTCTGTAATGAGATTGTCTCCCCTGCTTATGAATGTTAAATGTCTTTATTGAAATATACAAAAGAAAGCACTAGTGTTTTAGCCGTCTTGTAACCAGAAATACAATGTTAGATATCAAATTCTTTCATCTTTCGGTTCATGGTGGGGATCTTTTTTATTTTACTTTATTTATAACTTGTACACCCACGCAAGCATCTAATTTTGAACGCCGACCCAAGCTAGCTTTACCAATGACCTAGCAGGCCTCAACTTAGGGAGGGGAATTCTCATTGTTAAATGCAGCAAGTTTATCTTCGGTGGTTAAAAAGTTGAAAAAGACGAACCAAACTTGGAAATGACCTTTAATGTCTACAAGCTTTAGACAAAATTAATTTCTTCTAGTACAATGATCACACCTAACACAAAATATTGGTAGACACAGCTATAAATGGAATTCAGACTACCAACCTACCTAAATCGGGGTAAATAGACGTGAGTAGGCGTTTAACTGACGCAGAAAAAAATGGGATTGACCCAATAAGGACCCAAATTCTGGAAAGAAAAAAAAATGCTTCTTAGGGAGGATATGGCTATTCCCTTCTATTCCCCGTCATGTTGGAAACAGTTTGATCCGACCAGAAAATGGTTTTCCCTGGAAGTACAACAATAGACAAGCTAAAAATCAGGTTCAGTTCAGAAGAATGTGGCATCCCTGTCAAATGTAGTCTCAGAATATCAATTGTCTCGAAGATGATCTGATGGCATCAAGCTAAAGAAAACAGCAGGTTGATCTATGCCAAAACTTATAAACATTTTACCTCAGAGTGAGATGTGATCGTTTTGATACAAAAAAAAAAAAGATATATTCCTGAAAGACCAGTACTACACTCTGAACTTATTTATAGCAGCCACAAATCAATTGAAGCTTCCCCAAACAAATTGTTATCAGCAGGCCCATAACCAACAAATCACCACGGGGAAGCTAAGGCTCAAGCAGATTTGCACTTATTTAACAATACAGAAGACAGGCATGTAATGATATTCCCTATCTAGGCAGCTAACTTATTGAAGCATACGTCCACAAAACTGGTATGCCTCCATCCCACCAGTCTCAGTGGTCTGAACTCTGAGGAAATCGGAAAGAACCCCCAGCATAGAGCATTTGGTAAACTGGTCGTACTCTAATGGTCAAAATTATGCTCAAGATGGTGCCCAGGCCACATGCGCCTGCTAGAACCAGGAAAGTGACCCTGAAGCATTCAGAACCTACACAGGTAGACCCTCCTTGCTTAGCAGCTTCAGCATCATATATAGAACCAGCAAGAAGAGCCGAGAAAAGGATAGCACCAATAGGATTGCCTAGCGCCATGGAGTTGTAGATTATACCAAAATGCTTTAAGCCAAAGATCTCAGAGGCAGTTGGGACCATTGTAGAATACTGAACACCATAGCAGATTCCCAGCAGAGCAGTTGCAACATAAAGAGTACCACTGAGGGCTGACGCATATAGAAGGAATGATATGATCATGAATATATGCGCACATATCATCCAAAATGTTCGAGGTAATGTTCTTGACCTGCAATAAACATTAACTTCATCTTAAGTAAGCATTATAAACTCACAGAATTGCAAGAAAATAACACGTACAGAAAACACAACAGGTTCAAAATTTACTCAGCACAGGAATACATGAATTTAGGTTCAAAACTCCAATGCTTTGTGAAACTAATGGTAAAAACAAGTTCTAGATCACAATTCGGGAAGATGAGTTTCAGAAAGTTTAAACATGATACTGCAATTAGCTCTGCTCATCCCCAAATAACAAAAAGAAAGGGGTGAGAAAAGGAAAATAATTCCTTTGAAGGCAAAGTAAAAATAAAAATCTTGCAAGGGTTGCTATAGGAAAAAGTGTGCCACAGTTTAAAAACCTTTAAACCTAGGAGGGAGGGAGAGAGAGAAAGAGGGGGGATATATGACTAACTAAATTGCAGGACATGAGTAATGACCTGACAAAGTGTTCAGAAACAACGCCAGAGCCAAGACGACCTGCAAAATTGCAAAAGCTGAAGAGTGCCAACAACATTGTTGTATCAGTAACACCTAATGCAACCCCAATCTGTGCCAAATTATTAAGAACTGTTACTCCTGCACCAACCGCAAAAAAGTATGAAAACCAAAGAAGCCAGAAATCAGCCTTGATAAGAGCTTCTCGAAACTTGAAATCCTCTCCCCGACGAGGTCTCCTTTTCTTCCTCACTGCCCCCTCCCCAACAGCAAGAAGTATTTCGATATCTGAGGCATCCTCACCCTCAAATAAAGTTGCAAGGTGTGTAGCCGATGAAGATGGTGTTAACAAGGGGTCTTTTACGTCTGAACCAACCAAATCATCTGAAGAATTAACTGGGGGGCCAAGTTTCTTTGCGGGAAAAAGTGTCATTTTTAGCGGAATCACAAGGGGGGACATCAGAAGGATAACCGCTATGGCAACTAAAATGTAGGAGACAGTGCCACTTAGTGAAATTACATCGCTTATCACTGTGGTTGAGAGAAGATATATAGCAAGAAAAACACTGGCAGCTTGTGTGAAAAGAAAATGAACATGCTCTGAAGAGTCTTCCCCAGAAGCTGGAGTACAAGGCCGAACAAAGTACATCATGGCTAAACATAGAACAGGAAGCCCAATAGCAAGGAATAACAAGAGTTTTGAAGCAGATTCATTAAGCACCATATTGTATAGGACTGTATATACTGCAGCGCTGAGTCCAATATAACCTTTGAGAATGCCAGCAACAGTGCCCCTACTGAGAGGGAAGTTTCTCATATTGGTTACAAGCACAGCTGTACCAATCCATGCACAGCTATTGGTGGCGATGCATAGTGCAACCCATAACTGCCGTAGAATTGGAGAGACGGATTAGACCAACATATACTAAGAAGGATATATCAAAAATAAATATAAATATAAAAATAAATGCATGGGATGTTATGGTGCATACACAAGAGATTAGAGAGGATTACAAACAGAGCCAGGGTCTATCAAAAGAAATAATAGAAAAGAAAGGCTTGAAGAAAAACAAGTTGGTGTAGGAATGAATTTATCTTTCACTTATAGAAACATATCTTCTAGATTGAGAACTTTGTTTTGACAAGCCTTGCTCAATCACCATCTATAGGTTCGCAAAACAATTCAAAAATGACACGGATAGCTCCTTAGCTTGCACAAAGATAACAGAATTGACAGAATGCCAAAAATCATGGGACTCTAACAACTCAAAAAGATGAAATCGAAGTATCAGGTAAGTACTTATATCAACTAATGGTAACAACATGAATCGGATGATTATTAACCTTGTCTGACTTCCCCAACATATTGATATTATTACATATTCTTCCACAAAAGTTCGTGGAATGACATAGGAATTAATATTCAAAGCATTCCACCAATATTATAACACTGTTAAGCAAGACAGGAATTAAAATGAATATGATCGGACTTCCATCAGGAAACTCACAAATTTCAAGTTAATTTAGAAATTAGGACAATATCTTGTGTCTAAATTTGAACAAATGAACAACTAAATTTGCTTAACTGCACCGTTCACAATGATGAAGCTTTTACTCCTTTGCCGAGGCCCATGAGTTGATATTTATCACAACATATTGATTGAATTGACCTTCTATGAGCCCTATACTTTTTCCAACTATCGTTAAAAAAACTGCTACACTAACAAAAATGTGAGTCAATAGGAATATTTTCTCTGGCTCAAGCTTGACTCACCCTCCCCAAATCTGAATTCAGCTGTTATCAGCTATGGATCCTAAAAATCAGGTTTGCCCATACATAGTGTTGTCCATCATTCTATAAAATGTTTAAATTTATACACTTTACACCTTAATTAGCACACCTTTTTTATTACCACTTTCAATATTACACTACACATGACCAAACCTTCTTAGGCCACCTTCTCTCATCTACTCCATAAAAAAGGGCTATCCCTATCTGTGAAGGGACATCTTTCCTATCTTATCTTCCATAGCATTTCATTCATTCATCTCCATGTTCTCATCTTGATTACACTCATGTTGTAAACATATCTTCTTTATCTTATAATTTCCAGTATCTCAGTCATCTATCTTAACATTTCTCAATTCAAACATATAGATTTTGTGAATACTTTACCTCATATAACTCAATACTAACATTGACCATAAAGCTTTAGAATCACTCTTGATGTGATTCTCAGCTTCATCCAGTTTGATCGTAATTATGTACTAGATGCACTTCAATATTTACTTTGTTAGAAGAGTTATCCATACTATTTTGCTCTTAGTATGGAAATGATAGTTTATTAGGTTCGTTGTTTAAATCAACTTCACACTAGACGATCTATTAATAATGAATTTAAGTAGACCATCACTAAATCACTGGCGACATCATTACTCTCATTTATGGTATAGCTTGTCTAAGATGATAGCTGCCACATTCAAAAGCATCCTACCTACCCTCCTCCAAAATTTCTGGAATTATGAGACTTTGTTACTATCAACCATCAAAATTACTAATTTCTGGTCACCTGATCCAGATCCCAGCGTTTAGCACAACCCTGCTCGTGCTTTTGGTCTGGAGAGAGAAAACAATGGTCCATCCACTTCAAAAAAATTTCATATGGTTGCTGCAATTGTTTCTGTTATAATCACCGTTTCTTGTGGAAAACGCCTGCAGTCTGGACACTCTAAACTCTTAACAAGGCAAAATATGAACAGGGGAATCTAGTGAAACATGAGGAAATCCAAAATTTCCAGGCCACAATGCAAATGAAATCCAATTAAAGATGCCCTCTAACAAGTTGATATGTTTAATTTACAGCCTACAACCCTTTTGAGAATTTATAGGAGCTTCGTTTAAGTTACATTTGGACCTTTCCTCACATGAATGAAAATCAGAAAGGAAGAAAATTAAAAACCGTAGCAAACGGACAACTTATCATTTCTAAGCCTAGAATTCAAGATTTTCTTCCAATCATCTATATTAGTGGAAAGAAATGCCACTACATGCCCCTGCCTAATTAATTAAAATTCCACAGCTTTCGGTGTGGCTTTTCAGCAGGAAGAAGAAAAAATGAAGATTCAACAAGATCTACAGTGTTTTCAGTAGCTCAATAAAGTTTCTAGGTGACTAGTCACCAAGCAATAACTCTAGCAGACATTTGCTTAATTACACCACCAATTTTAGCAATATTTAAGATATTATTGAGCAGCTATGCAAATATATAAACAAGTGAAATCACCCAAACATAGGAACTGACACAGTAATGCAATCCTTATTGACATATTAATGATAAACCAATAAAACTCTATTTTCAGAGAAACACACTTCAAGCAATTAATTATGATCTCCTCTAAGAAGAAAGTTTACAAATTGGGTACGTAAATACTGCAGCAACCCAAAATATGGAAACGATGTGAACTCAAAACGACTGTTACAGAAGACAAATAAAATCATAAAGGAATATGAAGTGAAAAATTTAAACCCTCCCCACTGATTACCAAACAATCGAATGAACAAGCGGTGTGGAAAATTTTCTAAACTAGATTACCCGACAATTCTTTCCTACAATCAATTCCAATGGCGTGATTGAACCCACCAAAAAAAAATTCCAAAAGAATCAAACACGCAAGAGGGCATGCAAAACAAAATTGGATAAAGGACTGTTACCAGGCAGCTGTCTGATCATCAATTTCAAACAGGTATGCTTAAGAACGAATAAACTCATCAAGCAATATAACCATAACAATCAAATCCAAAATCGGGGGGCATCAAACTTAAAAGTCCTGGATAAGAACTAATTCACCAGCTACCGTTTTAGAGATCAAGTTAATAGAGGATTGAAAAGGGGTTTTTTTGTAGTAAAACAACCAAAACTAGATTGGGATAGAGTGCCGAAATGGTCTCTCACCAGCCAGTAAGGCAAGTTCTGAACAGTCTGGCTAACAGAAAGCCAGAGAACACCATATCCAAAGAAACACAGCACGGTACCAACCAAAAGCACGGCCCAAGGAGGGAACTTATTGCAGGCGATACCAGGGAGTATTCCCACGCTCTCTCCAATATCGTTGGCAACTCCAAGCATCGTCACCTGCTGCTGATCGTAGCCCAGTACGGTTTTCAGTGTCGAAGAGAAGAGTGGGAAGTTGTAGGAATTACCAGCCGCTATTTGGACCCAAACTGCAGCTCCCAAACCCACCCATGGCGGTCTGCTTCCGGCTTTGAGAGGTTGCGTCGGCATTGGGTCCACTACTCGCCGCGAACTCCCGCAAGTTTGATGGAGAGTGAATGTAAGCCTAGGAAAGGAGATTTTCTTTCCAGGAATCCGGTAGGGCAAAAACACATTTATAGGGGATTTGACACACGAGACTGTTGCGAAGAACATGTGGGATGACAAGCGCGGGTGTGAAGAGTGGGCCCATCCCAGTTGCCAACGAGGGAATTGTTGTCGTTTCCAAGAACCGATGCACGACCACTCGGATCTTCACGTTGGATCCAACCTCACCGACTCCGTCAAAGAAGCTCAGAAAACAGAAATAAAACAAGAACAGGAACAGCTTTATCAGGCTCCAAATCGCCAATCTGCTAACACCTGAGCTGAAAGGTTTTCGCTTTTTTCACACGAATTCATATCTTTTAGTTTTTTCAATCCCCCATCTTATGGCACGCCATATTCAGATCAGAATATAAACTCTTTAATGAATAGTTTTATGCTTGCTTGACTTTCAGTTAGCGGTAGCCATTGTTGGACCATGTGAGCTTTTGTTACGATTTCTGGCCAAAAAATGTGGCAATCACGTACATTTTCTAAGGCCGTCCAGATCATAAAGTTGGATTTGAGTGAAATACAATCAGTCTTGCATAAAGAAGATGCAAGTAGCACTTAAATAACTGTTCAAATGACTCGTTTGTTATGTTATCTTAACTAAATTGTTCTCTGAAAAAATTATAAACTCAAGTTCTTATCCGTTACAATGTCAATTATAGACAATTTTAACTTCATCTACTTCCATCTATTTTTTTATTTTGTCGGATCCATTATGCATGGAATATACAACCACCTATACTGTTTACCCACCACCACTAGACCCTTGTCAAATTCGAAAGGTCAGCAATCCTTGATCTGATTTTGCAATATGCAAGTCTCCACGATGCCGTTTCTGGTAGTAATCATTCACTAGGAAGGAGCACAGGTAAAAAGAAATTAAGTAGAAAAATACATTTTATGAACTTCTGATTTTGATAGTAGAAGTGTTCGCTGGCATGTTAAGAATATAAGATATTAAAAAAGAAGAAAAGAAAAAGCAATTCAAAGGTAATTCATGATGCTGCGTGCTTCCCATTTTGTAGTTTTGAGAGTAGGATAGCAATTTATTATAGTACTTAGCAGCTATCGGAAGATCTGTCAGAAGATTGGGCTCCCAGTAGTTGTCGTGCTACTTTTAAGCTCCAACCAATGGATCCTTACCACGATCCAACTTTGTCTGCCATTTTTGCGTAGCCAAAGACACCTTCGTCCCTGAAATCTGGTATATTTTCCGAAAGATTCCTCTCGACTATTGCTCGAGAGGACAGCAAGGCCTTCTAGTACGTGCCTCTTGGCATGATTCAGTGGACAACATCCTTATGTCTGCTTAAACTAGTCGCTGATCACATTAAAGGAGCAAGGACAAAGAATTAGACGAACAAGAAAACCTAAATGGGTTGACGGATTGTTGGTCGAGCATTTATAAGGCTTACTCGAAATCCAACGCTGCAACTGCTTATTATTTTACATGTCAAGGATACTTGAACATGATTTTAAACCTTATTACGTGATGACTCTTTCCTTTTCTCAATACCCGTTTCTTGATGTAATTTTTTTTCGCATAAAGTGCATTGAAAGTGTTTGGATTTGTTGTGTCAATTTAGGATTATTAATGAAGATATTAACAAAACCAGTGTCCCAAAAAGCCGAGACGTGGAAAAAAGGATAAGGGCCGAGCTAGTCTTCTTATGTAATCATAGAAATTGTAGCGACTGGACAGAGTACATTTAACATAATTTTAAAGTGCAACAAGGTTCATCGACAGAGGACCTTATAATATTTAACATTTGTACACTCGCAATACTGCAATCACAGAAGGGTCCATGCCATTTGTCGGTACATTTTGTCTCGTGGTTCAACTTGGGTACGTGATGCTATAAAATTGCCTTGGATGATAATATCAGAAAATCTTCGACGTTTCCCGACAAAAAGGGAACACAATGGTCCTGCCGCCGTACACGCACACATAGATAAGAACAAAAAAGCACCCTCGTTGATTAAGACGCAGGGATAAATTCACTACACACCTGTAAAGATGTTGTTTGGTGTACAACGTTTCCGTGGAAGTAGAAAAGGCATATTCACAGGGCATGTTATGGTCCATTGCTATTTATTTTATTTGAAAGTTAATGTAGAGGGCAAGTTTGCCATGCCTTCCATGGCATCTCCCCTAATTCTAAGACGGGCCCCCAACTGGTAGATATTCCATGACTGAAGTTCCATTGTAGTTTTGGCCCACTTAGTGATGCTCCATCTCCAAAGCCTTTATTTTGCAGGATCTTTTCCATGCATGCGCGCACATTTGAGCTTATTTTATGAACAAAAACAAGTGCAAAGCACCGAACTTAGTAAAAGTAAAGCAACTTAAGTTTTATCATGGGATCTCATAATATAGTAGGGTACCCTTTTCACTGTAGTTAATGATTTACCATGCACTAAGAATTAAAAGATAATTACTATGTTCCTCTTAAGTTTCTAGACAACATTTTTTTTTTAAGTGCGTCTTTTTGACTCAGCGTGTGATGGGAAATAACTTTCAACCATACTCTAAACAAACAAATTGAGCTCATAGGAGTTTGGGTTTTTGCGAGAGCTCTATATATATATAAGAAAACCAAAACCCTAACAAATTTTATTAATAATAATAAATTTGAGTGTAATGGTTGTATCTCAAACAAGTACAAATAATAGAATATAAACCTAACTTTTCAAATTTGGCTAAAAAGCCTATATGTCCCTACCACTTAATTGAACAAAAGTCAAATATAAAGTACATCGGTCAATATATATGCTTAACCTATAATTACTTATAATTACATAAGCTTAACTAATATTTACTAAAAATAGTTAGGCATGATTGTGGCAAGGATCTAGGCTGATCCAAGATTCCAACATTTTGAAGTATCTACCCATGATTAACAAGATGATCTACTTGCACATTCTTCTCATGAAAAACATATTACATGGTCACTTATGAAAAGATCATAAATAAGCATCATTGAATAACATACTTTAATTTTTAAGGAGTTTTTCATTTTTTAAGTAAAAATTGAACCAAATAAAACGAATTAGACTCAATGATATTGGGTACTCGATTCCATTGGTGAAATATTTTGAAGCTTACTAACAAAATGTAGGCCTTTTCCTGGATTCAGTTTCACTCAGAAGGTTTAGAGAATACTATACCTCTTGGTATGATCTCGCGAGAGGTTTAGCCTGGCAAAATTGGCCATTGGACCGTAAATTTTCAGAGCCGTACGGCCCTTTCTGCTTATTAAATGTTATGAGCCCATAGGGAACTAGAATGGAAGTCTTGTTTCACCTTTATGGGTCCACAAAAGAAGCACCATCCTCAAAAGACAATCAACCCATAGATTCTCCATCAGGTAACGAATTCATATCAGAATGGATGTAGATATTACTACCCGACAATCTTATCTGAAAAAATAAAATGGAGCTACGTGCCTAGGTCGTGGCTTTGTCGACCGCATCTTAGGCTCTGGATAAACCCCGATGCAGCCCCTATGTCCCGGGTTGCCAAAACAATTTCAATATAGCCATGCAGATGTCTCCTCTACCGCAACACGTTCGGTTGTCTATTGACTCTTATTTGCTTCTTTGTCCCTTCCCCAGAGAACGAAATGAGCAGGAATCTTTTTCTTTTTATAGTGCGTAAAAAAGCATTATTTTTTTGAGAAAGAGACACCTAGGAATTGGATTCGGAAGTAGGAAAATGGTAGATCTGTGCCAGGTAACGGTCTTCCCAGGATGTTCACTCCCAAAATTTAGTACCCTGCAACCTAATCTAAAAGTCTGTACAAGTCATGAGTTGCAGTGATCATGTTATATGATTCTTTCTACTTTTACCTTTATTTCCAATCGAGATGCACCTCCCTATTTCATTATATATGTTCTCTTTAAAAAGTTGGTAAAAGACAGGAACAACTGCTAACAAACAAACAAACAGTAGCAAAGCGGATTAGTGACGGCTTAACTGACTTACCGGCTAATGACTCTGCACTCCACTTGCTTGCGGATGGGTTTTTATAATGAGAAAATTAGCGTCCAAGTCTTCTAATTTCCTCAAGAGTGTCATCATCTTGATCCCTTCCAAACCCACTGTATTAGGTTTTCCCGCCCACAGACAAAGTAGAATAGAAGAAGGAAACTAACAACACCCAGCCCACGGCTTAGAAAATACAAATTAAAAATAAATATTGCATCTGCAAATCCGAAACCATGGACTTTGCCCAACGATTCCAAATTCAATCATACTGTTAAACCTAATCTCAAAGATATCTAGCTTTTGTTGTTTAACTTTAAGATAACGAACTAATATATGGTTAGAAGAATGTTAGATTCGTTTTAATTTGTTTGGTGCTCTTCCTGAAAAATTTCCATGGCATGAATTTGTTCTCAAATCTTTACACAAAATTTCTCCGGTCCTACTTACTCCCCGATCTGAAATTGAACTTTTTCCTCAATTCCGAAAATAGAAAAATAAAAGTCATTCCCGGATTCCTTCCCGAGTCAACTCAGTGAGTCGAATCAAGAATCGTCGGCCTTGGACATAACGGAGAGGCGGCTCGGTCTCGGCTGGAACGCGGCTCGACGGCGCTGCTGGTGGGAGGACGGCCTGATCAGAGCCGACAAAGCTCTCTTCACTAAG
Organism: Casuarina cunninghamiana; assembly: GCA_028551485.1. NCBI lineage: Eukaryota > Viridiplantae > Streptophyta > Magnoliopsida > Fagales > Casuarinaceae > Casuarina > Casuarina cunninghamiana. The sequence goes on from CM052364.1 coordinate 2,636,754, forward strand.
TCGCCACCCTCCACTCCTCCGATCCTGACCAGTGAATTCGTCATCGCTGACCTCCGGAGACTCAGGTGATATGACGCCGTTTTCTGCTGATGGCCGTGGTCGCTGCCACGCGATGCCGAAGCGGACGCCGAGGCCTTGTGCAGGGAGCACCGAAACGAGCCCGGATGCGTCGTAGGCGAACACGTACACGCCTTCTTCTTGTTGGATGACACCGCATTCTTGCTCCCCTGCTTGGAGACGGAAATCGAAGAGCGTCCCGGAGAGGTCGCCCGCTCGATCGAGAAACGCACAGACGGCGACGGCGATGGCGAAGGTAACGGCGAAGGAGAGCACGTACGACCTCCGTGAAAGTTCACCGGCGTAGAGGAGCGCGTGAAAAACGTAGATGATCGGGAGGCGAATGTCGAGCTTGACGAAGCGAACGCCGACGAGCTACTGGTCCTCGTTGGCAACGATCTGTGATGAGAGTGAAAATCTTCACTGTAATATCTTGTTCTTGGAGACGAAGCCATTCTTGCACCACTCTGAGAGAGAGAGACAGAGAAAGAGAGGGCTTCTGTGGCTTCTTTTTGAGGTCTTTGATTACGAATAAACTCTGTTCGGCTCATTGGTTCGGCAAACCTAGAGAAGGCCAAGCAGGGGCATATAAAGGGCCAGGGGAAGTTGGGCTAGTTGTAATTTCGGGGTGGTTTCGAGGGTGGGTTTATATTTTGAATTTCAGAATCTGTGGATAAAGCCGCTGAAATCGGACACCGATTAGGGTTTCCACCTTTCCAGTGGGTCCCAGAAGAGCGAATCTGCGTGCTGAGTAGAGTTTCCATCACGCGCGCTTTCTGGATTGTGCTTTTGATATCGATATCAGTCAAAAGGAGATTCTTGCGAGTCAAGTAACAATGCTAAGCAGTGTTGTTAACTGCACGCGCTGATTCTGTGCTTGGGGTTGAGTTTTGTTTCGAAGTTGAAACAGCTCCGAAATTGGCGCGTTTAATTAAGAAGCTGCTACGTGTGGGGTTGATGCGGGGGCAGTGGGAGCCGTTTCCTAGTCCCAATCAATGACTCATTCTCTTGAAAAATAAAAAAATATGTTAATCTTTTGATGATTTAGGAAATTAAAATAATATTCTTTTTATTGTACCATATATGAATAATCGAGTTTGTTTTACTTTATTATGAACTGTAATACAGGTCAGGATAAAACATTTTTTTAATTAAAAAAAATGCGGGGTCCCAAACACCCAAATAACCAACTATTGGATATTGGTTAAATTCTTAAGTCCAACTGCAAATACAGATGTGTAAGCGCTACCTGCAGCAGGTATGACCAAATCTGTTCATTACCTTAACTCAAAAGGAAAAACGACCAAAAAAGATCAAAAAAATAAAAATAAAAGAGGGAGAGATCTAGAGGCACAAATTCATCTTGCAGCATGAACTTATATTTACCGTGATTATAGCTCAACTGGAAAAAGAGATCCTGCATTTTCCACAAAACAATTTAACGACAATCACAAACAACAGGCTAACAAGACAACAAGACATTTAATACTTCACTGATGCATAACATAATGCTGCGTGGTGACAACACAAATCGACCTCGTATACATTTGACTAAGGCAGCATTTTCCACCCAACACTCGCTTATGTTACAAACATCCTTAAGACTACTATACTGTGGAACATCCAGGAACTAGGCCAAAACATGAGTATTGAAGTTGAAAATCTTCGACAACACGGCTGCGTCTGCGTCCCTTGAAAAACAGGAAACTGTTCATCCAAGTCATCAGAACTGAAGCAGCCGAACCAAATTCTAGCATCAAGGTTGTTACAGGATTTTTTGCAAATAACAGCCTCGTATGATCATGCTGCGCTCAAACAGTTCTCCCATGTCCCATATTTTGAGCTGAAACTACCTCCGCCACTCTGCTGTGCATGCTCAGAAATAACTGTTCGAGCACAGACATCCCATGTCCTAGCTATTTGCTTAAGCGACATAGGCTGCGAAAGGCTTCGTAGAGATATGCTAAACCTCGACTTCGCTTTTACTGAAAGATCTTCATACTCCTTACTGTCACAGCAGAATATCACACCCGACTTTCTGTGTCAGACGTTATGAATTTCCTAAACCCAGATATCTCCCTACTTACTACAATGCATGGCAGAAAATCTCCCAACTTTGGGGACAAGAGAGAGAATTACAGGACTAACATTCGAATCATCAGACTGAGAAAAGTTGAGCTATTTCATTAGCAATTTCGTTAGAATGAGCCTGCTCCATCCAACAAGTATAGTTTCCATATGGCATTATAGCTAATGCAGAACTTTGACTAATGCATTACCACAAATATCTAAATAAGGCATACTTATCGTTTACCCACTCCAGGTCACATGATTCAATGAAGTGCAAACCAACCCCTTTACAAGAATGATATCAAGAGCCAATTAGAAACTATTGGCATAGGTCACCCTCATATTCTAAACAAAGTCAAGAATTATATGAGAATTCTTTGACTAGATCCTACCCAAAACAAAAATCAATTATAGCATGTGGATGCCCTGCCTTAAATAATTTAACCATTAAGAGTTTTTCTGTTTTACTTTAAGGAAAAGCTTTCAGAAACTTGCATAGGATATACAAGAGCTAAATCATTTATGTAAACAAGATTCATATTCAATTTAAAATCCTAAGACATTAAGTAGTGAAGTTCATTATCTTATAAACAAAATTTTTAATATATTACTTAAATTTATTACTCACATCTTAATATCATATGAAGGTCTAAATTATTGTTAGTTTAGTAAATAAGTTAGTAAGGACCATTCACCATTAGGTTGAAAGTTTGACATCAAGTGAATATGTGAGATTTTGTCATAACGATTGTCAAAGAAGTGAAAGTCTATTCCATTAGACCTGAGAAATACAGCATATAAAAGAAAAGCACAGTACACAATGGAAATCACCTGACTTCAACCGGGAACTTGTCCAAGAGTATGGGCGAGCAATTTGGATAATTTGACGGAACAAGCAATCTTAGAGGCTGGATTGGTGACTGCATAGCAGTGAAGCATATATAAATACTAAGAAGAGATTTGCACAGTAAAAGGACACATTCCAAGGTCGGAAAGCCCACCATTTGAGCAGTAGAATATTGGGATTTCAAATTTGGACTCAGAGCCACAGCAATAAAAGAGCACTTGACAATGGTGCCGTCACCCCCTTCAGCAGCAGCTGTTGGATCGACATCTTCATCGCTGATATCAACAACTGTGTCTATAAGTCCTTGATTGATCTCCCTTATTTCTTCCAAAAGCGCATGATTAACCTGCAACAGTTGCCACTCAGTGTTTATTCTGTGGAACCTCATGTGGGCTTTCTGACCGTAAAATTGAAAATGTACCATAAAGGGAAATCAGCATACAGATATTCTTGACTATCAGTTACCATGGTTTACTACCATCCTACTGAAGTGTGGTTCAAGAGTTGATTTGGAATGGCAAAAATTGACTGTCACGGGTGCCAATGAGCAAAACCTCAGTAATTTTAATTTTTAAGCATGCAACTTTACATAATGTTACAAAGTATATAAGTTGGAACCACAAATTCTAGATACCATTAGGACCTCCTCCACTAGTTAAGACAAGTACAACTCAAGTGTATTCCTACAACATCTACTGGGGGAAACTCTTTACGTGAACAACTTGGATGGTTGATTTTTTTTTTTTTTTTTTTAATTTTAAAAGTAATCAACCTCTAATTGAAGCAAACCTGATTTTAAACAACTTGCATAAACCTTTCTATACAATCCAAGCTGTTCAGACCGATAGGTAGGGCAACCAAACTAACATCAAATTTGTGGAATGGTAGTGGAACAATCAATAATCATTTTATGTATACGAAACTGACAAAAGGCCAAGCACCAGAGATGTCACTCCATGCAGTGCTTACAAATAATCAATATAAATGCAGTACACAAAGCATAAACTAAGCACTAACATATTCATAGTGGACTTCTAAACAATCACCCAAGTTCTTGATTTTTAAATACACTACTGTACGAAGTCAGCATTAATCAATTTCATACTTTTAAGAGGTGCAAATATAAAACAAGCTGCTTTACTCTCCCAAAATATCCACCTCTATTTATACTGTCTATGTATGTAGACACATGCATAAAATGCTCCAAGGAGTTATATGCCTCATCCTTTGTTATAATTAGGTGCTCAAGCCATGAAAGTGTAAGCATGGATTCTGCCAAATTTCCATCCAAGGTGCCCCTTACAAACATCTTTTTAAAACTATAGTCAACAACTAGCATTCCTCTTGAAGAATACACTGCAAGCAGAGTTTATACCTCAATCCGAGGCCTTTTGATGCCAGAAGTGGCAGTTGACTCCAAGTCAGATGTCTCTGAACCCATAACCTGTTTGAAACTGTCATTCATACTGCCACCTGACGAAACAACATTTAAGGGCATGGCACTTGTGTAGCGCCTCATTTTCCTTGTCCCGCTGTTTCCATCCTGGGTAATAAAATTTCTTGCTTGAAGGCGACACTTTGTCATGGCAACCAAATCCTCACCAACAGCGGCCTTGGATCCATTTCCTGGTGCTGACCCTGCTATTCTATCACTCATGCTGACAACTGAACCAATGTCACTAACAGAGGCACTCAATGCTTTAGGTGACATTGACTTTACCTGGAATTTAAAATCATGATTGTTTTAACACAACCAAGATGAAAGAAACCAAAAAGACAGAAGAAACTGCTGTACAAAGTTTTGCCCATTCTGTGCTGTGAAAAATATTTAAGCGCCAAAAATCACATGAATGGAAAAAAAACTAACCACTTTAGTTAAACGTTCCAGAGGCTGCTCTGTGATGCTCGACTTTCCAGATATGTTCAACAAAGCATTACCATGACTGCCTTCAGGAGCCGTAAACTCAGCAAGCAAAGGAGAGGCTGATATCCCAGGTGTGCCAATTGCAAGTGATGGAGCTGGTGCACCCACACTGCTTGCCTGCTGATGTCCAATATTTCCAGCAATTGAGAGCGGGGAAACACCAGCAATAGGTTTCTCAGAATCCCCTGGCATAGGAGAAGGAGCCAAAGGAGTAGACGGAGACGGGACGACAAAAGGTGAATTTACAGTTTGCAGTGGTGTTCCAGCTTTTGTGAGAGATGATGCATTTTGTTGGTCAACCTGTGGAGAAGAGTGTTGTGGAATCTGCGGTGATGCAGCCTGATGGAGTTGCGGTGAAGAATTAGGAAATGAAGTTCCGGGTTTTAACTGTTGATGGGAATAACTAGAACGCTGCCCAGCTGCTGAGAGATGTTGTGGAAAGACACCAGGCTTAACACCCAGCCCCGGTCTCATTTTCAGGTCACTTACATCACTGATTTGATGAAGTTGTGGCATTTGATGTGTCTGCAATTGTGCACCCAGCTGCTGCTTTGGTTGTTGATGCAACTGTTGCTGCTGTTGCTGTTGGTGCTGTTGTTGGTGCTGCTGTTGCATCATCTGCTTCTGAATAAGTTGTTGCTGCATCTGGCGCTGCTGTTGCATCTGTTGTTGTTTGAATTGTTGTGACTGTAGCATTTGCTGCTCCTGTTGTTGTTTTATCTGCTGCTGCTGAAGCATATTGGGATTTGATGGAATAGGATTGACATTTTGCTGGAGCACATTTACCCCAGACTGTGATGACAAGGTGTTGGGATTTGTCTGTTGAGTGGCATTCACAGAATTCTGTTGTATAGATCCCATAGCCACCTGCTGCAAGGAACCCAGTGCATTTCCTTGGCCTGAGTCCAAATTAGAACCAGACTGCAGTGAGTTCATCATGTTTTGCTGTGGCACTGACACCCCAGACAAAGAAGACATAGAGTTGTGCTGCAAGTTTGTCATATTGTTCTGCTGCATAGTTGCTACAGAACCTTGTAAGTTCATTGATGACAACTGGGGATTCATTTGATTATCATGAGACTGAATGTGATTAATTTGGGATTGTGGCTGCTGCATGGAGTGCATATGTTGCGGGGGCAGCTGCCCTTGCTGCAATGATGACACAGGCTTCCTTGGCCTACTTGTGGTTATAAAATGCAATATCTGCTTCTCATAAGATCCCAGCTTCTCCTTGATATTGAGTGATATATTACTCTTAGAAACCCCTAAGAATGTTATAACGCGCTCCAACATGGTCTTAAATTGTTTCAGCCTATCGAGCTGCTCTAATTTTGGTTGTTGTGGAAGAGAATCATGCTGGGAAAAAGAATACCACAATTAGTAAGATTGAAACACGGACTGAAGGGTAAACTCAGTAAATGAATTGCACAATAATATGTTTCAATTTTAAAATACCTGCTGCAATTTGGTAGCAATTTTCTGGTACATTTCATTTAATTCAGGTAGGTACATCTCCTTCATGACTTTGATCTGCAATAAATTTGCAACATAGAGTTTCAAATTCTTCACTTCTTTTTGGTGTGATATCATATATAGGGAATCTACTACATATATACATTTGTGGAGAATATATCACCGGAAACTAGCTGTATACATAAATAGAAAGATCAAGCTGCTTTTTTAGTTAACAAGATATATTCCAATTTTCTTGAGACATTACACCAACAATAATGTAATGTGAACCGACACCTGACCAACAACAATATCTTTTCCATTGACATCATGTATCAGGCTATGAGGAAATGCACAAACAATAATCTTTGGTTGTTCACTTTATTTATGCTGTTGCGTCCACATCATCTTTAAAAAGAAAAATCTAACTAAATCTGACCAAATTATCTTCCCAGGATAAAGGTAGCGCTTTATCTTTTTGTCTACTCACATCTATCTAGCTAGGCACTCCCACCTGAAATCTCCCAGCTGAGAGGAAATAGCCTCTGATTAATACGACATCTCCTTTCCTTCACATCTTTTTGAGTCTAGTAACTCCTTTTCAACATAAAAGTTCCACCAAATGCCCTCTTACATTTTATGATCTTCTCAAAGCTGAACACCACCTTTAATAATCAAAAGGTATTGAGAAAATATAATACTCTCCACCTATCCCTCCCTCCCTGTCTCTAAACAAACACACAAACAACTATATATAGTGATGATTTACACATCTTCAATGCTTGTGTTACATTCTTTGACAAGAGGCTAATCTTTTGTGAATACTTTAAACAACTAACAACCAAAACTGGCCCAACTTTCAACCGGGTTTTACATTGGAGCCTAACAAGGTTGTCTTGCTAACTGTAACTAGCATCATAAACTACCATCCTCTAATTTTATTGTCATTTGCACATGTGCAGCACCATTATTCTTACTAATGCAGTACATCATTTTTGCATCCGAATAAAGAGTATCCAGAGCCTTTATCTTCATTTTTTTTTTTTTTTTTTAAAGTATGGTCAGAAGTAGTTTTTTGTCAAAGCTAAAAATTCCATTGAGCTTCAACAATTTCCTTTTTTCAACAATTTTCTCTTGAAGAAGATGAAGAATTACTTGAAGGAGAGTTCATAGTCTCTTCTCACTAAGATAATTCCTCAAATCACATAAATTTTTGGAAGCTTTACTTTCTATTTCAAATTCCATGTATGCTGAGAATTTTTATGTCCTGGTTTTCAGCAACCATCGTCCATTGTAATTAAGCCTAAATTTCACCCAGACCTTAATGCAACAACCCCTAAAAAGAAGTTTTTCATCCAAAAATATATAACTGAGTTTCATAAGTCATGCCATATTACCTTTTGATAAACTTCCTCTTGCCAATCACCTCCATTTGTATGTCCCGTTTGAGCTGTGGAATCTAGAGATGCTACGAACATGCAGACATGTTAAACCACATACATGAACAGCTACTTACAAGGAAAGGTTATTTAAAGAAGGCCAACTAAGAAAGATTGGCACTACTGAAAAAGACAAATGACATTGCATGATATCAAGATCTTCAATGTGAAATATAATGTCTAGATAAAATAATAACCGCAAAAACATGCCAAGTCAAGATGGGCATGCCCTCAACAGCTTAGATATTATTTAAGACTCCCCACGTAGTCTCAACAGATTCACTACACATCTCTCATTAAACAAAAACTTCCTCGTAGGCCTTCTAGCTTGCTTGTTTGCACTCTAGAGTTCAATATAATCAATTTTATTGCTAAGGTGGGTTAGTAATTTGATCTGTCATTCTTTTAAGTACTGAAGAAATCAAGTTGGGATAAGGATGGAACTTGACCTCTCAGTTGGCATGTCCCAACACAACCTTGGAGAAATAAGACCAAGCAAGTAAAATTAAATTGAGGATTAGTCCATCAGAGGGTTGATGAAATGAAATTGACAATCAGCACAATCTATTAATTACACTTGCTATGGTAGATTACAAAGTCCAATCAGCACCATAGCTTATTATTTCTGAGGTTCTATTACCAAAACGTCCAAAAAATGGAAAAACACACTTGCAGTGTGCCTTTTAGTCTCTCTGGATGCCCTTGGACCCAGAAAAATTTTGAAACAAGAAATCAGATCTGGTTAGCCAACAAGCCAGAATCAGAAAATTGACATGATCAAATATATATGTGCACAGTTAACCAATTACCCAATGCAAAACAACTGTAGGAAGAAGACTTTCTGACACATATGCTTTGCATTCTAAAAACAATGTTTCGTATCTATTATAGACCCTCGACCATACAAAGCAAACAAGAAACTGAATAAAGCAGTGGTAGCCCGAGAAATGTCTAAGGATTAGATCTCTAAATAAATAACGGTCATTTATCAAGCTGTAATGGATTTATATATGGTGACAAGACCATTACAGAATTCATTCACTTAATAAAGCACCGGTAACTAAGGGGCTGCCAGAGGTTAGAGAAAAATAACTGCAAATGTGGTAATGGGTAGTATGATGAAAGTGGTAACAAGTGTAGCACTAATTATGATTTAGTAACAATGAAGTGGTGGTGGAGGTGGAGGTGGAGATCACCCATGGCTAAAAGTATGGGATGATTGTGGTGTACCAATAAGAGAGACATTGATGACACAACTTGAGGAACTGCAGGTAATTAAAAAAGGCAGCTGGTAAAGTGGTTCTAACAGAGGCCAGTGATATCCTCACTACGAACTTAGGTCTTTCACCCAGACATTAAATTTAAAAACATGCATGTTCTCTTAAGCAGCATAAAATATATGCATCCTTCAATCATTCCCAAGCTCCTAAAAGTATCTACAGAAGAAAGTTATATTTCAAGCCATGCATCTACTAAACAAATGCAAATTCGCATTTAGAAAAAAATTAAGAAAAAATAGAAAATTCAACAACAATGCATTAAAACATAAACCAGAAACATATATATACTTTCAGGATGATATGTAAAAATAAACAGAAGCATGATCTGGAAACAGGGAAGAAAGCTGTATGGTAGCAATGACATACTCGATGATGTCTCTGGAAGAGGTCTTTGATATAGTTGCTTTGGCTGATCAATTAAATTCTGTGGTTGAAGCAAGGAACCTGATGCTTGACCTGACCCTTGAAGCCTTTGCTGCATATCCCTTTGTAATGAATTTGATTGCTGTTGCAAGCCCAACTGCTGTTGTAACTGTGAAGGTTGCGACTGAATCTGAGACATTAATTGCTGCTGCTGCTGTTGTTGTGGCTGTACCTGTAATTGTGATGGCTGCCCTTGACTTGATAGCAAACTGGAGGCATTCTGCTGGGATTGCTGCTGTACTGGAACCTTGGACTGTTGAAGCATGTGTACAGGATGCTGAGCAGTTTGCATTATTGAGTTAACAGACTGAGTTCCCAGCAACTGTTGCTGCTGCTGCTGCTGTAGCCCAGAAACATTGGTTTGAGAACCCAACTGTGTCTGATGCACGTTAGAGAGGTTATTTTGCTGAGCCATTAACTGCTGCTGCTGCTGTTGTTGTTGTTGCTGCTGCTGCTGCTGCATGTTTTGAAGATTGTTCTGCTGACCAAGCAGCCTCTGTTGTTGCTGTTGCATGTCCCCAACGCTGTTCTGTTGTACAATTAATTGGTTCTGTTGCATATTTGCAGCGTTTGATGGTTGCCCTATCAGCTGCTGCTGCTGCGGAGGCAATATTGGCTGCTGCTGCATTGGTGTTTGCTGTTGATGAATAACAGCAGCCTGTTGTGGCTGTTGTGGCTGCCTAAGAACTGATTGAGGATGCTGCTGAAGCATGGACTGTGTTGCTTGTTGAATGCATGACTGCTGATTCTGCTGAAGACCAGAGAGAGGAGAAGATTGCATCACAGAAGGCTGCATGACAGATGATGTTTGCATGACTGATTGCTGAGAAGATTGCAACTGAGTGGATTGTAACATATTTTGCTGCTGCTGTTGCTGCTGTTGCTGCTGCTGCTGCTGCTGCTGCTGCTGCTGCTGCTGCTGCTGTTGCTGCTGCTGCTGTTGCTGCTGCTGCTGCTGCTGTTGTTGCTGCTGCTGCTGCTGATGTTGGATGTGAGATTGCATGAGTGAGTGTGGGTTGCTTCCTTGTTGAAACTTCGTCTTTATAAGATGTTGCTGTAACTGCTGGTGGTGGTAGAGATACTGCGAATTTTGTGACTGTTGTTGCTGCAGGGGAACGGCTTGCTGCCTTCCTTGCATTTGTCGTTGATTGCTTGCAAACATATTGGAAGCCACCCCTTGCCCCATTGCATTCCCTACCGAGTTCTGTGAAGTGCCAGACATGTTCTGCACATTAGTATTCTGGCCAACAACATTCGGCATTGAAGTCTGGTTTAAACCAGAGACAGAAGGTAGGGAAGATGGTAGACTGGCACTGGTTTGTACTCCAGCAGATGCAATGCTATTCTGAATATTCTGGGACATCAGTTGTTGGCGTGCTTGAGAATTAGCTGACAATGACATAGGAAGTGACTGCCCTTGGTTGGGGAGTTGGGATGTCAAACCCATCAATCCTATTCAATAAGAAACAGCAAAAACAGACACCAAATTAGAGAAACAAATGTCAAAGGAAATAAAGGGTTTTGGGGTCATTCAGCAACTCACTTCTTTTCCAAAAGCAAATGACAAGGAACAAGAATCATATCCCAATATTCAACAACTCATTTCTCTATGCTACCGTGTTTAGAGGATACAGCTATCCAACAAATGCAACACATACATTTTCAACTCCAACCAGAAACCTTCTCCCTATATCCCCACCAATAAAATATTGACAACATAACTTTCAGGATTTGGAGGAAATTTAAGCCCTTTTTAGACCAATGGGATGAATTGAATCCTTGTTCACAAAAACACACTCAAGCATATGCGTACATTTATTTCCATCCATATATGTACCAACAAAATCGATGTATGTACATACATCTATGTTATGCATATCTGTACATATTGCCATATCGATATGTCTGTACATATTGTCTAAATACTAATGAAATACCCATTTAAAATTATAAAAAAGCATGAAATTAGGGGTGCAACAAGAGTAGTACCGAATATGTAAATAAAATCATGCCCAACAATATTCCTACCTGACTCTGTGGGCTTATTGCTACTCCCAATAGGGTTTGACGGCAAAGAATTTCCCATGGAATTCTGAGACTTAGTTTCCATTGTCAACATCTTCAGAGATATTTTTCGTAAATAATCTGACTGAAATTACAGATAATAAAAAGAATTAAATTCTTATGGCACAATAGGATGGAAAAGAAGGGAAAAGAAAGAAAATACCATCCTTATACTCATTTTGCAAATATACATAAATGCAAATGTACATATATGTAACAGGGAAACACAATCCAGAAGCAGAAACACATCAGAAATATAATAGGAGCATTATGATGTAGTACCTGGCTGACAGCAGCAGTATAAATCTTCTCCTCAAACCTTTTGGCTATTTTCCCGAGTTCATGTAATCCCTCTGGACCAGAAACAGGAAGATGCCTCTTCAGCGTATCCATTCTATAAGCATAAAACATACTCTTAATAAATACTGGCAGACAAAGATTGAAATTGGAAATGATGCTGATTGTGCAGCACTTAAGTCACAAAAATGTCGAGAGAAACTGCAAAAGTAGACACCATTTCGTGTAATTTAGCATGAATATAGAACATCAGAATTTCTCTGGAAAAAGAAAATAGCAGCAGGAGCAGCACATGATTGTTTAAGCTTCACCATCTAGAAGCCACAAGCTGGGAACTCCAACAAACATTATTCCAACTTCCCTTTTCAGTTAAAACGAGGAGAGAAGAGCTGTTGGGGGAGGTTTGGTAAAAAGCATTGTAGCAACTCAAATTATACGTATAAACTATTTGACAAAGCCAAAAAACTTATATACCACTAAAATTCAGTACACATCCCACGAAGAACCAAGATGAGCTTTTTTTGGGGAACTCTGGGTAAGTTAGCTAGAGAGTTCAGTGGCCCAATCATCAGCAACATGATAACACACCTCACCTTCAAATAATAGACCCCCGGGTGTTATTGAAAGAATTCTAGTCCTGATGATTAGGTAGCAGAAAACGTCTCTGGTTTCTATTATGTTATATGGTACAAGACAGTGTGATTCAAACTCTGGCACTAACACATCTTATTTCTACATGGTTATCCATTTGCCTTACTAATATAGTCATATTTTTCATCCCTATACTTTGTGGATGCATTTGAGAAAACCTTCAAAGGATTTTCTCCCCAAGAACATTCATCTTTTTGACTTCATGTGAGAAGCATCTCCCCTTGACTAAGTCAATTTCCCAGTCACTCTTCTTGCTTTTGAACTTTTCAATTGATACCCACAGGACACTAACTATGTCCCCGGTCAGAGTTCGAATCCCCCTCTCCCTCCCCGTGTGTGTGAGTATTACAAATAAAAAAAAAAAAAAGATACTGATAGAACTAAAAACCAAGCATCTGCTAAATCGTTCTACATTTAGTAAAGTAAACACCAAAACCTCAAGCATACCGCATGCCTTTCCTTTAAAAGATATGTACATACATTGTTTATGGCATAAATGGCTGCTGCAAGAACACATTCGAACAAGCCAACTAGAGTCCAACCGGCATGCCAGGCAGGACCCAAACAGCAACGTTTATAACCAGTAAAGCACCTTAGCTCAAGTCACAAAAAGCATTCAAAACGATAAAGTCAAAGTTGGGGAATGGGACCCAAAGCATAAAAGAGGAAAGCAAGGGATAAAGTAATTCTAATCAGTTTGAGAGCTCAAATGTACTTGGAACTGTATAAAGCGGGATACAAGGAATCCTAAAGCTAGTGATTACGAACAATCTCAGGTTCTAACCACAAATAAATCCCAAACTCCCGAATCAAGCACAATCCTAAACTGTATTTATGTGTATCTATGTGGGTGTCTGTGCGTCTGTACGTTTACATGAGACGTATATCTGCGCATATATTCATTTGATGATAGGAAAAGAAGAAACAGAGAGTGAAAGAGAGGGGATCACATTTTGTTTACAATCCTTGAACGAGAATCAGGCTGCAATTGGTTCCTCCAATCTCCGGCATCGAGGTTGGGTTCTCCTCCCACTCCGCCGCCTCCTGTGCCGCCTACGGGGCCTTGACTCGGAGTCGGCCTCCAATTATTGTTGTCCATCGAATTTATCCAAATAACTTCACTTTACAAGCCAATTCAACGCAAGATTCCAGCTCCGACGACTTCTAACTTAAATCGCCCAAACTAGAAAAAGCAACTAAACATAAATATTTGGATTCTTCGCAGTGCGAATCCGGAACCTGAGAGAGAGAGAGAGAGAGAGAGAGAGAGAGAGAGAGCGCTGATGATCGGAGCTCGGGATGAAGTTAAATTAGGAAAAGAGAATGTGCGGTTTTCTTCTAGGTAAGGTCTTTCCACGTACGGATTCTTTGTAAGAAAGCCTCTGGCCGGAGCCTTGAGAAAGAATCTGTTGTTAGGGTCTGTTTGGCAGAAGGGAAAGAATGAACTCTTTTATCTCACCGAAGTATAAATCTCAGCATTTTTTTTCTTTTCTTTTTAATATTATAAACTTTTCATTTCATAGGAGAACCATTCAAACCTTTCGTTTGACGGTTAGCCAAAAATATTATTACGCAAACTAAATTAACCGACTTGGTCCAATTTTAGCACATGTTTTCGATTTACTTGGTTTTTTTTTTTCCTTAACAAATAATTAATTAAAACTTTTTATGACCCAAAACCTCTTCAAATAAACTCAACAAAATGGCTTAAACTAAAAAGAAGTCGCCTGCCTAAAGTACTATTAAGTCGTTTAAAAATTTAGTTAAAGGAATTTAAATCCAAAATACATTTCAAAATCTTCTAGACCCTCCTTATTGTTTGGACTACGCTTTAAAATGACTAAATAATATTTATTTTTCAAAATACAGTTGTGGTAATAATAAGGTTACGCCCATCAGTTTATCCCCTGCCGCCATAGGCTTAGTCCGAAAATATTTCAATCCTTCTTTACATTAATAAATGACTTGCTTTCTCTAAAAAGGAAAAAAAAAAAAATACAAGGAGCTTTTCTTTTTACAATAATGTGCTTGAATTTTGACTAACAAAAATACAAATAAAAATAGGAGAACTTTATGGGTACCTGGTCCTTCTTCCCCCCCTTTTTTTTTTCCTGATTGTTTAATTTGGTTTTATTGAAAATGCTCTATACTTAAAAAAAAAAATATTCTCCTAAGTCTTTATTGAAGTTAGGAAGTTCAGTTTTTAGGTACAAATATATTGTCAAAAGTTATCAAATAAATTTTTATAACAAATAATATCTTTTCATATATATATTAACAATTTCATTGGTTTCATTTTTTCATGATCTTTATTAATTATAAATTCAACTTGAATGATGAAAAATTGTTTGGCATTTTTTCTTTTCATTTTTCTTATTTTACCCTGTGAGATTTAAATGTTTCATTTTTTTTATTTGCGTTTCTTGTTGAAAGCACTTGTAAGTAAAATAAAATAAAAATACTATGGTATTTAGAATATTTAGACTATAAATCACATTATACAATCGAAATATCTGAAATTAATAATGTGTTTCGACTACGCAAGATATGTTACATTGTGTTAATTTATACATTAATCCTAGTATGAATAGTAGTGGGATAAGATTATAAAGTTATTCCAACTCTTCACGTTCACCATATTAGAAATATTAAATTACTTTAAAATTACTTTAACCACATTGGATTATTTTCTTCGGATATTCATTATTTTCTCTTGAAAGAAAAACACAATGTATCATTTTTCACTCCTTAATATATTTAGCCTTCTAATAAGATTTACTTCAATGTAATAAATGTCATTTTTCTGATCAATTAAGTTAAGACAAGTACAACTCAAGCGTATACCTACAATGTCTATTGTGCCAAGCTCTTTACATGCACAACTTGGATAGTTGATTTTTTAAAGTAATCAGCTCTTAATTGAAGCAAACCTGATTTTAACCAACTTGCACAAACCTTTCTACCATGAAAGTTGGTCAGGCCAAAACGTAGGCAGTTGAGCCAACATCAAACATATGAAAAGCTAGTAGACAATCAGTATAGATGCAGAACCCAAAACATAAACTATGCACCAACATATTTATAGGTGACCTCTAAACAATCACCAAAGTTCTAGATGTTTAAATACACTACCGTACCAAGTCAACACTAACCAAAGGTGTGCTTGAAATTTTGAGTGTTAGAAAAATTGGTTGGAACTGTTAAGGATCGTTTGATCCCTTTGTGATGATAGAAGGGATTTCTAATTGCTTGGCTGGAGGAAGAAGGACGTAGATGATTGGCAGTGAAACACTTAATCTGCGTGCAATTTCTCTATGTCCACCTTTATCTCTATTTACTTGTGTTGATATTCCTGTTGCCAACCGGACTGATGCCACCAATATTCACACTCAATAACCAATCTAAAAGCATAAACTAATTCAAAAGACAGCAAACTACTAATTGAAATTCCACAAACCAATGTGGGTTTGCCATTAGCTTTACAGAATCTGCGAAGATGCAGCCTGAAGGAGTTGGGGTGAAGAAATAGGAGATAAAGTTCCGGGTTTTAGGGGTAGATGGGAATAAGTAGAGCGCTGCCGCTTTGGGTTGATGCAACTGCCGCTGTTGTTGCAGGAGGGGCATAGCTTGCTGCCTTCCTTGCATTTGTCGTTGATTGCTTGCAAACATATTGGAAGGCACCCCTTGCCCCATTGCATTCCCTACTGAGTTCTGTGAAGTGCCAGATATATGCTGCGCGTCAGGTAAAAGAAAACGTCTCTAGTTTTTAGTATGTTATGTGGTACTAGACATTGGTGTCCAAACTCCAGCATTAGCACAACTTGTTTTTACACAATAATCTATTTGCTTTACTAGTATAGTCATATTTTTCATCCCTATACTTGTAGATGCATTTGAGAAAACCTTCCCAAGGATTTCTCCCCAAGAACATTCATCTCTTTCACTTCATGTGAGAAGCATCCCCACTTGAAGAAGTCAATTTCCCAATCACCTATTGCTTTGAAGTTCTCAATCAGTACCCACAGGCAACTAGATTAACCGTCTCCCCATCTAAGATGACACCACATACGTTGACAGGAGTTGCACCATTTCAAGGTTAAAATGTTCACATACAAATCAAGCTTGTTAAATGTCAAAGATGCACGGACGTTCCAAAGCGTACATGTGTTTGCACATTCATATATACATAAACAATGAAGCCTGCATTAGATTCAGTATTTTTCCGTCATAATGCCAGATTTAAACAACCAAACATCTGCTTAATCGTTCTACATTTAGCACAGCAAACACCAAAATCTCAAGCATACCATATGCCTTGGTATATGACATAATGGTATTGCAAGAACACATTCTAACAAGCTAACTAGAGTTCAACCGGCATACAAGGCAAGACCCAAACAGCAATGTTTATAACCAGAAAAGAACCTTAGATCAAGTCACAAAAAGCATTCAAAATGATGAAGTCAAAGTTGGTCAATGGGACCCAAGGAAAAAAAGAGGAAAGCAAAGGATTTGAGAGCTCAGGTGTACTTGCAGCTGTATAACACAGCATACACGGAACCCTACAGATAGCAGTTATAAACAATCTCCAGTTCAGTTCACAAAACGAATCCTTAATCAAGCACAATCCTAAACAATGTTATGTGTGTCTATGTGGGCATCTGCATGTCTGTGCGAATATCTGTATAAGACATTTATTCATTCATTTGATGACAAGAAAAGAAGAAACACACACACACACACACACACAGAAAGAGAGAGAGAGAGAGAGAGAGAGAGAGGATCACATTTTGTTGACAATTCTTGAACAAGAATCGGGCTGCTATTGGTTCCTCCAATCTCCGGAATCAAGGTTGGGTTCTCTTCCCACTCCCCCGCCTCCTGAATATAAGTCCTTTTTAGACCAATGGGATGAATTGAATCCTTGTTCACAAAAACACACTCAAGCATATGCGTACATTTATTTCAGTCCATATATGTACCAACAAAATCAGAGTGTGTATGACATACATCTATGTTATATATATCTGTACATATTGCCATATCGATATGTCTGCACATATTGTCTAAATATTAATGAAATATCCATTTACCACTAGAAAAAGTATGAAATTAGAAGCGCAACAAGAGTAGTACCAAATATGTAAATAAAATCATGCACAACAATATTCCTACCTGACTCTGGGGGCTCATTGCTACTACCAGTAGGGATTGACGGCAAAGAATTGGCCATAGGATTCTGAGA
The DNA here is from genome assembly GCA_028551485.1 of Casuarina cunninghamiana. NCBI lineage: Eukaryota > Viridiplantae > Streptophyta > Magnoliopsida > Fagales > Casuarinaceae > Casuarina > Casuarina cunninghamiana. Next base: position 2,654,503 of record CM052364.1, read on the forward strand.
CTTAGTTTCCATTGTCAACATCTTCAGAGATATTTTTCGTAGATAATCTGACTGAAATTACAGATAAATAAAAAGAAATAAAATCTCATAGTACAATAGGATGGAAAAGAAGGGAAAAGAAAGAAAATACCATCCTTATACTCATTTTGCAAATATACATAAATACAAATGTACATATATGTAACAGGGAAACACAATCCAGAAGCAGAAACACATCAGAAATATAATAGGACCATTATGGTACTAACCTGGCTTACAGCAGTAGTATAAATCTTCTCCTCAAACCTTATGGCTATATTCCTGAGTTCATGTAATCCCTCTTGACCAGAAACAGGAAGATGCCTCTTCAGCGTATCCATTCTATAAGCATAAAACATACTCTTAATAAATACTGGCACACAGAGATTGAAATTGGAAATGATGCTGATTGTGCAGCACTTAAGTCACAAAAATGTCAGGAGAAACTGTAAAAGTCGACACCATTTCGTGTAATTTAGCATGAATACAGAACAACAGAATTCTCCAGGGAAAGAAAATAGCAGCAAGAGCAGCACATGACTGTTTAAGCTTCACCATCAGGAAGACACAAACTGGGAACTCCAACAAACATTATTCTAACTTCCTTTTTCAGTTTAAACAAGGAGAAAAAGAGTTGTTGGGGGAGGTTTGGTGAAAAGCATTATAGCAATTCAAATTATACATATAAAGACGAAGCTAGAAAACTTGTACCACTAAAATTCAGCACACATCCCACGAAGAACCAAGATGAACTTTTCTCTGGATAAGTTAGCTTGATAGTGCACTGTTCCAATCATAACATGATAGCACAACTTGCCTTCAAATGATAGACCCCCAAGTGTTACTGAAAGAATTCTAGTCCCAACGATTAGGTAACAGAAAACATCTCTGGTTTCTAATGTGTTATATGGTACTAGACATTGTAGTCCAAACTCCAGCACCAGCACAACTTGTTTTTACATAGTTATCTATCTGCTTTACTATTATAGTCATATTTTTCATCCCTATACTTGTAGATGCATTTGAGAAAACCTTCCAAGGATTTCTCCCTAAGAACATTCATCTTTTTCACTTCACGTCAGGAGCATCTCCACTTGATGAAGTCAATTTCCCAATTACCCTTCTAGATTTGAAATTTTCAATTGATACCCACAGGCCACCAAATTAACCGTCTCCATATCTAAGAGGACAACACATGCTCCATACAAGGTTAAGATGTTCACATACAAATCAAGATTGTTAAGTGTCAAAGATGCACAGGTGTTCCAAAGCGTACATGTGTTTGCACTTTCAGATACATGTAAATAATGCAGCCAGCATTAGATTCAGTGTTTCATCTGATAATGCCAGCACTAAGTAACCAAGTATCTGCTAAATCGTTCTAAATTTAGTAAAGTAAACACAAAATCTCAAGGATACCACACGCCTTATCTTTCAAAGAATGCATATACATTGTATATGGCATAACTGGCTACTGCAAGAACACATTCTATCAAGCTAACCAGACCCCAACCGGCAATGCCAGTCAGGACCCGAGAAGCAGTGTTTATAATCAGAAATGCACCTCAGCTCAAGTCACAAAAAGCATTCAAAATGATGAAGTCAAAGTTGGTGAATGGGACCCAAACAAAAAAAGAGGAAAGCAAGGGATAAAGTAATTCCAAATAGTTTGAGAGCTCAAACATACATGCAACTGTATAAAGCAGCACAGAAGGAATCCTACAGCTATTCATTACAAATAATCTCCAGTTCTGGCCACAAATAAATCCTAAACTCCTGACTCAAGCACAACCCTAAACTATATTTATGTGTATCTATGTGGGTGTTTGTATGTCTGTGTATTACATGAGACATATATCTGTATAAATGCACATATATTCATTCATTCATTTGATGTGTGTGTGTGTGTGTGTGTGTGTGTGTGAGAGAGAGAGAGAGAGAGAGAGAGAGGATCACATTTTGTTGACAATTCTTGAACGAGAAGCGGGCTGCAATTGGTTCCTCCAATCTCCGGAATCAAGGTTGGGTTCTCTTCCCACTCCCCTGCCTCCTGAATATAAGTCCTTTTTAGACCAATGGGATGAATAGAATCCTTGTTCACAAAAACACACTCAAGCATATGCGTGCATTTATTTCCATCCATATATGTACCAAGAAAATCAGAGTATGTATCACATACATCTATATTACGTATGTCTGTTCATATTGCCATATCGATATTTCTGAACATATTGTCTGAATATTAATGAAATATCCATTTACCAGTATAAAAAGCATGAAATTAGGGATGCAATAGGATGAGTACCAGATATGAAGATAAAATTGTGCAAAACAATCTTCGTACCTGGCTCTGGATGATTATTGCTACTTCCAGTGAGGTTTGATGGCAAAGAAAAGGACATAGGATTCTCAGACTTAGTTTCCATTGTAAGCATAGACTTAGTTTCCATTGTAAGCATCTCCAAAGATATTTTTTGTAGATAATCTGACTGAAATTATGAATAAATAAGAAAAGTTTAAAATCTCATGGCACTATAAGATGGAAACGAAGGGAAAAGAAAGAAAATACCATTCTTATACTCATTTTGCAAATATACATAAACACAAATGTACACATATGTAAGAAGAAAACACAATCCAGAAACAGAAACGCATCAGAAATATAATAGGAGCATTGTGATGTAGTACCTGGCTTACAGCAGCAGCATAAATATTCTCCTCAAAACTTACGGCTATTTTTCTGAGCTCATGCAATCCCTCTTGATCAGAAACAGGAGGATGACTCTTCAGCGTATCCATTCTATAAGCATAAAACATACTTTTAATAAATACAGGCACACAGAGATTGAAATTGGAAATGATGCTGCATTTAGGTCACAAAAATGTCAAGAGAAACCGTAAATAGTAGACACCATTTGTGTAATTTAGAACGAATATAGAACATCAGAATTTCTCTGGGAAAAGAAAATAGCAGCAGGAGCAGCACATGGCTGTTTAAGCTTCACCAACTAGAAGGCACAAACTGGGAACTCCAACAAACGTTATCCCAACTTCTTTTTTCAGTTACAACGAGATAAGAGTTGTTAGGGGAGATTTGGTGAAAAGCATTGTAGCAACTAAAATTATACATATAAACTATTTGATGAAGCCAAAAAAACTTACACCACTAAAATTCAGTACACATCCCATAAAGAACCAACATGGATTTTTCTCTGGGTAAGTTAGCTTGCTAGTGCAGTGTTCTAATCATCAGCAACATGATAGCACAACTTGCCTTCAAATGATAGACCCCCAAGTGTTAATGAAAGAAATCTAGTCCCAAAGATTAGGTAACAGAAAACATCTCTGGTTTCTAATGGTACCAGCCATTGTAGTCCAAACTCCAGCACCAGCACAACTTGGCCTTTACATAGTTATCTATTTGCTTTAATGGTATAGTCATATTTTTCATCCCTGTACTTGTAGATGCAATTGAGAAGACCTTCCAAGGATTTCTCCCCAAGAACATTCATCTTTTTCACCTCACGTCAGAAGCATCTTCACTTGACGAAGCCAATTCCCAATTGCCCTTCTAGAGTTGAAATTTTCAATTGATACCCACGGGCCACCAAACCAACTGTCTCCACATCTAAGATGACACCACGTACTCCATTCAAGGTTAAAATGTTCACATACAAATCAACCTTCTTAAATGTCAAAGATGCACAGACATTCCCAAAGTGTACAAGTGTTTGCACATTCATATATAGGTAAATAATGAAGCCTGCATTAGATTCAGTATTTTGTCTGATAACACCAGAACTAAAAAACCAAGTATCTGCAAAATCGTTCTACATTTAGCAAAGTAAACACCAAATTCTCAAGCATAACGCACGCCTTATCTTTCAAAGAATGCATGTGCATTGTATATGGCATAAATGGCTACTGCAAGAACACATTCTATCAAGCAAACTAAAGGCCAACTGGCAATGCCAGTCAGGACCCGAGAAGCTATGTTTATAATCGGAAATGCACCTCAACTCAAGTCACAAAAAGCATTCAAAACGACGAAGTCAAAGTTGGTGAATGGGACCCAAAGAAAAAAATAAAAAAGAGGAAAGCAAGGGGTAAAGTACTTCCAATTAGTTTGAGAGTTCAAACGGACATGCAACTGTATAAAGCCACATAGAAGGAATCCTACAGCTAGTGATTACAAACAATCCCAACTTCTGGCCACAACTAAATCCCAAACTCCCGACTCAAGCACAATCCTAAACTATATTTATGTGTATCTATGCGGGTGTCTGAGAAGGAGAGAGAGAGAGAGAGAGAGAGAGAGAGAGAGAGAGAGAGGATCACATTTTGTTTACATTCCTTGAACGAAAATCGGGCTGCAACTGGCTCCTCCAATCTCCGGCATCGAGGTTGGGTTCTCCTCCCGCTCCCCCAACCCCTGTTCCGGCTACGGGCGCTTGATTCGGAGTCGGGCTCAAATTGTTGTTATCCATCGAATTTATCCAAATAATTTCACTTTAGAAGCCAATTCAACCCCAGCTTCTAGCTCCGACGGATTCAACTTCAATCGCTCAAACTGTAAAAGGAAAGAGACATATATCTGGAATCTTCAGTCACCCCCTTTGGATTAGTGGTCCTCTTAGAACCGAAAGTAATAAAGAATAGTAAAGTAATACAAGATTGTATTGAAACTCTGTTAAGAGTTATACCATATATAAACTCTTAAAATTGAGAATCTAAAAGTTCTTCACTTATGGAGATCGGGCCAATAAACGCGATTCTACATCTTTATCCTTTATTTATAACGTAATTCTTAGAGAGTACAAATAAATTTTAAATTTTCAAAATCAATTGGTTTCAAATTCTTTAATTAGTTTTTGGACATTTTCTATAAATATTCAGTATTATTTATTAAAACAACATTCTTGAAAACTACTCAATATTCTTTATTAAGATAATGTTAATAAAAATAATCTCAATAATAATTAATCTCATATTTAACTAAATGGAACTAAGTTCTTCATTTAGTCTTCTTGTAGGAGAAGTCTTTCCACTTAAAGAAAAATTCTTTGGCTTAGTGGTAATGCAAGGAGTTCAAAATCCTTGAATTTATAGGTTTTAAAAATATAGTCAAAGGAGATTTGAACCTAAATATTGCTTTGTAAGATCTGAGTTCTCTTTATTATGTTAATTACATTTTAAGGGTTAAATAATATTTATTTTTCAAAAAATAGTTATGGTAATAATAAGTTTACGTACATTAGTTATCCCCTATCAATCTAAAAATGTTTTGATCCCTCTTTTACATCAATAAATGATTTGCTTTCTCAATTACATCAATCGGTATAAATGCAATACCCAAAGCAGAAACTAAGCACTAACATATTTGTAGGTTAATTACGAATAAAGATAACAATAAGAGCATTATGCCTGGCTTACAGCAGTAGTATAAATCTTCTCCTCAAACCTAATGGCTATTTTCCTGAGTTCATGTAATCCCTCTTGACCAGAAACAAGAAGATGCCTCTTCAGCATATCCATTCTATAAGCATAACAGATACTCTTGATATATACTAGCACACAAAGATTGAAATTGGAAATCATGCTGATTCTGCAGAACTTAAGGCACAAAAATGTCACAAGAAACTGTAAAACAAGGGGAGAAGGGCTGTTGAGGGAGGTTTGGTAAAAAGCATTGTAGCAACTCAATTTATACGTTCTGCACATTACTAATAAGCATGCTGGATTATTTTCTTAGGATAATTACTATAAGCACGTTGTATAAAACTACTTGAAGTGCCAGATATGTTCTGCACATTAGTCTTCTGGCCAACAATATTCGGCATTCAAGTCTGGTAGGGACGACGGTAGACAGGCACTGGTTTGTACTCCAGCAGATGCAACGCTATTCTGAATATTCTGGGACATCACTTGTTGGCGTGCTTGAGAATTAGCTGACAATGGGATAGGAAGTGACTGCCCTTGGTTGTGAACTTGGGATGTCATGCCCATCAATGATGAGACAGGGTTCCTTGGCCTACTTGTGGTTATAAAATGCAGTATCTGCTTCTCATAAGATACCAGCTTCTCCTTCATATTGAGTGATATATCACTCTTAGAAACCCCTAAGAATGTTATAATGCGCTCCAACATATTCTTAAATTGTTTCAGCTTATCAAGCTGCTCTAATTTTGGTTGTTGTGGAAGAGAATCATGCTGGGAAAAAGAATAGCACGATTAGTACGATTGAAACATGGACTGATGGGTAAACTCGGTAAATGAATTGCAAAATAAAATGTTTTAATTTTAAAATACCTGCTGCAATTTGGTAGTAATTTTCTGGTACATTTCATTTAATTCAGGTACGTACATCTCCTTCATGACTTTGATCTGCAATAAATTTGCAACATAGAGTTTCAAATTCTTCAGTTCTTCTGGGTGTAGTATCATATATAGGGAATCTACTACATATACACATTTGTGGAGAATATATCACCAGAAACTAACTGTACACATAAATGAAAGATCAAGCTGCTTTTTTAATTAACAAGATATATTCTAGTTTCCTTGAGACATTATGCCAACAATAATCTAATGTGAACCGACACCTGACCTACAACAATATCCTCTCTGTTGACATCATGTATCATGCTATGAAGAAATGTATAAACAATAATCTCTAGCTGTTCACTTTACTTATGCTGCTGCACCCACATATTCTTTAAAAAGAAAAATCTAACTAAATTTGACCAAATTTGCACCTTGAAGAATCTACTTTTTAGATGCCTTTTTTAATCTTCCCAGGATGAAGCTAGTGCTTTATCTTTTTGTCTACTCACATCTTTCTAGCTAGGCACTCCCACCTGAAATCTCCCAGCTGAGAGGAAATAGCTCGTTACTAACACGAAATCTCCTTTCCTTCACATCTTTTTAAGTCTAGTAACTCCTTTTCATCATAAAAGTTCCACCAAGTGCACTCGTACATTTTAGGATCTTCTCAGAGCTGAACACCACCTTTAATAATCAAAAGGCATTGAGAAAAAATAATACTCTCCACCTATCCCTCCCTGGCTCTAGACAAATGCACAAACATCTACATAAAGTGATGATTTACATATCTTCAAAGCTTGTGTTACATCTTTGAGAAGAGGCTAATCTTTTGTGAATACTCTAAACAACTAACAACCAAAACTGGCCCAACTTTCAACTAGGTTTGAAATTGGAGCCTAACAAGGTTGTTTTGGTAACTGTAACTAGCATCACAAACTACCATCCTCTAATTTTATTGTCATTTGCACATGTGCAGCACTATTATTCTTACTAATGCATACATCATTTTAGCATCTGAATAATGAGTATCCACAGCTTCTATCTTCACTTCATTTCTTCTTCTTCTTCTTCTTCTTTTAAATGTATGGTCAGAAGTAGTTTTTTGTAAAAGCTAAAAATTCCATTAAGCTTCTATAATTTCCTTTCCTGAGAAGGTCTTCCTTTTGAAGGAGGGGGAAAAAGTTTGAAGCTTCAACAATTTTCTTTTGAAGAAGACGAAGAATTACTCAAAGGAGAGTTTATAGTCTCTTATCACTAAGATAGTTCCTCAGATCACATAAATTTTGGGAAGCTTTACTTTCTATTTCAAATTCCATGTATGTTGAGAATTTTTATGTCCTGGTTTTCAGCAACCATGGTCTATTGTAATTAATCCTAAATTTCACCCAGACCTTAATGCAACAACCCCTAAAAAGAAGTTTTTCATCCAATAACCTATAACTGAGTCTCATAAGTCATGCCATATTACCTTTTGATAAACTTCCTCTTGCCAATCACCCCCATTTGTATGTCCCGTCACTGATGGCAACTGCGGATTCATTTGATTATCCTGAGACTGAGTGTGATTAATTTGGGATTGTGGCTGCTGCATGGGGTCCATATGAAGCGGGGGCAGCTGCCCTTGCTGCAATGATGAGACAGGGTTCCTTGGCCTACTTGTGGTTGTAAAATGCAGTATCTGCTTCTCATAAGATACCAGCTTCTCCTTCATATTGAGTGATATATCACTCTTAGAAACCCCTAAGAATGTTATAATGCGCTCCAACACATTCTTAAATTGTTTCAGCTTATCAAGCTGCTCTAATTTTGGTTGTTGTGGAAGAGAATCATGCTGGGAAAAAGAATAGCACGATTAGTACGATTGAAACATGGACTGATGGGTAAACTCGGTAAATGAATTGCACAATAAAATGTTTTAATTTTAAAATACCTGCTGCAATTTGGTAGTAATTTTCTGGTACATTTCATTTAATTCAGGTACGTACATCTCCTTCATGACTTTGATCTGCAATAAATTTGCAACATAGAGTTTCAAATTCTTCAGTTCTTCTGGGTGTAGTACCATATATAGGGAATCTACTACATATACACATTTGTGGAGAATATATCACCAGAAACTAACTGTACACATAAATGAAAGATCAAGCTGCTTTTTTAATTAACAAGATATATTCTAGTTTCCTTGAGACATTATGCCAACAATAATCTAATGTGAACCGACACCTGACCTACAACAATATCCTCTCTGTTGACATCATGTATCATGCTATGAAGAAATGTATAAACAATAATCTCTAGCTGTTCACTTTACTTATGCTGCTGCACCCACATATTCTTTAAAAAGAAAAATCTAACGAAATTTGACCAAATTTGCACCTTGAAGAATCTACTTTTTAGATGCCTTTTTTTATCTTCCTAGGATGAAGCTATTGCTTTATCTTTTTGTCTACTCACATCTTTCTAGCTAGGCACTCCCACCTGAAATCTCCCAGCTGAGAGGAAATAGCTCGTTACTAACACGAAATCTCCTTTCCTTCACATCTTTTTAAGTCTAGTAACTCCTTTTCATCATAAAAGTTCCACCAAGTGCACTCGTACATTTTATGGTCTTCTTAGAGTTGAAGACCACCTTAATAATCAAAAGGCATTGAGAAAAAATAATACTCTCCATCTATCCCTCCTTCCCTGGCTCTAGACAAACGCACAAACATCTACATATAGTGATGATTTACATATCTTCAAAGCTTGTGTTACATCTTTGAGAAGAGGCTAATCTTTTGTGAATACTCTAAACAACTAACAACCAAAACTGGCCCAACTTTCAACTAGGTTTAACATTGGAGCCTAACAAGGTTGTTTTGCTAATTGTAACTAGCATCACAAACTACCATCCTCTAATTTTATTGTCATTTGCACGTGTGCAGCACTATTATTCTTACTAATGCGTGCATCATTTTAGCGTCTGAATAATGAGTATCCACAGCTTCTATCTTCATTTCATTTCTTCTCCTTCTTCTTCTTTTTTTTTTTTTTTAAAAAAAAGGTATGGTCAGAAGTAGTTTTTTGTCAAGGCTAAAAATTCCATTAAGCTTCTACAATGTCCTTTTTCTGAAAAGGTCTTCCTTTTGAAGGAGAGGAAAAAAAGTTGAAGCCTCAACAATTTTCTTTTGAAGAAGACGAAGAATTACTCGAAGGAGAGTTTATAGTCTCTTATCACTACGATAGTTCCTCAGATCACATAAATTTTGGGAAGCTTTACTTTCTATTTCAAATTCCATGTATGTTGAGAATTTTTATGTCCTGGTTTTCAGCAACCATGGTCTATTGTAATTAATCCTAAATTTCACCCAGACCTTAATGCAACAACCCCTACAAAGAAGTTTTTCATCCAAAAACCTATAACTGAGTTTCATAAGTCATGCCATATTACCTTTTGATAAGCTTCCTCTTGCCAATCACCCCCATTTGTATGTCCCGCCACTGATAGCAACTGTGGATTCATTTGATTATCCTGAGACTGAATGTGATTAATTGGGGATTGTGGCTGCTGCATGGAGTCCATATGAAGCGGGGGCAGCTGCCCTTGCTGCAATGACGACACAGGGTTCCTTGGCCTACTTGTAGTTATAAAATTCAATATCAAAATTGCACATTCATATATACGTAGATAATGGAGACGGCATTAGATTCAAAGTTATTTTTCTGTGATAACGCCAGAACTAAACAACCAAGCATCTGCTTAATCGTTCTACATTTAGTAAAGTAAACACCAAAACCTCAAGCATACCACATTCCCCGTCTTTAAAAGATATGCATATAAATTGTTTATGGCATAAATGGCTGCTGCAAGAACACATTCTAACAAGCTAACTAGAGTCCAACCGGCATGTCAGGTAGGACCCAAACAGCAATGTTTATAACCACAAAAAGCATTCAAAACGATGAAGTCAAAGTTGCTAAGTCGATCCCAAAGAAAAAAAGAGGAAAGCAAGAGATAAAGTAATGGCAATTAGTTTGAGAGCTCAAACGTACTTGCAACCGTATCAAACAGCATACAATGAATCCTACAGCTAGTGATTACAAACAATCTCCAGTTCTAGCCACAAATAAATCCTAAACTCCCGAATCAAGCACAATCCTAAACTATATTTATGTGTATCTATGTGTGGGTGTCTGTACGTTTGTGACTTTACATGAGACGTATATCTGCGCATATATTCATTCATTCATTTGATGACAGGAAAATAAGAAGAAACAGAGAGAAAGAGAGATGATCACATTTTGTCTACAATCCTTGAACGAGAATCGGGCTGCAATTGGTTCCTCCAATCTCCGGCATCGAGGTTGGGTTCTCCTCCCACTCCGCCGCCTCCTGTTCCGCCTACGGGGCCTTGATTCGTAGTCGGCCTCCAATTGTTGTTATCCATCGTATTTATCCAAATAATTTCACTTTACAGGCCAAGTCAACGCAAGATTCTAGCTCCGACGACTACTAACTTAAATCGCCCAAACCAGAAAAACCGACTAAACGTAAATATATGGATTCTTCGCAGTCCGAACCCGGAATCTGAGAGAGCGAGAGCTGATGATCGGAGCTAGAGATGGAGTTTGTGAGGCGGTATGCCTGGGGTGTGTTAAATAAGGAATTTAATCCCAATTGACTTTTGTTGTGTTTTTAGATTATTTTAATTAAGAATATTAAGTGATTTTAGAAAATATCTAAAGTCTTTAGGTTTATAAAACCTAATTATTTTGAGAATCTAAAATCCTATCAGATTAAACTAAGAATTGGGTTATAAATAAAGAAGCAACGGATGTAAAGAATAGCACTTATTAAAATTTTGATTTAACCTTTATAATTGAGAAAGCTCTAAATTTACAACATTGATAAGTTGTATATCAATTTCTGTTGTAAATTATTGTTTTGCTTGGGTTTTCAATATAGTTTAGTATTTTATTTTTATTGTATTATTTTAGTTTCTTAAATTAATCTTTTAAGAAAGAAGAATGACAAACTTAAATTAAGAAAGAAGAATGTGCTGTCTTTTTTTAGGTAAGGTTTTTCCTTAGTGGTTATTTCTAAGAAAGCCTCCGGCCCGGGCATTCAGAAAAAATTTGTCATTAGGTTTGTCAGGTAGAAGGGAAAGAATGAATCTTTTATCTTATCAAGTATAAATCTCAGCATTTCTTTTTCTTTTTTCAAAATATCTAATAAACCTTTCATTTCATAGCAGAACCATTCAAACCTTTCTCTTGACGGTTAGCCAAAAATATTATTACCCAAACTAAATTAACTAACTTGGTCCAATTTTAGTATTTACTTGTTTTTTTTTTCTTACAACTAATTAAATAATTTTTTTAATGATCCAAAACTTATTCCAATAAACTCAACAAAATGGCTTACATTGAAAAAGACTTGCTTGCCTAAAGCACAATCAAAGAAGTTAAAAATGTAGTTAAACAATCTTGATAAGTTATATATCACTTTCTTCTTGTAAATTATTAGTTTGCTTGAGTTTCAATATAATTTATTATTTTATTTTCATTGTATTATTTTAGTTCAAAGAACACGAGCCTAGACCTAAGATCGTGACAAAATTAAATTAAGAAAGAAGAATGTGCTGTCTTTCTTTAGGTAAGATTTTTCCACTAAGTGGTTCTTTCTAAAAAAGGCAAGGGACCCATAACACTTCTCACTATTTGGACTATACCTTAAAAGGACCAAATATAATTTATTTTTCAAAATACGGCTGTGGTAATAATAATGTTACACCCATCAATTTATCCCCCACGACAATAGATTTAGTGTGAAAATGTTTTAATCTCTCTTTACACTAATAAATGACTTGCTTTCTCTAAAAAAAGAATAAAAATATACAAGGAATTTTTCCTTTTACAATAATGTGCTTGAATTTTGACTAACTAAAAATAAATAAAAATTAGGTGAACTTTATGGGAACCTAGTCTTTCTTTCTTTTGTTCTTGATTTTTAAATTTAGTTTTGTTAAAAATACTCCATACTCATTAAAAAATAAATAAATAAAAAAAATTCTCCCGTGTCTTAGACGGCAGTGGGTAGTCCTCCTCCCACCAATGTTGCGTGTTTCGTTTCCTTCCTATTTTGAAAGAGCAAAATATGGAGAGAAGAAAAGCATGTCTGACAGAAGTAAAAGTCTGAAATTCTTGGCTGCCTTATTCAATTACATGGGGGGATATTAATACAGAAATGGGTTACCCCTTCCCACGCTAAACACAGAGAGAAACGACGCAACAAACGAGACTTTTGGAATGGAATAACTGTGGCAGCTACTGATGTGTACTATTATGCTGGTGACCTCAAATCATCTAGCCGATGCCTTCCTCCTTCTCACACGTTACAGATTTTCAGACTTGGTTTCCATTGTAAGCATCTTCAGAGATATTTTCCGTAGATAATCTGACTGAAATTATGAATAAATAAGAAAAGTTTAAAATCTCATGGCACTATAGGATGGAAAAGAAGGGAAAAAAAAAAGAAAATAACATTCTTATACTCACTTTGCAAATATAAATAAACACAAATGTACATATATGAAACAAGAAAACACAATCCGGAAACAAAAACACACCAGAAATATAATAAGAGCATTATGACGTAGTACCTGGCTAACAGCAGCATTATAAATCTTATCCTCAAACCTTACGGCTATTTTTCTGAGCTCATGCGATCCCTCTTGACCAGAAACAGGAAGATGACTCCTCAGCGTATCCATTCTATAAGCATAAAACATACTCTTAATATATACTGGCACACACAGATTGAAATTGGAAATCATGCTGATTGTGCAGAACTTCAGGCACAAAAATGTCATGAGAAACTGTAAATAGTAGACACAATTTCGTGAAATTTAAAATGAATAAAGAACATCAGAATTTGTCTGGGAAAATAAAATAGCAACAGGAGCAGCACTTGACTGTTTAAGCTTCACCATCCAGAAGCCACAAACTGGGAACTCCAACAAACGTTATTCCAACTTCTTTTTTCAGTTAAAACAAGGAGAGAAGAGCTGTTGGGGAAGGTTTCATGAAAAGCATTGTCGCAACTCAAATTATACGTATAAACTTTTTGACGAAGCCAGAAAACTTATACCGCTAAAATTCAGTACACATTCCGCTAAGAATCAAGATGGATTTTTCTCTGGGTAAGTTAGCTTCATAGTGCAGTGTTCCAATCATCAGCAACATGATAGCACAACTTGCCTCCAAATGAAAGACCCCCCAAGTGTTACTGAAAGAATTCTAGTCCTAACGATTAGGTAAGAGAAAAAATCTCTGGTTTCTAATGTGTTATATGGTACTAGACATTGTAGTCCAAACTCCGGCACCAGCACAACTTGTTTTTACAAGGTTATCTATTTACTTTACTAGTATAGTCATATTTTTCATCCCTATACTTGTAGATGCATTGGAGAAAGCCTTCCAAGGATTTCTTCCCAAGAACATTCATCCTTTTCACTCCACGTCAAAAGCATCTCCACTTGACGAAGTCAATTTCCCAGTTACCCTTCCAGGTTTGAAATTTTCAATTGGTACCCACAGGCCACCAGATTAACCGTCTCCACATCTAAGATGACACCACATGCTCCATTCAAGGTTAAAAGTTCACATACAAATCAAGATTGTTAAGTGTCAAAGATGCACAGACGTTCCAAAGCGTACATGTGTTTGCACTTTCATATATATATATAAATAATGCAGCCAGCATTAGATTCAGTATTTCATCTGATAATGCCAGAACTAAGTAACCAAGTATTTGCAAAATCGTTCTACATTTACTAAAGTAAACACAAAATCTCAAGCATACCACACGCCTTATCTTTCAAAGAATGCATATACATTGTATATGGCATAAATGGCTTCTGCAAGAACACATTCTATCAAGATAACTAGAGTCCAACCGGCAATGCCAGTCAGGACCCGAGAAGCAATGTAATGCACCTCAGCTCAAGTCACAAAAAGCATTCAGAACGATGAAGTTAAAGTCGGTGAATGGGACCCAAAGAAAACAAGAGAGGAAAGCAAGGGATAAAGTAATTCCAATTAGTTTGAGAGCTCAAACGTACATGCAAGTATAAAGCGGCATACAAGGAATCCTACAGCTAGTGATTACAAACAATCTCCAGTTCTGGCCACAAATAAATCCTAAACTCCCGACTCAAGCACGATCCTAAACTATATTTATGTGTATCTATGCGGGTGTCTGTATGTCCGTGCGCTTACATGAGACGGATATCTGTATAAATGCGCATATATTCATTCATTCATTTGATGACAGGAAAAGAAGAAACAGAGAGAGAGAGAGAGAGAGAGAGAGAGAGAGAGAGAGAGAGAGAGAGAGAGAGAGAGAGAGAGAGAGAGAGGGAGGATCACATTTTGTTTATAATCCTTGAACGAGAATCGGGCTGCAACTGGTTCCTCCAATCTCCAGCATCAAGGTTGGGTTCTCCTCCCGCTCCCCCGCCACTTGTTCCGCCCACGGGTCCTTCATTCGGAGTCGGCCCCGAATTGTTGTTATCCATCGAATCTATCCAAATAATTTCACTTTAGAAGCCAATTCAACCCGAGCTTCGAACTTCGATCTCCGACGGACGCAACTTCTATCGCTCAAACTGGCAAAAGGAAAGAGCCATAAATATCTGGAATCCTCAGTCACCCCCTTGGGATTAGCCGTGCTCTTAGAACCGAAAGTAAATACAGAATGGTAAAGTAATACAAGATTGTATTTGTTGAAAAGTCAAAAGTTGCGGCCATCTCATAGCTTTAAGACACGTATTAAGAATGAGTAAACTTGGCGCAGAAGAAAGAATCTCCATGAGCTGGCATGTTTGGAGGTGACAGTTAACCCCTCCTTGTTCCACCTCCACTTAGAAATACATAACTTATAGCAATAGCTTAGTAGGCTTTTGTTCCTCCTTGTATCCATTTGTTTTATACAGCAGTAAAGATTTCCTTCAGTTTCTCTCTTCTCTGGTTCCAATAGTATTGAAACTCTAACAAAGTAATGCCATATATAAACTCCCAAAATTGAGAATCTAAAAGTTCTTCGACTATGGAGAATAAGCTAATAAACATGATTCAGCATCTTTATTATTTATTTATAACCTAATTCTTGGGGAGTAAAAATTAAATTTAAATTCTCAAAATCAATGAGTTTCAAATTCTTTAATCAATTTTTTGACATTCTCCACAAATATTAAGTATTCTTTATTAAAACAACCTTTTTGGAAACTACTAAGTATTCTTTATTAAGATAATGTTAATAAAGATGATGTTAATAATAATTAATAACATATTTAATTAAATAGACTTAAGTTCTTTATTTAGTATTCTTGTAGAATAAATCTTTTCACTTAAGAGATATTTTCTTAGTTTAGTGATAACTTAAAAAATTAGCAGGAGTTTGGTCTCTTGTACTTATTCCTTGATCCCAATAAATCCAAAAATATAAAATAAAATCTCTTTTCACATAGAAATTCTTTGAATTTATAGGTTCAGAAATATAGTTAAAAAAGATTTGAACCCCAATATTACTTTGTAAAATCTCGAACATAAACTCTCTTTATTAACTTGACTACATTTTAAAGGCTAAATAATATTTATTTTTAAAAAAATAGTTATGGTAATAATAAGTTTAAGTACATAAGTTTTCCCAAAAATGTTTTGATTGTTCTGTTACATCAATAAATGATTTGCTTACTCAATTACAGCAATTAGTATAAATGCAGTATCCAAAGCATAAACTAAGCACTAACATATTTCTTGGTGGCCTCTAAATAATCACTAAGTTCTAGATTTTTTAATACACTACTGTACCAGGTCAGCATTAATCAAATTTCATGATTTGTAATTAGGGGTTTTGGTTGTGGTGAGTTTGGGGACAAAATTGAGTTGTGTTAGGCTCCATTGCAGGCTTTGGAAGCCAGTTTGTAAGCACGGGCTGTGCTGAGACTTTTCAGTGTTGGAAAAACTCGTTGTAACTGTAAGGATGGTTTGATCCTTGCGTGATAGGAAAAGGGATATCTAATTGGTTGGCTAGAGGAAGGGAGACTTTGGATGATTAAGCCCTGAACCCCTTAATCTCTGTGCAATTTCTCTATCTCTGCCTCTATCTTTATCTACTTGTGTTGCTATTCCTGTTGCTAACCGTGCTGATGCTACCAATTTTCACACTAAATAAGCAATCTAAAAGCATAAAGTAATTCAAAAAGACAGCAAAACTAAAATTAAAATTCCACAAATCCAATTCGGTTTGCCATTAGCTTTACAGAATCTGCGAAGATGCAGCCTGAAGGAGTTGGGGTGAAGAAATAGGAGATGAAGTTCCTGGTTTTAGGTGTAGATGGAAATAAGTAGAGAGCTGCCCTGCTGCTGCCAGATGTTGCTGAAAGATCCCAGGCCTAACACCCAGTCCCTGTCTCATTTTCAGGTCATTTGCATCAGTGACTTGATGAAGTTTTGGCATTGGGTGTGTCCGAAGCTGTGCAGACACTTGCCGCTTTGGTTGTTGATGCGGCTGCTCCTGCTGTTGCTGTTGCATTAGCTGCTGCTTCTGGATCAGCTGTTGCTGCATCTGGATCAACTGTTGCTGCATTTGGTTTAGCTGTTGCTGCATCTGGTGCTGTTGAATCTCTTGTTTGAATTGTTGTGACCACAGCATTTTCTGTTCCTGTTGGGTATAGATACCTAGGTGTTGATAAGGTGTTGGCATATGCCTGTTGTGTAGCATTCACAGGATTCTGTTGTATAGATCCCATAGCCACCTGCTGCAAGGAACTCAGTGCATTTTCTTGGCCTGAGTCCAAATTGGAACCAGGATGCATGGTCGCTACAGAACCTTGTAAGTTCATTGATGGCAACTGGGGGTTCATTTGATTATCCTCAGACTGTATGTGAGTAATTTGGGATCGTGGCTGCTGCATGGAGTGCGTAGGTGGCGGGGGATGCTCCCCTTGCTTCAATGAAGACACAGACTTCTTTCGCCTAATAACGCTTATAACATTCAATATCTGCTTCTCATAAAGTCCCAACTTCTCCTTGACCTGGGGTGACATTTTACTTTTAGAAATCTGTAAGAATGCTATAATGCGCTCCAATATACTCTTAAATTGTTTCATCTTATCAAGCTGATCTGGTGTCGGTTGCTGTGGAAGAGAATCGGGCTGCAGAAAAGAATAAAGAACATAATAAGAACAAGGCACTAACAATCCAAAGAAGATCAAGTCAGAAATTTACTAACGGGTTATGCTGAAAGCCATTACAACCACTAGTAAAAAGTCAATAAACTGCACAAGAAAATGTTTTAAGTTTAAAATACCTGCTGCAATTTAGTAGTAATCTTCTGGTACACTTCATTTAATTCAGATAGGTGTGCCTCCTTAATGACTTTGATCTGCAATAAATTAGCAACATAGATTATCAAATTCATCATTTCTTCTTGGTGCCATACTGTATGTAGGGAATCTACTGCATATACACGTTTGTGGAGAACATATCACGAGAAATTAGCTGAATACATAAATAGAGAGATCAAGTTGCTTTTTCAATTTACAAGATATATTCCAGATGCAGTTATCTTGAGACATAATGACAATGATAATCTGACATAGACCACTTTCAACTAGCCAACAAGAATATCTTTTTCTTTGACATGTCTACTGTTTTGGAAGAAGCTGAGAGAAAATAGGTCCTTACTAACAAGAAATCTCCTTTCCTTTCCATCCTTTTAAGCCTAGTAACCCCTTTTCAACACAAAGTTCCACCAAGTTCACTCTTACGTTTTATGATCTTTTCAGTGCTGAACTCCACCTTTACTGATCAAAAGGTATTGAGCGGAGATAATACTCTGCACCTCGCCCTTCGTCCCTCCTAGTCTCTAGACAAACGCACAAACAAATACATATATTGATGATTTACATTGCGCTCAAATTGGTGTTTTTCTTTGATAAGAGGCTAATCGTTTATGAATGCTTTAAATAACTAACAACCAAAACCAGCCCAACTTTCAACTGTGTTCAACATTGGCGCCTAACAATGTTTCCTTTGCTAACTGTAACTAGCATCACAGACTACCAGCCTCGATTTTCATTGTCATTTGCACATGTGCAGTAGTATGGCTTACTAATGCAGTACATCATTGTAGCATCAGAATAATGAGTATCTAGAGCCCTTATCTTCATTTTTTTCTTTTCTTTTTCTACAGAAAGTATGATAGAAGTAACTAAAATTTCCATATGAGATTCAACAATTTCCTTCTTCCAAAAAGTCTTCCTTTCAAAAAAAAAAAAAAGTCTTTCTTTTGACGAAGAAGAATTCCTTGTATTCTTTTCATAATTTCTCAAATCATGTAAATTTGTGGAAGCTCTACTTTCTATTTTAGATTCCATGTACTTTCAGAATTTTTCTGTCCTGTTTTTCAGCACCATGGTCACTGTAATTAAGCCTAAATGTCACCTAGACCCCAATGTAACAATCCCAAAAGAGAAATTTCTCATCCATGAATCTGCAGCTAAGTTTCATAAGTTATGCCGCATTACCTTTTGATGAACTTCCTCTTGCCAATCACCCCCATTTGTATGTCCTGTTTGAGCTTTGGAATCTGGAGATGCTATAAAGATACATACATCTTAAACCACGAGCAAACACTCTTCTTAGAAGGAAAACTAATTTCAAGAAGGCTAACTGAGAAAGATTGACACTACTTAAAAAGAGAAAAATGATATACATATGATGCCAAGCAATCTTCGATGTGAAACACTATATGTAAACATGCCTAATCAAGATTGAATGCCGTCATTAAACAAAATTTCCTTAAAGGCCTCCATAGCTTATATGCGTCATAGTGTTCAATATAATCAATTTC
This sequence comes from Casuarina cunninghamiana, assembly GCA_028551485.1. Lineage (NCBI taxonomy): Eukaryota > Viridiplantae > Streptophyta > Magnoliopsida > Fagales > Casuarinaceae > Casuarina > Casuarina cunninghamiana. Next base: position 2,673,743 of record CM052364.1, read on the forward strand.
ATTGCCTAGGTGGGTAAGAATTTGATCTCTCATTCTTTAAGTATTAAGGAAATCAAGTTGGGATAAGGATGGACTTTGCCTCTAAGTTGGCATGTCCCACCACAACATCACAGGATTGATGAATCATCATTGATCATGAGCACTATCTATTTATTAAACTTGCTATGATATATTACAATGTCCAACCAGAATTATAGCTTATTTGTTCCAAGGTTCTTTTACCAAAATCTACAGAAAAAGGAAAAACACACTCGCATTCTAGTGTGCTCATCAATAATCTTCCGATGTGGAGGAAAAATAAGCCCTTTTTAGACCAACCAGAGGAATTGCGTCCTTGTTCACAAAGACACACTGAAGCATGTGTACCAATATATATCCACATTAATTTGCATCCATGTATGAATGTACATATGTCCATATGTTTGTAGGTCAGTACATATTGTTTGAATATTAGTGAAGTATCCATTTGCCAAAATGAAAACCATGAAATTAGGGAACCAACAGGATGAGTATCAAATATGAAAGTAAAATCATGCATAACACTCTTCATACCTGGATCTGGTGGCTTGTTGCTACTGGCAGTATGGTTTGACGACAAAGAATTGGCTATAAGATTCCGAGAGTTAGTTTCCATTGTAGGCACCTTCAGAGATATTTTTTGAAAATACTCTGACTGCAAATAGGGGTCAATGAAAAAAAAAAAAAAGTGAAAAATCTCATGGCAATGTAGGATGGAAAAGAGGAAGGGGGAAAAAATACTGCTTTTTTGTAAGTATACATACACAAAATGTACATATACGTAGCAAGAAAACAAAATCCATTTTATATTGATTCTGCAACCATACATGCACAAAAACATACTAGAAATATTATAGGAGCATTATGACGTCATACCTGGCTTACAGCAGCAGTATAAATCTCTTCCTCCAACCTTATGGCTAGTTTCTTGAGTTCATTTAACTTTTCTTGACCGGAAACAGGAGGGTGCTTCTTCAACATATTCATTCTATAAGCATAACAGATATTCTTAACAAATGCTGGCACACAGGGATTGAAATTGGAAATAATGCTGACTTTGAGGAACTTCAGCCACAAAAATGTCAGGAGAAACCATAAACAGTAAACACAATTTCATTAAATTTAAAATGAATAAAGAACAATTGAATTTCTCCAGGAAAACAAAGTAGCAGCAAGGCAACACATGACTGTTTAAGCTTCGCCATCTGGAGGCCACAACCTGGAGCCCCAAAAAAATGCTCTCAGTTAAGAAGGGAAAGAGAGTAAGGTCAGCCGCCTACCCCCAAAAGTGGGGGTTGTTGGAGGAGTGTTTTTCAACACTGCACAGCAATTTCCTTTGTGACTCAGTTTAGAAATAGAAACCATTCGCAGAGACCAGAAAACTTATATTGCTGATCTTGAGTATATTTCGTTGTAAAGAACAAGCTAACTTTTCTTTCTGGGTAAGTAAGAATGGTATAAAATGTGAGTAAAGTGTTCCAATCATCAACCAGATGACAGCACACTTTCCTTTCAGACGACAGACCCCAGGTGTTCCAGAAAAATTCTCTCCCAATTCTCGATTACATATTAACATCATCTTTTCTTTCTAATTTCTGATACAGTATTATCCCTTGTAGTCCAAAGGCCTCTGGTAAAGCAACCATTAAAGGCATATCCTTCTAGATATAATTATATAAATAAATAAAAAATATCAAACAATATCAGGAAAAGCTTAGCAAAATAGCAACATAATCTATTGATTTAACAAGCAAAAAAGGATGAAGACAGAGAGAATCACATTTGGTCGACAATTCCTTGACGAGCATCGGACGGCAATTGGGCCCTCCAATCGCCGGTGTTCAGGGCAGATTCCCCTCTGCCTCCTTCTCCATCTACACGGCCTGGACTCGAAGCGGGCTTCAAGTTGTTTGGAAACCATCGAATTCTAGAACAACTTATGACCAAATAGAACACCGACCTCCACAGCGACAAAATCAGACTCAACTTCTAGGCGTTCAGGCTAGAAAGCAGACGATAACTACGAAGCCCGTTTCTGATTTCCCATATTCTCAGAGAGAGAGAGAGAGAGAGAGAGAGAGCAACGGCGTCCAAGGGAGGAATGCATGGATAAAGTTGCATTGGGAATCGACTAAAAACGCATACGATATCCTGCATGTTTGTTTCCTTCGTGGTGTGAGCTTTGTCATGGCGAACCACAAGAATGACAATTGGGTTAGATTCAGCTCCTTACGTGCAAGTCATGCCAGTCCGCACAATCACGAATTCCAAACCAACCTCTCTGTCACTTCCTTACCTCTTTTATTACTTCCAACGACAAAACAGGGTGCTAACTTAATTGTCTGCCCCGGCACACAGAATCAAGGTCCTTTCCGAGTAACCTCTAGAGCCTTGACGTATCATATATACCAGTTTCTACTTTGTTTAACAAAATCTTGCGAAGAATCCATGCGGACGTGAAGCTCTGAACTGCCTGTATGAACGATGCGGCCTTTCTCTTGTACGGGTACCCAAAAGATTAAAGGAAGCAAGACTGCGGCTAAAACCATACCCAACCCAATACAGATCAGTTTACTGATATCTCTAATGGCTTCTCGAACAAGAGGGCAGTCCTCAATGTCAAAATGAGGGGTCAAACGCCTGCATTCCTGCAGTTACCGGATTCTGAAACCTTGCAAACATGTTTTCTCCACTCCTTCAAAATACAGAAGGAGGGTACTGGGACTTCCCATACAAAAGGATGGATCAAATATCTTTTCCTTGACTTCCTGCAAATAACTGCGCATATGAGAACCGAAAAAGAACTATAAAGTTTGGTTCTAAGGTGAAAAAGAATAAGATTGCTGAAATCCAAGTATGTTCTACGTTTGTTGTTTTCTTATAAATCGATTTTAAGAGAAAAATAAGCCTTCTATTATTGCTAGAAAATTGGTCCTTAAATCCAATGAAGAAACATACAACTTACAGCTAAGTAAGGAGCATTTTTCCTTGACTGACAAGCTCATGTTGGGTGAAACTTCAAGGATTGTGAACGTCATACGTAATGGCCATCAATTAAAAAGCATGTTTGTTAGTTTAGCCATCATGGTTGTGGCTTACCTGTGCTGCATTGGTTAAGATCACCATCAGCACAGGACGGAAGATAGTGAATTGACTAAATTTTAAATAATGGTCCAAAATGGTGAATTTAGAAAGGAAATCGTCATATAGTTTCTAAAAATAAAAGATAAAATGATATAAAAGCAAAACCAGAAAAGTGGACTATTTTTTTTTTTTTTTTTTTATGTGTGGCTTGCCTTTTACCATGACTATTGATCAATGGGATAAAACATGACGATATCGGGGACTGGAAACTCAAACTAAATTAATTAATCCATTCAAATTTTTATATGGTAGTTAAGTATTGATATTGATACTCGTTTCTATCCTTTGAAAACAGTCATTTTTATGGTATTAGTTGTGTTAATTGGGTTGGATTAAAAGGAAATAGCATCGACGTTTAAAAGAAAAACTACAAAAGAGATCAACTTGGTAATAAAAACTAATCTAATCACCAAAAGCTCGAACAAATTAAGTCATTTAAAGCATAACCCAGTTAAAATCGCACCACATTATTCAAATGCATCCAAAAACTCTGCATTTAATTTCCCCATGGAGCAATCTTGAAACTTTTCCGATCCCCTCAAGAAAAAAAGAACACGATCAGAGGAAAGAGGGGGAGAGCAAGTTTATACGATCAAGAAATTGCCACCCGATCATGGCCATTGCCATTCATCAAGCTGAACCTGGTCGGCCTGGGCTGGAAATTCCTCCTCCGTCGAAGACCGTGGCTTGAGGGCTTGATGATCTGCATGAGAAACGTCTTGACAGCATGGTCCACCTTGGATTTGATATCATAGACATTGGATTTGCCGGGAAGCTTGCGGGAGCCCCGGTGCAGGCTGCAGCGGAACGAGCCTGGGTGGCTGGTGGGAGAGCATAGGCACGTCCTTGAAGAAGAAAAAGAAGAACCCTTCGTTACCATGGCTGCGCTGCCTCTGCATGTACTTCAGCTCCCGGCTCTTTCACTCATGTCTATTGATTCTTCGGTCAAGCTAAGAACTCTGCCGAGCTAAAAAAGCGGGTTTTATTGCCTTTTTCCGTTTTATTTGAATATGTGATTACCAGTTACACCCTTGTCTTGTCCTGGTTTATAAATGTTAACCGAAGTTTCTTGTCCGTCGAATTGAACAAGATAGAACAGATCATAATTACATGCCAGGTTATTTAGTCACTAATGAATGACTTCATTTATAGCCTTCTGGAAGTCCCATCTCTACGATTAGTTTGATCCTATGATTTCTTTATTCTCCAGGTGATTTTGTGTTAATCTGATAATAAACAATAAAGTTGTTTTGTTAGATCGCACTTGCAAAGCACTAATGAAAAAGAAAAAGGGAAAATCAAGAAACGATCTCGAGTACCTGCCATGCATCCCGTGGCCGCAACAAAAGGTCCTTTTGAATTGTGGTTTTCTATTGTCCTATGCAGAAAAGCCGGTCAGATTCTGTGATCCAAACCTTTTTGTCTAGCACAAGCTTGCACGAGAGTTACAAGGTCATCACAAGTCAGTCATACTAGTCCACAATCCCAAACTCTGTACTTACCTCTCTCTCACTTCCACACCTTTTTTGTTACTTCTAATGAAGAAAAGGGTGCTTTTTGAAGCAGTTGAATGTTGACTTAATTCTCTGCATCAATACACAGAATCAAGGTCCTTTTCTGGTGTTGATTTGCTCTTTTGGGTTCTGGTTTGGCATATAGATTTGTGAAATTCTAGAGCATTGATACCACATGTAAATCAAAATACCCATGCAGCCATGAAATGTTTCTTAAGATAGAAACACATGGAGGACAAAAGTCTTATGCACGAAAATAAGATCCTTACTATGAAATTAAATAAAAGAATAATTCTCTAATTTTTGAACTAATTTTAAGATTGGATTATGAATTTATTTCTAATATGGCAACAGAATTAACTCTATTATTGTTTACACAACTTGGGATTATAAAAGTCTTATAACAAAAGATAAAATTCTTAGTAAGATAGATGAAAAAAAAAATTGATGTTAGAATCCTTGATCATTATACCAAAAGTCTGAGAATTGATGGCTAATCAAAAATTAATTAATTTGAATATCATTATCGACTTGAATCTTCGTAAGCCCAAGCGCATCACAATCCTAAAATTGTGAAAAATGAGTCTTCAATTTCTAAACTAATTCTTAAGTTGGACTGTATACCTATTTCTAGTAAGAGAAAATCTTGCTAATAATTTACAATAATTACAGAACTTTACATGAAGGCTTTCCATTTCGTTGAATTAGAATGCGGAGCTGAAGCTCTGAACAGCTTATACGAATGAGACTGCCTTTGTCTTGCATGAAGAAGCCATAAGACGAGAGAAAACGAGACTAGCTAAAACCACACACAACCCAATACAAATCCGTTTACTGTTCTGCCTCAGGCCTGGACAGTAACCACCACTGATATCTTTTATGGCTTCTTGAACAAAAGCGCAGTTCACTAAGTTAACAAGGAATGGCCCAGAGTGCACTGCGCACATCAACTTCAGCCACCATTTGCTTGTAAAAATTTGGGGTCAAACGGCCCATACTATTGCAGTTGCAGTTATCTGGATTTTGAAACTTTGCAAAACATATTTTCTCCATTCCTGCAAAACACACAAGAAGAATACTAAGACTTCAAATTAAAAAGATTGGATCAAATACCTTTCCTTGACTACCTGCAAAAAACTGGCGCATATGAGTTCCAATTGTTGAGATTTGGTGTGTATTTTAGTTGTCAAGTCTTTTGACTTGAAAGCGTTGTAGAATATTATGATCTTAAAGTGAAATCTTGTAAAACACCTATTAGACTAGGTAGAGGCCGATGATAAACAAGCGCAAGCCAACTCTGAAAAACCACATTGCAACAATTAGGAAAAATAGAGTGCCAATAAACCTAGTAGATTCTATTAAAATCTGTTTTAAAGCACTAAATTTTCATAAACTAATTATAAGCTAATAAAAAAGAAAAGTTTTTTAAGTAAACTGAAAATTGATAAAGACCATTAAGCTCAAGTTATCATAAGGTACTAGTAATTTTAAGAGAATTCTAGATGAGAAAGAAAACAAAGGTTGTGAAAGCTTCAAGATATAAGAATATGAAGGTGCAAAACCAAGAAAATCCTTAACGATACAATAAGATATAACCTATGAAAGTACCGCATAATCTAACAAAGAATAGCAAACAATATACCTTAAAATAAACTACAATTATGAAAATGAAAAGAAAAAGGAAACTAAATGGGAACTACAGAAACTCACAACAAAGTAATGATGGTTCGTAATATTCCATCCACCCTCGTAATATCGGAAATGGTCATGAGGGTGTCTCCTATGCGTTCATTCTGCAGCCAATATTAGAGATGAATTCTTTGCAGTTTGGGAGATTGTTCCCCCAGAAGATACCCATGCACCCCCTGAAGCGGCAATTTAATCATCCCCATCTCCCATATCTCCAAGTAATGAATCATACAAGGACACAGTGGTTAGAAAAGGGTTCTTGATCAAACCGTTGAAAAGACGAATTTTAAGTGCTATTTGGTGAGCCTTCTGGAAGAATTTTAAAGATTAACATTTATGTGATATAAGATTAACAAAGAAAATGATGCCTGGTGAACAAACTAAGTTCTTGAGCACCAATAATCTTAGCCTGGCATGCTGGAAGTACTTTTAATCTCGTAGACAATAACTTTTTTAAATGCTAAGTGAGAGATACCTCGAACGAGAGCTGTTGATGGTTGATGATATTAAGAAGCTCCATGAGTGACAGAAAGGGCTGAGAAAACAAGAAGCAGAGTCGGTAGCAACAGGAAATGCGCTGACTTGAAAAAGAACATGGCCTTATCGTTTTGTCTTTTGTTTGGTTTTTCTACCTGGAAGAGAGAAGTACTTGACGAGATCAACGATCTTATAGGATTTCTCCGAAGCGAGACGGGAAGTATGTAGATTTTAGTACCTCGTTTTATTCCGTTTGCCCGTTCGGACAAATGCTTGGTTTTGGCTTTGTGCAGAGGAATTGTTGCATCTGCGGTTTGAATGTTGAACTGCGCTTTTTGATAGGATGCTTCTTGCTTGTACTTTGCCTCTGTCCTCTACCTCACAATGATGTTAAAAATATGCAGAATGTGCCGAATAAAGTAAAATAGAATGATAGGGATATCTGCATAACAAATTTATATTCTATATGTAAATAAATTTGAACTGTTGATAAATCCAAAGCTCGAGAGTTAGATTTGAATCAGAACTTTGACTAATAATATTCATTTGATTATATTGTAAGGAATCGTGCACTTTGCTTTCTGCTGGTGTACCATAGCCACATTGTAAAAATCCACTTCACTAGTAATGCTTTTGCATTAAGTATGTTCAGAGTTGATAGAATCTTTTTTTATTAAGCATGATATGATTCCAAACTCATTCTTTAACAATGTGAGAACTATTGTTCATATCTCAACAACACTCACACCACAATAATCCACCATTTAGGCTAATTTTGATGCCGTTTTACTACATAGACTCACCTTTCAAGCATATGTGTGTTAAGGAGGAATTTAGACTTTGATACTATGGTAAGAAGTCCATTGTTCAATTTAAAAATTAATTTAAGAGTTAGTAAAATCTCATTTCACTTAATTAAGATTCGGAACTTATTTCTTAATAATGTAACAACAATTGTTTACATCTCAACAAAATTTAAAATATAGAACTTGTCCCCAAGGTCGACCAAAGGGGTCTCGTGTTGTCTTTCATCATCATATTTTCGAGTCATAAAACTTGTTTTTCAATGGGACTATTGAGAGGAAGAATCCAAATAAAAGAACATGTCGGTTAAAGGCCTTGTATTCCTTCTTTGGATTTTTGTCAGAAAACGCAGGGGTTAATTTTCTTGGTAAAAAGCTGGTGCAGCGTCTCTCTTGCATAAAATAACCAGAAGATCGAAGAGAGCATAACTGCTTTATTGTGCAGGTTTTATCAGCATTGAATGGATTGCAAAGAATCAGCAAGTGTGGACCGGACTGATTATAGTAAGTACATCCAGCACTCAGGGTAGCATTTCTGTTGGCAACATTAATTATGAACTGATTCACTATACCGACTATTAGGAAGGTGACATTTTTGCTCAGAGACAAGGTTTCTTGAGTTGTCGTTAGTCCATACAAGGGAGAAGTTTGCTTAGAGCCGAATGAGACGTGGGGTGTTTGAACCATTCATCCATTGCAAAACGTGTTTGCTACCTCATTGAAACATGGTTACATATAGCTTTAGGTGTTGTAAATTTAGGTGATGGCAAGGTTTTGGAATCATTGCCATCACCTAAATTTACAAATCATTCACTTTATTTTCTATATGCATCCTAAAGTTTGTTCAAATACATATGTTGACTTGTCAATGTTTGCATCCTCTTGCTTGAGAGCATATTCCAACATATTATTTGTACAACAGTTATGGGAGTTTTCAATCATAGAAGGGAAGGATAGAAAGGGAACTTGCATCGCTATAATAGTGAAATTTACAAGGAAGACAAGAGAAAGTGCATGGGCAATTGGAGAGAAGCCATTGGTTTTTGTTCCTTTTTAGCAATAGCAGAGAATTAAGAAACATAGGCCTAATATCAAAAACCAGGTTGCAACAGTGGCTAGAAGAGGAATACCAGTAAATGCAACTGACTACAGAAAACCATTCTTCAGAGCGAGAAATTAATACATCAAGACAACCAGAACAACTAAGTAACAAACAATAATTGAGAAACCAAAAATGTGCATGTGATCCAAGCGATTGGGTTTTTAATTTTGAGGCATAGGTAGTATTATCAGAACCCATACAAGGAGAATTCAAGGTCAAAGAGGATATCATTTGTTAGAATTTAGATACTTTTTCTATCATCAAGAAGCAATGTCCAGATCTTATTTTGGTATGCACCTAATTTATAAACTTTACAATTTACACAATTATAGCAGCAATTAAAAGACCGTTAAAAGTTTTCCTAAATGCGAAAAATGCTAACTTGAGGCTAATGATTGTGATTTAAGTAACTTTAAGGAACTTCATAACGTAAAGTTCCTTAAGGACTTGTGGGATTTCAAATTTTTGTTAGTGGTGCATAAATTTGGAAAAATAAAACCGTAGATTTTGAGACTCGTTATTGTTTTTCCAAAGCAACATTGACCACGTGATGGAGTGGCACATATCCAACCCCCAAAAGCTTGCCATTTGAGCAATGGTGGCTATGCACCCAGACAACATGGTTTATTTGTTAGGCCTGCAGTTAGGTGCCTCAAGGGAAGGGCGGAGAGTCTTAGAATTGTAAACTGAGATGAACAAGTTGAATTATAGGCTCTATAACATGAGATTACAAACCCTCCTCCATTTCAATCTTCTCTGCAAGATGGTTGTTCTAATGGTTGTGGATTTTGTAGACATTTGAGTATCGTAAGTATAAAATCCACATTAAAATATAGAGAGAAAGAAGGAAGGGACACCGTCTAACTTTCCTCAAACTGGCACACAAACTCATAGAATTTATTAGGAGACACCAAGTTCAATACTAGATATTCTTGATCGCAAGCAGGCGAGTCCAGGTATAGAAAGAGCAAAACGCTTGTAATGTCATCAAGAACAGAAGCAAAACTGCAGCAAGTAGTACCAGAATCTGCCAACACCCAAACACGTTAAGCTTCAAGTATTTCCCAACTTTAACTCTCCATCTACTGTTGTGATACCTATTCACATCTTCAATCACCTTGTCTAAGAATGGCACTCTTGTCAACCTGATCGACTTGCTCATTCCATTCCAGAGGTTGGCCACCTCTCCATCACTTCTCAGACGGTTTAAAATGATCCCTCTTTCTCTAAGTACTTGCACATCCTCTTCAGTGTCTATGATGCCATTCATTAATTCAGTGTAACGTGTAAAAGCCAACGGGCCTGATGCATTTGAAGCTTCATATGCTACCAAGTTTCTCAAAATCACCTCCGTGTTAACATCTAAGGCAATGGTGGGAAGGTAAAATGTGGCAGTTTTTATGTCAAAAGAAATGGTTGAGATAGTACCCTTCGTGGGTACAAAATGCACCCCAGATTTTGATAGTTCAGTCACAGAAGGGATTGTGATTTCCTCTACCAGTGGTGGCCTGCTAATATTATTGTTTGAACTTGTATTCTCATCTCGGGGCTTGTGTTCTTCTTTATCTGGGCTGAAAAATAAATACACCACGGGCTGCTTTAAGATTGTGAATATCGGAAGGTTAGAGACGATTGTCCAAGGCAATTTCTGGATGAGTTTCACAGGTCTAGATTTTAGTGCTTGCTTGAGGCCGCGCCTTAATTTCGAAAGCAGCTTCGAACTCTCATTAAGAACTTGTTCGACATACCTTGAGTCTGCAGAAGGTTTTTCCTCACCTTGTTTGTCTTCATTATGATCCTCAACTTCGATTATTTCCGTTGGTTTTTCCATTTTCGGCACCATCATGTGGTACAAAAAGTCTAACAAATGTGTGCGCTCTGAGACCTGTATCTTCGGCAGGTCTTCCGTGAGGTCGAAAGGTGAAAGCTCTTTGAATAATCCCATTAACATTAGACGTAAATTGTTATCGGCAGTCTCTAGTGATGAGAATTGAAATTCCGACATCTTCCTTAATACAAATAAAGGAATTTGATTCTCGAGCATTACAATATCTCTTAGAATTGAATTATGCGCTGACTTCGTTCTTGCATAATCCAGCGAGGGTGACATCCTGGAAGAGACTCTTGTTAGCCCCATTCCTTCTCTGATGACGAAAATCTGAAGGAACTCAAGCAAGAATGATGCGTCAATGGCCATCATCCATGCTAACGTTTCACCATTGAAATCCAGGTGCCTATGGTAGCAAGCTCTGATCCTTTGCTCAAGGTTTCTCAACTGGTCAACAACATTTTGGAAATTAAGGCTTTGGAGTTGCTTTTGAGCTCTTTTTGCTGCTGCTACCTTATACCTCTCCATCTCATAGAGCTCTGGACGCCAATAGTGGTAAGGACCAAGAGCAACATGTTGGGGAGTGTAAGAATCAGGATCACTAGCTAGAAGGGCTTTGGGGACGTTGAAAATGCATCTGGGGACTTCATCATAATCCTCGATATCTTCTTCAAGGGTTCGACGGATCTGAATGACCCATTGTAGCTCATCAAATTTCGACTCAGACTGTGATGACATTGTTTGCTTGGGAGAAGAGAGTTTTTCTAAGAAAAGTTATTATTGTCGAGTGGCGAGGAAGTTGGGAGTATGAGAGTTTTAATTACTATAAATACAGAAACATTACTATAATTAATGAACGTCGTTAAATGTTTGCCATCGACGTGTGAAACTCATAGTTGGGAGTATGAGAGTTTTAATTACCATAAATACAGAAACATTACTATAATTAATGAATTTTGTTAAATGCTTGCCATCGACATTAAAACATGCGTTTCACACTCTTGTTTTACTACTTGCGGGTATCTTTCATTAGCGCCAGTCAGTTTAGATTTGTAAAGTTCTAGAGCACTGCTGCCACGTAAAAATCAAAATAACTTTACAGCCATAAAATGTGTCTTAAGATTGAAACATGTGAGGAAAAAAGTTCTATGCCCGAAAATAAGATCATTTGAAATTAAATAAAAAAATAATTCTCTAATTTTTGAACTGATTTTGAGATTGAATTATAAATTTATTTTCAATATAGTATTAGAATTGACTCTATTATACTCTATACAATCTTGGGTTATAAAAGGCTTATAACAAAAGATAATATTTTTGACAAGATAGATAAAAAAAAAAAAAAAAAGATCTTGGGATTCTTAATCATTATGTCAAAAGTCTTAAAGCTAAAGGCTATTAGGACTATATATCATCACCAACTTGAGCTACGATAAGCCCAAGTCCACCATGATCATAAGATCATCACAAATGAGCCTTTAATTTCTAATTGACTTTTAAGTTAGACTATATACCTATTTCTACTAAGAGAAAATCTTGCAAAAATTTACAATAATTACAATACTTTACACGAAGGCTTTGTATCCTGTTGAATAAGAAGGCGGAGTTGAAGCTCTGAATTGCTTATACGAATGAGACCGCCTTTGTCTTGCACGGAGAAGCCATAAGAGTAGAGAAAACAAGATTGCAACTGAAACCACACCCAACCCAACGTAGATTCGTTTACTGTTCTGCCTTAGGCCTGGACAGTAACTACCACTTATATCTTTTATGGCTTCTCGAAGAAAAGCACAGTTCACTAAGTTAACAAGGAATGGCCCATAATGGTACAGAGCACTGCACGCGTCAACTACAGCCACCATTTGCTTGTAAAAATCAGGGGTCAAACGGCCCACACTAATGCAGTTACCGGATTCTGAAACTTTGCAAACATATTTTCTCCACTCCTGCAAAACACACTAGGAGAATACTAAGACTTCCCATGAAAAGATTGGATCAAATACCTTTTCCTTCACTTCTTGCAAATGACTGGCACATATGAGATCCGATTTTTGAGATTTGGTGTGTATTTTAGTTGTTAATATACATTAAGTGTTTTTTTTACCATCTTACTACCACTACATCAAAAGCTTAAGTTTGATGAGTATTTCATAATATTTTACTTTAAAATCATAACATTCCACTATGCTTCCAAATTAAAAGACCTATTGGTGTAGTGGTAGTAGGACGATAACATGTTTCCTCTCATACAAATCGGTTTTCAAGTATAAAATTGGTTCTCAAATCCATTGAAGAAGTATACAATGTGCATCTAATTTAAAAAAAGTTGTCCTTAATGAAGAATCTCATCTAGGGTGGAACTTTAAGAATCATGAATCATAATGGTCATCAACTAGAAATATTTCTCAAATCACTAATTATTTAGAGATCTCAAAGGAGCTTCAACAAGAAGTTACACCAAAGGGATCAACTTGAAATTGCATGTTTATGAGTTTAGCCATAATGGTGATATGCTAGTTGTAGCTTACCTGTGCTGCATTGGTTAAGTTCACTTCACCCTTAGCACATTCCCTCATATTAGGAAGATAGTGATTGCAGAGAAGAGGGACCAGCGGACCAGACTGGTTGTAATTAAGTTCACTTTTGGGCGAGTTAGGCACAATTTTGATGAACTTATTAACATTACCAACCAACTGGGAAGTGACATCCTTGGTTTCAGACAAGGTTTCTTGGGCTGTTGCGTTGTCAAGACATGGAAGAAAATGATCCATAGCTGAGTTAGCTCTAGGGTTTTCAAGCCATTGATCCATTGCAACACATGTATCTGCTGTCACACTGAAATGTGAAGAGCACATATTAGATAAACAATTGTGAGAGGATAGATCCAACCAAAAGTTACTACATCCTTTGTAGTCATAATAATATGGATGACATCAGAAGTAACAGATCAATTTATAATAATAGCTACAAAGCTTACTTATTGAAGATGAGAAATACACCACACAAGACAAGTGTTAGTGTGACGAGAATCCACCCAAGAATCACCAATCTGTAGTTATTAATTCGTTTAATCAGCAAACAAAAGAATCAAGTATGAAATGGGAATACTGTCAATGGTCAAAAAGCTTTATACGATCTCAAAGGAAATTCACATGCTAGAAAAAGTGGGAAACACACTCACGTGTACACTAGAAATTGAAGGCCCAAAACTGAAAATACTGTAGGCAGTGACGACAACAGAAGTATTAGGGAAGACATTTATGGCATGCCAATAAGAGAAAAGTAAGCATCGAATTAAAACAAGCAATAGCCTTACAGAAACCAAGGAGGGCCAAGAACAGCATTACAGCGGCAACCGTGATAAGACCCATTTTCCTGCAGAGAATATCAACAAATCGAATCGATGATAAGAAAATAGGTTGGAAAGATGCCGTTTCAATTGGTATTTACTCACCCATAATTCAAAACTTTTCGAATGTCCTTTGAATGCTTATTTGTTTCCTTTTTTAGAGTGTGAGAAGAACTGTTGATCATTCTTTGTACTTTGCTAATGCTTTCTTGGACATCAGGAGGAAGAAGAAATTGAAACACCTGAACTTCTTTGGCCGCAGCAAGATGATTCGACACATTCCGTAGATTCCGCACTACAATATCTACTTTACTTGAAACACTTTGAAGTGTGCCAATTGTGCTACGATGAAACTTTTGCTGTCCGATGAAGAGCGCAAAACATCCAGTGCTGAAACCACAAATCAATTGACAAATAAGTTGCATAAAATTAGCTCTCTCATTTACACACGTCTAGACATGTGGAAGCTTGTAATCAGATTCCAGGGGATGGAAAAACCAAACCCACATTGCAGCGACTGTGAAGAATGTGAGGAAGATAAGGGAAAGTGTAGAAGTGTTCCGATAGTAGCCATAACGTTGTTGGTGGCAGCAACAATAGTAGAGGCCGATTATAAACAAGCACAGGCCAAGTCCCAGAAACCAAATTGCCGCAATTAGGAACAGAGGAGCACCAGTAAACCCAGCAGACTGTATTAAAATCAATGTTAAAATGCTAAATTTCCACAAACCAATTATACGTTAATATAAAAGAAAAGCTTGTTAAGTAAACTAAAAATTGATAGAGATCATTAAGCTTTCAAAATATCATAAGGTATTAGTAATTTTAAGTGAATTCCAAATGAGAAAAGATAGAAAGGTTGAGAAAGCTTCAGGATATAAGAATACGAAGGTTGGTAAAGCCAAGCAAATCCTTGATGATAGAACAAGATATAACTTATGAAAGTACCACATAATCTAACAAAGAATACTAAACAATATGGCCTAAAGATAGAGAATTGAACTACAATTATGGAAGTAAAAAGAAAAAGGCAACAAAACGGAAACTACAGAAACTCACAACAAAGTAATGATGGTTTGTGATATTCCATCCACCTTCGTAATATCGAAAATGGTCAAGAGGGTCTCTCCTGTGCGTTCGTTTTGCAGCCAATATCAGAGATGTATTCTTTGTAGTTTTAGAGATTTTATCCTCCAGAAGATACCTCTGCTCACCCCATGAAGCGGCAATGTAATCACCCCCATCTCGCATATCTTCAAGTGATGAATCATGGCATAGTCGACATAGTATACAAGGACAGAGTGGTTAGAAAAGAGTTCTTGATCAAACCATTGAAAAGAAAAATTTTAAGTGCTATTTGGTGAGCCTTCTGGAAGAATTTTAAAGATTAGCATTTATGTGATATAAGATTAACAGAGAAAATGATGCATGGACGAACAAACTAAGTCCTTGAGCACCCATACACTTAGCTTGGCATGCTGGAAGTACTTTTGATCTCATAGACAAGAAACTTTTTAATTGCTAAGTGAGAGATACCTCGAACGAGAGCCGTTGATGTTTGGTGACATTGAGAAGCTCCATAAGTGACAGGAAGGGTTGAGAAATCAAGAAAGAGAGTCGGTAGCAGAAGGAAATGCTGTGACTTGAAAAAGAACATGGCCCTATCGTTTTGTCTTTTGTTTGGTTTTTCTACCTGAAGAGAGGAGTACTTGACGAGATCAATGATCTTATAGGATTTCTCCGAAGCGAGATGGGAAGGATGTAGATTTTAGTACCTCATTTTATTCCGTTTGCCTGTTCGAACAAATGCTTGGTTTTGGCTTTGTGCAGAGGAACTATTACATCTGCAGTTCGAACGTTGAACTGCAATTTTCTGTAGGATGCTTCTTGCTTGTACATTGCTTCTGTCCTTTACTTCACAATGATGTTAAAAATATGCAGAATACATTTGTTATGCCGAATAAAGTAAAACATAACGACAGGATATCTGCATAACAAATTTATATTTTATATGTAAATGAATTTGAACTGTTGATAAATTCGATGCTTTAGAGTTAGATTTGAATCATAACTTTGACTAATATTCATTCGATTATAGCTTGTAATATTATAAGGAATCGTGCAGTTTGCTTTCTATTGATGCACCATAGCCGCATTGCTAAAATGCACTTCATTAGTAATGCTTTTGCATTAAGTTTGTTAAGAGTTGATAGAATCTTTTTTCATAAATCATGATTCCAAACTCATTCTTTAACAGTGTGAGAACTATTGTTTATATCTCAACAACCCTTTCACCATGATAGTCTACCTTTTAGACTAATTGTGGTGCTGTTCAACTGCATAGACTCACCTTTCGAGCATATGAGTGCTACCGAGGAACCTAGACTTTAATACCATATTAAGAATTAACTTTAATACCACTATTCAATTCAAAAATTAACTTTAAGAGTTAGTAAAATCTCCTTTCACTTAATTAGGATTCCAAACTCATTTCTTAATAATATAAGAACAATTGTCTCCATCTCAGCAAAATTTAGGATACGGAACTTTTTCATGAGGTCGGCCAAAGGGGCCTCGTGTTATCCTGATAGAGAAGAATTGGGCGGAAAGCTCTATGAGCCTACCCCTCTTCTTGCATTTGGTCAAGACGATGCATGGTATTAGTACTCATTAATGGTATCAAAATTGCTTGTTCTTTAATCCTTATATTTTCTTGTCGCAAAACTTGTTTTTCAATAGGACGATTGAGAGGAAGAATCCAAATAAAAGAACATTTCGGTTAAAAGCCTTGTATTCCTTCTTCGGATTTTAGTCAGAAAACGTAGGGGTTGATTTTCTTGGTAAAAAGCTGGTGCCGCGTCTCTCTTGCATAGACTAACCAGAGGATCGAAGAGAGCATAACTGCTTTAATGTGCAGGTTTTATCAGCATCGAAGGGATTGCAAAGAACTAGCGAGAGTGGACCAGACTAATTATAGTAAGTACGTCCTGCATTGTGGGTGGCATCTCTATTGGAAACATTAATTATGAACTGATTCACTATACTAGATATTAGGAAGGTGACATTTTTGCCCAGAGACAAGGTTTCTTGAGTTGTTGTGTAGTCCATGCAAGGGAGAAGTTCGCTTAGAGCTGAATGAGACGTGGGGTGTTTAACCATTAATCCATTGCAAACACGTGTCTGCTATTGCACTGAATTGGATACGGACAGAGGTCTTGTAACTTTCGGTGATGGCAAGGTTTTGGAATCATTGCCATCACCTAAATTTAAAAATCATTCACTTTATTTTTATATGCATCGTGAAGTTTGTTCAAGTACATTTGTTGGTATCTCATGACTATTCATTTAACTTTTCAATGTTTGTATCCTTTTGCTTGAGAGCATATTCCAATATTGGAAGCGACCTTAGAAACCAATCACGTTCCAGTAAAAAATACTATCGGAGGTGAAACTTCTTCTACGCGGTGTACAAAACACAACTTCTGGTGTTGAAGACACCATATATCGGTAATGGAGTCCAGAAGAATAAACCCCGTATAAGCTCAATCGTAGAAGGGAAGGATAGACAGGGGACTTGCATTGCTATAACAATGAGAGTTACAAGGAAGACAAGAGAAAGTGCATAGGCAATTGGAGAGCAGCCATAGGATTTTGTCCTTCTGCAGCAACAACAAAGAATTAAGAAGCATAGCCAAATATCAATAACCAAGTTACAATAGTAGCCAGAAGGGGAATACCAGTAAATGCAATTGACTGCATGAAAACCATTCTTTAGAGAATGAGAAATTAATACATCAAGACAACTAGAACATCTATGTAACAAATAAAAAAACAATAATTGAGAAACCAGGAATGTGCATGTGATCCAAGCTATTGGCTTTATAATTTTGAGCCATACATAGTATTGTCAGCTTACAAGAAGGAGAATTCAAGGTCAGAGAAGACATCACTTGTTAAAATTTTGATACTTTTTTCTATCATCAAGAAGAAATGTCCATATGTTATCTTGGTATGCACCTAATTTATAAACTTTAAGATTTACACAATTATAGCAACAATTAAAAGACTGTTAAAATGTTTCCTAAACACGGGAAACGCTAAATTGTGGTTAGTGATTGGGACTTAAGTAACTTCAAGGAATTTCAAAACGTAAAGTTCCTTAAGGACTTTGTGGGATTTCAAAATTTTGTTGGCGGTGCATAAATTTGGAAAAATAAAATTGTAGATTGTGAGATTTGCTATTGTTTTTCCAAAGCACCATTGACCTCGTGGTGGAGATTCATAGGTCCAACCACCAAAAACTTGCCATTTGAGCAATGGTGGGTATGTACCCAGACAACATGTTTTATTTGTTTGGCCTGCAGTTAGGTGCCCCAAGGGGAGGGCGGATAGTCTTAGAATTCTAACAAAATTCATGGTTCAAGGTTCCAAACTGAGATGAACAAGTTGAATCATAGGCTCTAGAATATGGGATTACATACCCTCCTCCATCTCAATCTCCTCTTTAAGATGGTCATTCTAATGGTTGTGGATTTTGTAGAGATTTGAGTATCATAAGTATAAAATCCACGTTAAAATATGGAGAGAAAGAAGGAAGGGACACCGTCTAACTTTCCTCAAACTGGCACACAAACTCATAGAATTTATTAGGAGACACCAAGTTCAATACTAGATATTCTCGACCGCAAGCAGGCGAGTCCAGGTATAGAAAGAGCAAAATGCTTGTAATGTCATTAAGAACAGGAGCAAAACTGTAGCAAGCAGTACCAGAATCAGCCAACACCCAAACACGTTAAGCTTCAAGTATTTCCCAACTTTAACTCTCCATCTACTGTTGTGATACCTATTCACATCTTCAATCACCTTGTCTAAGAATGGCACTCTTGTCAACCTGATCGACTTGCTCATTCCATTCTAGAGGTTGGCCACCTCTCCATCACTTCTTAGACGATTTAAAATGATCCTGCTTTCCTTAAGTACTTGCACATTCTCTTCAGTGTCTATGATGCCATTCATTAATTCAGTGTAACGTGTAAAAGTCAACGGGCCCGATGCATTTGAAGCTTCATATGCTACCAAGTTTCTCAAAAATCACCTCCGTGTTAACATCTAAGGCATGGTTGAGATAGTACCCTTCATGGGTACGAAATGTACCCCAGATTTTGATAGTTTAGTCACGGAAGGGATTGTAATTTCCTTTACCAGTGGTGGCCTCCTAATATTGTGTAACGTGGTGGATTTGGCTATTTGGTTTCTAACATAGAGAAGTTACTGGGTTCAAAAGTCTATCTTATTCGTTCACTGCGAGTAGAATTTATACCAAAACAAATACAACTAAAAGCCTGAAACTGCCCCTCTCTCAATGGATAAGGCCACAGACGGTTATACAGTAACAAATTTTACTCTAACAACCCAACGTCTAACAAATGAGAATCTGCAAGAAGCCTCTAGAAGCTGCAACTCTAACGTCCCCCATTGTTCACCTACCCGCATGACACATTCTGACGTGGCCACAGTTAGCCACGTTACAATCCACCCCCTTGGAATGGACCTTGTCCTCAAGGTCTAGCATGGGATAAGGGAGGAGCATGGTATCCCGATTCTCCTAACTAGCTTGCTCTAGAGACAGACCAGCCCAATGCACCAATATTTCAGCTTCTTCTTACGGATTCTCCAATCGAAAATGGCCAGTGGATCTGTCGAAACGGCATCCCCATTGTCCACAAAATCCGGTAATTTTTGTTGCACTTCCACATCTTTGTCCGTGCATTTCTTGAGAAAAGAAATGTGAAAAATGGGGTGCAACTTGAAGGAAGGAGGAAGTTGAAACCCATAGGCTATAGGACCCATTTGCGCCACCATCTCATACGAACAGGGTAATAAGTGAGGATCCTTCTTTTGTGGGTGGTCAAACGAAGTTCTGAGCAGCGGCTTCTGTTGAACATGTGACGTGACTGCTAGACAAGCTTTAGAAGTCTTTTGTTGAAACACGGCAACCTCATAAATGAAGACAAGGTGAAGGTAACGTAAAGAGCATCAAGACAAGATAGGAAAAGCATGGTGCTGTATGCTTTTTGAAAAAGTGGTAAAGACCTTACTTTTGTAAGTCCCAATACGGGCATAGCAATCATAGACCTAAGTTGCTAGTTTATCTTTCTGTCTTTAAGTAGCAGCACTAGTAAGAGACATGGAACGTGCTGACTACAAACCAGAACTTCACTTGGAACTCACTGTAATTTGCTTCCGCTTTTACTAAGTATCTTAGAACCATTTGGTTCAATCGTTCGTGTGCTCTCTTCCTACATCTCCTTTACAAACTGCCTTTATCGTTCAACAGTGGTATCAAGAGCCGAAAGGTTCCTCTTTGTCTGAAAATCTTCACTGATTTCAGAAATGGCCTCTACTCCGTCCTCTGGTGCCTCTTCTTCAATATCTCCTCCACAGTCTGCTCCAATCATTCCTGGCTCCACCATTCCACTGCCTATTCTCAATGAGACCAATTATCAAACATGGTCCCTTCGGATGACAACTTATCTAAAATGCCAAGGAATGTGGGAGCTTGTTGAAGGTGGAACTCCCACAACCACATCAACATCAACTTTTGAACTCACACCCACCGAACGTGAGCGTATCAGAAAGCAACAAGAGAGAGAGTTTAAAGCTCTTGTGGTGCTTTAGATGGGTGTTGCAGACAGTGAGCTCCATTGTATCAGTCATGCAACCACTCCACATGAAGCTTGGATCACTCTAAGAAATGAGTTTGTAGGCACTGCAAAGGTACGTGCTGTCCGTTTTCAATCCTTGAAAGGGGACTTTGAACTGCTCAAAATGGAAGATGCAGAAACTATAAATGCCTATTTCTCTAGAGTTAACACTGTTGTGAGTCAAATTCGAAACCTAGGTGAAGAATGGCCTGAGTCTCGTATAGTAGAAAAAATTCTCATTAGTCTCACAGAAAAATTTGATACAATAGTCACCACAATTGAGGAGACAAAGGATTTTTTCAATATGCCAGTGTCGGAGTTAGTAGGGTCCTTGATAGCGTTTGAAAAAAGGATATGTAGGAGAAAGGAGAGAGCAAATGATGAAATGACATTTAAAGCCAAGATGTTTGCAGGTTCAAAAACCAGTGAAGAAAAATCCTCAATTGAACAACCTTCGGAGGGTAATTAAGGATGTCCTTTTTGTGCCTGCACTTGGAGCAAATTTGCTAAGTGTGGGACAGATGATGTAGAGTGGATATGTTCTCCTCTTTAAAGGGAGCTCGTGCAGGATCTTTGATGACCTAACCATGACCAGAGAGATAGCTGCCATTGATATGAAGAACTCTAGGAATTTTCCAATTCTGTTTGAGTATGATGTTCCTGCTGCTTTGAGCATGGAGGAAGACAAAACTTGGCTGTGGCACCGTCGGTTTGGGCACCTCAACTTTGAAGCCCTTGAGCAACTTCAGAAACAACAAATGGTGGAAGGACTGCCAGCAATAAAACAAGTTAAAAGTATTTGTGTAGGCTGCCAGTTCGGGAAAAGCACCAGAAAGCCGTTTCAGACAGAAATCAAAACTTATCACACGGAGCTGTTGGATCTTGTGCATACTGATGTGTGCGGTCCGATGAGAACTATCACTCTGGAAGGTAACAGATTTTTTGTACTCTTTATTGATGATGCCTCTCGATATTGTTGGGTTTACTTCCTCAAGGAGAAAGGCGCAGTGTTCCAAGCTTTTAAACACTTCCAAGCAGCAGTAGAGAAAGAAAGTGGAAGGCACATCAAGAGCTTCCGCTCTGACCAAGGTGGCGAATATCTCTCTACAGAGTTTGGAAAACTATGTGCTGAATAGGGAATAAGGCATCAACGAACAGCTAGCTATTCACCACAACAAAACGGTGTGGCTGAGCGAAAAAACTGCACAGTTTTAGCTATGGCCAGATGTATGTTGGAAGAGAAACAAGTTCCAAAAAAATATTGGGGAGAAGCAGTAAGCACAACTGTCTATCTTCTAAATCGAACTCCCACTGCAGCTCTGAAAGGAGTCACGCCATATGAAGCATGGACTGGAAGAAAGCCTGCTGTCCAGCATCTCAGAATTTTCGGTAGTGTGTGTTACATACATACTCCGGAACACAAACGCTCCAAACTGGAACGAAGAGCCAGTGTGGGAGTTCTACTCGGGTACAACCAAATGTCTAAAGCATACCGAGTACTTGACTTAACCACTAACAAGTTGGTGATTAGCCGTGATCTTGTAGTTGATGAAGGTGCTGTGTGGAATTGGGAGACCAAAAAGAAGCATATGGACAACAAAAGCATTCATATCATCACTCCCACAGAAAGTAAGTTGCAGGAAGAAGGCAACGTGTCTGGAGGAGAAACAAGCTCTTCATCTCCATTCACTCCACCACAAAGTGATAGCCACACTGACTCTTTCTCAGTTGAAGCAGGCATGCAAAGATCCAGTATTCAGAAAGAATTTTCTGACATGTCCCTAGTCCGGATGAGAAGTCTTGAAGATCTATATGAAAGTTGCAACTCAGCCACTTTGGAGCCAGTCACTTATGAGGAGGCAATGCAAGACCAAGAATGGCAATCAGCTATGGATGAAGAGATAAGCACTATCAAGAAAAACAATACGTGGGAGGTTGCTGATCTCCCTACTGCGAAGAAGCTCGTGGGGTTAAAATGGGTTTTCAAAACAAAAACCAATGCTGAAGGGGTGATTGTAAGGCATAAAGCTAGGCTTGTGGCCAAAGGGTACTCCCAAGTGGCTGGTGTCGATTTTGGAGAAACATTTTCTCCTGTTGCACGGCTAGAAACCATCAGAATTGTCTTAGCCATTGCAGCACAGCACAAGTGGAAGGTGTGGTAGCTAGATGTCAAAGCTGTCTTTTTAAACGGAGAAGTTGAAGAAGAAATCTTTGTAGAGCAGCCAATTGGATATGAAGAAGTCAGTGCTGAAGGGAAGGTACTCAAGCTTAAGAAGGCATTATATGGACTACGGCAGGCTCCAAGGGCATGGTACAGCAAGATTGCAGGATATTTTTCTAACAATGGCTTCACAAGATGTCCGAGCGAGCCTACACTCTTTATCTCTCAGGAAAGTAATTCGGTACTTATTGTATCTATCTATGTAGATGATCTAATATTCACAGGAAACAATGTAGAACTTGTGAAAAAATTCAAGGAAGATATGATGCAAGCTTTTGAAATGAACGATATGGGGGAGATGAAGTTCTTTCTCGGGTTGGAAGTGTCGCAGACCCTAGGAGGGATCTTTCTCTCTTAACAAAAGTTTGCAAGAGGTTTGCTGGAAAAATACAGAATGGCAGATTGCAACCCAGTCTCAACTCCAATCGTTCCAACTGAGAAGATTTGCTCAAATGATGGCTCAGGTGAGGCAGACGGCACAATCTATAGAAGCTTGATAGGAAGCCTCCTATATTTGAGTGCAACTCGACCAGATATCTTGTACACCGTGTCTGTATTGTCTAGGCAAATGCAACATCCATCCAAGGCTCACATGTGCAAGCTTAAAAGAGTATTGAGGTATGTCCGTGGTACACTTAACCTTGGTTTGTTCTATGGTCAAGCAAAGGAGTTTGTTTTGGTGGGTTTCTGTGACAGCGATTGGGGAGGTGATATCAAAGACTCAAGGAGTACGAGCGGGTTCATTTTCCATCTAGGAACAGCAGCTATATCATGGTCCTCTAAGAAACAAGATTTCGTTTCACTATCAACTGCAGAAGCTGAATACGTGGCCTCCTCTACAGCTGCGTGCCAAGCAGTTTGGCTTAGAAGAGTCCTACAAGAACTGGGGTTCGAATAAAAGAAAGAGACAATCATCTTGAGTGACAGCAAATCAGCCATCGCAATGACCAAAAATCCCAGTCATCATTCCAGAACTAAACATGTGTCCTTAAGAGTCCACTACGTTCGAGAGCTAGTTGAAGCCAAAGTTGTAAAGTTTGAATTCTGTCAAAGCAGTGATCAAGTAGCTGATATGTTCACAAAAGGGCTTCCTCGAGCTCAACATGAGAAACTCAGGGAACTTACTGGAATGGGAGCAGATCTCGTCAAGGAGGGATGTTGAACATGTGACGTGACTGCTAGACAAGCTTTAGAAGTCTTTTGTTGAAACACGGCAACCTCATAAATGAAGACAAGGTGAAGGTAACATAAAGAGCATCAAGACAAGATAGGAAAAGCATGGTGCTGTATGCTTTTTGAAAAAAATGGTAAAGACCTTACTTTTGTAAGTCCCAATACGGGCATAGCAATCATAGACCTAGGTTGCTAGTTTATCTTTCTGTCTTTAAGTAGCAGCACTAGTAAGAGACATGGAACGTGCTGACTACAAACCAGAAGTTCACTTGGAACTCACTGTAATTTGCTTCCGCTTTTACTAAGTATCCTAGAACCATTTGGTTCAGTCGTTCGTGTGCTATCTTCCTACATCTCCTTTACAAACTGCCTTTATCGTTCAACAGCTTCTTTCGCACCAAGATTGGGGAATCGACTAGTATTTTGTATGGTAGTCTGGCTGGTAGAGGCTCAATATCTCTCATGTCCCTCCCGATTGACTCTTCTAAGAATTCCGGTGGTCTTCCTCGGTGTTCCACCTTATGACTCATTGGCAACCTCCCGCACTGTTCAAATGGTTGGCAGAAAGCATTGGCCTGGAGAGATTCCTCTTTGACCATATTAGCTTTGTAACTCGTCAACTTCTTAAGGTGCGCCGGTGAAGTGCAATTCGATGCATGAAGAAAAACTCCACTTGCATGTGCTGGTTCTTCAAAATTGTCCATTATCTGGATGAAACAATTTAGACCGGCAGTCAAGATCGGCTCTACAGCCTCTTCCTGCGATGGTTTTGGCTCCAACAGCTTCGCCTTGACTGGATTTGTCTCTGGATCTAGCGATGCTTCACTCTCCAACATTGCTTCACATTCTGGCAATAAGGCTTCAAGCTTTTGCACTGCTTCACCTTTTGATAGATCTACTACTTCCAGAATGCAAGATTCTTCTGCCGATCTCAGCGGGGGATGAAGAGAATTCATTTCCTCCGCTTTGCTGTTCAGATCCACACACAGATGTTGCATATTTTGAATCTGTTCCAGCAACAAGTTTAACTTCTGGATTATTTCCTCCTGAAGATCCTGGCATTGCTCAGCCATGATGACTGGCTTTGATACCACTTGTAACGTGGTGGATTTGGCTATTTGGTTTCTAACATAGAGAATTTACTGGGTTCAAAAGTCTTATCTTATTCGTTCACTGCGAGTAGAATTTATACCAAAACAAATACAACTAAAAGCCCAAAACTGCCCCTCTCTCAACGGATAAGGCCACAGACGGTTATACAGTAACAAATTTTACTCTAACAACCCAACGTCTAACAAATGAGAATCTGCAAGAAGCCTCTAGAAGCTGTAACTCTAACGTCCCCCATTGTTCACCTACCTGCATGACACATTCTGACGTGGCCACAGTTAGCCACGTTACAATCCACGTTACGGATTCTGCCTCAACAATGGAATGAATGAATTTTGATCTTAACAAAAGCTAGACAAGATAAAGAAGAAATTTAGACAAAGAATATAAAAATTTATTCCATAGAAATTAAATTACTATCACTTAAAGTTGACATGAGAAATTACTCTATTTTTTAGCTTTTGCAAAGCTAATTTTCTCGAGGGGCTGATTCATTCTAATATGCATCTCTTTATATGGACTAAAACAAATCATTACAAGACATTCAACACATTTTTTTATTAGGAAATCTTACAACAATTTGGAAAAACATATGAAGAATGTTCAGAATGTTCAGAATGTTCAGAATGTTCAGAATGTTCAGAATGTGTTGTAATGATTAATATTATTCCATATAAGAAGATATGCATATTAGAAGTGAATAAGCCCCTTGAGAAAATTTAGCTTTGCAGAAGTTAAAAAATAAATAATTTTCTTTTATCAACTTTAAGTAATTGTAACTTAATTTGTATTGAGTAAAATTTCAAACTCTTCCCCTAGAATTCTTTATTATCTTGTCTAGTTTATATTAAGAACAAAATTTAGTTTATTACATTAAGAATTAAGGCAGAAATTGATCATATAAAAGTGGTATCAAAGCTGTAAAGATTCCTAACAAATTGGGATTAGGGTAGGAAGGTTGAAATTAATATGACCATGGATTGAAGTTGTTGATCCATAAAATGCAAATAAGAAGCATATTAATGTTTTTAAGGTAAAGCTTTCTCTTTCTAGATCCTCTTTAATTTTCGATGACATTGATGTAGATTGACTACAATATATTGTTAGAGTGGTAGATTGAGGTCTAAAAAACTTAGATATATGATTTTTTTCCATTTAGGTTTGAGCATTTGTGAGCCAAATTGGAAATTTTGTTGTAGAGCATGACATGTTTGGAGATAATAAGGATTTTTTTGAAGTTGTTGAATTGAAAATCAAACGGGTCAAGTTGATTGTGGAAGTGAATCATTTGGCTCAAGTTGTTGCATTAGATGATGGAGAATGATAAAGATCAAAAGATGACATCAAAGATTGAGATGGATGACTAAAACAAAATTTGAAGATGTACTTCAATTTATTGCAAGCAGTAGTGAAGTAGAGGTCATTGGTTGATTTGTGGGTGATTTTGGTTCTAATGGAGGTGGAAGTGTAGTGAACAACGGACGCACTAGACCTAAAAAGACGGGTCAAGTTGCAAACTCTCAAGTGAGATAGAAACTACCACCAGTGGTAGATTGACAATGTTGATAGGTAAGGATTGTAGATCGGCCCATTTTAGTTCAATTTACAGTGGAAGATCGTCATGATAGTGGCTAAGGTTGGCAGATGACAAGTTGGGTTGTTGATTGGGTTGAAAGCTAGTCAGGTGATACATTCAAAAGGACGACACTCATGTGCAGTGCACACTCCAAGTGTGCAACAAACACGCATAAAGTGCCTGCATCGGATATGATTTCTTTTTGTTCCCCTTTTGCAAGGCTTTGTTAGAAGCTTTGTAGAGATTATGAAGAGAATTTCATGTTTGAGAGGAGCTTGTGATGTCCTATTGTGACGTAGATGATGAAGTGAATATTATGGGAATTTTCATTTTGATGAGATCCAAATAAGGCGTGTAATACTTTAATAGGTGAATTATGAAAAGCACCAACAATTAATAATAAGGCGTGGACTCTCTAAGATGTTGCTTGTTGTTAAGTCCAATAGTTTTATGACTAATGACGGCCTCATGATGGATGAGGCTTTTGGTTGTACGAAGCCCATTATGATCATTGGTGCCAACGAAAGAGACAAGTACCTAGAGAGGAACATTTCCTATGAAAGGAGTAACCAAGAAAATTCTGCAGTGGAGGTGTGCAAAGAGATATGGCATGAGAGAGGTGTAGTTTGAGAAAAGACAAGGTTTAAGAGCTTCATAATTGATGAGAACTTATGTCGGAGAGACACTTCCTATTAATGTAGAGATTTTATATTTTCTTATAGTACATGAATGTTGCACTAATATTTCTAGAAGAGATATATTAAGATTAATGGATCAATTAAGTGAGTATCAGAGTTGTAATATCTATTTGTAAAGAAGCATTTTTGTAATTGTAATATCTAGGTTTTCTTTATGAATTGAAGGGAGGTAGAAGAGCCTAGATGAGATAAATTGTAGAGAGCCTCGAGGCCTAGTTGTAGAGCCTCATGAGTTAATGATGAATGTCCTATGGTTCTAAATGGTGGGAGAATTCTTATGAAATATGAAAAAATTAATGAAAAGTGTCCTGGTGTAGGATATTGTGTTAGTCTAAATTTTTTTAATTCTATTAAAAGAAAAATTTAGATTAAACAATGATCCGATTTTATCTCCCAAATGCACCAAACTTGCTAAGGGGATAAAACAACTAGAGAAGATTAAGATAATTAGATATAGTAATGTGCTTACTACCTTAATGGAAAACTCACATGGAGCAATGTGTAAAGTAACATGATTTTGGTAGAATAATTTTATTTACTTAACGTGTGCAGTTCGGAAGTCATGAAGAAGAGATTTAACAAATAGCCACGAGATAGCAGTCCATTGTTTGTTTATCTGTTTTATAAGAGATTAGGTTATGACCAAGTATTGCCAAAATAACTCTGGTGGAGAACGGTGTCATATAATAACTACTCCATCCGGAGTGTCAGAAGAGTCGTAGAGCTAGCCAAACGAATGACTTGGCGAGGCTCAAAATCAAGGTAAATGCAAATGACAGTAGTACAATGTGGTAGATGTGGGTGCTTCAGAAAACTGAGGATATCGACAGGATAAACAATTTCGGATTTGACAATCGTTAACATAAAAGTTAGGCGATCGAGGAGGAGCTCACCTTGATCATCAGTTAATCATTAATGTTGTTCAATGGGAAAAGCAATAGATCATGGCCCAAGGTGACAGGAAGTGTCGAGGCTTTGGGTCGAATGAATACTTTATAATCTACAAAAATTCGCAAAAAACGAACTTCTATGAGAAATGTATGACCAATTTCTCAATGCTAGTTTGGATTGTCACGAAACTTATACATAAACATTTTCAACTCTCGTCTATTGAGAGAATCTCGGGAATGATTATGTAGATCCACGTAGAAAAAGGCACAGCGAACATATAACTGTTGAGGCTTTGGGTCAAATGATTACTTTATAATCTACAAAATTTTTCAAAAAACGAACTTCTATGAGAAATGTATGACCAATTTCTCAATGCTGGTTTGAATTGTAACGATACTTTTACATAAACGTTTTCAACTCTCGTCTATTGAGAAAATCTCAGGAATGATTATATATAGATCCATATAGAAAAAGGCACAGTGAACATATAACTGTTGGACAGATCATTGTTGACTGTAGCCACTGTTGGGAGACAACGCTTTGTGAAGAGCTAGGAGACAGTCTAATGATGACAAGCCCTTCAGTCTGAGTATGACATTCCCAAATTATGACATTCACAAACTTGGAGCTATCACTGCAAGCGTTCACAAACTTGGAATACATCTTATCATCATGACATTCCCAAATTACTCAAAAAAAATATACAAATAACGAGGCAAACTACTGGACAACTTTTAAACAGCCAAGCAAACTTAAAGGACCCATTTAAACAACTTTTACTCCCAGTTCGAGAAATGATGGACCTATTTTATGGGAAATATCAGTCCCAAAAGAACAAGAAAATAGAAAATACAACAGCTAAGAAGCACTATGAACATAAGTCTCTATCCGGTCTCAAGTGTGCGAGGGCACCTATAAACGGAGCAGAAGGACTGCAATGTCATTAAGAGCATGAGTGCAATTGCAGCAAAAAATGTGAGAAACTTCCAGGAACCAAACACGTAGATGTTCATGAATTTTCCCACTTTAACCTTCCATTTGGAATTCTGATATTTGTTCACATCTTCAATCGCCTTGTCCAAAAATGGCACTTTTGTCAAACTGATAGACCTGCTCATTCCGTTCCAGAGGTTCGCGGCCTCTCCGTCGCTCTTCAAATGGTTCAAAATGATCCCTCTTTCTCTGAGTGCTTTCACATCCTCATCAGTGTCAATGATACCATTCATTAACTCAGTGTAACGTGCAAAAATCAAAGGCCCCCATGCCTTTGATGTTTCATATGCTACTAAGTTTCTCAAAATCACTTCCGTATTAACATCTAAAGTGATGGTTGGGAGGGAAAATGTGAACGTCTTTGGGTCAAAAGCAATGATTAAGATGCTACCTTTCGTGGGTAAGAAGCGGACCCCGGAGTTTAAGAGCTCAGTCACAGAAGGGATTGTGATCTCCTCCACCAGTGGTGGCTTGTTGTTACTGTTTGAACTTGAAGTCTCACTTGCAGCCTCGGCCTCTGTTTCTTGTACTGAAACGAAGTACTCCAGAGGTTCTTTTAAGATGGTGAATACGGGAAGCTTCGAAAGTATGGTCCAAGGCAATTTCAGGATGACTTTTATGGCACTAGATACCCGCACCTTCTTGATAAGCTTTATTGGGCCGCGGTTTAATTTTGAGAGTACCTTCCATATCTCTTCCAGGAATTGTTTCACGTTACTCGGGTCTGCAGAAGATTTCTCCTCGCCTTTGATGCCTTCACTCTGATCCTCGACCTCAACTTCGATTGTTACCGACGGTTCTTGCGTCTGGGGCACGATCATGTGGTACAGAAAGTCTAGCAAGTGAGAGCACTCTGAGACCTGAATCTTCGTCGGGTCGTCCATCAGCTTCAAGGGTGAAAGCTCTTTGCATAACCCCATTAACATAGAAAGCAGTATATCATCGGCAGACAAAGGAGGTCGGGATTCTAAAAGCTTCCTCAGTACGAATAGAGGAATTTGGTTCTCGAGCATTACCATATCTCTGAGGATTGCATTATGCGCTGACTTCGTCCCTCCATAGTCCAGCAAGTGAGACATCCTAGAGGAAACTTTTGACAGCATCTTTCCTTCTTTGATGGCGTAAACTTGAAGGAACTCAACCAAGAATGACGCATCAACGGCCATCATCCATGCTAAAGTTTCACCCTTGAAATCCAAGAACTTATGATAGCATGCTCGGATCCTTCCCTCAAGCTTAGTCAGTTGGTCAACGAGATTGTGAAACTCATGGCTTTGCAGCTGCGTGTGAATTCTTTTTGCTGCCGCTAACTTATACCTCTCCATCTCATGGAGCTCCGGACGCCAGTAGTGGTAAGGACCAAGTGAAACTTCTTGTGGAGTGTAAGATTGAGGATCAGTAGCCAAAAGGGCTTTGGGGACATTGAAAATGCATACGGGGACTTCATCGTAATCCTCAAGATCTTCTTCAATGGCTCGACGGATCTGACTGACCCATCGACACTCATCAAACTTCGAATAAGACTCCGATGACACTGTGGCTTCGGGAGACGTCATGGTTCTTGTTCTCGGCGAAGCTTTTGGGTTTGGTGAAGGTTTCGTGTGCGTGGATGCAGGGGGCTTTACAGAACTAGGTTTTTATTTGTGCAAAACTGAAGATATTACTATCATTTATGAACTTCAATAATAGCCCCTTGCACATGCTTGTACTATTTTATATGTCAGGAGGATCCCCCTCGTTGGCCTGGTATGCTTTTGTAGAATACGAGTACATGATGGTCATAGACAAGTCTCTTCCTCTGACATTTACCTTCAACCCTTATCCACATCTGAACGGGAATATGCCGCGTTGGCTTGGCTTTACGTAACAAAAAATCACATGGGGCTGCTAAGAAAACAAGAAAGAAAAAGAAAACAATTATAACTTGGCGTTCGATAATGATAATTAA
This sequence comes from Casuarina cunninghamiana, assembly GCA_028551485.1. NCBI lineage: Eukaryota > Viridiplantae > Streptophyta > Magnoliopsida > Fagales > Casuarinaceae > Casuarina > Casuarina cunninghamiana. The sequence goes on from CM052364.1 coordinate 2,704,981, forward strand.
GAAATGTGCTAAGTTTGAGTTTTTCGGTTGGGAGAAAGTACAAGATGACAGAAGGCAACTTTTGGGTTTATCTTTATTTTTCTATTTTGATAGTTGTTCTCAAGTTAAGAAGTTTGCTTAATTTTTTGTCACTGAAAATTCGTTGCTTGAATTCAGATTAGATTAGGCTGTAGAAGGGCAACAATTTTATTTTATTTAGCTTATTTGTGAATAATTATGATCAAGTTACTGTCCCATCTCAACTTCCAGTAGTTCAGGCTTGAAAGTAGACGGTAACTACGAAGGCCGTTTCTGATTCCCCATATTCTCAGAAAGAGAGAGCAACGGCGTCTACGAGAGCAATGCATGTATAAAGTTGCGTTGGGAATCTGGTGACGCCTTGTCATGGCGAATCCCAAGAGGGACAATTGGGGTAGATTCAGTTCCTTACGTGTATGTCATAGACAAGTCTCTTTCTCCGACATTTTACCTTGAACCCTTTCCAACGACAAAACAGGGACCTTTCCGACTGTTGATTTGCTCTTTTGGATTCAGTTGCATAGATTTGTGAACCTCTAGAGTATTGACGTATCATATAAAGCAGCTTCTACTTTGTTTAACAAAATCTTGCGAAGAATCTATGCAGACAGTTACGCTGCTGCCGTAACACGCAGGGGTAGTGCCCATGAAAATAAAAAGTGCACCGTGCAGGTTAACACAAAACAAACAGAACACGCGTAATGAGAGCCCCATCTAGCTACCCTCAGTCTAGCCCATAACAAGAATAGACTGGTCAGTACCCTCTTCTACGTTACCCAAAATAAGTGGCTGCCTTATCCATGACTTTTTCTCACATAGGTGTAGTTCCCACGTGACCTAACTTGTACAGCTTCAAAAGAGTCCTGTAACGAACCTCCTTATTGAGAAGAGATTTGGTTACTTATCTAGTAAGAGGTTTGGAATTAGTTGCCGGAGCAACCGTGAAATCAGCTTGGGAAAACTTGGCCTTACGCCCTATCTTGACACAATTTGGAAAACGAATACAATTTGGGATTTCTGAAGGGAACCCGAGACCTTATCTCTTACTCAGAGAATGCTTACAATTTTCATATCCTTCCTTCCCGCCTTCTACTAGTATTTATACTAGTTAGTTAGCTTAACAACTGCTAACTAACTTACAAATCGACTAGTACAAAAGACATTACTATCCTTTATTAGTTACAATTGATTAACAAACGAAACTACTAGTCAGTAACAGAAACCAACTTCACCCTTAGCATGTTTCCTCATATTAGGAAAGATAAGGATTGCAGAGAAGAGGGACCAGCGGATCAGGCTGGTTGTAATTAAGTTCACTTTTGGGCGAGTTGGGCACAATTTTGATGAACTTGTTAACATTACCAACCAATTGGGAAGTGACATCTTTGGTTTTAGACAAGGTTTCTTGGGCCGTTGCGTTGTCAAGACATGGAAGAAAATGATCCATAGCTGAGTTAGCGCCAGGGTTTTCAAGCCATTGATCCATTGCAACACATGTATCTGCTATCACACAGGAACGTGGAGAGCACATATTAGATAAACAATTGTAAAAGAATAGATCCAACCAAAAGTTACTACATCCTTTGCAGTCATAATAAGATGGATGAGAGCAGAAGTAGCAGATCAATTTATGGTAACAGCTACAAAACTTACTTATTGAAGATGAGAAATACACCACACAAAACAAGTGTTAGTGTGACGAGAATCCACCCAAGAATCACCTATCTGTAGTTATTAATCCGTTTAATCAGCAAACAAAGAATCAAATAGGAAATGGGAACACTATCAGTTGTCAAAAAGCTTTATATGATCTCAAAGGAAATTCACATGCTAGAAAAAGTGGGAAACACACTCACGTGTACGCTAGAAACTGAAGGCCGAAAACTGAAAATGTTGTAGGCAGTGACGAAAACAAAAGTATGAGGGAAGACATTTATGGCTTGCAAATAAGAGAAAAGTAAGCATTGAATTGAAACAAGCAATAGCCTTACAAAAACCAAGGAGGGCCAAGAACAACATTACATCAGCAACCAAATAAGACCCACTTTCCTTCAGAGAATATCAACAAATCAAATCGATGATAAGAAAATAGGTTGGAAAGATGCCGTTTCAATTGGTATTTACTCACCTATAATCCAAAACTTTTCAAATGTCCTTTGAATGCTTATATGTTTCCTTTAAAAGAGTGTGAGTAGAACTGTTGATCATTCTTTGTACCTTGCTAATGCATTCTTGGACATGAGGAGGAAGAAGAAATTGAAACACCTAAATTTCTTTGGCCACAGCAAGATGATTCGACACATGCCGTAGATTCTGCACTACAGTATCTACTTCACATGAAACACTTTGCAGTGTGCCAGTTGTGCTACCATGAAACGTTTGCTGTCGATGAAGAGAGCAATACATCCAGTGTTGAAACCACAAATCAAATTGACAAATAAGTTGCATAAAATCAGCTCTCTCATTTACACAGGTCTAGACATGTGGAAGCTTGTAATCAGATTCCAGGGGATGGAAAAGCCAAACCCACATTGCAGCGACTGTGAAGAATCTGAGGAAGATGAGGGAAAGTGCAGAAGTGTTCCGATAGTAGCCATTACGTTGTTGATGGCAACAAAAATAGTAGAGGCTGATTATAAACAAGCACAGGCCAAGTCCCAGAAACCAAATTGCCGCAATTAGGAACAAAGGAGCACCAGTAAACCCAGCAAACTGTATTAAAATCAGTGTTAAAATGCTAAATTTCCACAAACCAATTATAAGTTAATATAAAAGAAAAGCTTGTTAAGTAAACTAAAAATTGATAAAGATCATTGAGCTTTCAAAATATCATAAGGTATTAGTAATTTTAAGCAAATTCCTAATGAGAAAGGATAAAAAGGTTAAGAAAGCTTAATGATTAAGAATACAAATGTTGGCAAAACCAAGCAAATCCTTGATGATAGAACAAGATATAATCTATGAAAGTACCACGTAATCTAACAAAGAATACTAAACAATATGGCCTAAAAATATAGAATTGAACTACAATTATGGAAGTGGAAAGAAAAAGGCAACATAATGGGAACTACAGAAACTCAAAACAAAGTAATGATGGTTCGTGATATTCCATCCACCCTCGTAATATGGAAAATGGTCAAAAGGTCTCTCCTATGCGTTCGTTCGGTAGCCAACATCAAAGATGTATTCTTTGCAGTTTTAGAGATTTTATTCCCCAGAAGATACCTCTGCGCACCCCATGAAGCAGCAATGTAATCATCCCCATCTCGCATATCTTCAAGTGATGAATCATGGCATAGTTAACATAGTATACAAGGACACATTGGTTAGAAAAGAGTTCTTGGTCAAACCATTCAAAAGACAAATTTTAAGTGCTATTTGGTGAGCCTTCTGGAAGAATTTTAAAGATTAGCATTTATGTGATATAAGATTAACAGAGAAAATGATGCATGGATGAACAAGCTAAGTCCTTGAGCACTCATACGCTTAGCTTGGCATGCTGGAAGTACTTTTAATCTCATAGACAAGAAAATTTTTAATTGCTAAGTGAGAGATACCTTGAACAAGAGCCGTTGATGGTTGATGATATTGAGTAGCTCCATGAGTGATAGGAAGGGTTGAGAAAACAAGAAAGAGAGTCAGTAGCAGAAGGAAATGCTGTGATTTGAAAAAGAACATGGCCCTATCGTCTTGTCTTTTGTTTGGTTTTTCTACCAGGAAGAGAGGAGTACTTGATAAGATGAATGATCTTATAGGATTTCTCCGAAGCGAGATGCAAAGGATGTAGATATTAGTACCTCGTTTTATTCCGTTATCTAGTTCATACAAATGCTTGGTTTTGGCTTTGTGCAGAGGAATTATTACATCTACAGTTTGAACGTTGAACTGCACTTTTCGGTAGGATGCTTCTTCCTTGTACTTTGCTTTTGTCCTTTGCTTCACAATGATGTTAAAAATATGCAGAATACATTTGTAGAATACATTTGTTGTCCCGAATAAAGTAAAACATAACGACAGTGATAACTACATAACAAATTTATATTCCATATGTAAGTGAATTTGAACTGTTGATAAATCCGATGATCTAAAGTTAGATTTGATTAATAACTTCAACTAATATTCATTTCATTATAGCTAGTTATATTGTAAGGAATTGTGCATTTTACTTTCTATTGATGCACCATAGCCGCATTGCTAAAATCCACTTCACTAGTAATGCTTGTGCATTAAGTTTGTTAAGACTTGATAGAATCTTTTTTCATAAATCATGATTCCAAACTCATTCTTTAACAATGTGAGAACTATTGTTCATATCTCAACAACCCTCTCACCATGATAATCTACCCTTTAGACTAATTGTGGTGTTGTTTAACTACATTGACTCACCTTTGAAGCATATGAGTGCTAATGAGGAATTTAGACTTTAATACCATATTAAGAACTAACTTTAATACCACTACTTAATTCAAAAATTAACTTTAAGAGTTAGTAAAATTTCCTTTCAATTAATTAGGATTCCAAACTCATTTCTTAATAATATAAGAACAATTGTCTCCATCTCAGCAAAATTTAGGATATCGAACTTGTTCATGAGGTCGACCAAAGGGGCCTCGTGTTGTCCTGACAGAGAAGAATTGGGCAGAAAGCTCTATGAGCATGTTCCTCTTCTTGCATTTGGGCAAGATAATGCAGGGTATCAAAGTTGATTGTTCTTTAATCCTCATATTTTCCTGTCACAAAACTTATTTTTCAGCAGGACTATTGAGAGGAAGAATCCAAACAAACGAACATGTCGGTTAAAAGCCTTGTACTCCTTCTTTGGATTTTAGTCGGAGAACGCAGGGGTTGATTTTCTTGGTAAAAAGCTGGTGCCGCGTCTCTCTTGCATAGACTAACCAAAAGATCGAAGAAAGCATGACTGCTTTACTGTGCAGGTTTTATCAGCATTGAAGGGATTACAAAGAACCAGCAAGAGTGGACCAAACTAATTATAGTAAGTACGTCCAGCACTGTGGGTGGCATCTCCGTCGGCAACATTAATTATGAACTGATTCAATATACTAGCTATTAGGAAGGTGGAATTTTTGCTCAGAGACAAGGTTTCTTGAGTAGTTGTGTAGTTCATGCAGAAGAAAAATAGAGTTTGGTGGGTTCTATGGTTCAGCTTGACTAAGTGAGCAGAAACGTGAAAGTGTAGTAATGTAAAGCAACAAATTGGATGTTGGTAAGGTATGTAAGTGCAAGAAAAGTAAATATAAAATAAAGTACAAAAGGAAATAAAGATAACAAAAAGAGTAGAATAGATTTCATGATCGCAGGGCCATTGGCCTTGTTGCAACTACACAAAGACGAACATGGCTTTGGTGTTGTGATTGATTGGATTGAATTGGGATTACATGAGGCTTGCAAGATGCTTGCTAGATGCTTTCTCCTAAACAAATCGTGCCATTATATAGGCATTCTAGCACACTTGTCACTTCCAAGCAATTGCTAGGAAGTTTACATGAAGACTTTACGTAAAGGTAAAGCTTATTGCTCAATCTTCACTCTTCCTTACTTTCTTCTTTCTACGTCCTTCGTGTTATGACTTTCTTGTCCATTAACTTGTGAGTAGGTGCAAGGCTGCATGCTTTTCCAAGTTCTGCAGCATGACTTTCCGGGCTTAAGACTTGCTGTCCAGGGCTAGGAGACTTTGATGTCTCATGTTAGCCTTCATACAACGTGTGTGCCAACTCACCATCTTCGAACATTGTTCGGTGAAATTTAAATGCAAGTGAACATGTCGAACAAGTAATATAATGATAAGAAAGATATCGTTTCACAAAGATTGGTGATTACTAGACCAACTAATTACTAACGTTGAATAATTTCTAGAATTTATCTAACAAATCCAATGATAGATGATAAATTAATTAACTAAATATAAGAAAACTTAATAAAAGAAATATGTTAGAGCATATGATTTCACCATAATTACTAGGTATTAATATTGATTATTTATGCTTGCAAGAGAGATAATATCTATGTGATGACGAAACTTCCTAATTTATTTACTATCCTATGTCTAGATATAGCAAACCTACTTAGTTCATTAATTCACTATATCTCTATATGTGAATTGAAACAAATCAAATGCATTAGGATCTATGAACATTCTCAGTTTACACTGAAAGCCACACAAACAATATGGTATATGTCTATCCATATTTAATTTATGGTTGCACATTACAAGAAGCAACTGCATATCATCTCTTGTCCGTCTCAAACATGTAAATCATATTATTCAAGTGATAGCTAATCACTTAAAAGCATTAAACATAGTAATATGCAACTTCACATAAATAAAATATCTTTCAAAACATAACAATCATAAGATTTATACCATCATAATTAGGTTACATCATAGCTCTAACAAAAGTAAACTAAAACATAAAGAAATAATGAGAAAGAACAATAATAAGAAACAAAGAAGGCATCTTGAATCCAAGAACAAGATGTCTGTCATCCTTTTTGTCTTCTCTTATAGAAAACCTTGAATTCTTGGTCTCTCTCTTGAGTTATGCTCAATTTCCTCCCCTCCTTTTGCCTCTTCTCTTCTCTTAAATAGGGTTTAGGTTTAGACCTATTTCCTATCTTAATAGAATTGGGTTTTAGAGACCTAAGATAATTGGGTTTTGAACTATTATATTAATTAGGCTTTGAACTCCTAACATGACTAGGTTTTCTAATTATTTAGAAAACCCAACAACAATGGAAAATCTAAAGTCCAAGCCCATCTTGATTTTCTTGATCTTGATATTTTGACCATATTTTGCCATATAATAAGCATCATGTTCTCCATGCTTATCTTTTTTCTCCATGCCTCCTTATACTACAAAAACAAGGTAAATTCAAGTAAATAAAGAAGAATTCAAATATTTTCTCATAAGCATTGCATTATTTATTGCCTAAAAATAGGTAAAATAACTCTATAAAAATAGAGTTATCATGCATGAACTTGGAGGATGCTGATTTAACTACACCAATGGTGCATCAACACGATGTGTTGGCTTGAGGAGGTATCCTGGACGTATGTCGAGAGTAGTGAGCTTTGTGTGGCTACACGAGGATAGCTTGTGTTTGTTGTGGCTGGCATATAGCTTCTAATTGAGGTGGAAAACATGGTAGACAATGCAACCACACTTAGCACGTGAGGTGGAATTCCATTGTAGCTTGTTTAAATCAATGGTTTTAACATATGCAAGGGAGAAGTTCGCTTAGAGCAGAATGAGACGTGGAGCGTTTAAACCATTAATCCATTGCAAAACACGTGTCTGCTATGGCACTGAAACTTGGATACAAATAGTTTTAGGTCTTGTAAATTTAGGGGATGACAAGGTTTTGGAATCATTGCCATCACCTAAATTTATAAATCATTCACTTTATTTTCTATATGCATCATAAAGTTTGTTCAAGTGCATTTGTTAGTCTCTCATGACTATTCATTTAACTTTTCAATGTTTGTATCATCTTGCTTGAGACCATATTCCAACATACTATTGGAGGTGAAACTTCCTCTACATGGTGTACAAAACACAACTTCCAATGTTGAAGTCACAATATATCAATAATGGAGTCTAGAAGAATAAACCCCATATAAGCTTAATCATAAGGGGGAAGGATAGACAGGGAACTTGCATCACTATAACAGTGAAAGTTACAAGGAAGACAAGAGAAAGTGCATAGGCAATTGGAGAGCAGCCATAGGATTTTGTCCTTTAGCAACAACAGTAGAGAATTAAGAAGCATAGCCGAATATCAATAACTAGGTTACAACAGTGGCCAGAAGAGGAGTACCAGTAACTACAATTGACTGTATGAAAACCATTCTTCAGAGAACGAGAAATTAATACGTCAAGACAACTAGAACAGCTAAGTAACAAATAAACAAATAATAATTGAGAAATCAGAAATGTGCATGTGATCTAGGCAATTGGGTTTATAATTTTGAGGCATTGGTAGTATTATCAAAACCCATACAAGAGGAGAATTCAAGGTCAGGGAGGACATCGCTTGTTAAAATTTAGATACTTTTTTCTATCATCAAGAAGCAATGTCTAGATGTTATCTTGGTATGCACCTAATTTAAGATTTACGCAATTATAGCAACAATTAAAAGACTGTTAAAAGTTCTCCTAAAGGTGGGGAACGCTAAATTGTGGTTAGTGATTGTGATTTAAGTAACTTCAAGAAACTTCAAAACGTAAAGTTCCTTAAGGAGTTTGTGGGATTTTGAATTTCTGTTGGCGGTGCATAAATTTGGAAAAATAAGACTGTAGACCTTGAGACTTGCTATTGTTTTTCCAAAGCACCATTGACCTCGTGATGGAGTGGCACAGGTCCAACCACCAAAAGCTTGCCATTTGAGTAATGGTGGGTATGTACCTAGACAACTTGGTTTATTTGTTAGGCCTGCAGTTAGGTGCCGCAAGGGGAGGGCGGAGAGTCTTAGAATTGGAACAAAATTCCTGGTTCAAGGTTCCAAACTGAGATGAAAAAGTTGAATCAAAGGCTCTAAAACATGGGGTTACATACGCTCCTCCATCTCAATCTCCTCTTTAAGATGGTCATTCTAATGGTTGTGGATTTTATAGAGATTTGAGTATCATAAGTATAAAATCCACGTTAAAATATGGAGATAAAGAAGGAAGGGACACCAGCTAACTTTTCTCAAATTGGCACACAAACTCATAGAATTTATTAGGAGACACCAAGTTCAGTACTGGATGTTCTTGACCGCAAGCAGGGGAGTCCAGGTATAGAAAGAGCATAATGTCGTTAAGAACAAGAGCAAAACTGCAGCAAGCAGCACCAGAATCTGCCAACACTCAAACACGTTAAGCTTCCAGTATTTCCCAACTTTAACTCTCCATCTACTGTTGTGATACCTATTCACATCTTCAATCACCTTGTCTAAGAATGGCACTCTTGTCAACCTGATCGACTTGCTCATTCCATTCTAGTAGTTGGCCACCTCTCCATTACTTCTCAGACGATATAAAATGATCCTTCTTTCTTTAAGTACTTGCATATCCTCTTCAGTGTCTATGATGCCGTTCATCAATTCCGTGTAACGTGTAAAAGCCAACGGGCCTGATGCATTTGAAGCTTCATATGCTACCAAGTTTCTCAAAATCATCTCCGTGTTAACATCTAAGGCATGGTTGAGACAGTACCCTTCATGGGTACGAAATGTACCCCAGATTTTGATAGTTCAGTCACAAAAGGGATTGTAATTTCCTTTACCAGTGGTGGCCTGCTAATATTGTTGTTTGAACTTGTATTCTCATCTTGGGGCTTGCGTTCTTATTTATCTTGGCCAAAGAGTAAATACTCTGCAGGCTGCTTTAAGATTGTGAATAGCGGAAGGTTAGAGACGATTGGCCAAGGCAATTTCTGGAGGAGTTTCACAGGTCTAGATTTTAGTGTCTGCTTGAGGCCGCGCTTTAATTTCGAAAGCAGCTTCGAACTCTCATTAAGGACTTGTTCGACATGCCTTGAGTCTGCAGAAAGTTTTTCCTCACCTTGCATGTCTTCATTATGATCCTCAACTTCGATTATTTCCATTGTTCTTCCATTTTCAGCACCATCATTTGCTACAAAAAGTCTAACAAATGTGTGCGCTCTAAGACTTGAATCTTCGGCAGGTCTTCCGTGAGCTGGAAAGGTGAAAGCTCTTTGAATAGTCCCATTAAAATTCGATGTAAATTGTTATCGGCAGTCTCTAGTGATGAGATTTGGAATTCTTACATCTTCCTCAATACAAATATAGGAATTTGATTCTCGAGCATTACAATATCTCTTCGAATTGAATTATGCACCGACGTCGTTCTTGCTTAGTTCAGCAAGTGTGACATCCTCGAAGAGACTCTTGCTAGCCCCCTTCCTTCTCTGATGGCGAAAATATGAAGGAACTCAAGCAAGAATGATGCGTCAAGGGCCATCATGCATGCTAACGTTTCACCATTGAAATCCAAGTGCCCATGATAGCACGCTCTGATCCTTTGCTCAAGGTTTCTCAACTGGTCAACACCATTTTAGAAATTAAGGCTTTGGAGTTGCTTTTGAGCTCTTTTGCTGCTGCTACCTTGTTACCTTGTACCTCTCCGTCTTATAGTGCTCGGGACGCCAATAGTGGTAAGGACCAAGAGCAACCTGTTAGAGAGTATAAGAATCGGGATTACTAGCTAGAAGGGCTTTGGGGACGTTGAAAATGCATATAGGGACTTCATCATAATCCTCGATATCTTCTATAAGGGTTCGACGGATCTGAATGACCCATTGTAGCTCATCAAATTTCGGCTCAGACTGTGATGACATTGTTTGTTGGTAAGAAGAGATATTTTCTAGGAAAAGCTTTTGCTGTGGAGTGGCGAGGGAGTTGGGAGTATGAGAGTTTTAATTACCATAAATACAGAAACATTACTGTAATTAATGAACTTCGTTAAAGGCTTGCCATCGACATTAAAACATGCGTTTCACACGCTTGTTTTACTTCTTGCGAGTATCTTCCATTAGCGCCGGTCACCATCTTTTCGTTTTCATCTTTAGCAACGTCTGACAAGGATCCGTTTTATAATAGAGTCACATGGGCTCAATGCGTTAGGCTTGGGGTAAGGTATGGTGATCACAGAGAAAGCCACATGTGAGCGATAAAATATTTGGATTGGCATCCGGCCCAAGGTGTCACCAGAAGCGGCAAATAGAAGAGGAAACAATTATTTGAGAACTAACTATTGTTTGGTTTGGAGACCTACACGACTAGTTTGGTTTGGAGACTTATTCTTGTTTGGTTATCCAAAGAGTAAGGTTATGTTTTCAGGAGAAAGAAAGAAAATGGTTGTAACATCTAGTTCCATAAGTTCAATTTTCCCAAATCATTGATCCATTCCTGCCTTAACAATGGAATGAATGAATTTTGATCTTAACATAAGCTAGACAAGATAAAGAAGAAATTTGGACAAAGAATATAAAATTTTATTCAATAGAAATTAAATTACAATCACTTAAAGATGACATGAGAAACTACTCTATTTTTCAGGTTTTACAAAGCTAATTTTTCTTAAGGGGCTTATTTGTTCTAATATGCATATCTCTTTCTATGGAGTAAAACAAATCATTACAAGACATTCTACACATTCTTTATTAGGAAATCTTACAACAATTTGGAAAAACACATGAAGAATGTGTAGAATGTGTTGTAATGATCAATATTATTCCATATAAGAAGATATGCATATTAGAAGTAAATAAGCCCCTTGAGAAAATTTAGCTTTGTAGAAGTCAAAAAAAAAAAAAATCTTTTGTCAACTTTAAGTAATTGTAACTTAATTTGTATAGAGTAAAATTTCACACTCTTCCCTTAGAATTCTTTCTTATCTTGTCTAGTTTATAGTAAGAACAAAATTTAGTTTATTACATTAAGAATTAAGGCATAAATTGATCATACAAAAGTGGTATCAAAGCTGTAAAGATTCCTAACAAATTGGGATTAGAGTAGGAAGGTCAAGATTAACATGATCATGGATTGAAGTTGTTGATCCATAAAATGCAAATAAGAAGCATATTAATGTTTTTAAGGTAAGATTTTCTCTTTCCTTAGATCCTCTTTAATTTTGGATGAGATTAATGTAGATTGACTAGAATATATTGTTAGAGTTGTAGATTGAGGTCTAAAAAGCTTAGATATATTATTTTTCCATTAGGTTTGAGCATTTGTAAGCCAAAATGGAAGTTTTGCTATAAAGCACGACATGTTTGGAGATAATAAGGATTTTTTTGAAGTTGTTGAATTGAAAATCAAACGGGTCAAGTTGATTGTGGTGGTGAATCATTTGGTTCGAGTTGTTGCATTAGATGATGGAGAATGATAAAGATATCAAAAAGATGAAATCAAAGATCGAGATTGATGACTAAGAAAAAATTTGAAGATTTACTTCAATGTATTGCAAGTAGTAGTGAAGCAGAGGTCATTGATTGATTTATGGGTGATTTTGGTTCTAATGGAGGTGGATCGTGATTTTGGTGGCTAAAGTTGGCAGATGAAAAGTTCAGTTGTTGATTGGGTTGAAAGCTAGTCAGGTGATACATTGAATAGGACGACACTCATGGGCAGTGCACACTCCAAGTGTGCAACAAACACGCATAAAGTACCTGCATCGGATATGATATTTCCACACCCACCCCCCCACCGCCCCCCCCCCCGACAAGGCTGTGTTGGAATCTTTGGAGAGATTATGAAGAGAATTTCATGTTTCAGAGGAGCTTGTGATGTAGATGATGAAGTGAATATTATGGGAAATTTCATTTTGATGAGATCCAAATAAGGGGAGTGATACTTTAATAGGTGAATAATGAAAAGCACTAACAATTATTAATAAGGTGTGGACTCTCTAAGATGTTGCTTGTTGTAAGTCCAATAGTTTTATTACTAGTGACGGCCTCATGATGGATGAGGCTTTTGATTGTAAGAAGCCCATTATGATCATTGGTGCCAAGGAAAGAGACAAGTACCTAGAGAGGGACATATCCTATGAAAGGTGTAACCAAGAAAATTCAGCAGTGGAGGTGTGCAAAGAGATATGGCATGAGAGAGGTGTAGTTTGAGAAAAGGCAAGGTTTAAGAGCCCTACAATTGATGAGAACTTATGTTGGAGAGACACTTCCTATTAATGTAGAGATTTTATATTTTCCTATAGTACATGAATGTTGCACTAATATCTCTAAAAGAGATATATTAAGATTAATGGAACAATTAAGCAAGTATTAAAGTTGTAATATCTATTTGTAAAGAAGCATTTTTATATTTGTAATATCTAGGTTTTCTTAAATTGAAGGGAGGTAGAGGAGCCTAGATGAGATAAATTGTAGAGAGCCTTGAGGCCTAGTTGTAGAGCCTCATGAGTTAATGATGAATGTCCTATGGTTCTAAATGGTGGGAGAATTCTTATGAAATATGAGAAAATTAATGAAAAGTGTCCTGTGTAGGATATTGTATTAGTCCAAATTTTCTTAATTCTATTAAAAGAAAAATTTAGGTTAAACAATGATCTGATTTTATCTCCCAAATGCACCGAGCTTGCTCAGGGGATAAAGCAACTAGAGAAGATTAAGATAATTAGATATAAGTAATGTGCTTACTACCTTAATGGAAAACTCACATGGAGCAATGTGTAGCCTAACATGATCTTGGTAGAATGATTTTATTTACTTAACGTGTGCAGTACGGAAGTCATGAAGAAGAGATTTAAAAAGTAGCCACGAGATAGAAGTCCATTGTTTGTTCATCTGTTTTATCAGAGATTGGGTTATGACCAAGTATTGCCAAAATAACTCTGGTGGAGAACGGTGTCATAGAATAACTACTCCATCCGGAGTAGCAGAAGAGTCGTAGAGCTAGCCAAACGAATGACTTGGCCAGGCTCAAAATCAAGGTAAATGGAAGATGCAAATGACAGCACTACAATGTGGTAGATTTGGGTGCTTCAGAAAACTGAGGATATCGACAGTATAAACAATTTCGGATCTGACAATCTTTAACATAAAAATTAGGCGATCAAGGAGCTCACCTTGATCACCAGTTAATCATTAATGTAGTTCAATGGGAAAAGCAATAGACCGAGGGCCAAGGTAACAGGAAATGTCGAGGCTTTGGTTCAAATGATTACTTTGTAATCTACAAAAATTTGCAAAAAACGAAATTCTATAAGAAATGTATGACCAATTTCTCAATGCTGGTTTGAATTGTAACGAAACTTATACATAAACATTTTCAACTCTCATCTATTGAGAGAATCTCGGGAATGATTATGTAGATCTATGCAGAAAAAGGCATGGTGAACATATAACTGTTGGACAGATCATTGTTGATTGTAGCCACTGTTGGGATACAAGGTTTGTGAAGAGCTAGGAATCAGTCTCATGATGACAAGCCCTTCAATCCGAGTACGGTTTTTATTCCATTGGAGCTATCACTACAATCAATCACAAACCAGGAGTACATATTGTCATCATGACATTCCCAAATTACTCACAAAAAAATATACAAATAACAAGGCAAACTACTGGACAACTTTTAAACAGCCCAGCAAACTTAAAAGAATTTTTTTTCTTGTCCTAGTTCGAGAAATCATGGACCTATTTCACAAAAAATGTCAGCCCCAAAAGAACAAGGAAAATAGAAAATACAACAGCTAAGAAGAACTATGATAAATCTCTATCCGGTCTTAAGTATGCGGGAGCAGCTATAGACTGAGCAGAAGGACTGCAATGTCATCAAGAGCATGAGTGCAATTGCAGCAAAAAATGTGAGAAACTGCCAAGAACCAAACACGTAGATGTTCATGAATTTTCCTGCTTTAACCTTCCATTTGCAACTCTGATACTTGTTCACATCTTCAATCGCCTTGTCCAAAAATGGCACTTTTGTCAATCTGATAGACTTGCTCATTCCGTTCCAGAGGTTCGCTACCTCTCCGTCGCTCTTCAAATGGTTCAAAATGATCCCTCTTTCTCTGAGTGCTTTCACATCCTCGTCAGTGTCGATGATACCATTCATTAATTCAGTGTAACGCGTAAAAATCAAAGGCCCTGATGCCTTTGATGCTTCATATGCTACTAAGTTTCTCAAAATCACCTCCGTATTAACATCTAAAGTGATGGTTGGGAGGTAAAATGTGAACGTCTTTGGGTCAAAAGCAATGGTTAAGATGCTACCTTTCGTGGGTAAGAAGCGGACACCGGAGTTTAAGAGCTCAGTCACAGAAGGGACTGTGATTTCCTCCACCCGTGGTGGCTTGTTGTTACTGTTTGAGCTTGAAGTCTCATTTGCAGCCCCAGCCTCTGTCTCTTGTGCGGAAAAGAAGTACTCCAGAGGTTGTTTTAAGATGGCGAATCCGGGAAGCTTTGAAAGTATTGTCCAAGGCAATTTCAGGACGACTTTTATGGGACCAAATACCTGCACCTTCTTGATAAGCTTTATTGGGCCGCGGTTTAATTTTGAGAGTACCTTCCATATCTCTTCCAGGAATTGTTTCACGTTACTCGAGTCTGCAGAAGATTTCTTCTCGCCTTTGATGCCTTCACTCTGATCCTCGACCTCAACTTCGATTGTTACCCACGGTTCTTGCGTTTGGGGCACGATCATGTGGTACAGAAAGTCTAGCAAGTGAGAGCACTCTGAGACCTGAATCTTCGGCGGGTCGTCCATCAGCTTCAAGGGTGAAAGGTCTTTGGATAACCCCGTTAACATAGAAAGCAGTATATCATCGGCAGACAAAGGAAATCGGGATTCTAAAAGCTTACTCAGTGCGAATAGAGGAATTTGGTTCTCGAGCATTACCATATCTCTGAGGATTGCATTATGCGCCGACTTCGTCCCTCCATAGTCCAGCAAGTGAGACATCCTAGAGGAAACTTTTGATAGCATCTTTCCTTCTTTGATGGCGTAGACTTGAAGGAACTCAAGCAAGAATGAAGCATCAACGGCCATCATCCATGCTAAAGTTTCACCCTTGAAATCCAAGAACTTATGATAGGATGCTCGGATCCTTCCCTCAAGCTTGGTCAGCTGGTCAACGAGATTGTGAAACTCATGGCTTTGCAGCTGCGTGTGAATTCTTTTTGCTGCCGCTAACTTATACCTCTCCATCTCATAGAGCTCCGGGCGCCAGTTGTGGTAAGGACCAAGAGAAACTTCTTGAGGAGTGTAAGATTGAGGATCAGTAGCCAAAAGGGCTTTGGGGACATTGAAAATGCATACGGGGACTTCATCGTAATTCTCAAGATCTTCTTCAATGGCTCGACGAATCTGACTGACCCATCGACGCTCATCAAACTTTGAATAAGACTCTGATGACAGTGTGGCTTCGGGAGACGTCATGGTTCTTGTTCTCGGCGAAGCTTTTGGGTTTGGTGAAGGTCTTGCGCATTGAATGCAGGGGACTTTGCAGAACCAGGTTTTTATTGGTACAAAACGGAAGATATTACTCACTTACTCACTTCAATAATAGCCACTTGGTATAAAAAAAAAAAAAAAAAAGCAATGCTTTTCGCATGCTTGTAGTATTTTATATGTCGGGAGGGTCCCCCTAGTTGGCGTGGTATGATCAAAGATTTGATTCTTTAAGGATGCATGAGTTAAAGGTGCTATGCTTTTGTAGAATACTACTACATGATGGTCAAAGACAAGTCTCTCTCTCAGACATTTACCTAACACCACATGTGAACGGGAATATGCCGCGTTGGCTTGGATTAACGTAACAAAAAATCACATGGGGCTGCTAAAAGAACAAGAAAGAAAAAGAAAACAATTACAACTTTCTCTTTGATAATGATAATTAAGAAATGTGCTATAACTTTGAGTTTTTCGGTTGGGAGAAAGTACATGATGACAGAAGGCAACTTTTGGGTTTATCTGTGTTTTCTATTTTGGGAGTTGTTCTCGAGTTAATTTTCGTCATTGAAAATTCTTTGCTTGAGTTCAGATAAGGTTAGGCTGTAGAAGGGCAATAATTTTATTTTATTTAGCTTATTTGTGAATAATTATGATCAAGTCGTTGCCAAAACTGTCCCACCTATAGTTTTTTTTAGTGTCATACTTGGAGCCACTTGCTTACCGTAATTTAAAAGTTTGATACTCCCTTTGTTGCAAAATAGAATAATGCAATTGGGGTTTTTTTTTTTATAATTGATCTACCTGCACTCTATGATGATCACAACGATAATTCGAAGTGGCCACAACTCCTGATGATGACCGAACCATAGCTCCTTTTGCATTTATTACATTTTTATTTTTTGATCTCTCCCTCTCTCTCGCAGAACTTCCAATGAGTTCGATATGCTATAATCTTTGAAGGTCAATTTCACCTCTCTACGCATGAAAGGAAGAAGTCCAGACTCATTCGAATGGAAGAAGTCCAGACTCACTTTCACGGCCAATGGCCTGCGTTATCTTCAAGAGTAATGCTACTAAAGCGATGCTTGATACCAATGATGATGCTGCAGTGACTCTAACCTCCACCATCTCTGCTAAAATTGTAAGAAAACTTTAGATCCCATAGAGACGGAACAAAATTTACAAGATTTGCGTAGTCAGATCTAAAACATTATTCTTAAATAAACAATAAAATAAAAATAAAGAAACATTATCATTCTTTCAATTTATTCTCTTTGTGTTGAAGACCCATAAATTTGGAAAGGTCTTCTGACTTAGGTGATTGTCTTCTATTTTCATATAAAAGTATTTGCTCGATGAAAAAATTTAGGGTTATAACTTTTTATAAAAGTAACATAATATAATCCTAAAATTGTATAGTACAAATATATACTATGAGCTAAAAGATAAAATTTAACTCTAACTTTATATGCTACCCAATTGGGTTTACTCACCACAACCTTATTTGACTAGTTATAGCCTACTCTAGCCAATTCACATTCCAGAACCTATAGATCAAATTAATATAGCCCACCTTTAGGCCAGCATAAATAAAATTAGGCTAACAAAAATAAGACTACCTTTGCTTTTTGGCATTGTTCTGAAAACCCCACCCGTGGGTTCCAACGACTCCTCTGTCCAAAGCACTAATAGTTTGCACGTCAATTTCCGCTTAATGGCTTCCTTCTGCATAACTCCAATAAGTGAGTCTTTTGAGTGGAAAACCCAGAAAACGCACCCATGTTACGGCTGCTTCTTCTCAGGCATTTCTGATCATATTCCTTCATCTGGACATACCACCCTGCATGTCGCTGATTAACATCTACATTCTCTGGATCAATCCAGGCCATCAGTCAGATTTATGTCTGCCAATTACATATCAATGCCATCTTCAATAAATCCGCAACTCACCAATCCTGTCAAGAGCTTCCCCCTAGCTCATCCCTTCGCTTAGCTGAAAAACCTTTTGCAAACATCTTCTCATTATACCTTCCGCGCATATCGATAATTCTTTTCTGCACCAAGGCATCAATTAATGCCTTGCAAGCGGACTAATCCTCACCACACCCAAGCTCCTACATATTCTTACATACAATAAAAACTGGTTGAAGCATCACCCATCCCCCAAATTCTCTCGGAAGCACCACATAGTTTGTCCATATTCCGACAAGTCCCACTTTCAATCGTCCTGCCAATTACATATCAATGCCATCTTCAATAAATCCGCAACTCACCAATCCTGTCAAGAGCTTCCCCCTAGCTCATCCCTTCGCTTAGCTGAAAAACCTTTTGCAAACATCTTCTCATTATACCTTCCGCGCATATCGATAATTCTTTTCTGCACCAAGGCATCAATTAATGCCTTGCAAGCGGACTAATCCTCACCACACCCAAGCTCCAACATATTCTTACATACAATAAAAACTGGTTGAAGCATCACCCATCCCCCAAATTCTCTCGGAAGCACCACATAGTTTGTCCATATTCCGACAAGTCCCACTTTCAATCGTCCTGTCTAAGGCTAATGAATCAACATGTGCTTCACAAGACACTTGAAAATGTAGTTGTATGTAACAGCATGCGGTACATAACCTCAATCATGCATTCAATCAAAATCCTTCAAATCCCACAAATTGGATTTCGTGGGTCCTCATGAGGAGGCTTACACTCTCTCTCCCTCTCTTGAAACCAATTTGTAAGAGAAAGGAACACTTTCATATAGACTACAATATGCTAATATCTTAACAATATGGATACATACGAATTTCAACATTTATCTTTCCATGCCTCGATGGATCCTTGTCTACCACGCCCAATCTAATCCTTCAAAATACTTCCCTTACAAATCATTCACGCAATCACTTGTTTAGCTTTTGCTAAAAAATAAGAAAATGGTGATACATTGATATGTTGAAAATGTAGGAATGGTATTTAAAAAGATAGATGAATAACATAATCTTTCTGTCTTTCATACACAAGTCTCATTAAATATGTCTACTGAATCTACAAATTACAAATGAAAAAGGCACGATTTCAAATTTCAAAAGATAGAAGGGAAACAAATACCATTTCCTCCCTTAATTATTTTGAAAGCACTAACTGATGACCTGATTATTATTGGCAAAATTTTGGTTAGAGGTTTGTGGGAAGGAGGACTTTAGGAAGAACGTCAGCATACAAGTGATGCCCTATTTAAAGCCCAATTCATTTCTTGTATATAAACATTGCCATCATCCGCGCAAACGTTTCACCACTGAATTCCAAGTACTTATAATAGCACGCTCAGATCCTTGCTCAGGCTTTCTCAATTGGTCAACAAGGTTTCGGAACTCAGGGCTTTGAGGTTGCTTCTGATATCTATTTGCAGCTGGTACCTTATACGTCTTCATCTCATAGAGCTCCGGAGGCCAATAGTAGTAAGGACCAAGAGCAATTTATTGTGAGTACAGGAATCAGGATCCCTACCCGGAAGGTCTTGGGACATTGAAATGACTTCAACCTAATCCTCAAGAACTTTTTCAAGGTTCGATGGATCAGAATGACCCATAGTATCTCATCAATATTTCTCACCTAATCATGGCGACATTTCGACTCTCGCGAGTCAAAGAAAAATCACTTTAATTAATGAAACTTGGTAAGGTGTTTGCCTTAAACATTACAATGCCTTGTTTCTTACGCTTGTGTTGATTTTCACGTGTTTCTTTCATTAGCACCTACTTCTTTCTTTCTCTACTCATCTTAAGCGAAGTACGACCAAGATTATCATACTATAGGGCTACGCTAGCAAAACGTGCTATGGTTGTAATATGAAATGGTGGTCGGCCGGAAAGTCAACTCCTATGGACATTTGTCCCAATACCACATGAAGGGAGGATTACGCCGGCCCACCCCCTAAGATAAGGCACAAGAAGTCACAGACAGAAGAGCGAAAATTAAGGAACCAATTTATCTTTCGGCTGTTAGACGTCGACGACATCCGTGCCTGGTCTGAAACCAAGAAAGGAAGATTGGACTATAACTGTTTCTGGAAAGAAATACAAGAAAGGTGATGTCCAGGTTCCCGTTTTCCCTGCAGTTGTTGTGGAGTGTGCAAATTAGGAAAAACTCTAGCGGCTTTTGATTTAGATTGTTAAGTTACATATGAAAAATTTAAGAATTTAAAAGAGAAGTTTATAAAAATATAAATTCGTATCTTAAGACTTATGGCATCAGGTTCAAATGTAACACCTTTCACTTATAGATAAATAATTTTGTGAGAAGTGTATTTTCAGAAAACAATAAATTCTTCCACTTAATATCTTAAGGTTTTAAATTAACTATTATATGTTTTCTAAATTGTAACAAGACTTGTACTGGAAGATACTCAGCTCTCTCCCAGTAAGAGAATGCAGGGAAATGATTATTTAGACCTGTGCATGGAAATCTCCATTGACAAAGGCGTGGTGAACATATTACAGGTAGATGGAGGTCGCTGTTAAGAGACGCTGCAGTGTGACCAGCTAGAGGCCAAGAGTCACGACGCCGAAGTACTGCAGACCGAGAGAGCCTTTATCTTTTAGCTGCCAAACATGTTTCAGAGTGGTCCAATAGATCCGCCTACTATGTGTACTCATTTCGTCCACGCGTCTTCGCATTGGTTCACAATGTCAGGGGACAATCTTTTTTATCACATTATCAGATTGCAAACAGAACATGCAGAACAAACCAACTTTTCTCAAGTATGCCACTAACTTCAAGAAATCTTTATTTTTGCTCTAGTTGGAGAACTTACTGGAACTACTTTTCAAGAAATCTCAGGCCACAGAATGAAAGGAAACATGGTAAAGAAGAGCTGAAAAACGGCGACATAAGTCCCTGTATTTTGTTGAGAATGGCAGGGCAGCTATAAACAGAGCAAAACGATTGCAACATCATCAAGAGCGGGCCCAAAATGCACCAAGCAGTGTGAGAAACTGCCAAGAACGAACTACATAAAGCTTGAAGAATTTTCAAACTTTGACACTCCATCTGCTGCTATAAGACTTGTTCATATCTTCAACCACCTTGTCCAGGAACGTCACTTTTGTTAACCTGATCGACTTGCTCATTCCATTCCTTAGGTTTTCTACTTCTCCATAATGACACCTCTTTCTCGGAGTGCTTTAGCATCCTCCTCAGTGCCAATTATACTATTCATCAATTCTGTATGGCCCCGATGAATTTGATGCTTCATATGCCACTAAGTTTTGTACTCAAGGAAGAAAGATAACGTGCCGGACTCACTCAAAAAAAAAAAAAAAAGATATTAAAACGCAAAAAAAAAAAAAGGAAAGAAATTTTAACCTGGTTTCAATATGTTTGGCATCTTTATGGATGATTGGATTCTAGAACAATATTGTCACAAAATAATTTCATTATTAGTTGTTGCAGCACGAAAGTCATCAAAAAGAGACGTTAAGAATAGCCATGACATAGTAGGTCGGTAGCTGTTTCTTAATCTTTCAAAAACTGAATTATATGCTCAAGTCACTGTAGCAAAGAGCAGTATCAGAGGAATTACTCCCGTCCATGTGTTAGCAGAAGAGAGGTTTTTGAAGAAAATAAACAAAGTTGGATCCGAAGATTGTTGAGGTAGATGGGATGCCTAACCAAGCAACATGAAACACTGGGCCATCAAGCACTGTTGTTGGTCCCTGGGAACCACTATAGATCATGCGCTAAGACGTCACTACCCTTTGAGAAAACTCACGAGGATATTTAGGGCTGCTGAAGAAAATGTTCTTCAGAGAATGTGCCGCCTCAATACATTATGGTCAACATCCTTAAGAACAATATAACCAAGTACTAGGTGCGTGTATCCAGGCATTTGGAAAAACATAATCAACTCTCTACCAATAAACATCTATCTCAAGATGGGTCATTATTAAAATTGAGCTACTATTAAGAGAAAATGCATGATCAGACCCTTCAGTCCCGGGATAGGGTTTTAGTCTTTGAGCTACCATCCCTGCTTCGAAGCGGTAGAGTGGTACGATCAACCAATTTACAATCTTGTCACGTTAATATAATCAAATTCATCTCCAAAAATCTAAAAACAAAGAACACAAGCACTGAACTAACTTTTCTTAGACAGACCAGAAACTTCATGAAGCTTTTATTCTTGCCCTAATGGAACTACAAATTAGGAACTAGCTCCCAAACGAAAACGAAAAAAGAGCGAAGAAGCACCAAGATTAGTATCATTTTAGGGAACGAAACATGCGAGGGCAGCTGTAAACCGTGCAAAACGATTGCAACATCATCAATAGCAGGGCGGCAATTGCTGCAAGCATTGTGAGAAATTGCCAGGAGCCAAGCACGTAAAGCTTGAAGCCATTTCTAACTTTAACCGTCCATCTGCTGTTATAATGCTTATTCACATCTTCAATTACCTTGTCCAAGAATGGAACTTTTGTCAGTCTGATAGACCTGCTCATTCCATTCCATAGGTTCGCCACTTCTCCATCGCTCTTCAAATGGTTGAACATGATGCGTCCTTTTACGAGTGCTTTCACATCCTCCTCAGTGTCAATAATACCATTCATTAATTCAGTATAACGAGTGAAAACCAACGGCCCCGATTCACTTGATGCTTCATATGCTACTAAGTTTCTCAAAATGACTTCTGTGTTAACATCTACTGTGATGGTGGGGAGGTAAAAAGTTAATGAGTTCGCGTCAAAAGAGATGGTTGAGATGCTACCGTTAGTGGGTGAGAAGCGGAATCCGGATTTTAAGAGCTCAGTCACAGAAGGGATTGTGATTTCCTCCGCCAGTGGTGCCTTGCTGATGTTACTGTCTGAACTGGAAGTCTCATTTAGCTGGAGTTCTTTAGCTTGTGAGGAAAATAAGTACTCCAAAGGTTTTGTTAAGGTGCCGAGTCCGGGAAGCTTAGAGAGCATTGTCCAAGGTAATTTTAGGATGAATTTGACGGGACGAGAATCAAGCACCTTCTTGACAATTCCTGTTGGACAGCATTTTAGTTGTGAAAGTCTCGTCCAAATGTCACTCAGGTTCTGCTTCAAGAAACTAGACCATCCAGAAGATTTCTTCTCGCCTGGCTTGCCTTCACCATGATCTTGGACCTCGATTTCGATCACTGCCTCCGGTTCTTTTATTTTCGGCACGATCATTTGGTACAAACAGTCAAGCAAATGGGCGTACTTTGACACTTGAATGTTTGACAGGTCGTCCATCAGCTTGAAAGGTGAAAGCTCTTTGCATAATCCCGTTAACATGGAAAGCAACATATCATCGGCGGACTCTGGTGATGAGCACTGGAGTTCCAGTGTCTTCCTCAGCACAAACAAAGGAATCTGGTTCTCGAGCATTACCATGTCTCTGAGAATTGCGTTATGCGCCGAATTCGTTCCTGCGTAATCCAGCAAGTGTGACATCCTAGAGGAGACTCCCGTTATCGCCCTTCCTTCTTTTCTGACATAAGCATGAAGGAAGTCAAGCAAGAATGACGCATCAATGGCCATTATTAATGCTAACGTTTCGGGATTGAAATCCAAGTACTTATGATAGCAAGCTCGGATCCCTTGCTCATGCTTCATCAATTCTTCGACGAGATTTTGGAAATCAAGGTTTGGGAGCTGGTTTTGAGTTCTTTTGGCTGCCGCTATCTTATACCTCTCCATCTCGTAGAGCTCCGGACGCCGACAGTGGTAAGGACCAAGAGCAACTTCTTGTGGAGTATAAGAATCCGGATCGGTGGACCGAAGGGCTTTGGGGACATTGAAAATGCAAACGGGGACTTCAATGTATTCCTCAACGTCTTCTTCAAGTGCTCGACGGATCTGAACGACCCATCGTGGCTCATCAAATTTCGAGGAAGACTTTGATATCACTGTGGTTTGGGCAGAAGCCATGCTTTTTTGCTGTAGGGAAGGGGAATATGTTTGGTGCAATGGATGAGGAGGACGGAGGCAGAGCGAGGCTTTTATGGTTCCACCGCCATTATTACCATTACCGACCTTGCTCAAGCTTTCCACAAACGCCATGCAACGTGTTTCACATGCTTCCAGTTTTTTAACCTCGGAAAAGTTGCCACGAGTCACCCTCTTTACGCATAGCGAACCCAAAGGTTTCTTCCTGTCTTTTAAGGTTGCGTGAGCCAAACGTGCAACGCGTACGCTAAGATAGTATACACTAGTGTCTGTATTTACATAAACGTTATTCACACATTTACCCAGCACCGTCTGTGAAATGTTATATGTGTACTCGTTTTGACCCCTGTTGAGTCGAGGGAAAGTACCAGAAAGCAGTTGCCGATTTCGTGGAAACATTCGAGCTTTCCGTGTTATGCCTACTACTTTCTGTCGACTTTCAGTTGTGAAAAATATGTAATAAGTTGATTCAAAATGATACAGTTGTTCTTTCTTGGGGTCAAAGTGGCGGTTCATGTATATCTTGGCGTTTTTTGAACGTGACTAATTCTCACCAAATAATTTATTGTATTTGAGGTGTGCAGCACGAAAGTTATCAAAAGAGGTGTTAAAAATAGCCATGACACACCACACCGTTAGCTGTTTCTTAGTCTTTTAAGAAACTCAATTATATACTAAACTTACTGTAGCGAAGAATAGTATTAGAAAATAACTACTACAGCGCATCTAGTAGAAGAATGGTCGTTGACACGGCGCCATGAAGCCCACCTTGATCATCAATTAAGCATTGGTGTTTCTCCCATAGATCACGCACCAAGGCGTCACTTACTTTGAGAAAACTCACGAGCATAGTTAGGCTGGCTGAAGAAAATGTCCTTGTCGAGAATATATCACCTCAATACCTAAAATATTTTGAGAATCGTAATCTCTTATGCTTACTTTTGATGAAGAAAAAGGCTTCGTATCAGTAACAGTACCATTTTGTCTCAAGACATGATGAAAAGAACCAAAAAAGAAAAAAAGAAAAGAGAGAGAGAGCCAATGAGCCAAGTGAATACATCTTAATTGATTCTGTTGTGATAAATAAACTTTATAAAATATCTTGAAGGATACAATGAAGGGTCAAAGCAACTAAAGGAAGGATTTGATTGCTAAACTTTTTAAAATATTTTTTCTAACTTACATTTATTGTGTATAAACTGAATAAAATAAAAGATATTTTTAAAGAAAAACAATTGATGTCCTTATATTCTTAGCAAAAGTAAAGAAAATAATAGGAGAAAGAGTTTTTTTATTTAAAAATATAAAATCTTTTTTAAGAAATGTTATTTTGAATTAAATTTAAAGACTCTTAACTTTTATCTTTTCATAAATGCATTAATAACTTTTTTGTGGAAAAATAAATTTGTATTAATAAAAATTAATAGACAAAAGTATGTGAACATACTCCAACAATTGAAGAATTATAAAAACTACAAAAAAATAAAGATTGAAAGTCTTTAAATCTCATTCAAAATAACATTTTCTTATGAGAATTTTATATTTTGAAATAAAGAAGTCATCTCTTATACAATTTTTTTATTGGTAGAAATTTACAATAAATATGTTTCTATCATTTGTTAAATTGATGGTAAATATCTAAGCCACTTGAAATATCGGGAGGCTAGCTCCACCTATTTTAAGGTGCAAGACGTCGTGGTTGATCGCTCTACTGGTGGAAATCTAGGTTTGCTTGCTTGTATAACCATGGATTTCGAGAATCTGGCATGCAGTGACTTTTACGCGTTGAAGGGGAATTGGATTCTTTCGTAAACACGATTTTAGTGGCCTTCTCATTCTATAGTTGTGGACAAAAGCGTGTTCGAAACATTGAATCTTGACTGAAGAAAAAAAAAAAGGTTTATCTGGCCATGGCCTGCAATATATTTTTTATATTTTTTATTTTTATTAGAAAATTTAAATTCTACTTGAGTTTTCTATATAAAAGAAAGATGCTTTTACTTTTGTTAGAAGATATCATTTATAGTAATTATAAAAATAGGAAATGTACCAGATTTTCTCGACACTATTCTGTGATTTTAGGAAAATCACAGACTTTATCTTCATATTTTCATAAAACAAACCGAAGAGTGAGCACCAGAATAATTTGTTTTATGTGTTCCATCACATACGCCAAAAGAAAGAAAAAAGGCCAATAACCTAATTCTGTGATTTCACTTTCCTAATATCGTTGATGCGGATTCTAAGCTCATACCAAAAACCTGATGTTATCTCCGAAAATCCAGATTCGTCAATTTAGGTTTTCTTGTGTAGCTGATTTTCTTGCCTAATATTTGGAAACGATTATTTTTCCCTCCAACTTGGTGCTTGATGATCTGAAAATGCCAAATTTGTTTAGGAGATAAACGAATTGGTGGAGACAAAGAACATATGCTGAGTAGAGATATTTGAAGTGACTCAAAATGACTTATGCTAATTCTTCCCAGAAAGATGCCAGTTCTTTTGAATGTATTTATCATCTTCATGGTTGATTGTATTCTAGGACATGATTGTCATGAAATCATTTCTAGTATTGGAGGTGTGCAGCACAAAAGTCATGAATAAGAAATGTTAAGAATTGAGTCATAACATAGTAGGTTGTTCTTAATCCTATAAGAAATTGAATTATAGGCTAAAGTTACTATAATGAAGAACAATCAATGAGCATGTGGTTCAATTAACAGCCCATGTGTTTAAAACCAAAGGTCCCGAGTTTGACTCCCAACAACCCCCCCCCCCCCCCCCCCCCTCATCCCCTCCACATTTTCTATTTACCTAACCAAAAAAAGAAATGTAGTGAAGAATGGTATATGATACCTTTACAGTCCATGTAGTACAAAGGAGAGAGATTTATTAATGGAATTAACGAAGTTGGATCGACGACGCCCGACTAGGCAACGTGAAATACTAGGCCATGAAGCTCACCTTGATCATCAATTTAGTATTGGTGTTCTCTTGGGAAAAACAATAGATCATGCACCAAGACGTCACTTGCCCTTGAGAAAACCCAGGAAAATATTTAGAGCAGCTGAAGAGAATCTCCTTTTCGAGAATATGCCACCTTAATACCTAAAAGTTTTTTTTATGAACCGTAATCTCTTCTGCGTTACTTTTCATGAAGAAAAAGGCTTCAGATCAGTAGTGGAGGCAGAACCATTCCTTACAAATGAGAACACCGTTGTTACATAAGGGTACATATCCGAGCTTTTCCCTCACATGGGCGATGAATAACCTACTTAAAACTTTAATAACAGTAT
This sequence comes from Casuarina cunninghamiana, assembly GCA_028551485.1. Classification (NCBI taxonomy): domain Eukaryota; kingdom Viridiplantae; phylum Streptophyta; class Magnoliopsida; order Fagales; family Casuarinaceae; genus Casuarina; species Casuarina cunninghamiana. Next base: position 2,732,178 of record CM052364.1, read on the forward strand.
GACTATTTGTTAGATGCTCGTTTGAGATCCGAGGCTTATACGAAACATAATCAACTCTCTTATGATAAGAAGGTATTGCAAAAATCTATTTTATGGATGGTTCATTGTTAAAATATAGTCACTATTAAGAGAGAATGCATGGTCAAGCCCTTTAGTTGAAGTATAGCATTTAGTCTTGGAGCTACCATCCTCGCTTTAAAGCGGTAGAGTGGTGCAACCAACCCTCAATGTGATGTGCAACCATTTTGATCACGCTTCCTAAAAAACGTTCACGAAGTCGGATTACAATCTTATCAGCTTAACATTCTCAAATTCTGCCCCATAAAGCCAAAAGTAAAGAAGACAGCTTTTGTTCTTGCCCTGCCTAGACAACTAGTGAAACCACTATTTCAGGAAATAGCTCTTAAACGAAAAGAAAGAAAGGGAAAAAAAAAAAAAAAAAAAGAGCTAAGAATAATCTCACTTAAGGGAAAGTACGATGTCAGGGCAGCTGTAAACCGAGCAAAAGGATTGCAACATCATCAACAGCAGGACGGCAATTGTAGCAAGCATTGTGAGAAACTGCCAAGAACCAACCACGTAAAGCTTGAAGAGTTCTATAACTTTTACCCTCCATCGGCTGTTATAATGCTTATTCACATCTTCTATTACCTTGTCCAGCAACGGCACTTTTGTCAATCTGATAGACTTGCTCATTCCATTCCATAGATCTGCCGCTTCTCCATCGCTCCTCAAATGGTTGAACATGATGCGTCTTTTTCCGAGTGCTTTCACATCCTCCTCAGTGTCAATAATATCATTCATTAATTCAGTATAACGTGTAAAAACCAACGGCCCCGATGCACTCGATGCTTCATATGCTACTAAGTTTCTCATAAACACCTCCGTGTTAACATCTAAAGTAATGGTGGGGAGGTATAAAGTGAGGGTGTTCGAGTCAAAAGAGATGGTTGAGATGCTACCTTTGGCCGGTGAGAAACGGAATCCGGATTTTAAAAGCTTAGTCACAGAAGGGATTGTAATTTCCTCCGCCAGTGGGGACTCGCTGATGTTACTGTCCGAACTGGAAGTCTCACCTGGCTGGAGTTCTTTATCTTGCAACAAAAGTAAGTAGTCCGAAGGTTGTGTAGAGATCCTCAATCCGGGAAGCTTAGAGAGCATTGTCGAGGGCAATTTTTGGATGATTTTGACGGGTTGAGATGCTAGCACATTCTTGATAAGACGCAGCGGACCGAATTTTACCTGTGAAAGTTTCGTCCAAATGTCAGTCGGGTTCTCCTTCAAGAAACTAGACCACAGAGACGATCTTTTATCGTCTGGCTTGCCTTCACTTTGATCCTGAACCGGGACTTCGATTACTGCCGAGGGCTCTTCCATCTTCGGCACGATCATGAGATACAAAAAGTCAAGCAAGTGGAAGCACTCTGACACTTCAATCTTTGACAGATCTTCCATTACCTTGAAAGGGGACAACTCTTTGCATAATCCCGTGAACATGGAAACCAACATATCGTCCAGAGATTTTAGTGAGGAGCAATGGAGTTCCAACATCTTCCTCAGTACAAATAAAGGAATCTGGTTCTCGAGCATTACCATATCTCTCAGAATTGCATTATGCGCTGACTTGGTTCCTGCATAGTCTAGCAAGTGTGACATCCTAGAGGAGACTCTTGTTATCAGCCTTCCTCGTTTGATGGAGTAAGCTTGAAGGAACTCGAGCAAGAATGAAGCATCAACGGCCATCATCCACGCTAACGTTTCGCCATTGAAATCCAAGTACTTATGATAGCATGCTCGGATCCTGTGCTCAAGTTTCATCAACTGGTCCACGAGATTTTGGAAATCAAGGTTTGGAAGTTGGTTTTGAGTTCTTTTGGCTGCCGCTATCTTATACCTCTCCATCTCATAGAGCTCCGGACGCCAATGGTGGTAAGGACCCAGAGCAACTTCTTGTGGAGTATAAGAATCAGGATCACTAACCAGAAGGGCTTTGGGGACATTGAAAATGCATACGGGGACTTCACAGTATTCCTCAATCTCCTCTTCAAGTGCTCGACGGATCTGAATGACCCATCGTAGCTCATCAAATTCCAAGGAAGACTTCGATTTCAAGGTGGGTTGGGTAGAAGTCATGTTTGTTTGCTGTAGGGAAGGGGAAGCTGTTTGGTGCAGGGAATGAGGAGGGCGGAGGCAGAAAGCATGGATATATATAGTTACTCGTTTTTACCCGGTTGAGTCTTGGGAAATTACCAGAAAGCAGTTGCCAATTTCGTGGAAACATTCTTCGAGCTGTCCGTGTTATATCTACTACTTCCTATCAATTTTTAGTTGTGAAAATTATGCAATAAGTTCATTCAAAATAAACAAAGAAAAATTAAGAAGGTAATCAAATCACTACCTACCCTGAAAATTATATTAGTACCTAACCCAGGAATCACGTCATAATTAGCATATATTCGTTAACACATTCGTTATAATATGAATGTCGTTATCATATGCTAAAGTTATGTTGAATAGCCAAGCTAGTTGAAATATCGGAGGCTAGCTCCACCCGTTTTAAGGTGCGTAGCATCATGACTGACCGCTCTACTGGTGGAAATCTAGGTTTGTCTGCTTGTATAACCATGGGTTTCAACAATCTGGGCGTGTAGTGACTTCTAATCATTGAGGGGGAATTGGATGCTTTCGTTGACTCGATTTTAGTGGCCTCCTTTTTCCATAATTTTGGACAAAAGTGTTTTCTTTATTGAATGATGAAAGAAGAAGAAGAGAAAAAAGTTTATCTGGCCATGACCTGCGTTAAATTTTTTTTTATTAGAAGATCTAAATTATATTTGAGTATTCTATATAAAAGAAAGATGCTCTTATTTTTGTGCTGACTTTGGATTTACTCATATGTTAAAAGATATCATTTGTAGTAATTATAAGAAAATAAATAGTAAATTTACCAGATTTGCTTGAAACTATTCTGTGATTTTAGGAAAATCATAGACTTCATCTTCATATTCCACACTTCGATTCTGGATTCAACCTGTTTAACCTATGTTCAGAAAACAAACCGAAGAGTGGGCACCAGAATAATTTGTTTTATGAGTTCCATCATATACGCATAAAGAAGGAAAAAAGGCCAAGAACCTAATTCCGTGATTTCACTTTCCTAATATCGTTGATGCGGATTCTAACCTCATGAACCACAAACCTGATCTTATCTCCCAAAATTAACGTTAGTCAATTCAGGTTTTCTTATTTGGCTGAGTTTCTTGCCTAAGATATGGAAATGATTATTTTTCGTCCAACTTGGTGCTTGATGATCTGAAAATGCCAAATTCATTTAGGGGATGAAGCGATTGGTGGAGATAAAGAACATATGCTGAGTAGAGATATTTGAAGTGACTCAAAATGACTTATGCTAATTTTTTCTAGAGAGATGCTAATTCTTTTGAATGTATTTAGCATCTTCATGTTTAATTTGGATTATGTTAAATTCCACACAAACAGGCCCAAATGCAGAACCCCTTTCAGCTAAAGCATCCACGTCAGCCTCACTTACACACGAGGCATGCCATGTCAAAGATTCCTAATTCTTAGAAGCATTCTACAAAATTTTATGAGAATAAGATCTTCCAAAAATAAAGGATTGTTTGACCAAAATTGTTTCTGATTATGGCCTAAATGATACCTCCGAAAATCTCTCACCAAGAACACAAATATGTTCATATCTCAGTAATATCTCAATAATTTTCATTTTGTGTTGTACATATTTCCCTTATAAATGTAGGCTCAATGTAATCAACAAGTCATCGAAATGAAATTCTAGTTTCTTAAAAAAACCAGAAATTTCATGAAACTTTTATTCTTGCTCTACTTAGACAACTAATGGAACTATTTTGGCTTCATATCAATAGTGGTACATATCCAATGAGAGCATGGTTCTCTTATGCCAAGTTGATGGTGCATATACAAACTTCTCCCCCATAATGAGCGGTGAATAATCTACATAAAACTATAATAGCCAACATCCCTAAGAATAGTATGACCATTTGCTAGATGCTTGTTTGAAATCATGTTGAGGCTTGTACAAAACATAATCAACTCTTTTCTGATAAAAATGTGTTGTGAAAATCTATCTTATGGATGGTTCATTGTTAAAATATCGCCATCATTAATCGAAAATGCATGGTCAAGCCCTTCAGTGAGAGGATAGGCTATCTTTGCTCCAAAGTGGTAGAGTGGTGCAATCAAAGCCTCAACTTGGTGTAGACCCATTTTGAACACGCATCATTATGAACGTTCACAAAGACAGAGTAAAACCAAGTCATCTTAACATTCTCAAATTCTGCTTCAAAAGGCTAAAAGTAAAAAAGATAGCGCCAAACTAACTTACTTAAAGACCAGAAACTTCATGACACTTTTATTCTTGCCCTACTCAGACAACTAATGGAACTACTTTTTTAGGAAATAGAGAGAGAAAGAAGAGAGAGAGAGAGAGAGAGCTAAGAAGCACTAAGAATAATATCACTCTAGGGAACCAAGTATATGAGGGCAGCTATAAACCAAGCAAAAGGATTGCAACATCATCAATAGCGGGACGGCGATTCTAGCAAGCAGAGTGAGAAACTGCCAAGAACCAACCATGTAAAGTTTGAAGAATTTCCTAACTTTGACCCTCCATCGGCTGTTATAATGCCTATTCACATCTTCAATTACCTTGTCCAGCAACGGCACTTTTGTCAATCTGATAAACCTTCTCATTCTATTCCATACTTCTGCCGCTTCTCCATCGCTCCTCAAACGGTTGAACATGACGGGTTTCTAAGTGCTTTCACATCCTCCTTAGTGTCAATTGTACCATTCATTAATTCAGTATAACGTGTAAAACCAAAGGCCTTGATGCACTTGATGCTTCATATGCTACTAAGTTTCTCATAAACACCTCCGTGTTAACATCCAAAGTCATGGTGGGGAGGTAAAAAGTGAATGTCTTCGAGCCAAAACGGATGGTTGAGATGCTACCTTTGGCCGGAGAGAAACGGACTCCGGATTTTAAGAGCTCAGTCACAGAAGGGATTGTGATTTCGTCCAGCAGTGGTGGCTTGCTTGTCTTACTGTCTGAACTGGAAGCCTCATCCGGCTGGAGTTCTTTTTCTTGCGAGAAAAATAAGTACGCCAAAGGTTGTGTCAAGATCCTGAATCCGGGAAGCTTAGAAAGCATTGTCCAAGGCAATTTTAGGATGAATTTGACGGGACGAGATAACAGCACCTTCTTCATAAGACGCATCGGACCGCACTTTAGTTGTGAAAGTTCCGTCCAAATGTCACTCAGCTTCTCCTTCAAGAAACTAGACCATGCAGAAGATTTCTTTTCGCCTGGCATGCTTTCACTATGATCCTGGACCTCGATTTCAATTACTGCCGAGGGTTCTTCCATCATTCTCACGATCATGTGGTACAGAAAGTCAAACAAGTGGGCATACTCTGACACTTGAATCTTCCACAGATCTTCCATTAGCTTGAAAGGTGATAGCTCTTTGCATAATCCCGTCAACATGGAAAGCAACTTATTGTCGCTGATTCTATTGATGAACTTTGGATTTCCAACATCTTCCTCAGTACAAATAAAGGAACCCGGTTCTCGAGCATTACCATATCTCTCAGAATTGCATTATGCACTGACTTCTTTCTTGCATAGTCCAGCAAGAGTGACATCCTAGAGGAGGCTCTTGTTATCAACCTTCCTTCTTTGATGACGTAAGCTTGAAGGAACTCGAGCGAGAATGAAGCATCAACGGCCATCATTAACGCTAATGTTTCGGCTTTAAGATTCAAGTACCTATGATAGCAAGCTCGGATCCCTTTCTCAAGCTTCATCAATTCGTCAACGAGATTTTGGAAATCAAGGTTCGGGAGTAGGTTTTGAGATTTTCTGGCTGCCGCTATCTTATATTTCTCCATCTCATAGAGCTCCAGACGCTGACAGTGGGAAGGACCAATCGCAACCCCTTGTGGAGTAGAAGAATCAGGATCAGTGGACCGAAGTGCTTTGGGGACATTGAAAATGCAAACGGGGACTTTAATGTATTCCTCATTATCTTCTTCAAGGGCTTGACGAATGTGCTCGACCCATCGTTGCTCATCAAATTCAGAGGAAGACTTTGATGTCATAATGGGCTGGGCAGAAGCCATGCTTTTTTGCTTTAGGGAATGGGAAATTCTTTGGTGAAGTGGAAGTTTTGGCGCTCTCCAGAAAGGCCAAGCAATGTGTTTCTGTTGAGAAATGCAGTGACATATGCAGATCTCGTGGCCTTCTTGTTCTTCCTTTATCACTGTGAGCTTGTTTGTAGATGTGGAGCTAGGCCCAGTCCATTAAATAGACATTTCTTTTTTCTTACACTTGTATAAATTATAAAGCAATTGATTATCTTTGGCAACTGTGAATACAATAAGCAACTTGCGGGTTCCTCATGTTCTTCGTGTTCTAGCCTCCGTTTGAACTTGCTGTTTTGTCATTGTTTCCAGCTGAGCTGCAATCAACTTGAATTCTTCCGGAAGCGTTACGATTCTCAACAGTTTCACAAGCTTCCAGTGTTTTAATCTCGGAAAAGTCTTTCACTGCCACCTCTTTAAGCATAGCGTAACCAAGGGTTTACTGTCTTTCAAGGTTGCATGTGTTAAACGTGCTACACTTGCGATGAGATAATATACATTTATGTCCGTATATTTACGATAAGCTATTTGTGATGTGAATCAATTATTATATTGATATACCTTATTGTTTTGAGTATTGAGAAACTGTGAAGAATCAACCTATGAAATGGGATAACACACTTAAACTTGAGGTCTAGTACCATAATAAAATTTTAATTTATTTCTTAAAACTAGTAGATATTGGGATACCTTAATATAAAGAACATTCCATAATAAGTCATAAGTAATATCTAAAAGAAGTTGAACTGTTGCTTAAATATTTAAACCGAAGTAATAATTTGAATGACAAACTAACCATAGCAAGAAACATTATTATGTATATCTATGCGTGTAATCTATGAGGAAAGACGTCTGGAAATGTACGGATGATGGGTCCATTTTTCAGAGACAACGCATTTTGGAGAGCCCCTTCTAGTCGGAGTACAGCTCTTTTAGCTGCCAAGCTTCCTACAAAGCGGCTGGGTGGTACAACGAAACCAATAAGCGATGTAGACCCATTACAACCCTTCACAAAGTCGGAGTACATTCTTCTCATTGTGACGTTCTAGGTTCCACCCAAACAAGTAAAAAGATAAGCCCGAAACCACCTTTTCTTAAACAGGCTACAAACTTCAAGAAACCTTATTCTTGCCCCGGTTTAGAGACTTATATAACAACATTTTAGGAAATCTCAACCCCCAAACGTGAAGGAAAACGAAAAAAAAAAAAAAAAGAACAGATAAGAAGCGCCTACGTAATCACTGTAGACTATTAATTATGCGAGTGCAAGTACAAACCGAGCAAAATGATTGCAATATCATCAAGAGCAGGACCGAAATTGTAGCAAGCATTGTGAGAAACTGCCAGGAACCAACCACGTAAAGCTTGAAGGCTTTTCTAACTTTGACCCTCCATCTGCTGTTGTGATACTTGTTCACATCTTCAATCACCTTGTCCAACGACGGCACTTTTGTCAATCTAATAGATTTGCTCACTCCATCCCATAGATTTGCCCCCTCTACATCGCTCTTCAAACGGTTGAAAATGATGCCTCTTTCCCTTAGTGCTTTCACATCCTCCTCAGTGTCAATTATACCATTCATTAATTCAGTATATCGCTTAAAAACCAATGGCCCCAATGCATTTGATGCTTCATATGCTACCAAGTTTCTTAAAATCACCTCCGTGTTAACATCTAAAGTGATGGTGGGTAGGTAGAACGTGAATGTTTTCGAGTCAAAACCGATGGTTGAGATGCCACCGTTGGTGGGTAAGAAACGAACTCCGGATTTTGAGAGCTCATTCACCGAAGGAATCGTGATCTCCTCCACCAATGGTGGCTTACTGATGTTACTATTTGAACTCGAGGTCTCAGTTGCTGGCTGGAGTTGTTCATCTTGCGAGAAAAATAAATACTCCAGAGGTTGTTTTAAGACGCCGATTCCGGGAAGCTTAGAGAGCTTGTCCAAGGCAATTTTAGGATGAATTTGGTGGGACGAGATACTAGCGCCTTCTTGACAAGACGTATCGGACAGAACTTTAGTTGTGAAAGTCTAGTCCAAATGCCACTCAGGTTCTCCTTCAAGAAACCAGACCATGCAGAAGATTTCTTCTCGCCTGGCTTGCCTTCGCTATGGTCTTGGACCTCGACTTCGATTACTGCCGATGGCTCTTCCATCTTCGGCACGATCATGAGGTACAAAAGTTCAAGCAAGTGGGAGCACTCTGACGCTTGAACCTTTGACAGATCCTCCATTAGCTTGAAGGGGGACAGCTCTTTGCATAATCCCGTTAACATGGAAAACAACATATCGTCCGCTGATTCTAGTGATGAACATTGAAGTTCCAACATCTTCCTCGGTACAAATAAAGGAATCTGGTTCTCGAGCATTACCATATCTCTCAGAATTGCATTATGAGCTGACTTCGTTCCCGCATAGTCTAGCAAGTGTGACATCCTAGACGAGACTCTTGTTATCAGCCTTCCTCCTTTGACGGCGTAAGCTTGAAAAAACTCGAGCAAGAATGAATCACCAACGGCCATCATCCACGCTAACGTTTCGCCATTGAAATCCAAGTACTTTTGATAGCATGCCCGGATCCTGTGCTCAAGCTTCATCAACTGGTCCACGAGATTTTGGAAATCAAGGTTTGGAAGTTGGTTTTGAGTTCTTTTGGCTGCCGCTATCTTATACCTCTCCATCTCATAGAGCCCCGGACGCCAATGGTGGTAAGGACCCAGAGCAACTTCTTGTTGAGTATAAGAATCAGGATCACTAACCAGAAGGGCTTTGGGGACGTTGAAAATGCATACGGGGACTTCACCGTATTCCTCGATTTCTTCTTCAAGGGCTCGATGGATCTGAACGACCCATCGTATCTCATCAAATCTGAAGGAAGTTTGTGCTTTGATGGTGGATTGAGTAGAAGACATACTTCTTGGGTGCAGTGGATGACGAGAGCCAAGGCAGAGTCCCTTGTTTTATGTGCATAAGACCAGAGACTACTATCATTAATTGTGCACTTTGCGCAAACGACAAGCAATGTAGTTGTCACGCTTCTAATATTAAACCTCGGAAAATGTCTTTCGCCGCCACACGCCATCCTCCTTAAGCATAGCGTAACCAGAGGTTTACTGTCTTTTACGGTTGCATGTGTTAAATGTGTTAATATTCATATGTGTGAATGTGCCCGTCCACGGCTGAGAAAATGCGTAAGGATCAAAAGAGAATCGTGTTTTCAGACATTTCCTCCTCACCATATGTGAAAGGGAATATATGTCACAAGGAGGGGCATGGAACGGAAAAGAGAACAAAAAGGAAAAGGGATAACAATTAAACTTTGGTCTTACACATGGGTGATTAAGATAGCATACTTACAGTATGTATTAGTGATCTCCCTGTTGAGTCGTTGGTAGAAAGTACGAGAAAGCAGCTGCCAATTTGTTGGAAATAGTCGTTGTTATTCTTGGAGAAACGAATCTTCGAGCTATCCGTGTTGCCTCTACCTTTGTTTTGGATCCCGAGTTCTGGATATAGATGAGTGATAATTATGTAACAAGTCAAAATGGTTATACATATAAATGTTCTTTTTCTTTTCCTTTTTTTTTTGTTTACGCTATTAATATGCCGTGGGATATGTGTGGTAGCTTAGGAAGTTTCGATTGTAATGTCACTGAAAAGTGTTTGCAAGAATCCAAATAAGGCTAGGTCGTGAAAGGAAAAGAATTTTGAGTCATTTTGTATTGATTTAGTTATGATCAGATTGTAGTAATGTCCAATTTGTTATTGTTTACTTTTTTTTTTTTTTGGTTGAAAGGTAAATCATATTAATAAATATTAAAATACAAAAATATAATTATATACCTCAATATTATAAAAGTCACCATATCTATGAAAAGGTAGAAATTAAAATCCTTCAAATTTCACACAAAATAATATTATTTTTTAAAAACATTTATATTTCTAAACAAAGAAGCTCTCTTTCTCATACTACCTTCTTTACTTTTACTAAGAGAATAAAGATATTAATCATTTTCTCCTGAAAACATCCCCGAATTGCCTTCTTGTTAGTGTTTACTTATATTTCACTTGTTGCTACAAGAAGTTTGTAGAATAAAATTTTGGGTGCTCCATCACAAAATAGGACAATACAATTTCGTTTGTTTCAAGCTAAAGGCAAAAATTGACTGTGTAACATGGCCAACTGCATTGAGACTTTCTAATCGCCTCAAATACTGCTCTATGGTTGCCAACGACTCCTGATGATCACTAAATTGTAGACCCTTCTTCATTTATCACAAGTTTTTTCCGCTCTCAAATTTCAATTAGCTTCATAAGCTCTATCACAGTCCAAATCATGATTCTACCTTCTAGATCAGAGTGTTTGCACAGATATCTAAACCCCTGCCCGGTTTCCCTTCTTCTTCCTAGCTATAATGATTAATGGAAATAACTACAAACAACAAGAACATTTCACTTCTAATGGGATATAACACCTCTGCTTCAATAGGATACAGCACTGAGATCTCAACAACAAATTAGGGGTTTAACAATGCCTTCTCCATTCACGTTTTCCCCCACTTTATTGGAGAGCAAAAATCTTCAAAAGTCTATGCTGCCCTCACACCACAACAGGTTGTCTCCAGCATAGGCCCGATACAAAATACCCAAAATATAACCCACAAGTAAAGCCAAAACAAGCCTGCATGAGCTCAGAATACACACAGAATAACCTTACATAACATACTTTATACACATAAAAAGGCTTGTGACGGGTTTCTAGAGATTTTTCATTTTTTATTTTTGCATTAACTCCCCTTTTTATGCCTCAAGTCGAATATTACTAAACATTGTTTAGAAACTTTAGGAATCGTACTCACTCTTGAGTGGACTTTTAAATAAAAATGAATTTTCTAATACTATGGATAAAAAGAGAAATGGTTAAATAACAAAATTTATCAAAAAAATCCATCTGTCCAAAAAAATTGATATCCTCCTTTAAAAGTGATCATTAAGGAATAGCCCTACCTATAAAAATATATCCGCCAAGAAATTGACAATATGAGATAACTAGATGATTAATCAAACTTGTAGGGTAAAGATCGTCTAAACTGAATTGCAAAGTAACATAAGGAAGAAGAAGAGTGGTTTTAAATACTTGCTCCCGAAAGTACAGAAGCTTCACTTGAAAATTTGCCTTCACGAGTTTACAATAACTTATGCTAGCTCCCATGACTTCTCGTCCCCCCTTTATTGGAATCAGTCCAAAAGCATTGCTATCCCCAATGACCTCCATAAAGTACTTGCCTCGGGAAAACATTACAATATGCACTCCTTATGCTTATGTTATTTACGTGTTTATCTTTGATTAGCTATTGTCGCCATCTTTTTCTGGTTTCAGTAATCTTAAGCCAAGTAGCGCAATTTTCGTTTTATTTTAAGATTATATGGGTAAAGCGTGCTATGCTTGTTATAAGATATGATGGTGACAGGAAAAGTCATCTCTTTTTTAACATTTTTCCAATGGCCCATACTGGGAGGAATATGTTTGCGTTGGCGTCCAACCCTAATGGGTTAAAAGAAGCCTCTCGGAGATGAAAAAAGAAGATGAAACAACAGTGAAAGGAACTAATCGTGACACGGTCAGTAGACCTCGATTAATTCCGTTGTTAGAGCTAAACCAGCGGTGATGATGATTAAGTTTGGGGGTCTCTCTGATGTTGCAGCATTATGGAAAATTCCAGAGGCTTAGATTGTCAAGCTCCATCAAATGTTAGATCTTTTTTGCTTTTTTAAGAACGTGATAAATTGTGATGTGAAAGTTGGCGAATCTTTGATAAACAAATCTCATTATTTCCACTAATAGTGATTATGGTGATTTTGTCAATAAAGCAAATGAAGAATAATCTAAGAGTTAAAGATGTATTCATATGTTCAAAGATATCATTTATAGTAAAAAAAAAACAAGTAAATGTACTGAATTTTCTTGAAGCCTCTCGAAGATAGTGTTTAAAGTCATGATTCCATTGTGGGAGCACAATGTTTTAGTATTATGAAACGATATAATTAAGAGAGGATCACCAGTTGCACTCCAAACATTGGACCATAAAAAGTTCTGGAAGTATACTTTTTGTGAAAAGTGATTGATTAGGAAAATCATAAACTTCATCTTCTCACTCCACACTTTGGTTCTGGATTCAACTCATTTAACCTATATTCAGAATAACATATCCAACAATAAACACCGAGGTAATTTGTTTTATGTGCTCTATCATATGTACACAGTCCGATATGCAGAATGAGAGAAAAAGGCCAAGAATCCAATTCCATGATTTCACTATCCTAATATCGTTGATAGGATTTTAAGCTCATAATGAACCAAAAACAGGGGTTATCCCCCAAAAACCATCTCGTCAGCTTTGGTTTTCTAATAGGGCTGATTGTCTTGCCTAATATTTGGAAAACATCAATATTTCCCTGCAACATGGGGCTTGATGAACTGAAAATGCCAAACTTGTTAAAGGAATTGGCGAAGACAGAGAACATTAGAGAAGATATTAGCAATTTATGCTCAGGGGAGACATTTGAGGTGACTTAAAATGATTTATGATAATCTATCACACAGAGATGGCAATTCTTTTCAATATGTTTAGCATCTTCATGGATGTTTGGCTTCTGAAATATGATTGTCACGAAATAATTTCTAGTATTTGAGGTGTGCAGCACGAAAGTCATGAAAAGGAGATGTCAAAAATGGCCCTGACACTTCAGGTTTTTAGTTGTTTCTTAGTCTTTTAAGAAACTGAATTATATGCTAAAGCAACTCTGGCGAAGAATAGTATCAGAGAATAACTACTATAGTCCATGTAGTAAAAGAAGAGAGATTTATTAATAGAATGAACAGAGTTGCATCTGAATATCGTTGAAGTAGATAAGACACTAGGCCATGAAGACCACCTTGATCATCAATTAAGCATTGGTGTTTCTTCCTGGGAACCACAATAGATCATGCACCAAGAGCATATTTGGGCCGGCTAACCAAATGTCCTTTTCAAGAATGTGCCACCTCAGTATCTAAAAATATTTTATGAACCGTTATCTCTTGTGCGTTACTTTTGATGAAGAAAAAGTTTTCAGATCAGTAGTGGAGGTAGAATCATTCCTTATAATATGAACATCGTTATCCTATACTAAGTTGATGCTAATCATCCAAGCTTTTTTCTCATATGGAAGATGAGTAATGTACACAAAATTGTAATAACCAACATCCATAAGAATAGTATGACCATTTGCTAGATGCTTGTTTGAAATTGTATTGAGGCTTGTACAAAATATAATCAAGTTTCTTCTAATAAGTCAACAGGTTAGTTGTCCAATGGTGGGCTACTAGCTGCCAACACCTAAGTCCTTGATTCAACCCATAACCTCTAAATCTTCTTTTAGCTAACCAAAAGAATAAATAAATATTAAAAATTAAAAATTAAAAAATAATTTATATATATTTAAATTTAATATATATATATATATAATAAAATATTTATAAAAAAAAAACTCTCTTCCAATAATAAAAAGGTGTCATGAAAATCTATCTTGTGGATGGCTCATTGTTAAAATAAAATCATTACTAAGAGAGAATGCATGGTCAAGACCTTCAGTTGGAGCATAGCTTTTAATCTTTGGGCTACCATCCTTGCTTCGAAGCGGTACAGTGGTGCAATCAATCCTCAACCTGATGTAGATTCATTTAGAACACGCTTCATCACAAAAGTTCACAAAGTCGGATTACAATCTTGTAACTTAAAATTCTCAAATTCCACTCCAGAGAAGCTAAAAGTGAAAAAGACAGCGTCAAACCAACCTTCTTAAACACACCAGAAACTTTATGAAACTTTTGATCTTGCCCTACTTGGACAACTAATGGAACTACTTTTTCAGTAAATAGCTCCCAAAACAAAAAGAAAAGAGCTAAGAAGCACTAAGATTAATATCACTCTACGGAACTAAGTATGTGAGGGCAGCTGTAAACCGTGCAAAACGATTGCAATATCATTAATAGCAGGACGGCAATTGCAGCAAGCAGAGTGAGAAACTGCCAAGAACCAACCACGTAAAGCTTGAAGATTTTTCTAACTTTAACACTCCATCGGTCGTTGTAATGCTTATTCACATCCTCAATTACCTTGTCCAAAAATGGCACTTTCGTCAATTTGGTGGACTTGCTCATTCCATTCCATACGTCTGCCGCTTCTCCAGTGTTCTTCAAATGGTTGAACATGATACGTCTTTTTACGAGTGCTTTCACATCCTCCTCAGTGTCAATAATACCATTCATTAGTTCAGTATAACGTGTAAAAACCAACGGCCCCGATGCACTCGATGCTTCGTATGCTACTATGTTTCTCATAAATACCTCCGTGTTAACATCTAAAGTCATGGTGGGGAGGTAAAAAGTGAATGTCTTTGAGTCAAAATGGATGGTTGAGATGCTCCCTTTGGCCGGAGAGAAACGGACTCCGGATTTTAAGAGCTCGGTCACAGAAGGGATAGTGATTTCCTCCACCAGTGGTGGCTTGCTGATGTTACTGTCTGAACTGGAAGTCTCCAGTTCTTCACCTTGCGAGAAAAATAAAGACCCCAAAGGTTGTATCAAGACGCCGACTCCGGGAAGATTGGAGAGCATTGTCCAAGGCAATTTTAGGATGAATTTGATGTGACGAGATTGTAGCACCTTCTTGAGAAGACGTACCGGACCCCACTTTTGCTGTGAAAGTTTCGTCCAAATGCCATTCAGGTTCTCCTTCAAGAAACTAGACCATTCAGAAGATTTCTTCTCGCCTGGCATGCCTTCACTGTAAGGCTGGACCTCGATTTCGATTACTGCCGCCGCTTCCTTTATTTTCGGCACGATCATGTGGTAAAAAAAGTCAAGCAAGTGGGCATACTCTGACATTTGAATCTTTGACGGGTCTTCCAGCAGCTTGAAAGGTGAAAGCTCTTTGCATAATCCCGTTAACATGGAAAGCAACATATCATCGGCAGACTCTGGCGATGAGTACTGAAGCTCCAACGTCTTCCTCAGCACCAACAAAGGAATCTGGTTCTCGAGCATTACCATGTCTCTGAGAATTGCGTTATGCGCCGACTTCGTTCCTGCATAGTCCAGCAAGTATGACATCCTAGAGGAGACTCCTGTTATCGCCCTTCCTTCTTTGCTGGCATAAGCTTGAAGGAACTCAAGCAAGAATGATGCATCAAGAGACATCATTAACGCTAACGTTTCGACGCTAAAATCCAAGTACTTATGATAGCACGCTCGGATCCCTTGCTCAAGCTTCATCAATTCGTCAACGAGATTTTGGAAATCAAGGTTTGGGAGTTGGTTTTGAGTTCTTTTGGCTGCCGCTATCTTATACCTCTCCATCTCATAGAGCTCCGGACGCCGGCAGTGGTAAGGACCAATAGCAACCTCTTGTGGACTATAAGAGTCAGGATCAGTGGACCGAAGGGCTATGGGGACATTGAAAATGCAAACGGGGACTTCAATGTATTCCTCAATATCTTCTTCAAGGGCTCGACGGATCAGACAGACCCATCGTAGTTCATCAAATTTTGAGGAACACTTTGATGTCACAGTGGGTTGGGTGGGTTGGGCAGAAGTCATGCTTTTTTGTTGTAGGGAAGGGGTAGCTCTTTGGTGTAGTGGAAGTTTTGGGGCATTGGATGACGAGGGCGTAGGCAGGGCTAGATATTTATGGGCATAAGTCCAGGGCCATCATGAGTAATAATTATGTGACATCATTATCGCACTGTTGAAAAAGCTAACTAATGTGTGTCACGTGAATCGAATATTTTATTTTATTTTTTGTGGAAAGATAAGATGGATATACCAGTATTACAAAAGTCATCATATCTATGAAAAGATAGAAGTTAGAAGCCTCTAAATCTTACTCAAAATAACATGGTAAATCGAATATTTTAATCTCAAAAAAGTCTTTCACTACCACGAGTCGCCGTCTTTAAGCATAGTTTACAGTTTTTTAAGGTTGCATGTGTTAAATGTGTGATGGCTTTGATATCACCATATGTCAAAGGGGAATATCCACTAGTGTCTTTCTATACATAAATGTCAAAAGTAAATCATGTTGGAGTTACTGATCTAAACAAGCTTGACATTACCATACCAAGCTTGAGGAGGTGTGTTAGCATTATCAGCTTTTTTCATACATGAACCTTAAAGAATGATTTTCCATACCAAGCTTGAGGAGGTGTGTTAGCATTATCAACTTTTTTCATACATGAACCTTCAAGAATGATTTTCCATACCAAGCTTGAGGAGGTGTGTTAGCATTATCAACTTTTTTCATACATGAACCTTCAAGAATGATTTTCCAATAAGCAGACGTATAAACTCAGAATGATTTTCATGAGCAAGACGCAACCGTTGACATGAAGATCCCAAACCAAAATGCCAAATGAACAAGGAGGATGAATCAGTTAGTTCATCATGTCAGAACATGAGAGAATATAATGGAAGGCCCACGCATTCTCAAGTTACAATGGGGATGCCAAACCAAGAGGTGCAGGTTTGGTGGGTGAATCCTTCGGGTCGTCCCAGCATGATGTGTAAAAGAGGATAAGATGGGATCCACGTTCTGCAAATTCATCTCACCCGCCTTAGTTTTCTACAGTTTTATCTTATCTACTGCAGTCATGTGTCTTCGCGAACTTAATTTTTGTTGCAAGTGGAGCGGCAAGTTGTTTGGTTAGTTGCCGTGTTGTTTCTCCTATAAATAGGGATCATGTAAGTCACTTTGTATAGAGTGGAAAAACATTCAATCCCAGCCAAGCCATGCTTTTGTCTTTTGTGAATCATAGCAGAGCCGTTAGCCCTACGTTTATGAAAGTTTTCCATATTCCTTCTTCTTTTGCTTCTTTTGAATTCAATGTGTTTTCTTTATAGTTTTGAATATCTTCTATACTTACTTTTGTCTATAAATCTTGTGTTTTTTCATCTCATCTTTTTGTTATAGTTTCAATACTTTAGTTTTATCTCTTTTATTTACAAACTTCTCGAGCTTTCTTATTCAGTTAGTTTGTTTACCAAATCAAACCCCATAAGCTTAAATAAAGAAGGCCACATGTTGTCATGTTCAATAAACCCACCAAACTCTGATTTTCAACTAATTGTGTTACCTAACACCATATGTGAAAGGAGAATATGTAAGGTTGGCGTGGAATTATGTAACGAGAACCACATGGTAATTAGGAAAGCATAGATATATATGTACTCGTTTACACCATGGGGAGTCGTGGGTTCTTCGGTGGAACATTCGTTGCAATTCTTGGGGAAAGAATCTTCGAGCTGTCCGTGTTATCTATACTACTTCGAGTCAAAGTGGCTGCCCAAATACATCTTGATGTTGTTCTCAACGTTATTAACTTTCGAAATGAGATATATGTCATTTTTCATTGGTATAGCAATGTTCGGAAAAAAAAAACTATCCTTCCATCTACACAAAGCATGTAGAATAAAGGTTCGATGCTCCATGTTACTGAATAGGACAATCCAATGTTTTTTTTCTTTAAGATAAAGGAAAGAAGTGACACTGTAACTCGTCTAAATGCTAAATTTTTTTACTATCTTGCAAACGATACTTTATGATTAGTACAATTGCAATATAGCTTTAACCCTAAGTAATAACTTGAATAACAAGCTAATCCTAGCTAAAGGTATGATTATGTACATGTGGGTAAATCTCTGAAGAAAGGCGCTTGAAAATATATTGGTGGATGGTGGGTCCATCGCACAGAGATAATGCGTTGTATAGAGCAAGTGCCAGAGTCCCACGATAGTAATGCCCCCTTCAGCCGGAGTATAGCTCTTTCGGAGACTAAACTTCCTACAAGGCGGCTGAGTGGTGCAATCAAACCAATACCTAATGGAGAACCATTTTGAACACGCGTTACTACAACCCTTCACAAAGTCGGAGTCCATTCTCCTGACAACGTGGAAATAAAAAGATGACCACCAAACCACCTTTTCTCAAATAGGCCACTAACTTCAAGAAACTGCATTCTTGCACCCCAGAATTATGGAACAACCTTTTAGGAAATCACAATCCCCAGACCGAAAGGAAAACGAAAAAAGAAAAAAAAAAGAAAAAAGGAATAGATAAGAAGCGCCTACGTAAATCACTGTAGACTATTAATTATGCGAGTGCAAGTATAAACCGAGCAAAATGATTGCAGTATCATCAAGAGCAGGACCGTAATTGCAGCAAGCATTGTGAGAAACTGCCAGGAGCCAACCACGTAAAGCTTGAAGCTTTTTCTAACTTTAACTTTCCATCTGCTGTTGTGATACTTGTTCACATCCTCAATTACCTTGTCCAAGAATGGCACTTTTGTCAATCTAATAGACTTGCTCATTCCATTCCATAGGTTTGCTACTTCTCCATCGCTTTTCAAACGGTTGAAAATGATGCCTCTTTCTCTTAGTGCCTTGACATCCTCCTCCGTGTCAATAATACCATCCATTAATTCAGTGTAACGTGTAAAAACCAATGGCCCCGGTGCATTTGATGCTTCATATGCTACCAAGTTTCTTAAAATCACCTCCGTGTTGACATCCAATGTGACGGTGGGGAGGTAAAATGTGAATGTCTTAGAGTCAAAAGCGATGGTTGAGATGCTACCGTTGGTGGGTGAGAAACGAACTTTGGATTTTGAGAGCTCAGTGACGGAAGGGATTGTGATCTCCTCCACCAGTGGTGGCTTACTGATGTTACTATTTGAACTCGAGGTCTCATTTGCTGGCTGGTGTTGTCCATCGTTGTTTTAAGAAGCTGATCCCGGGAACCTTAGAGAGCGTTGTCCAAGGCAATTTAAGGATGAATTTGGCGGGACGAGAAACTACCACCTTCTTGATAAGAAGTATCGGGTGGCACTTCAGTTGTGAAAGTCGTGTCCAAATGTCACTCAGGTTCTGCTTCAAGAAAGTAGACCGTGCAGAGGATTTCTTCTCGCCTGGCATGCCTTCACTATGATCCTGGACCTCAATCCCGATTACTGCCGAGGGTTCTTCCATCTTTGGCACGATCATGAGGAACAAAAAGTCAAGCAAGTGGGCATACTCTGACACGTGAATCTTTGACAGATCTTCCATTAGCTTGAAAGGTGACAGCTCTTTACACAATCCCGTCAACATGGAAAGCAAGATGTCGTTCGCGGATTCTAGTGAGGAGCATTGGAGTTCCAACATCTTCCTCGGTACAAATAAAGGAACCTGGTTCTCGAGCATTACCATATCTCTGAGAATTGCGTTATGCGCTGACTTCGTACCTGCATAGTCTAGCAAATGTGACATCCTAGAGGAGACTCTTGTTATCAACCTTCCTTCTTTGATGGCGTAAGCTTGAAGGAACTCGAGCAAGAATGAAGCATCAATGGTCATCATCCACACTAATGTTTCGCCATTGAAATCCAAGTACTTGTGGTAGCATGCTCGGATGCTGTGCTCAAGCTTCATCAACTGGTCAACGAGATTTTGGAAATTAAGGTTTTGGAGTTGGTTTTGAGTCCTTTTGGCTGCCGCTATCTTGTACCTCTCCATCTCGTAGAGCTCCGGACGCCAATGGTGATAAGGACCGAGAGCAACTTCTTGTGGAGTATAAGAATCAGGATCTCTAGCCAGAAGTGCTTTGGGGACATTGAAAGTGCATACGGGGACTTCAACGTACTCCTCTATTTCTTCTTCAAGGGCTCGACGGATCTGAACGACCCATCGTATCTCATCAAATTTGTAGGAAGTTTGAGATTTCATGGTGGGTTGAGCAAAAGACATGCTTCTTGTTCTTTGGTGCAGTGGTTGCCGAAAGCGTAGGCAGAGCCTGGTTTTATTTGCATAAGACGAGAGACAGCACTATCATTGAATGCGCGCTTTGCACAAACGACAAGCAATGGATTCTCACGCTTCTGCTATTTTATTCTCGGAAAATGTCTTCCGCTGCCACGCGCCGCCTTCCTTAAGCATAGCGTAACCAGAGGTTTACTGGCTTTTAAGGTTGCACGGGTAAAACGTGAAATGCTTGTTACCATAAGTGAAAGGGAATATATTGGATTTTTACGGATTTTGGTCAAAAGAAGCGACATGGAACCGAGTAGAGAAGAAAAAGGAAAGAGATGACGATTATAATTTGGTCTTATACATGGTTGATTAAGACAGCATACTCATAGTATGTGTTATCTCCCTGTTGAGTCGTTGGAGAAAGTACGAGGAAACAGTTGCCAATCTGTTGGAAATAGTCGTTGTCACTCTTGGAGAAATGAATCTTCGAGTTATCCTTGTTGTTTCTAATACTCTTGTCGATCTCGAGTTCTGGATGTAAATACAGTTGCTCTTATCTTCAACCCAAAATGGTTGTCCATATATATATTGGTCTTCTTTATTTTAATGTCGTTGAAAAGTGTCTGCTAGGATCCAAATAAGACACAGGTATTAAGAGAACAAGAATTCTGTGTCATTTTGTATTGATATAGCTATGATCACATTACAGTAGAAAAAATATCGTATCAACCATTAGTTTAGTGCTATATTTCACTTGCAGCTACAAGAAGGCAGTTATAAAAATAAATAAATAAAGACATTGCAATTTCGTTTGCTTAAAGCTAAAGAAGAAAATGACTTTATAACTTGTCCAATTGCGTTGTGACATTCTAGCTGCCTCAGACATTGCTCTATGATTTGTATAATCGTGATCTAGCGTGGCCACGACTCTAGATGATCATTGAACATAGACCTTTTTTTATTTATCACTAGTTGTCTCCTCTTTCTCCTAAATTTTAGTGAACCTAGTAAGTTGATAAGTTACATTATTGAGAAAAACATAATTATTCTTGAGTTAACTTTTAAACAAAGATAAACTTTTTAAAGTTATATATGAAACAGAAATGGTTGAACAGCAAAACTCATTATAAGAATGTATCTATCCAAAAGATGTTACTCTTTTCTTTAAAATTGATTAGTAATTCAACAGAATATTTTTACATATAAAAATATATAAGAAACTACTATTTTTAACAATCTCATTACCTAAGTATGGAAAAGTCATATTTGAATATAAGCTCTAATATTAGTTAGAAAGAAAATTTTCTTCTTAAAAACATTTTGTTCAAACTTCAAAGAAGAAAAATTATTGCTTAACATATAAAAGGCTAAGTAACTAGAAAAACAAACAATGGAGTACTAATACTCCAAATAACAAACAAACAACTTAAGTAACAAAGTCTTAACCATCAAACAACAAAATGTTAATTCTTAACATTCTCTCTCATGTTGAATCCAGGCTAGCTGCTTAGTGGCAAGGCTATTAGTGGAAGTTTCTAAAGTTCCAAGTCCAAATCACTTCCCCCCAACCCCTCTTACCTAACAATATATATATATATATATATCATGTTATAGATTTCAAGCTCACCAAACTTTTTTGATAAATAATAATGGTATCTTTGACATAGAACCTTTGTGAGAAAAGCTACTAGTTGAGCGTGAAGATGAATAGATCTAATCTTAATGATACCCAATTGTACTTTATGCGGTTGTCTTTGATGCATTGTCCGCATAATTGGAACTTTACAATAAACTTTCTTCCTTCTGAGATGCTCTTTGGTCTCGAGAAGACGGATAGGTTATGCAATCAGGTTGCATCTTACAATGATTGGAATCAGTCCAAAAGCATTACAATCATTAATAAACTCCAGTAAAGTACTTGCTTTGGGAAAACATTAAGATCTGTGTTCCTTATGCTTGTGTTATTTACATGTTTATCTTTCATTAGCTCCTGTTACCATATTCTTTCTGGTTGCATAATCTTAAGCCAAGTAGTGCAATGACTCGTTTATATGGGTAAAGTGTGCCATGCTTTTTATAAGATATGATGGTGACAGGAAATGTCATGTTCTTTTCGACATTTGCCCAATGCCCCATAGTAGGAGGACTATATTTGGATTGGCGTCCAACCCCACAAAGTTAAAAGAAGCCTCTTAAGGATGCAAACAGAAGAACAAACAAAAAGTTAAAGGAACCGATTATATTTTGGTTTGTAGACCTCGATGACATCCGTTCTTATTGCGAAACCAAGAGGGAGATAGGTTTCTTAGTCGTGAGAAGGAATTACAAGGACGATGACTGAGTTGGGGGTTTCTCTAATTTTGTTCTAGAGCGTGCAAATTACGGAAAGTTCCGGACTGCTTAGATTGTCAAGCTCGACCTAAATTGCTGTGAAACTCGTTTTGTAGTTCTTTGATAATAACTCTTTCATACGGTCTCTAAGTGGTTATAAAGTTTCTAAGCATGAAACAAGTGAATAAACAACTTTAGTGTTGAAGAGTTTTTATTCATATATTAAATATGATATAATTTTTAGTATTATAAGGAGAAAAAGGCAAAGAATAGGAATAAGAGGATTTGAAGTAATCATCTCATTCTGGCCATGTAATGTTGTTGCATTAAACAACAGTAAGATTAAAAGTGCATCAACAGTTTGTACTCCGACTATTGCACCAAAAAAGTTTTGAAAGTTTACTTTCATGAGAGTGACTAATAAGGAAAATCATAAACTTGCTTTCAATACTTCGGTTCTAGGATTCAACCGCATCTAACTTATGTTCAGAATAATAAAGCTAAGAGTGAATACTAGCCTAAGTGACATGACCAGTAAGTTCACAACCACTATTAGGTCATTGCTACGGAATAAAGCTTATATTTTAGCTATCAGCTATAACTTTTGACGCAATAAGAACATCTAATGATTTTAACAATAATTTATTTTGTGCATTCTATTAGCACATTAAGCACAATCACTAATTGTGCCTAAACTATAATTTAGTATAAATATTTTGAGAAGATAATGTGATCTCAAAATTTAGTATAAGCATTACACAAATAGCAATTTTTGTCTTTATAATCTCTAGAAAAGTGGAGCCTATCTTTTATGGCTAGTCAATTTTGGATTGTCAACCATACCATCCTTGAGTGTCGAAAGATCACATGCTTAAACCACAGAATTCTATACCAACTAACTCTAGGTCATTAAGTTTTGGAATGAAATTTGATGTTACTTGTGAGCATAGGCTATGAGCACCCCTTATTGGTAGACAAGTTTTGATTACTTACTAAAATTGAAACATTGGAATCTCAAATGATTTGCTGATTTTGTTGCCTATAATATGGGGAGTGGTGACGAGCATTAGTGAAAACTAGAGCAAATCGATGCTGAGTAGATACCTATAAAGTGAACCAAAATGGTGTCCGCTAATTTTTTTCCTAGGGAGATGCCAATTGTTCTCATTATGTTTGGCATATTTATGGAAGATTGGATTCTAGAACATAACTAAAATGAACTAATTTCCACTACTTGGGATTTGCAGCATGAAAGTGGAGAAATTTTTTCAAAAATAGCCATGACGTAGTGAGCCGCTCACTATTTCTTAGTCTCTAAAGAAATTGGATTATGACCAAGCGTCATATAATAACTACTGGAATCCGTCCCTCAGAAGAAGAGAGGTTGCAGAGCCAGCACCCAAATGGATGCCTTGGACTGGTGCAGAGTTGAGGGCATGTGACATGCGAATGATAGTATTTTAATCTGATACACGTGGGTGTTACATAAAACTAGGAATATTAACAATGTACGAAGTTGGATCTGATGATTGAGGAAGATGATACGGCAACTAAGTGACATCAAACACAGGGCCATCAAGCTGACCTTGATCATCAGATAACCATTGGTGTCGCTTCATGAGAAAAGCAATATTTCGTGCATCAAGTTTTCAATTGTCTTGGTGAAAAAGCACAAGACTATTTTGGTTAGCTGAAGAAAATTCCTTTTTCAAGAAGTCGAAGAACAAAACATTCACAAATGACACTCTAATATCTAAAAACAAAAAAGACAAGCACCAATCCAAGTTTTTCATAAACACACCACAATCCAAGAGGAACTTTTATTCTTGCCCTAGTTAGAAAACTTCTCGAACGAATTTTAGGAAATCTTAGACAAAAAGGCAAAAAATGACAACAGCTAAGAAGCCCTAAGATAAATTGCTATTGGCTATTCATTATGCCAGTGCAAGTATAAACCGAACAAAAAGACTGCAACCTCACCAATAGCAGGACGGCAATTGCAGCAAGCAGAGTGAGAAACTGCCAAGAACCAACCACGTAAATCTTGAAGAGGTTTCTAACTTTAACCCTCCATCTGCTGTTGTGACGCCTGTTCACATCTTCAATCACCTTGTCCAAGCATGGCACTTTGTCAATCTGATAGACTTGCTGATCCCATTCCATAGGTTTGCCACTTCTCTGTCGCTCCTCAAACAGCTGAAAATGATACCTCTTTCTCTGAGCGCCTTCTCATCCTCCTCAGTGTCGATAATACCATTCATTAATTGAGTGTAACGAGTAAAAACCAATGGCCCCGATTCACTCGATGCTTCATATGCCACTAAGTTTCTCAAAATCACCTCCGTGTTGACATAAAAGATGATGGCGGGAAGGTAAAATGTGGATGTTTTCGAGTCAACAGAGATGCTTGAAATGCCACCGTTGGTGGATGAGAAACGGACTCCCGATTTTAAGAGCTCTGTCACAGAAGGGATTGTAATTTCATCCACCAGTGGTGGGTTGCTGATGTTACTGTCTGAACTTGAAGCCTCATCTGCTGGCTCGGCCTCCTTATCTTGTGCGGAAAATAAGTACTCCAGAGTTTGTATTAAGACGCTGAATCCGGGGACCTTGGAGAGTATTTTCCAAAGCAAGTTTAGGATGAATTTGACGGGACCAGATGATAGCACCTTCTTGATAAGACGCATGGGGCCTCACTTTAGCTGTGCAAGTTGCGTCCAAACGTCACTGAGGTGCTGCTTCAAGAAACAAGACCATGCAGAAGATTTCTTCAGGCCTAGCATGCCTTCACTATGATCCTGGACCTCGACTTCGAGTAAAGCTGCTGGTTCTTCTATTTTCTGCAGGATCATGTGTATAGAAAGTAAAGCAAGTGGGCGCACTCTGAGACTCGAATCTTTGACGCGTCCTCCATTGGCCTGAAAGGTGACAGCTCTTTGCATAATCCCATTAACATGGAACGTAATAACATCATCGGCAGCCTGTAGTGATGAGCGTTGAAATTCCAACACTTTCCTCAGTACAAATAAAGGAACCTGGTTCTCGAAAATCACTGTATCCCGGAGAATTGTATTATGTGCTGACTTTTTTCCCGCGAAGTCCAGCAAGTGTAACGTCCTTGAGGAGATTCTGGTTATCGCCCTTCCCTCGTTCCTCGCGTGAATTTGAAGGAACTCGAGCAAGAATGCCGCATCAACCGTCATCATCCACGCTAACGTTTCGCCATTAAAATTCAGGTACTTATGATAGCATGCTGGGATTCTTTGCTCAAGCTTCACCAGCTGGTCAACGAGATTTAGGAACTGGCGGCTTTGGAGTTGGTTTTGAGTTACCTTTGGCTGCCGCTATCTTATACCTCTCCATCACATAGAGCTCCGGACGCCAATGGTGATAGGGACCAAGAGCAACCCCTAGTGGAATGTAAGAATCCGGATCAGTGGCGCGAAGGGATTTTGGAACATTGAAAATGCAAATGGGGACTTCAACGTATTCCTCAATATCCTCTTTTGGGGTCGACGGATCCCAACGACCCATCGTAGTTCATCAAATTTCGTGCAAGATCGTAATGGCATTGTGGGTTGGGAAGAAGTCATGCTTCTTGTTGTAGCGGCAGGGGAAGATTTCTTGTGCAGTGGATGACAAGGGCGTAGGCAGAGCAAGGCTTTCATCAGCGTAAATCCAGAATCATTATGTTTTTGAGTAGGCAGAGCAAGGCTGTTGAGCCCTGGATTACTCGATCCGGAAAGCACCAAAGGCAGTAGCCAGTTTTGGTGCGAAAATGAGTCTTCGTTATGAAGTTGTGACAAAGTGGTTAAATACCCACGAACTGATCGAGGATGTAGAATATAGGTTCATCTCTTCCCGTCACAAATTAGGATAATGCAATTTCGAAGAGAATGTTATAAAATTTAGGAAGTATTAGACTTTGATATCATTACAAAAGTCATATCCAGCCTTAATATCTAGTTCAGGGGGCCAAAAGAAAAGGCATTCGTTACCAGTAAGTTTCATTACCACGGATGAAAGAGAAATGACTGCACAGACAAGCCCCATCATAAGAAAGCATCTGCAAGGAATTCCCAGATCCTGAAGCCATGTTGACAAAGAAACTGCACCGACTTCAACACAACCACCTTCTACCTTCCTCCAAATCTGCAGAAAAAGTAAGGATGTGGCCTTTGCGTCGTCCTATTCCGATGATGTTGAGTTGTTTCAGAGATCCCCAAGCGCAGCCTATAACAATCTCCCACGGCATTTGCTCCTCCGATGAGCTAGATTCTGTAATGAAGGCTCGCTCCTTACAAACTGAAGGCAAGCATCAACTAAGGATTCCACTTTTACTGGCTCGTTCAGCAGCCCTATTAAATGATTTCACGTCAGAACAAAGACGAGTGATAACGAAAAAGAAACAAGAGAATGGCCATGAATTCAGTGACAAACATGAAACGGAAGCAAGTTTCCCAGCTTAATCAAAAAGTGGCAAAATATTCTCTGTTAATGAACAAATTCAAATATTAAAAGAACAGGTTCTTGCAAAGAATTAGAACAAATAAAAAATTGAGATATGAGATTGTGATCCCATTTATAGCTTGGAGTTTCTAGTACCCTACCAAATATCAGTATATGCTCTCATAAAATCAATAGAAATTTTCAACTAAAATCAGGGGGGGAAAGAGCACTTAAATTTGTCTGGAGATATTTCAGCATCTCCATCCATCCAAGGAGGATGTAACTACATATCTTTGAAGGTAACAATTAAAAATGGATTTCAATTTCAGTTTCAATTCACAAAATTTGCAGTAAAAATGCAACTAAAGTTGAAAGTCAATGGCGCTATGTCCTTACATAGATTAATCAGAGTAACAACTCTCCAATAAACATGCTCTACTTCTCCGAAGTGAAAAAATAAAAAAATAAATAATAATAATAATAATAATAATAATAAAGAAAAAGGGCTTTTGAATTTCAGTTGTGCCGCAAGATGCTAAATAGTAAAAAAGAAACACTTATTCTTTTCTAAGTTAGTTGTGGTTAACTTTTATCTAAGCCAACTTTTAAAACCATTCCTCCCAAAAACCTGTAAGATGCAATATACAGAAAGGAGAATATAAGTCAGCAACAGATAATATTCTGTAAGCTAACACTAAATCTCTTAAATCTCCAAGAGCAATCAAAAACAATAAAAACAAATATGTTAATGCAGTACCTGTAAATGAATACACTAAGAACAATCCTCTAACGGCCAAGGATTTAACAACCACTACTTAAGGGATAAATGCAAGAACCAGCAACAATTCAAGCTCCCCATCATCTCCACAAAGCATCTTAACCCTTAAGTCATGATGGTTTCAGATGTATAGAATTCATTTAACAACTCAACTATATTTTGCAAGGATGAATAGATGATGCTGTAAGAAAAAAGATGAGATTCATTCCTAGGGTACAGTAGATGATGTGAATATCCAATAGCTGGAAAACCTACTTAAGATTCATTTTTGAACAGGGAAAAAACATCCAATCTAAAGCAAGGCCATCACAAATGATCAACAGATCCAATTATTGCTGTAATTCTTTCAACTTCAAGGAAAATAATTTTCATTACCGTAAGGCATAACTGCCCTGCATGTCGTTGATTAACATCATCCAAATTGTACCTATTAGGTAACATATTCTTACCAGCTACAAATTTTGGATCAATTCAGGCCATCCGTCAGATGTGTCTACCAATTTCATATCAGTGCCAATCTGTTTCTCACAAATCACTGTCAAGCGATCCTGCACTCGCAAGCTTTCTCCCCAACTCAGCCCTTGGTCTAGATGAAAAACCTTTAGCTAACATCTCTTCATCATACTTCCGGGCTATATCTATCATTCCTTTCTCCACCAAGCATCAATTAAAGCATTGTAAGCGGATGCATCCGGACTACAACCAAGCTCCTCCATCTTCTTCCACACAATAAAAACTGGTCTAAGAAAGCCCCATCTCCCAAATTTTCTCATCCGAAAAGAGGAAAAAACGGAGTCTTTGTCTAAAGAAATGCCTTGAGAAAGGGCAGAAAGCATCACGTAAGTGTCCATACTCGGCCGAACCCCACTTTCAATCATCCTATCAAAAAGCCTAAGAATCTCTGTGGGCTTCTCGAGACACCTAAAAATGGAGTTGTACGAAACAACATCCGGTTCACAACCCCAGTCACGCATTCGATCGAGCGCCTCATAAGCCTGTTTAAATCTCCCATTTTCACAAAATAGCTTTATAATTGTATTGTAAGTCACAACATTAGGCTTACAACCCAGGTCCCTCATTTCCCTGAGTACCCGAACTGAAAAATCCACACCTTCGGAAAGACCAATAGCACGAATAACCGTATTATATGCCACCACATCCAACCTTATCCCCTTCCCCTTATCTCCTTATACAGCTTCACAGCCTTCCATGGTTTCCCACTTTTGCACATAATATCCATGTATATCGAATATGAATGCAAATCTTTACGAACACCCTTTTTGTCCATCTCTTCCCAAAACTCCCGGCACTTACTCCACCACCCCATCTTAAACCACCCGCGAAGAACCATATTATGTATCTTCGTATTATCCACAGTCACACTGAACTTCTTGTTCTTCCCAAAACACAAGTCTTGGGCCTCAATCACATGCTTGTACTCGCATAACGCATCAATCAGATTAAAAAACGAGGTCTCATCCTTCAAATCAAACTCCTCTAAAAAATCATACTTATCAATAGCTTCTTGAACTAGATGTGCACAAATATATCGCTTAAACAAAATGCTTGATGATCTGAAAATGCCAAATTCATTTAGGAGATGAAGCGATTGGTGGAGATAAAGAACATGTGCTGAGTAAAGATATTTGAAGTGACTCAAAATGACTTATGCTAATTTTTTCCAGAGAGATGCCAATTCTTTTGAACGTATTTTTTTTTTTTTTTTGGTGGAAATGTAAGTGTGCATTAATAAGAAGTAGTGTACAAAAGCATAGGGGCATACCCCAGAATTACAAGAATTACGAAAATATAGAGATTAGAAGCCTCCAAATCTTACTCAAAATGACATTTTCCTGTGAAAATTTAATATTTTTAAACAAAGAAACTCTCCCTCGTATAATTTTCCTTACTTTAGCTAGCATGATTGGAATGTCTACTATTTTGCTTTGAAATCGTCTTCTGTTACGTTCTACCCATATACAATAAATGCAAGCTAAAAAAGATAACTTAAGAAGTTTGGCAGCCAAATCCTTTCCTTTAGTTGCTCTGATCATCCATTGCAATTCTTCATTCCATCCTCCAATATCACGTCTAATTCCATTTTGAGCAAGGATAGTTTTTCAAACCCTCATTGTCCATGGACATTTAAAAACAAGGTGATTCCTGTTTTCAACATGGGACTGACAAAAATCACAATATAAGTTAATTGAAGGGAGCCATCGTACCATACCTTCTGCTGTAGAAAGTCGATCTTAACACACTAGCCATCCAATGAAATTATGTTTGCTGATGCCACCAGTCCAAATGAGATTATACCAATTCACTTTTTCATTTACTGGTCGAAGATGCTCATAAATTTCTTTGCAACAATAGGTAGATCGATTAAGAATCGAAGTAAGTGCAGGCCTTAATTTAAGAAGACCTCTCCAACTCCATGCCATGGAACCTTTGATATCAAGCTGCATTACTGAAGTTCGTTTACATTTGGTACTGTGGATCCATTTACTCCATAGAGAAGCATCTGAAAGATTTATAAGGCTCCAAAGCATACGTCCCAAAAGGACTTTATTCCAAAGTTTAAGATTTGGTAATCCCAATTCTCCTTCCTTCTTGGGTGAACAAACTATTTGCCACACTACTTTGTGAAAGCGTCATATATCTACATTACCTGCCCAAAGAAAGTTCCTGATCTTTTTCTCAATCTCATAAATTGTTTGTTTTGGCAATAAGAAAACTTGCATCCAAAATGTACATATGAAAATCATGACTGATTTTGCCAACTGTAACCTTCCTGCATAGCTAATATGTTTCATTCCCCAACCATCTATTCTACCAAATATCTTATCTGTCAAACCCTTGCAATCAGCATGAGTAAGTTTTTTTGTAATCAAAGGAACTCCAAGATATCGAATAGGGAGTGTACCCATCTGGAAAGGTGAATGATCTAGAATAAGAAGTTACTCTTGCTCTAATAACCCTGAGAGAAATATTTGGCATTTACTAGGGTTGTAATGTAAACCTGTGAGTTCAACAAATTCCTCCAAAGCTTCTATAAGACAAAGCACTGAAGCTATATCACCATGAGAGAAAAGGAACAAATCATCAACAAAACACAAATGAGTGATTTTCCCAGGCTTGCATCGCCAATGGAACTTAAAAATTTGTGTGGAGGTCTTTACAATAATAATTCTATTTAGTATCTCCATAACTAATACAAATAAATATGGGGATAATGGATCCCCTTGTCTCAGTCCATTGGTACCTTCAAAGTAACCTGCATGCTCTCCATTGAAATCTATTGAAAATCTTGGTGTAGTAATACACTCACCAACAAAATCAATTAGATTCTGAGGAGTATTAATAGCTTTCAAGACTCCTAATATTGCTTCCCATTTGACCATATCATATGCTTTCATGAGATCAATTTTTATAGCCACACGTTTACCTTTATCACCCTTGTGATAGTTGTGAAGTAGTTCTTGGCAAAGTAGAATATTCTCAGAAATTTGATGTCCCTTGATGAAAGCAGTTTGGTTTTGGCTTACCACTACAGGGAGAATAACACTCAGTTTTTCAACCAACATCTTGGAAATAATTTTGTAGAGAACATTGCAACATGCTATTGGTCTGTAGTCTTTATTGCAACAAGGATTGGGGACCTTAGGAACTAATGATAACAATGTAGAGTTTATAGCCTTCAGTAGCTTCCTAGAGGAGAAAAATTTTAGTACAGCATCCTCTATATCTCTTCCTATGATAGGCCAAGCTCTTTTATAATAAGCTATTATATCCATCTAGACTAAGGGCTTTAAAATCATGAATTCCCCAAAGAGCTTTAATAACATCTGAACGCTCAAATATTTTGAACGTATTTAGCATCTTCATGTTTAATTGGATTATGTTAAACTCCACACATACAGGCCCAAATGCAAAACCCCTTTCAGCTAAAGCATCCACGTCAGCCTCACTTACACACGAGGCATGCCATGTCAAAGATTCCTAATTCTTAGAAGCATTCTACAAAATTTTATGAGAATAAGATCTTCCAAAAGTAAAGTATTGTTTGACCAAAATTGTTTCCGATTATGGCCTAAATGATACCTCCGAAAATCTCTCACCAAGAACACAAATATGTTCATATCTCTATAATTATTCACACCATAATTTGTTTGTATAATTTCAATTTTTGTTGTACATATTTCCCCTATAAATGTAGGGCTCAATGTAATCAACAAGTCATCGAATTGAAATTATAGTTTCTTAAACAAACCAGAAATTTGATGACACTTCTATTCTTGCTCTACTTAGACAACTAATGGAACTATTTTTGGCTTCATATCAATAGTGGTACATATCCAATGAGAGCATCGTTTTCTTATGCCAAGTTGATGGTACATATACAAACTTCTCCCCCATAATGAGCAGTGAATAATCTACATAAAACTGTAACAGCCAACATCCCTAAGAATAGTATGGGCATTTGCTAGATGCTTGTTTGAAATCATGTCGAGGCTTGTACAAAACATAATCAACTCTTTTCTGATAAAAATGTGTTGTGAAAATCTATCTTATGGATGGTTCATTGTTAAAATATCGCCATTATTAATCGAAAATGCATGGTCAAGCCCTTCAGTGAGAGAGTAGGCAATCTTTGCTCCAAAGTGGTAGAGTGGTGCAATCAAGCCTCAAACTGGTGTAGACCCATTTTGAACACGCATCATTATGAACGTTCACAAAGACAGTAAAACCAAGTCCTCTTAACATTCTCAAATTCTGCTTCAAAAAGCCAAAAGTAAAAAAGATTGTGCCAAACTAACTTTCTTAAAGACCAGAAACTTCATGACACTTTTATTCTTGCCCTACTCAGACAACCAATGGAACCACTTTTTTGGGAAATAGCTCCCCAAACGAAAAGAAAGAAAGAAGAGAGAGAGAGAGAGAGAGAGAGAGAGCTAAGAAGCACTAAGAATAATATCACTCTAGGGAACTAAGTAGATGAGGGCAGCTATAAACCCAAGGAAAAGGATTGCAACATCATCAATAGTGGGACGGCAATTGTAGCAAGCAGAGTAAGATACTGCCAAGAACCAACCACGTAAAGCTTGAAGAATTTTCTAACTTTGACCCTCCATCGGCTGTTATAATGCTTATTCACATCTTCTATTACCTTGTCCAGCAATAGAACTTTGGTCAATCTAATAGAACTTCGCATTCCATTCCATACGTCTGCCGCTTCTCCATCGCTCTTCAAATGGTTGAACATGATGCGTTTCTGAGTGCTTTCACATCCTCCTTAGTGTCAATAATACCATTGATTAATTCAGTATAACGTGTAAAAACCAACGGCCCTGATGCACTTGATGCTTCATATGCTACTAAGTTTCTCATAAACACCTCCGTGTTAACATCCAAAGTCATGGTGGGGAGATAAAAAGTGAATGTCTTCGAGTCAAAACGGATGGTTGAGGTGCTACCTTGGGCCGGAGAGAAACGGACTCCGGATTCTAAGAGCTCAGTCACAGAAGGAATTGTGATTTCCTCCACCAGTGGTGGCTTGCTTGTCTTACTGTCTGAACTGGAAGCCTTATCTGGCTGGAGTTCTTTTTCTTGGGAGAAAAATAAATACGCCAAAGGTTGGGTCAAGATCCTGAATCTGGGAAACTTAGAGAGCATTGTCCAGGGCAATTTTAGGATGAATTTGACGGGACGAGATAACAGCACCTTCTTCATAAGGCATCGGACCGCACTTTAGTTGTGAAAGCTCCGTCCAAATGTCACTCAGCTTCTCCTTCAAGAAACTAGACCATGCAGAAGATTTCTTTTCGCCTGGCATGCTTTCACTATGATCCTGGACCTCGATTTCAATTACTGCCGAGGGTTCTTCCATCTTCGTCACGATCATGTGGTACAGAAAGTCAAACAAGTGGGCATACTCTGATACTTGAATCTTCCACAGATCTTCCATTAGCTTGAAAGGTGATAGCTCTTTGCACAATCCCGTCAACATGGAAAGCAACTTATCGTCCGCTGATTCTAGTGATGAACATTGGATTTCCAACATCTTCCTCAGTACAAATAAAGGAACCCGGTTCTCGAGCATTACCATATCTCTCACAATTGCATTATGCACTGACTTCGTTCTTGCATAGTCCAGCAAGTGTGACATCCTAGAGGAGGCTCTTGTTATCAACCTTCCTTCTTTGATGGCGTAAGCTTGAAGGAACTCGAGCGAGAATGAAGCATCAACGGCCATCATTAACGCTAATGTTTCGGCTTTAACATTCAAGTACCTATGATAGCAAGCTCGGATCCCTTTCTCAAGCTTCATCAATTCGTCAACGAGATTTTGGAAATCAAGGTTCGGGAGTAGGTTTTGAGCTTTTCTGGCTGCCGCTATCTTATATTTCTCCATCTCATAGAGCTCCAGACGCTGACAGTGGGAAGGACCAATCGCAACCTCTTGTGGAGTATAAGAATCAGGATCAGTGGACCGAAGTACTTTGGGGACATTGAAAGTGCAAACGGGGACTTTAATGTATTCCTCATTATCTTCTTCAAGGGCTTGACGAATGTGCTCGACCCATCGTTGCTCATCAAATTCAGAGGAAGAC
The DNA here is from genome assembly GCA_028551485.1 of Casuarina cunninghamiana. NCBI lineage: Eukaryota > Viridiplantae > Streptophyta > Magnoliopsida > Fagales > Casuarinaceae > Casuarina > Casuarina cunninghamiana. The sequence goes on from CM052364.1 coordinate 2,766,378, forward strand.
TTTGATGTCATAATGGGCTGGGCAGAAGCCATGCTTTTTTGCTTTAGGGAATGGGAAATTCTTTGGTGAAGTGGAAGTTTTGGCGCTCTCCAGAAAGGCCAAGCAATGTGTTTCTGTTGAGAAATGTAGTGACATATGCAGATGTCGTGGCCTTCTTGTTCTTCCTTTATCACTGTGAGCTTGTTTGTAGATGTGGAGCAAGGCCCAGTCCATTAAATAGACATTTCTTTTTTCTTACGCTTGTATAAATTGTAAAGCAATTGATTATCTTTGGCAACTGTGAATACAATAAGCAACTTGCGGGTTCCTCATGTTCTTCGTGTTCTAGCCTCCGTTTGAACTTGCTGTTTTGTCATTGTTTCCAGCTGAGCTGCAATCAACTTGAATTCTTCCGGAAGCGTTACGATTCTCAACAGTTTCACACGCTTCCAGTGTTTTAATCTCGGAAAAGTCTTTCACTGCCACCCTCTTTAAGCATAGCGTAACCAAGGGTTTACTGTCTTTCAAGGTTGCATGTGTTAAACGTGCTACACTTGCGAAGAGATAATATACATTTATGTCCGTTTATTTGCAACTAGTTAACTAGTTAAATAGTTAACTCACTCATTAATAGAAGATGGTTTCTCACATACAAAAAAGATATTACGATAAGCTATTTATAATGCGAATCAATTATTATATTGATATACCTTATTATTTTGAGTATTGAGAAACTGTGAAGAATTAATTTATGAAATGGGATAACACACTTAAACTTGAGGTCTAGTATTATAATAAAATTTTAATTTATTTCTTAAAACTAGTAGATATTGGGATACCTTAATATAAAGAACATTCCATAATAAGTCATAAGTAATATCTAAAAGAAATTGAATTGTTGCTTAAATATTTAAACCGAAGTAATCATTTGAATGACAAACTAACCATAGCAAGAAACATTATTATGTATATCTATGCGTGTAATCTATGAGGAAAGACGTCTGGAAATGTATGGATGATGGGTCCATTTTTCAGAGACAACGCATTTTGGATAGCTCCTTCTAGTCGGAGTACAGCTCTTTTAGCTGCCAAGCTTCCTACAAAGCGGCTGGGTGGTGCAACGAAACCAATAAGCGATGTTGACCCATTTAGGACACTCATCATTACAACCCTGCACAAAGTCGGAGTACATTCTTCTCATTGTGACGTTCTAGGTTCCACCCAAACAAGTAAAAAGATAAGCCCGAAACCACCTTTTCTTAAACAGGCTACAAACTTCAAGAAACCTTATTCTTGCCCCGGTTTAGAAACTTATATAACAACATTTTAGGATATCTCAACCCCCAAACGTGAAGGAAAACGAAAAAAAAAAAAAAAAAAAGAACAGATAAGAAGCGCCTACGTAATCACTGTAGACTATTAATTATGCGAGTGCAAGTATAAACCGAGCAAAATGATTGCAATATCATCAAGAGCAGGACCGAAATTGTAGCAAGCATTGTGAGAAACTGCCAGGAACCAACCACGTAAAGCTTGAAGGCTTTTCTAACTTTGACCCTCCATCTGCTGTTGTGATACTTGTTCACATCTTCAATCACCTTGTCCAACGACGGCACTTCTGTCAATCTAATAGATTTGCTCATTCCATTCCATAGATTTGCTACTTCTCCATCGCTTTTTCAAACGGTTGAAAATTATGCCTCTTTCTCTTAGTGCTTTCACATCCTCCTCAGTGTCAATAATACCATTCATTAATTCAGTATATCCCGTAAAAACCAACGGCCCCAATGCATTTGATGCTTCATATGCTACCAAGTTTCTTAAAATCACCTCCGTGTTAACATCTAAAGTGACGGTGGGTAGGTAGAACGTGAATGTCTTCGAGTCAAAACCGATGGTTGAGATGCCACCGTTGGTGGGTAAGAAACGAACTCCGGATTTTGAGAGCTCATTCACGGAAGGAATCATGATCTCCTCCACCAATGGTGGCTTACTGATGTTACTATTTGAACTCGAGGTCTCATTTGCTGGCTGGGGTTGTTCATCTTGCGAGAAAAACAAATACTCCAGAGGTTGTTTTAAGATGCCGATTCCGGGAAGCTTAGAGAGCATTGTCCAAGGCAATTTTAGGATGAATTTGGTGGGACGAGATACCAGCGCCTTCTTGACAAGACGTATCGGACAGAACTTTAGTTGTGAAAGTCTAGTCCAAATGCCACTCAGGTTCTCCTTCAAGAAACCAGACCATACAGAGGATTTCTTCTCGCCTGGCTTGCCTTCGCTATGGCCTTGGACCTCGACTTCGATTACTGCCGAGGGCTCTTCCATCTTCGGCACGATCATGAGGTACAAAAAGTCAAGCAAGTGGGAGCACTCAGACGCTTGAACCTTTGACAGATCTTCCATTAGCTTGAAAGGGGACAGCTCTTTGCATAATCCCGTTAACATGGAAACCAACATATCGTCCGCTGATTCTAGTGATGAACATTGAAGTTCCAACATCTTCCTCAGTACAAACAAAGGAATCTGGTTCTCGAGCATTACCATATCTCTCAGAATTGCATTATGAGCTTGTTGGAGTGTTAAAATATCCAGTCTCACATTGGGTAAGGCGACAGGAGAGCCTGGCCTTATAAGCTTCCGCTGGCAACCTACTATTGCACAATTCTATGTTAGATGGGCCATTCAGTTTCTAATATGGTATCGGAGCCGGCCCTGTGTCTTGCCCAACGTGAGACTGCAGGGGAGTGTTGGAATGTTAAAATATCCAATCCCACATTGGGTAAGGCGACAGGAACCCACTATTGCACAGTTCTGTGTTTTATATTGACCCTTCAGTTTCTAATATGGTATTAGAGCCGGCCCTGTGTCCTACTTACCTTGGTGTGGTCCCTCTAGACTGGTCCCACCTCTCACCGCACCTAAGGTGAGACTGCGGGGGAGTGTTAGAGTGTTAAAATATCCAATCCCACATTGGGTAAAGCGACAAGAGAGCCTGGCCTTATAAGTTTTCGCTGACAACCTACTATTGCACAGTTCTGTGTTTTAGATGGGTCTTTCAATTTCTAATATAGTATCGGAGCCGGCCCTGTGTCCTGCCTACCTTGGTGTGGTCCCTCTAGACTGGTCCCACCTCTCACCGCGCCCAACGTGAGACTACAGGGATCCTATGCTCAAGTTTCATCAACTGGTCCACGAGATTTTGGAAATCAAGGTTTGGAAGTTGGTTTTGAGTTCTTTTGGCTGCCGCTATCTTATACCTCTCCATCTCATACAGCTCCGGACGCCAATGGTGGTAAGGACCCAGAGCAACTTCTTGTGGAGTATAAGAATCAGGATCACTAACCAGAAGGGCTTTGGGGACGTTGAAAATGCATACGGGGACTTCACCGTATTCCTCAATTTCTTCTTCAAGGGCTCGACGGATCTGAACGACCCATCGTATCTCATCAAATCTGAAGGAAGTTTGTGCTTTGATGGTGGGTTGAGTAGAAGACATACTTCGTCTTTGGTGCAGTGGATGACGAGAGCCAAGGCAGAGTCCCTCGTTTTATGTGCGTAAGACCAGAGACTACTATCATTAATTGCGCGCTTTGCGCAAACGACAAGCAATGTAGTTGTCACGCTTCTAATATTTAACCTCGGAAAATGTCTTTAACTGCCACACACCATCCTCCTCAAGCATAGCGTAACCTGAGGTTTACTGTCTTTTACGGTTGCATGTGTTAAATGTGTTAATATTCATATGTGTGAATGTGCGCGTCCCCGCCTGAGAAAATGCATGAGGATCAAAAGAGAATCGTGTTTTCAGACATTTCCTCCTCACCATACGTGAAAGGGAATATATGTCACAAGGAGCGGCATGGGACGGAAAAGAGAACAAAAAGGAAAAGGGATAACAATTAAACTTTGGTCTTACACATGGGTGATTAAGATAGCATACTTACAGTATGTATTAGTGATCTCCCTGTTGAGTCGTTGGTAGAAAGTACGAGAAAGCAGCTGCCAATTTGTTGGAAATAGTCGTTGTCATTCTTGGAGAAACGAGTCTTCGAGCTATCCGTGTTGCCCCTACCTTTTTTTTGGATCCCGAGTTCTGGATATAGATGAGTGATAATTATGTAACAAGTCAAAATGGTTGTACATATAAATTAATATGTCGTGGGATATGTGTTGTAGCTTAGGAAGTTTCGATTGTAATGTCATTGAAAAGTGTTTGCAAGAATCCAAATAAGGCTAGGTCGTGAGAGGAAAAGAGTTTTGGGTCATTTTGTATTGATTTAGTTATGATCACGTTGTAGTAATATCCAATCTATCAGTGTTTACTTATATGTCACTTGTTGCTACAAGAAGTTTGTAGAACAAAATTTGGATGCTCCATCGCAAAATAGGACAATGCAATTTCGTTAGTTTCAAGCTAAAGGTAAAAATGACTGTGTAACTTGGCCAACTGCATTGAGACTTTCTAATCGCCTCAAATACTGCTCTATGGTTGGCCGACTCTTGATGATCACTAGATTACAGACCCTTCTTCATTTATTACAAGGTTTCTCCTCTCTTCAATTTCAATGAGCTTCATTAGCAGTGTCACAGTCCAAATCATGATTCTACCTTCTAGATCAAAGTGGTAGCACAGAGATCTAAACCCCCGTCTGGTTTCCCCTTCTTCTTCCTAGCTATAATGATTAATGGAAATAACGACAAACAACAAGAACATTCCACTTCTAAAGGGTTGAAACACCTCTGCTTCAGTAGGATACAGCACTGAGATCTCAACAACAAATTAGGGATTTAACAATGCCTTCTCCATTCATGTTTTCCCCCACTTTATTGGAGAGCAAAAATCTTCAAAAGTCTATTCTGCCCTCACACCACAACAGGTTGTCTCCAGCATAGGCCCGACAAATTACCCAAAATATAGCCCACAAGTAAAGCCAATAACAAGCCTGCATGAGCTCAGAGTACACTCAGAATAACCTTACATAACATACTTTATACACATAAAAAGGCTTGTGACGGGTTTCTAGAGGTTTTTTATTTTTTATTTTTTATTTTTGCATTAATTCCCCTTTTTATGTCTCAAGTCGAATATTACTAAACATTGTTTAGGAATTTTAGGAATCGTACTCACTCTTGAGTGGACTTTTAAATAAAAATGAATTTTCTAATACTATGCATAAAAAGAGAAATGGTTAAATAACAAAATTTATCAAAAAAATTCATCTGTCCAAAAAAATTGATATCCTCCTTTAGAAGTGATCATTAGGGAATAGCCCTACCTATAAAAATCTATCTGCCAAGAAATTGACAATATGAGATAACTAGACGATTGATCAAACTTGTAGAGTAAAGATCGTTTAAACTGAATTGCAAAGTAACATAAGGAAGAAGAAGAGTGGTTTTAAATGCTTGCTCCCGAACGTACAGAGGCTTCACTTGAAAATTTTCCTTCACAAGTTTACAATAACTTATGCTAGCTCCCATGGCTTCTCGTCCCCACTTTATTGGAATCAGTCCAAAAGCACTGTTATCACCAATGACCTCCATAAAGCACTTGCCTCGGGAAAACATTACAATATGCACTCCTTATGCTTATGTTATTTACGTGTTTATCTTTGATTAGCTATTGTCACCATCTTTTTCTGGTTTCAGTAATCTTAAGCCAAGTAGCGCAATTTTCGTTTTATTTTAAGATTATATGGGTAAAGCGTGCTATGCTTGTCATAAGATATGATGGTGACAGGAAAAGTCATCTCTTTTTTAACATTTTTCCAATGCCCCATACTGGGAGGAATATGTTTGCGTTGGCGTCCAACCCTAATGGGGTAAAAGAAGCCTCTCGAAGATGCAAAAAGAAGATGAAACAATAGTGAAAGGAACTAATCATGACACGGTCAGTAGACCTAGATTAATTCCGTTGTTAGAGCTAAACCAGCGGTGATGATGATTAAGTTTGGGGGTCTCTCTAATGTTGCTTCATTATGGAAAATTCCAGAGGCTTAGATTGTCAAGCTCCATCAAATGTTAGATCTTTTTTGCTTTTTTAAGAACGTGATAAATCGTGATGTGAAAGTTGGCGAATCTTTGATAAACAAATCTTATCATTTCCACTAATAGTGTGGTTATGGTGATTTTGTCAATAAAGCAAATGAAGAATAATCTAAGAGTTAAAGATGTACTCATATGTTAAAAGATATCATTTGTAGTGAAAAAAAACAAATAAATGTACTGAATTTTCTTGAAGCCTCTCGAAGATAGTGTTTAAAGTCATGATTCCATTGTAGGAGTGCAATGTTTTCGTATAATGAAATGATATGGATAAGAGAGGATTACCAGTTGCACTCCAAACATTGGACCATAAAAAGTTCAGGAAGTATACTTTTCGTGAAAAGTGACTGATTAGGAAAATCATAAACTTCATCTTCTTACTCCACACTTTGGTTCTGGATTCAACTCATTTAACCTATATTTAGAATAACATATCCAACAATAAACACCGAAGTAATTTGTTTTATGTGTTCTATCATATGGACAGTCCGATATGCAGAATGAGAGAAAAAGGCCAAGAATCCAATTCCATGCTTTCACTATCCTAATATCGTCGATAGGATTTTAAGCTCACAATGAACCAAAAACAGGGGTTATCCCCCAAAAACCATCTCGTCAGTTTTGGTTTTCTAATAGGGCTGATTGTCTTGCCTAATATTTGGAAAAGATTAATATTTCCCTGCAACATGAGGCTTGATGATCTGAAAACGCCAAACTTGTTAAAGGAATTGGCGAAGACAGAGAGAAGATATTAGCAATTTATGCCCAGGAGAGACATTTGGGATGACTTAAAATGATTTATGATAATCTATCACACAGAGATGGCAATTCTTTTCAATCTGTTTAGCATCTTCATAGATGTTTGGATTCTGAAATATGATTGTCACGAAATGATTTCTAGTATTTGAGGTGTGCAGCACGAAAGTCATGAAAAGGAGATGTCAAAAATGGCCCTGAAACTTCAGGTTTTTAGCTGTTTCTTAGTCTTTTAAGAAACTGAATTATATGCTAAAGCAACTCTAGCGAAGAATAGTATCAGAGAATAGCTACTACAGTCCATGTAGAAAAAGAAGAGAGATTTATTAATAGAACGAACAGAGTAGCATCTGACGATCGTTCAAGTAGATAAGACACCGGGCCATGAAGACCACCTTGATCATTAATTAAGCATTGGTGTTTCTTCCTGGGAACCACAATAGATCATGCACCAAGAGCATATTTGGGCCGGCTAAGCAAAATGTCCTTTTCAAGAATGTGCTACCTCAGTATCTAAAAACATTTTATAAACCGTTATCTCTTGTGCGTTACTTTTGATGAAGAAAAATTTTTCAGATCAGTAGTGGAGATACAATCATTCCTTATAATATGAACATCGTTATCCTATACTAAGTTGATGCTAATCATCTAAGCTTTTGCCTCATAAGGACGATGGGTAATGTACACAAAATTGTAATAACCAACATCCACAAGAATAGTATGACCATTTGCTAGATGCTTGTTTGAAATTGTATTGAGGCTTGTACAAAATATAATCAAGTTTCTTCTAATAAATCAATAGGTTAGTAGTCCAATGGTGGGCTACTAGCTGCCAATACCTAAGTCCTTAATTCAATTCATAACCCCTAAATCTTCTTTTAGCTAACCAAAAGAATAAATTAAAAATTAAAAATTAAAAATTAAAAATTAAAAAAAAATCTCTTCCAATAAAAAGGTGTCGTGAAAATCTATCTTGTGGATGGATCATTGTTAAAATAAAATCATTACTGAGAGAGAATGCATAGTCAAGACCTTCAGTTGGAGCATAGCTTTTAATCTTTGGGCTACCATCCTTGCTTCGAAGCGGTACAGTGGTGCGATCAATCCCCAACCTGACGTAGATTCATAGAACACGCTTCATTACAAAAGTTCACAAAGTCGGATTACAATCTTTTCAACTTAACATTCTCAAATTCCACTCCAGAAAAGCTAAAAGTGAAAAAGACAGCGTCAAACCAACCTTCTTAAACACACCAGAAACTTTATGAAACTTTTGATCTTGCCCTACTTGGACAACTAATGGAACTACTTTTTCAGTAAATAGCTCCCAAACGAAAAAGAAAAAAGTGCTAAGAAGCACTAAGATTAATATCACTCTAGGGAACTAAGTATGTGAGGGCAGCTGTAAACCGTGCAAAACGATTGCAATATCATTAATAGCAGGACGGCAATTGCAGCAAGGAGAGTGAGAAACTGCCAAGAACCAACCACGTAAAGCTTGAAGAATTTCCTAACTTTAACCCTCCATAGGCTGTTGTAATGCTTATTCACATCCTCAATTACCTTGTCCAAAAATGGCACTTTCGTCAATTTGATGGACTTGCTCATTCCATTCCATACGTCTGCCGCTTCTCCAGCGTTCTTCAAATGGTTGAACATGATACGTCTTTTTACGAGTGCTTTCACATCCTCCTTGGTGTCAATAACACCATTCATTAGTTCAGTATAACGTGTAAAAACCAACGGCCCCGATGCACTTGATGCTTCATATGCTACTATGTTTCTCATAAACACCTCCGTGTTAACATCTAAAGTCATGGTGGGGAGGTAAAAAGTAAATGTCTTCGATTCAAAATGGATGGTTGAGATGCCACCTTTGGCCGGAGAGAAACGGACTCCGGATTTTAAGAGCTCTGTCACAGAAGGGATTGTGATTTCCTCCACCAGTGGTGGCTTGCTGATGTTACCGTCTGAACTGGAAGTCTCCAGTTCTTCACCTTGCGAGAAAAATAAAGACCCCAAAGGTTGTATCAAGACGCTGACTCCGGGAAGCTTGGAGAGCACTGTCCAAGGCAATTTTAGGATGAATTTGATGTGACGAGATTGTAGCACCTTCTTGAGAAGACGTACCGGACCCCACTTTTGCTGTGAAAGTTTCGTCCAAATGCCATTCAGGTTCTCCTTCAAGAAACTAGACCATTCAGAAGATTTCTTCTCGCCTGGCATGCCTTCACTGTGAGGCTGGACCTCGATTTCGATTACTGCCGCCGCTTCCTTCATTTTCGGCACGATCATGTGGTAAAAAAAGTCAAGCAAGTGGGCATACTCTGACACTTGCATCTTTGACGGGTCTTCCAGCAGCTTGAAAGGTGAAAACTCTTTGCATAATCCCGTTAACATGGAAAGCAACATATCATCGGCAGACTCTGGTGATGAGTACTGAAGCTCCAACGTCTTCCTCAGCACCAACAAAGGAATCTGGTTCTCGAGCATTACCATGTCTCTGAGAATTGCGTTATGCGCTGACTTCGTTCCTGCATAGTCCAGCAAGTATGACATCCTAGAGTAGACTCCTGTTGTCGCCCTTCCTTCTTTGCTGGCATAAGCTTGAAGGAACTCGAGCAAGAATGATGCATCAACGGCCATCATTAACGCTAACGTTTCGACGCTAAAATCCAAGTACTTATGATAGCACGCTCGGATCCCTTGCTCAAGCTTCATCAATTCGTCAACGAGATTTTGGAAATCAAGGTTTGGGAGCCGTTCTTGAGTTCTTCTGGCTGCCGCTATCTTATACCTCTCCATCTCATAGAGCTCCGGACGCCGGCAGTGGTAAGGACCAATAGCAACCTCTTGTGGACTATAAGAGTCAGGATCGGTGGACCGAAGGGCTTTGGGGACATTGAAAATGCAAACGGGGATTTCAATGTATTCCTCAATATCTTCTTCAAGGGCTCGACGGATCAGAAAGACCCACTGTAGTTCATCAAATTTTGAGGAAGACTTTGATGTCACAGTGGGTTTGGTGGGTTGGGCAGAAGTCATGCCTTTTTGTTGTAGGGATGGGGAAGCTCTTTGGTGTGGTGGAAGTTTTGGGGCACTGGATGACGAGGGTCGGCAGAGCTAGGTATTTATGGGCATAAGTCCAGGGCCATCATGAGTACTAATTATGGGACATCATTATCATTCATTATCGCACTGTTGAAAAAGCCAAGTAATGTGTGTCACGCGCATCGAGTATTTTAATTTCGAAGAAGTCTTTCACTGCCACGAGTCGCGTCTTTAAGCATAATGTGATCATAGTTTACAGTTTTTTAAGGTTGCATGTGTTAAATGTGCGACGCCTATGATATCACCATATATCAAAGGGGAATATCCACTAGTGTCTTTCTATACATTAATGTCAAAAGTAAATCGTGTTACCTAACACCATATGTGAAAGGAGAATATCTAGGGTTGGCGTGGAATTATGTAACGAGAACTCACATGGTAATTAAGAAAGCATAGATATATATGTACTCGTTTTCACCGTGGGGAGTCATGGTTTCTTCGGTGGAACATTCGATTTAATTCTTGGGGAAAGAATCTTCGAGCTGTCCGTGTTATCTATATTACTTCGAGTCAAAATGGCTGTCCAAATACAGCTTGGTTTTGTTCTCAACGCGATTAATTTTCGAAATGAGATTATGTCATTTTTCATCGGTATAACAATGTTCGGAAAAAAAACTATCCTTCCATCTACACAAAGCATGTAGAATAAAGGTTCGATGCTCCCTGTCACTGAATAAGACAATCCAATATTTTTTTTCTTTGAGATGAAGGAAAGAAGTAACATTGTAACTCGTCTAGATGCTAAATTTTTTGACTATCTTGCAAACGATACTTTTTGATTAGCACAATTGCAATACTTTAATCCTAAGTAATAACTTGAATAACAAGCTAATCCTAGCTAAAGGTATGATTATGTACATGTGGGTAAATCTCTGAAGAAAGGCGCTTGAAAATGTATTGGTGGATGGTGGGTCCATCGCACAGAGATAATGCGTTGTATAGAGCAAGTGCCAGAGTCCCACGATAGTAATGCCTCCTTCAGCCGGAGTATAGCTCTTTTGGCGACTAAACTTCCTACAAGGCGGCTGAGTGTTGCAATCAAACCAATACCTAATGGAGAACCATTTTGAACACGCGTTACTACAACCCTTCACAAAGTCGGAGTCCATTCTCCTGACAACGTGGAAATAAAAAGATGACCACCAAACCACCTTTTCTCAAATAGGCCACTAACTTCAAGAAACTAGATCATTCTTGCACCCCAGACTTATGGAACAACCTTTTAGGAAATCACAATCCCCAGACCGAAAAGGAAAACGAAAAAAAAAAAAAGGAATAGATAAGTAGCGCCTACGTAATCACTGTAAACTATTAATTATGCGAGTGCAAGTATAAACCGAGCAAAATGATTGCAGTATCATCAAGAGAAGGACCATAATTGCAGCAAGCATTGTAAGAAACTGCCAGGAGCCAACCACGTAAAGCTTGAAGCCATTCCTAACTTTAACTTTCCATCTGCTGTTGTGATACTTGTTCACATCCTCAATTACCTTGTCCAAGAATGGCACTTTTGTCAATCTAATAGACTTGCTCATTCCATTCCATAGGTTTGTTACTTCTCCATCGCTTTTCAAACGGTTGAAAATGATGCCTCTTTCTCTTAGTGCCTTGACATCCTCCTCCGTGTCAATAATACCATCCATTAATTCAGTGTAACGTGTAAAAACCAATGGCCCCGGTGCATTTGATGCTTCATATGCTACCAAGTTTCTTAAAATCACCTCCGTGTTGACATCCAATGTGACGGTGGGGAGGTAAAATGTGAATGTCTTAGAGTCAAAAGCGATGGTTGAGATGCTACCGTTGGTGGGTGAGAAACGAACTTTGGATTTTGAGAGCTCAGTGACGGAAGGGATTGTGATCTCCTCCACCAGTGGTGGCTTACTGATGTTACTATTTGAACTCGAGGTCTCATTTGCTGGCTGGTGTTGTCCATCGTGCGAGAAAAATAAGTACTCCAGAGGTTGTTTTAAGATGCTGATTCCGGGAACCTTAGAGAGCGTTGTCCAAGGCAATTTAAGGATGAATTTGGCGGGACGAGAAACTACCACCTTCTTGATAAGAAGTATCGGATGGCACTTCAGTTGTGAAAGTCGTGTCCAAATGTCACTCAGGTTCTGCTTCAAGAAAGTAGACCATGCAGAGGATTTCTTCTCGCCTGGCATGCCTTCACTATGATCCTGGACCTCGATCTCGATTACTGCTGAGGGTTCTTCCATCTTTGGCACGATCATGAGGAACAAAAAGTCAAGCAAGTGGGCATACTCTGACACTTGAATCTTTGACAGATCTTCCATTAGCTTGAAAGGTGACAGCTCTTTGCACAATCCCGTCAACATGGAAAGCAATATATCGTCCGCTGATTCTAGTGATGAGCTTTGGATTTCCAACATCTTCCTCAGTACAAATAAAGGAACCTGGTTCTCGAGCGTTACCATATCTCTCAGAATTGCATTATGCGCTGACTTCGTACCTGCATAGTCTAGCAAATGTGACATCCTAGAGGAGACTCTTGTTATCAACCTTCCTTCTTTGATGGCGTAAGCTTGAAGGAACTCGAGCAAGAATGAAGCGTCAATGGCCATCATCCACGCTAATGTTTCGCCATTGAAATCCAAGTACTTGTGGTAGCATGCTCGGATGCTGTGCTCAAGCTTCATCAACTGGTCAACGAGATTTTGGAAATTAAGGTTTTGGAGTTGGTTTTGAGCCCTTTTGGCTGCCGCTATCTTATACCTCTCCATCTCGTAGAGCTCCGGACGCCAATGGTGATAAGGACCGAGAGCAACTTCTTGTGGAGTATAAGAATCAGGATCTCTAGCCAGAAGTGCTTTGGGGACATTGAAAATGCATACGGGGACTTCAACGTACTCCTCTATTTCTTCTTCAAGGGCTCGACGGATCTGAACGACCCATCGTATCTCGTCAAATTTGTAGGAAGTTTGAGATTTCATGGTGGGTTGAGCAAAAGACATGCTTCTTGTTCTTTGGTGCAGTGGTTGCCGAAAGCGTAGGCAGAGCCTGGTTTTATTTGCATAAGACGAGAGACAGCACTATCATTGAATGCGCGCTTTGCACAAACGACAAGCAATGGATTCTCACGCTTCTGCTATTTTAATCTCGGAAAATGTCTTCTGCTGCCACGCGCTGCCTTCCTTAAGCATAGCGTAACCAGAGGTTTACTGGCTTTTAAGGTTGCACGGGTAAAACGTGAAATGCTTGTTACCATAAGTGAAAGGGAATATATTGGATTTTTACGGATTTTGGTCAAAAGAAGCGACATGGAACCGAGTAGAGAACCAAGAGGAAAGGGATGACGATTATCATTTGGTCTTATACATTGTTGATTAAGACAGCATACTCATAGTATGTGTTAGTTATCTCCCTGTTGAGTCGTTGGAGAAAGTACGAGGAAACAGTTGCCAATCTGTTGGAAATAGTCGTTGTCACTCTTGGAGCAATGAATCTTCGAGCTATCCTTGTTGTTTCTACTACTTTTGTCGATCTCGAGTTCTGATGTAAATACAGTTGCTCTTATCTTCAACTCAAAATGGTTGTCCATATATATATTGGTCTTCTTTATTTTAATGTCGTTGAAAAGTGTCTGCTAGGATCCAAATAAGACACAGGTATTAAGAGAACAAGAATTCTGTGTCATTTTTTATTGATATAGCTATGATCACATTACAGTAGAAAAACTATCGTATCAACCATTAGTTTAGTGCTATATTTCACTTGCAGCTACAAGAAGGCAATTATAAAAATATAAATAAAAAAAGACATTGCAATTTCGTTTGCTTTAAGCTAAAGAAGAAAATGACTTTATAACTTGTCCAACTGCGTTGTGACATTCTAGATGCCTCTGACATTGCTCTATGATTTGTATAATCGTCATCTAGCGTGGCTACGACTCCAGATGATCATTGAACATGGACCTTTTTTTATTTATCACAAGTTTTCTCCTCTTTCTCCTAAATTTTAGTAAACCTAATAAGCTGATAAGTTGCATTACTAAAAAAAACATACTTACTCTTGAGTTAACTTTTAAACAAAGATAAGCTTTTTAAAGTTATATATGAAAGAGAAATGGTTAAACAGCAAAACTCATCAAAAGAATGTATCTATCCAAAAGTTGTCACTCTTTTCTTTAAAATTGATTGGTAATTCAACGGAATATTTTTACATATAAAAATATATAAGAAACTACTATTTTTAACAATCTCATTACCTAAGTATGGCAAAATCATATTTGAATATAAGCTCTAATATTAGTTAGAAAGCCAATTTTCTTCTTAAAAACATTTTGTTCAAACTTCAAAGAAGAAAAATTATTGCTTAACATATATAAAGCTAAGTAACTAGAAAAAACAAACAATAGAGTGCTAATACTCCAAATAACAAACAAACAACTTAAGTAACAAAGTCTTAACCATCAAACAACAAAATGTTAATTCTTAACATTCTCTCTCATGTTGAATCTAGGCTAGCTGCTTAGTGGCAAGGCTACTAGTGGAAGTTTCTAAAGTTCCAAGTCCAAATCACTTCCCCCCAACCCCTCTTACCTAACAATATATATATATATCATGTTATAGATTTCAAGCTCACCAAACTTTTTTGATAAATAATAATGGTATCTTTGACATAGAACCTTTGTGAGAAAAGCTACTACTTGATCGTGAAGATGGATAGATCTAATTTTAATGATGCCCAATTGTAGTTTCTTCCCTCGTTGAATGTCTAATTCTAAAGGGATATCCTTATAGCTCTCTTGAAAATCTCTTCAAAAAATTCACTAGGACCATTCATTTAACAAGAAGATTGCTAAATTGATGGTTGAAAATGATGATCCAAATATATTTTCAAATCTAAACTCAATTGTTACATTTTTTAAAGTTTCTTCTATCTTGAGTACAATAACAAAGGAAGAAAAAAAAATAACAAGGAAGGTTTTGTTCCAAATAATGTTGAAATTGAACAAGAAAGTTAAAAAAATCTATACAAACTCCAAAGGAAACTCAACTATTGCTTAATAAGTATATATATAGGACTAAATAAAAATTTGAATCACAAACTAACAATTAGGTGGCAATTTAAGTAACAACCATATAACAAAAAATTAATTCTCAACATAACTCTTTTCAAAGATGTAGAGAAGCCAAAAAGTACAATATGATAAATCAAACTTGAAGAGTAAAGATAGTCTAAACTGAATTTGCAAAGCAACATTAGGAAGAAGATAAATGGTTTTAAATCTCGTTCCCAAGAGAACAGAAGCTTCACTTGAACATTTTCTTCCACAACTCTACAACAACTTATGCTAGCTCCCGTAAATTCTCGTCCTCCCGTCTGCGGCTAGATTCTCTTTATTTTATCTATTCCAAGTCTGCAAACTTGAAATTCACAGGGCATCTAATTTTTTCAGTGGATGATATTTTGTTAAATGTTTATAAGATAGATTGGTGGCTGTACAATGCTGTTCTTCTCTTAACATACGCCATAAGACCTTGAGCATGCCTGCCTAGGCCATCTTAAAAATGGCACTCGTGCTATTCCCATGAGATCGAGTTGATCAAAGATCTCCAGGCATCCCTCATATCCAATGCGGAGTAGGCCTCGCGCATTTTCTCATCTACCATACATTGATATATACAATGGCAACGGATGCATATACAATGACAATATCAGCCTCTAGAATCATCCACAAAGGACATAACTACATTTATGCAACTGGAAAGAACATTATTGGGTTCTGGTTTCGGCTGTCGTTTACAAAAATAGCAGTTGGAGATAAAATTCTTCCCAGAATCCGCTTATGCGGTTGTCTTTGATACATTGTCCGCATAATTGGAACTTTACGATAAACTTTCTTCCTTCTGAGATGCGCTTTGTTCTCGAGAAGACGGAAGTTTATGCAATCAGGTTGCATTTTACAATGACTGGAATCAGTCCAAAAGCATTACAATCATTAATGAACTCCAGTAAAGTACTTGCCTTGGGAAAACATTAAGATCTGTGTTCCTTATGCTTGTGTTATTTACATGTTTATCTTTAATTAGCTCCTGTTACCATATCCTTTCTGGGTTGCATAATCTTAAGCCAAGTAGCGCAATGATTCGTTTATATGGGTAAAGTGTGCTATGCTTTTTATAAGCTATGATGGTGACAGGAAATGTCATGTTCTTTTCGACATTTGCCTAATGTCCCATATTAGGAGGACTATATTTGGATTGGCGTCCAACCCCACAAAGTTAAAAGAAGCCTCTTGAGGATGCAAACAGAAGAACAAACAAAAAGTTAAAGTAACCGATTATATTTTGGTTTGTAGACCTCGATGACATTCCTTCTTAGTTGTGAGAAGGAATTACAAGGACGATGACTGAGTTGGGGGTTTCTCTAATGTTGTTCTAGAGCGTGCAAATTACGGAAAGTTCCGGACTGTTTAGATTGTCAAGCTCGACCGAAATTGCTGTGAAACTCGTTTGTAGTTCTTTGATAATAACTCTTTCATACGGTCTCTAAGTGGTTATAAAGTTTCTAAGCATGAAACAAGTGAATAAACAACTTTAGTGTTGAAGAGTTTTTATTCATATATGAAATATGATATAATTTGTAGTAGTGTAAGGAGAAAAAGGCAAAGAATAGGAATAAGAGGATTCGAAGTCATCATCTCATTTTGGCCATGTAATGTTTTGTTAAACAACAATAAGATTAAAAGTGCATCAACAGTTTGTACTCCGATTATTGGACCAAAAAAGTTTTGAAAGTTTACTTTCATGAGAGTGACTAATAAGGAAAATCATAAACTTGCTTTCAATAATTCGGTTCTAGGATTCAACCCCATCTAACTTATGTTCAGAATAATAAAGCTAAGAGTGAATACTAGATAATTGTTGGTACACGTTGCATGGGGGATTCATGGCCGCCAGGCCATGACCAGTAAGTTCACAACCACTATTAGGCCACTACTAAGGAATAGAGCTTATATTTTAGCTATCAACTATAACTTTTGAGACAATAAGAACATCTGATGGTTTTAACTAATTTATTTTGTGCATTCTATCAGCACATTAAGCACAATCACTAATTGTGCTTAAATTATAATTGAGTATAAATATTTTGAGAAGATAATGTGATCTCAAAATTTAGTAAAAGCATTACACAAACAGAAATTTTTGTCTTTATAATCTCTAGAAAAGTAGAGCCTATCTTTTATGGCCAGTCAATTTTGGATTGTCAACCATACCATCCTTGAGTGTCGAAAGATCACATGCTTAAACCACATAATTCTATACTAACTAACTCTAGGTCATTAAGTTTTGGAATGAAATTGATGTTACTTGTGAGCATAGGCTGAGCACCCCTTATTGGTAGACAAGTTTTGATTACTTACTAAAATTGGAACGTTGGCATCTCAAATGATTTGCTGATTTTGTTGCCTAGAATACGGGAAGTGGTGACGAGCATTAGCGAAAACTACAGCAAATAGATGCTGAGTAGATACCTATAAAGTGAACCAAAATGGTGTCCGCTAATTTTTTTTCCTAGGGAGATGCCAATTGTTCTCATTATGTTTGGCATATTTATGGAAGATTGGATTCTAGAACATAACTAAAATGAACTAATTTCCTCTTTGCAGCATGAAAGTGGAGAAAATAATTTCAAAAATAGCCAAGACGTAGTGAGCCGCTCATTATTTCTAAGTCTCAAGAGAAATTGGATTATGACCAAGTTTCATATAATAACTACTGGAATCCGTCCCTCAGAAGAAGAGAGGTTGCAGAGCCAGCACCCAAATGGATGCCTTGGACTGTTGCAGAGTTGAGGGCATGTGACATGCGAATGATAGTATTTTAATCTGATACACGTGGGTGTTGCATAAAACTAGGAATATTAACAATATACGAAGTTGGATCTGATGATTGAGGAAGATGATACAGCAACTAAGCGACATCAAACACAGCGCCATCAAGCTGACCTTGATCATCAGATAACCATTGGTGTCGCTTCATGAGAAAAGCAATATTTCGTGCATCAAGTTTTCAATTGTCTTGGTGAAAAAGCACAAGACTATTTTGGTTAGCTGAAGAAAATTCCTTTTTCAAGAATGTGCTATCACAATATACAACAATATTTTAGGGACCTGGATCAACTTTTCACAAAGGAAAAGACTTCACATCAGCAGTGGAGGTAGAATCATTTATGTCACAAAAGTATAATCTAAATACACTAAAGTGGTGTTAAATGTCTAAGATTGAATCTTAGAGACTTGAATAAACGCATGGTCGAAAGTCTCTCCCTGTCGAAAGAATCTAGAGGAATGATTATGCGTATAATTCCTGTGGAATATGGCTAGCACATGGTTTCAAAGTGCTGAGGGGTGCAATCCAACTATACCTCATAAAGACCCATTTTGAGCATGCATCAATAGAATCGTTCACGAAGTCGAAGAACAAAACATTCACAAATGACACTCTAATATCTAAAAACAAAAAAGACAAGCACCAAACCAAGTTTTTCATAAACACGCCACAATCCTAGAGGAACTTTTATTCTTGCCCCAGTTGGAAAACTTCTGGAACGAATTTTAGGAATTCTTAGACAAAAAGGCAAAAAATGACAACAGCTACGAAGCGCTAAGATAAATTGCTATAGGCTATTCATTATGCCAGTGAAAGTATAAACCAAGCAAAAAGATTGCAACCTCACCAATAGCAGGACGGCAATTGCAGCAAGCAGAGTGAGAAACCGCCAAGAACCAACCACGTAAATCTTAAAGAGGTTTCTAACTTTAACCCTCCATCTGCTGTTGTGATGCCTGTCCACATATTCAATCACCTTGTCCAAGAATGGCACTTTGTCAATCTGATAGACTTGCTGATCCCATTCCATAGGTTTGCCACTGAGGTGCTGCTTCAAGAAACAAGACCATGCTGAAGATTTCTTCTGGCCTGGTATGCCTTCACTATGATCCTGGACCTCGACTTTGAGTACAGCCGCTGGTTCTTCTATTTTCGGCAGGATCATGTGGTATAGAAAGTCAAGCAAGTGGGCGCACTCTGAGACTCGAATCTTTGACGCGTCCTCCATTGGCTTGAAAGGTGACAGCTCTTTGCATAATCCCATTAACATGGAACGTATAATATCATCGGCAGCCTGTAGTGATGAGCGTTGGAATTCCAACACTTTCCTCAGTACAAATAAAGGAACCTGGTTTTCGAAAATCACTGTATCCCGGAGAATTGCATTATGTGCTGACTTTTTTCCCGCGAAGTCCAGCAAGTGTGACGTCCTTGAGGAGATTCTGGTTATCGCCCTTCCCTCTTTCCTCGCGTCAATTTGAAGGAACTCGAGCAAGAATGCCGCATCAACGGCCATCATCCACGCTAACGTTTCGCCATTAAAACTCAGGAACTTATGACAGCATGCTCGGATTCTTTGCTCAAGCTTCATCAGCTGGTCAACGAGACCTAGGAACTGGTGGCATTGGAGTTGGTTTTGAGTTACCTTTGGCTGCCGCTATCTTATACCTCTCCATCACATAGAGCTCCGGACGCCAATGGTGATAGGGACGAAGAGCAACCCCTTGTGGAATGTAAGAATCCGGACAGTAGCGCGCAGAGATTTTGGAACATTGAAAATGCAAATGGGGACTTCAACGTATTCCTCAATATCCTCTTTGGGGGCTCGACGGATCCGAACGACCCATCGTAGTTCATCAAATTTCGAGCAAGATTGTAATGGCATTGTGGTTCGGAAGAAGTCATGCTTCTTGTTGTAGCGGCAGGGGAAGATTTCTTGTGCAGTGGATGACAAGGGCGTAGGCAGAGCAAGGCTTTGATCAGCATAAATCCAGAATCATTATGATTTTGAGTAGGCAGAGCAAGGCTGTTGAGCCCTGGATTGCTCGATCCGGAAAGCACCAAAGGCAGTAGCCAGTTTTGGTGCGAAAATGAGTCTTCGTCATGAAGATGTGACAAAGTGGTTAAATACCCACGAACTGATCGAGGATGTAGAATATAGGTTCATCGCTTCCCGTCACAAATTAGGATAATGCAATTTCGAAGAGAATGTTATAAAATTTAGGAAGTATTAGACTTTGATATCATTACAAAAGTCATATCCAGCCTTAATATCTAGTTCAGGGGGCCAAAAGAAAAGGCATTCGTTACCAGTAAGTTTCATTACCACGGATGAAAGAGAAATGACTGCACAGACAAGCCCCATCATAAGAAAGCATCTGCAAGGAATTCCCAGATCCTGAAGCCATGTTGACAAAGAAACTGCACCGACTTCAACACAACCACCTTCTACCTTCCTCCAAATCTGCAGAAAAAGTAAGGCTGTGGCCTTTGCGTCGTCCTATTCCGATGATGTTGAGTTGTTTCAGAGATCCCCAAGCGCAGCCTATAACAATCTCCCACGGCATTTGCTTCTCCGATGAGCTAGATTCTGTTATGAAGGCTCGCTCCTTACAAACTGAAGGCAAGCATCAACTAAGGATTCCACTTTTACCGGCTCGTTCAGTAGCCCTATTAAATGATTTCACGTCAGAACAAAGACGAGTGATAACGAAAAAGAAACAAGAGAATGGCCATGAATTCAGTGACAAACATGAAACGGAAGCAAGTTTCCCAGCTTAATCAAAAAGTGGCAAAATATTCTCTGTTCATGAACAAATTTAAATATTAAAAGAACAGGGTCTTGCAAAGAATTAGAACAAATAACAAATTGAGATATGAGATTGTGATCCCATTTATAGCTTGGAGTTTCTAGTACCCTACCAAATATCAGTATATGCTCTCATACAATCAATCGAAATTTTCAACTAAAATCAGGGGGGGGAAAGAGCACTTAAATTTGTCTGGAGATATTTCAGCATCTCCATCCATCCAAGGAGGATGTAACTACATATCTTCAAAGGTAACAATTAAAAATGGATTTCAATTTCAGTTTCAATTCACAAAATTTGCAGTAAAAATGCAACTAAAGCTTCTGCTGAAAGTCAATGGCTCTATGTCCTTACATAAATTAATCGGAGTAACAACTCTCCAATAAACATGCTCTACTTCTCCAAAGTGAAAAAAAAATTAATAAAGGAAAAGGGCTTTTGAATTTCAGTTGTGCCGCAAGATGCTAAATAGTAAAAAAGAAACACTTATTCTTTTCTAAGTTAATTATGGTTAACTTTTATCTAAGCCAACTTTTAAAACCATTCCTCCCAAAAACTTGTAAGATGCAATATACATAAAGGAGAATATAAGTCAGCAACAGATAATATTCTGTAAGCTAACACTAAATCTCTTAAATCTCCAAGAGCAATCAAAAACAATAAAAACAAATATGTTAATGCAGTACCTGAAAATGAATACGCTAAGAACAATCCTCTAACGGCCAAGGATTTAACAACCACTACTTAAGGGATAAATGCAAGAACCAGCAACAATTCAAGCTCCCCATCATCTCCACAAAGCATCTTAACCCTTAAGTCATGATGGTTTCAGATGTATAGAATTCATTTAACAACTCAACTATATTTTGCAAGGATGACTAGATGATGCTGTAAGAAAAAAGATGAGATTCATTCCTAGGGTACAGTAGATGATGTGAATATCCAATAGCTGGAAAACCTACTTAAGATTCATTTTTGAACAGGGAACAAACATCCAATCTAAAGCAAGGCCATCACAAATGATCAACAGATCCAATTATTGCTGTAATTCTTTCAACTTCAAGGAAAATAATTTTCACTACCGTAAGGCATAACTGCCCTGCATGTCGTTGATTAACATCATCCAAATTGTACCTATTAGGTAACATATTCTTACCAGCTACAAATTTTGGATCAATTCAGGCCATCCGTCAGATGTGTCTACCAATTTCATATCAGTGCCAATCTGTTTCTCACAAATCACTGTCAAGCGATCCTGCACTCGCAAGCTTTCTCCCCAACTCAGCCCTTGGTCTAGATGAAAAACCTTTAGCTAACATCTCTTCATCATACTTCCGGGCTATATCTATCATTCCTTTCTCCACCAAAGCATCAATTAAAGCATTGTAAGCGGATGCATCCGGACTACAACCAAGCTCCTCCATCTTCTTCCACACAATAAAAACTGGTCTAAGAAAGCCCCATCTCCCAAATTTTCTAAGAAGCATCACGTAAGTGTCCATACTCGGCCGAACCCCACTTTCAATCATCCTATCAAAAAGCCTAAGAATCTCTGTGGGCTTCTCAAGACACCTAAAAATGGAGTTGTACGAAACAACATCCGGTTCACAACCCCAGTCACGCATTCGATCAAGCGCCTCATAAGCCTGTTTAAATCTCCCATTTTCACCAAATAGCTTTATAATTGTATTATAAGTCACAACATTAGGCTTACAACCCAGGTCCCTCATTTCCCTGAGTACCCGAACTGAAAAATCCACACCTTCGGAAAGACCAATAGCACGAATAACCGTATTATATGCCACCACATCCAACCTTATCCCCTTCCCCTTCATCTCCTTATACAGCTTCACAGCCTTCCATGGTTTCCCACTTTTGCACATAATATCCATGTATATCGAGTATGAATGCAAATCTTTACGAACACCCTTTTTGTCCATCTCTTCCCAAAACTCCCGGCACTTACTCCACCACCCCATCTTAAACCAACCGCGAAGAACCATATTATGTATCTTCGTATTATCCACAGTCACGCTGAACTTCTTGTTCTTCCCAAAACACAAATCTTGGGCCTCAATCACATGCTTGTACTCGCATAACGCATCAATCAGATTAAAAAACGACGTCTCATCCTTCAAATCAAACTCCTCTAAAAAATCATACATATCAATAGCCTCTTGAACTAAATGTGCACAAATATATCGCTTAAACAAAATGCGAAACGTGGTGTGGTTTGGCCTCGATAACGGGTTTGTTTTCATCCGTCGAATTAAGTCCCAACACTGCTCGAATTCAAAGAACTTACCCAGAATGTCAAGCATACGATTGTAAGTATCGGTGTTGTGCTGGAAATGAAACTGGGTTTCCACCCAGTTGAAGAAATCAAATGCTCGCTTCCAATCATTGCAATAGGACGAGAGGGTCTCACAAACCGTGGCGGGATCCGAGAGAGGTTTTGCGGAGTTAGAGAGCGAATCTGAAATGGGTATGGTGGAGAAAGATTGAGAAGACGATGAGAGGAATGAGTGAATGCTAGAGAGAAGTGGGTAGGGGTTAAGCCGTCCTGAAGCGATCCGGGGAAGCATTTTTTGCCTAGACGAGTTTGAACTCACTTAACAATGCAGTATGGGTTTTTGTCAAACTAGCTCGGCTGCCGAGCTTCCAATCCTAATTTTGACCATTACTATAAAATCTCAATTTGACATATAACATTTAATTTCCCAATATGAATTTACATCTTTTCACCACTCATCATATTCATATTCATGGGAAAAGCTACAAATTCATATGTGATTTACTTGAAGCAAAAAGAATATATAAAGAAATAAAAAATATAAGTTAGATGTATACTAAAATCTTTTGTCCAACAATTTCATGTACAATTCAAATCAGTATACGCTCTCATGCAATTAATAAAAATTTTCAAATAAACCCAGACAATGAAAAAACACTTAAATTTCCCTATGATATATATTTCAGCATCCCCATCCACCTATTGAGGATATAACTATATTTCTTCGAAGGTAACAACTAAAAATAAAACCTTTAAAAGTGCTACTGAAGTTTCCAATATAAATCAATAGCACAGTTCCTTTACACAAATTATTTGGACTTACAACTTTACAACAAACACGCTCACTTTCTATGTAGAAAAAGAAAAAGGGTTTTTGATTTTCAGTTGTTTCCCAACATGCCAAATAGTGAAAAAGAATGTTTATTATTTTCTAAGTTAGTTACCATTAACTTTTATTTAAAGGAAACAATATTAGTCCAATATCTTAATCAAGTTTGATAGTTAAGATTTAACCAATAATTTTTACAAACATTTCAACAAAAAGCGATTTTTCTTATCAAAGGTTTAGTATCTTTCTATAAACCTATTGTCTTCTACCCAATTAGAAAATTATAATAACTTTAGCAAATTAAATCATTTAATACAATTATTATTTTCTCTTCTTTTACATTTATAATTTAAGTACAAGTAGAGATTTCTTGCATATATTTTAACATAGATGTGTTATATAGGGTTTCAATAGAACATACATATGGATCTCTCACAACCTCATTTGAAACCCACATGAATAGCCTATCTTGGTAGGCAGCTCCTTTCTTCGAGATTCCCTAGTTCTCATTGAACTGGGAAAAGTTCCAAAATTAAGAATAACTTCCATCTAAATTTCCTCCTTCCTTTGGTGTCCTATATCTTTCAAAGAAAAGATTCTTTACTTTGTATTTTATAATGATTTTTGAGATACATTCGGAAAGTATAATATAATACAATACCATGTCATGTAATATTTGCTTGTCATTAAGTGTGATTTTGTGATATTCCCATCGTCTGGAATGTATTCCTAGACAAAAACAAAGTTGTGGACTTCAAGGAACACTAACATCCGATCAAACCACTTGGATGTTGTTTTATTTTTGTAATAATTACTGGCCAAAACGATGTCATTCTATTTTTACATTGTTCATCCTGTTTATTAATTTATGCTTAAGTCTAAAAAGGAAAGAAAAAACATGCAATGTTTATAAACTTGCAACATATTTTTATTTTGGAAGACCTAACGGAAAAATAGGCGATGAATCCTTGAGTTTTCCCTTTGAAAAATTCACGGTCGCATTCACTGCCATTTGCAGTTCAAAGCTAATGGCGGCTTGTGTGCAGCTCAATGCCAAGTCTCTGAAGTCCTGTTTCCCCCTCAACCCTCTGTCTGTGGCCAAACAGGGTCCGAAACCTGGTCGGATCAGGTGCGCCGCGACCACACCCTCGAGACGCTACACCATCACTCTGCTTCCCGGCGATGGCATCGGTCCCGAGGTCATCTCCGTCGCCACCAACGTGCTTAAGCGCGCGGCCTCTCTTGAAGGTTCTTCAGCTCCTTTGATTTATCTTTTTTTTTCTTTTTTTTTTTAAGCGGGGTACCCCAGATTTTCATTAGTTCCTAATCACCGTTACAAAAGATGGGCAGAGTGTTAATCTAACTCATTGCACGAAAATCATCTTTTCTCCTTCAAGGAGGAAGATAATCATACAAAGCTATAAGCGAAGTAGGAATAATTTGATGTATTTTTGGGTTTCATTTTCTGTTCAAAGCTTTTAATTTTTTTTCTTAATGCTTGTTCACCGAGAAGAAAGGAATAAAAGTGAAAGAAAGAGAGAAAAAAATTGCGGATTTACGAGATTTACACTAGGTGCATTGCGGGCTCACTTGTTGCTGAAAGCATAGGAAGTTTAGTTCTTTTCATTTTCATTAAATGAAAGACAATTTTGCGGAAGGAAAACGAAAAGCAAATTAGTTTGGCCTTGATTAAGTAGAGGATAGTTTATTTCATTAAAATCCATAAAGTTGGGATTTTTTTCTTTTCCCACGTTTTCTCATAAGGAAGAGTATGCTTTCAAGGGTTTAGAGTTGAGTAATGAGTTTCTATCACTTTAATAAATTCTTTATCTATGTATTGTAGGGATTGAGTTTAACTTCCAAGAGATGCCTGTGGGTGGAGCTGCCTTGGATTTGACTGGAATTCCATTACCGGAGGAGACCCTTTCAGTGGCAAAGCAATCCGATGGGGTTTTGCTCGGGGCAATTGGAGGGTATGTCCATAATAATTTTGTGTATTCTTTTGTTCAATAAATACGTATATGCATGCATGTAAATAGATTTATCATAAACATAAAATTTGACTCTTTTTTGCAAGTGGTTCCATTGTTTAAAGTATCTAATTTCTCTTGTTGATGATAAGGTATAAGTGGGATAAAAATGAAAAACACTTGAAGCCAGAGACTGGATTGCTTCAGCTTCGTGCTGGACTCAAGGTGTTTGCAAATTTAAGGCCTGCAACTGTTTTACCACAGGTAATATACTTGTTTTAACCTAATGTACTTCGGAATATTGATTTGGAATCTCAGTGGTTGATTTACTGGGGTTGTGAATGTACATATGCGCAGTGATGATCTTACTACAAACAACATAACATTGATAGTTCATTAAATAAAGCTTTCACTCTTGTTTGATGCTGGAGAAGCCAGTGGAAAACTTGGAATCTTGGAATTATTTTAGATTTCAATGCTTTTCAAAATGATAGTATGTTTATCGAATTTGTGATGATTTTTCTTCAGATACCTTATAAAACTGTTGTTTCTTGTTGTTTACTCGTATCAGTTAGTGGATGCTTCAACTTTGAAGAAAGAGGTTGCTGAAGGTGTTGACCTAATGGTTGTAAGAGAGCTTACTGGAGGTACGTATACATTGGATGCAACCACAATTGGACTGATTGAATTATTTCCTATGATCATTTTTTTTTTTTGTATAATCACAAGGTATAATTTTCTTCTTGAACTAGGTATTTATTTTGGAAAGCCTAGGGGCATCAGCAAGAATGAACATGGTGAGGAGATCGGGTTCAATACTGAGGTGTATGCCACCCATGAGGTAGTTTTCTGATGCAGATTTGTTAGCTACGAAGCTTCTATATTACTCATATTCTATTAGTTGCTGCCCATTCTAGCACAATAAAGTGTCTTGCGAGATTTAGTAGTTTCTGATCATTCTGTGCCATCACCTCAAAAGAAATCTTTGAAGAGCAATTGCGTTCTGGTTTTGATAATTTTATAATGTACCAACAAGGCCAAAAAGAGCTGACGCCAACTTAAATTTGTCTGATAGGTGAGCACTTGATTTTTTTTATTTTTTTATTTATGGGTACAGAACATATGGGTTTTCTTGGTTAGGAAGAATCAAGAAGTGTGTGTATAATGAACCAATCACTTAGCCAATTAGATTGGTGGTGAGCTTGTAGGAATTCCAACCATGAGGTTTAAGGTTTGACACCTTACATGTGTGAGTTGGTGTGCGTTATAATATTAAAAAGATTTTATTTATTTATTTATTTATTTATTTATTTTAAAGAATCATGGAAAGGACCTAGAAATCAAGAGGATATGTTCTCCATAATATTATTTTGGCATGCAAAAATCATAAGATAAGTCTCTTGTGTTATATTGAATTAATGAAAACTAGTAATAAGCTAGAGACGAGCATAATTGGAGATTTTCAACTATTGTGTTTATAAGGCTTGAGAGAGCAATTTTCAAGCTTTCTGCTCCATATAAATGACAGGGTATTCTATTGTTATTAGTAAATATGGCAGTAAAATCCTTAACACGATTTCGTGCTGCACACTGCTTTTTGGTGGTCTGATAGAGTATGAACAGGTATTGAAGTCAGTTTTCTGAAATTTATTGCTCTCTGTCTTGTCCGATATATGATTTTGTAAGATTAAATTAAGTGGTTTTTGAACATAAAGAGTTTCCATGCCAGATTGATCGCATTGCTCGTGTTGCATTTGAGACTGCTCGAAAGCGGCATGGAAGACTTTGCTCTGTTGATAAAGCAAATGTGTTGGAGGTACTCTTTTAGTGATATAAATTTTGGTTTATTTGCCCTATTATGTATTTCAAGGTGTTCTTGAGTGGAGTTGCAATTTCTTTTCTTTATGTCATAATAATCTGTCCTGGATTATCAGATGCCAAATTACTATAGGTTCCTTGTAGAAGTATCGCCAACTAAAGTGTCAAAAACAGCGTAATCCTGTTGAGGTTGTAGTTTTATTTAAATTGTTTGGTGTTAAATACTTCTTCACAGGTTGGCTGTAGATCAGAGGTCTTGTTCCCATTTGACCACTTTGCGAATCAATGATTACTCAGATCATTACCTCTGATGGAATCTCCTGGAAGAAAACTAAAGAGATCTTTTTCTTCTAAGAAAAAAAAAATTCTCGAGCTTGGAATTCCACAATTAGACAACTGAGAATTATGAAACCGATTCATTATGCTAAATTCTGAAGTTACTTGAGATTTTCACTGCTTAATTGGTTTTTACTGACTTCTTGGGTTGTGGTGTATACTTTCATAACTCAGAAGCCATGATTTGGATTAAAAAAAAAAAAGGGAATAGGCAAGCTGAGTGTAAAGATGAAACCTCCCCTTCGTGTAATAAGCACTTGACCTAACATGTTTTCCTGTTAATTATATGTGTATTCTATATATTGAGATGAATTGAGCGTCGATCTT
The DNA here is from genome assembly GCA_028551485.1 of Casuarina cunninghamiana. Lineage (NCBI taxonomy): Eukaryota > Viridiplantae > Streptophyta > Magnoliopsida > Fagales > Casuarinaceae > Casuarina > Casuarina cunninghamiana. The sequence continues at coordinate 2,794,514 of CM052364.1, forward strand.
TTACTTGGATCTGATTTTTTCAAAATAAATTAGATGTCATTTCTTGACCTCTGTCTTTCTGCTAGTGATGGTGTAGCAGATGGCAAAGAAGGTGATCCTGTGTCTTTCGTCATGCAAATAGCTAAATTTCGATTATAAATTAAAAAGGAAACTAAGTCAATACGAATGAACAGCTGACTGCTTGATTAGCGCAATTAGCAAATACTATAGGGTTATGCTGAACTATGCTGCTAACATGACCTGATCAATGAATTTTCAGGCATCAATCCTTTGGAGGAATAGAGTTAGTGCATTAGCCTCAGAATACCCCGATGTTGAACTCTCACACATGTATGTTGATAATGCCGCAATGCAGCTTGTTCGGAATCCTAGACAGGTTTGCCTCTAAAATGGATTTGTGTAATATGTCTCCTCATTTTACATTGGCTCAGAAAATTCAGGCGAGAAAGAAAGTGAAGTTGCAGAACTTTATCAATGAGAAATGTGTTATAATGTTTTTAATATGAAAATCGCAGTTTGATACGATAGTGACAAACAATATCTTTGGGGATATTTTGTCTGATGAGGCTTCAATGATTACTGGAAGTATTGGGATGCTTCCATCTGCTAGTCTTGGTGAATCGGTATGGAAACTCATTCAGTTTCTTTTTGTATGCATTTTTGCTATTATTCAGAAGAATCCTTGTACAGTCTTCGATATTTAGAAGTTTGAATAATTCTTCAGGGACCTGGACTCTTTGAACCAATCCATGGTTCTGCTCCTGATATTGCTGGACAGGTTGGTTGGCCTACAAATCAAGTTTATACCCTGTTAAAAAAGAATTTTTTTATGGAGGGACTAATAATTTTGTGTGCAGGATAAGGCCAACCCTTTAGCGACAATACTCAGTGCTGCTATGCTTTTGAAGTATGGTCTGGGGGAAGAAAATGCTGCCAAGAGAATTGAGGCGGCAGTCCTGGATACTTTGAGTCGGGGTTATCGAACAGGCGACATCAACTCAGATGGAAATGTATGTGCATTTTCTACTTGGAAACACTTTTTGCCAAATCCATCTTATTTTCTTTCAAATAGATTTTCACAAACTTAAGTTTTTTATTGTTCTGTTTGATTTAAATGGTTATTTATTTCCTTTCTCGAGTCCATGTCCACAGAGTTCTTCGATTTTTGTTTCGTCTGATACATAAACTGGGTGGGGAACATGCAGAGAATATCCTGCTCAGCTACTCTGTGATCTTAAGTCAAAATCATGATGATAATATAGAAACTCTATTCTAAAAACTTTTATGGGGTTTCATGTCTGCATTACCGGTTCTCTAGTAATCAGCTGTAATCAATTGATTAATGAGTTAACACTTGTACAGAAACTGGTCGGATGCAAGGAAATGGGTGAGGAGGTACTGAAGTCGGTAGATTCTCAAGTTCCTGCTTCAGTATGAATTGAATCTTGATGAGGGTCGCAATAAAAGGGCGCGTATTCATCGACCAAGTGTTAAAGAGGGCTCAATAAGGAAGCTGACGATTCCTTTTACATCTCTATCAGTTTTGTAGCTATTCAATTTGGTTCATTTCTTGCAAGTGTCAAGAGGATTTTGAAGTTCTTCAGGCTTGGTATTGGAATTGTTGTTTTATGCCGATTATCATTAATGTCCACAGCTATTTGTTAGAAGAAATGGTTGAAACAACACATCTAGTGTGTTAACAACATGCTGCAGATTGTATTAACTACCTTTTTATGCAATTGTGTTTGGATGGATGGTGATTGACATTCTCTCTAGGCATCTGGAAGCCCAGGTTGCAAATTACACTAGTACCAAATAGCAAGTTCACCGTTATAGTATTCACGAACACTTCCCATGAGGAGGAGGAATTCTCGTCGGAGGGCTTGGAATTGCCATTCAAATTAACCTGCAATGTTAGAATTCTAAACTATTATATCAAAAGTCTTAAAATTTGTGGCTGATGAAAAATTATTTTATTTGGATATTATTACCCATTTATGCCTGGGGCGGACCCTAACTCAGAGGTGTTCTACAGTCTCCCGATAGTGTGAGTTAAAAAATAAAAATAAAATTACCAATTTATGCCTAAAAGAAAAAAGCTTAAACTAATATAATCGAGTTTCAATAATATGGTCGAAGTTATAACGTACTTGGTACGTCCAAACTTGTTTCTTTCCTGCTACGTTTTCTACCGTTTTCTCTCTCGCGCTTCCGGAAGCACGCTCCGCTGGACCTTCAAGCGAGGAGGCCTTCCGTCTACCTGCGGCGATGATCTCCGGCGATTCTACGGCCCCCTCTTCCTCATCTTCTTCACTCTCTGCTATGACTCAGGCCTTTCCTTTCTCCTCCGGGAACCCTAGGATCGAGGAGGCCCGCGGCGTCATGCACCTGTTCCGCGACGATGCTATTTCCTCCTCCTCCTCCTCCTCTCCCTCTCCTCCGTGCTCCGATCTTCCTGTAAGGCTACTCTCATTTCTGGACGACGTGTTTGGCTCTCTGGACATTAGCATTAGCTTCTGAAATTGTCATATTCTCCCCGAGAAGGCAGGGTTGTTTAGAATTTAGGATGTAGGATGTGGAAAGCCTGAAGAATCATTGAATGAAGTTGCTTGTGTTAAGAATAAAAAATGTTTGTTGACATTATTATCAGCACATCAGCAGTGAATTGGAGATTGAAAAGAAGTAGGGTTCTGAAAAGAAATCTTTTGGTTGATATTTTTTGGAAAATATTAGTGGAGAACTTGTCGAATATCTGAGACTTGGAAGCTAATGCTTTGGGAAGCCTTGGAACTTCAACTTTTATAAAGCCAGGATTTAATTTTTGTTGGATCAGTTTTCGGCAGAAGATTTATTTAAAACATAATTTTTTTTATATGAATTTGCATTTGAATGTGTTATTTTAGGTCTAGAAGTTGTTTGGTACATCAGGATTTGCTAAGGTGGATGTTTATTTTGTAGGTGGGAAGGAAATCTCTTGTTTGTGTGCTTGGAGTACCGAATTACATGACATATGCGGATTTCTGTCAGTTCTGTGGTTCATTCATTCATCATATCTTGGAGATGCGGATTGTCAGGTTCGAATTCGCTAATGCAAAACTATGTGGTGTTTTATTGTTTTATTTAGTTATGCTCTTTGAGTTTTGTCTTTACCTTGTTTCCTTGTTTCTTTTCTGAGGTTCCAGAAATGATGGAATGGGGGATCAGTACAGTATTTTAATCAGATTTGATAGTCAGGATTCAACCGATAATTTCTACAAGCATTTCAATGGCCGGCGATTCTCTTCTCTAGAGGTTTATTGTCTTTCTATAAACATGTTATCTTCTACTTAGTTGGTAAATTCTAATAAATTCTGCAAATTATGGATCGAATAAATTGTTTCAACCTTAATAATTCCATTATCATTTTATTTTCTTTTCCATTTGTAATTTAAGTACAGGTAGAGGTTTGCCGTGTGCTTTTCACCATGGATGTACTGTACACAGGATCAATCGAACATGCACATGGATCCCTCACAAGCTCAACAGATCAACCCACATGTCCAGTTTGTCTTGGTATGCATCTTCTTCGTGCAATTTTCTCTTCTTTTTGTGTAGGTGTAATGGATCTTTGTTCTATTCATGAGTTGAACCTGAAGAAAATCTGGCAGGCTAAACTTTTGTAGTTAGTGAATAAAAGTGTTACATAAAGGAGTTGGTATAAAATGCCAAAGGGATAATGTGAAGCTTTGCTGATTGGAATCTGAGGGTTTTTGATTATGCCGAAATCCCAATTGCCCTGTTCAAAAACATGTTGCACGGGTTGATCATTGCAAGAGCAAATACAGTAATATTGAAATTGCAACTTACCCAATTTTTCATGTGCGCTTGATACTCAATTATCTTGGGGGAAGATGCTCAAACTCAGATCTCTATGGATGCGTGGTTTAGATACTTTGTTTTGCTGCTTTGTGGCTGAACATTTATTTAAAGTATGGAATTGATAGTTTTCTTGCAAAAGTAATCCTGGGACAGCACTTTATACTCAGTCTCAATATAGGTTGGCCACTTTCCTTCCCAAATTGTCTCAAAACCTATGGTAGCTATCAAGGCATTCACCATTTCAATCATCATTTTTTTCCCAAAGCAACCTCTCGAATCTCACCTATGGGTGATTCATGAAATGTTTATTTTATTTGTTATGGTATTCATAATCTGCAAAATTTATCAAGTAATTTGTATCTAATCACTATTCCTAATTAATAATTCAATTTCTTATGAGAGTGCATTTCGAAAATTTCTTCTTTTTGATAACTTGAGCTTGATAAGTGTGTAAGATTTGAATCCCGACTTGTGTTTTAATTTTCAAGAAAATAGCTCTGCAACGTTGTTCTCTATGAAATTCTCAAATGAAATCCTCTTATGACTGAAGAATCTCTAGAACTATTGGTAACTTTTAGCCATGGAATTAAACTTACAAACAAGCTGGAATCTTCTTGTCTTTGTCTTGGCCTCATATTCAAAGGTTACATACAATGACAAAGATGGGCTTTTAGTTGCTAGTAGTAGAACTATGGTTGCAACAGTATTCATTTTTTAAATAGTTTCAGAGGTTATGTAGTGGATCAACCTTGCCGCATTTACTACAAAATAAACCTTGCTGAGATTTCACCTAGTTGGTATCTAATAAGCTGCTTCCTCATTTTGAGTGTATGAGACTAAATTAAAGCATTTGCGCCATTTATGATAGCTCGCAATTGTTTTTTACACTCTATATGCTAAATCTATTCATTGTTTTCCCTTGCGTTTGTGCCTCTTTTGCAGAGAGATTAGACCAAGACATGGGTGGCATTCTCACAACTATTTGTAATCATTCTTTCCATTGCTCTTGCATTTCAATGTGGACAGATTCTTCTTGTCCGGTAAGTCTTTCATTAGTGGTTGCATATTATTGTGGAGTTGCATGTGCATGTGCCTTGGGCATATATCCCATGGCAATAGTGATTAAGGAAGATTGGTTTATTGAAGTGTGGGGTTTATTATGGTCTTGTTAACACAATCCAGATTAGGGAAGACTGATTTCCTCACCGCTTAACATGCAATTAGTTAAGTTTTTGAATGATATTTTACCTTTTATGAATGCTTAATTCCATACTGAAAGCTTTAAGGTCTGAGTGCTCCTAGGGTTGCTAAGTCCAGGACATGGTCAAGATTTTGCCTAGACTTAATTTTTCTTCATCATTCCATCTTTGCCAGCTAGTTTTTGCAATAATGTTGTTGTCTATAAAAGAACTGATGAATTTAGAATTTCTGAAGTGGTTTTTCTGAAGTTTACTAATATGTCTTCCACATTTCAGGTTTGCCGGTATTGTCAGCAGCAACCTGAAAAGTCAATATGTTTTGTTTGTCAAACTTCTGAGAATCTGTGGATTTGTCTCATCTGCGGCTTTGTTGGCTGTGGGAGGTAGTGTCATTTTTTCCCCTTAGATTTTCTTCCTTACAGAGGAAAATATCTTCGCCAAGCTAATTTACCGATCTTGTAATAGGTATAAAAGTGGACATGCAATAGTACATTGGAAGGAAACACAACATTGCTATTCTCTTGAGTTGGAAACACAACGCGTATGGGATTATGTGGGTGACAACTATGTTCACCGACTAATTCAGTCCAAAACCGATGGAAAGCTGGTTGAGTTAAACTCCCATTGTGTGCATGCAAATGATGGGTGTGGAAATTGTAAATGCACAGACTCTGGAATAGATGAGGCCCTTTTGAACAGTAGAGTAGAAGCTGTAAGAAATTCTTGCTTGTAAAAATAATTTTTGATTTCAGTGGTACTATGTTTCATGCAATTTGAAGTACTCATTTAAATGTTTGTGCAGATTGTTAATGAATACAATGAATTGCTTGCTGCGCAACTTGAGAACCAAAAATTAGTAAGTGCAGTCTTATGTTAGTTACTACATGAGTTCCCATATGAATTTGTGGGAGCTTAACATTCACTTTAATATCATTGCCATTATTTCCCGGTTGCCTTAGTTACTCCATTGTAACTAGTTGTTACTGTAGGTCTTAAACATTTAGCCTTCTTTCTTTGTCTTTTTTTACTTTCCTTTTCTAGGCTGCCTATTCAAGATAAGTAATCCTTGTTTTCATCATAGTACTTCGAGTCCTTACTGCAAGATGTCAAAGAAGAAACTGAAAGAGAAATTTCTAAAGCGGTGGACAAGGCTTTAAATAGTCAAAAATTGCAGAATATGCAGGCCAAGCTGGATACATGTGTTAAAGAAAAGGAAATTCTTGATGCTGTAAGTACAGTTCTATTTGCTTCTGAGTTCTGCTTGCTTATCAATGAACTAATATGGTTATTTTTGTTTTATTGGGTGATGAAATGAGTGATCACGTGGTGATATAACTTGCCTTAGTTTTAGTTTTTCTCCTGGCTACTGGCTAGCAACCCCAATTTGTATTAACTAATCGTCTTGTCTGCATGCAGCTTAACGAAAATCTTCTTAAAAATCAGGAGATCTGGAAAGAAAAGATTTATGAAATGGAAGAAAGGTAAGCAACAATAGGTGATACTTGGAAATTGTACTTACACAGAAAGCTTTTCATTCTTTTATGTATTTATTTTAGATTTTGTGTCATCCCGAGATCAAGTGACGCAAGTGATATTAGCTGTTTCAGCATATGAATGATATAGAATTCTTTGGAAATAACTAGTTTTAAAGATGAGCTTCTTTACATTTGTGCCCCCTGCCCTCCAATTTATGGGAGCTTTGCAGCTTCTTTCTCCTTTTAGCCTAGGAATTCACATTTTGCACTTTGTAGATAACTGACTAATATGACAATGAAAGATGCTTGGTCTTTGCTCTAATACTTTGTTGTTTTTGCAGAGAAGAAAAGGCTGTGAAACATAAAGAGGATAAAATACGTGACTTGGAAGAGCAGGTGACGTGATTTCCAAATTTGTTTCTTTTTCCCTGTACATGAAACTTTATCAAGATGGACAAATCTAATCTTAACAATAAAGGCAGACATTTGAAAATTGGAGGTCTTTCTTTTTCATGTATTTGCAGCTTGGAAGTCTGATGACGTCACTCGAAACTGGGAGGACAATAGAGGAGGTGTCATTGTCAAACGAAGTTAAGGATGGATCTGTTTTGCCAAAAGAAATAGAGCCCTCTTCAAGTAGTGGCACCAAGAAAGGAAGAAAGGTTAAAAGTAAGGGAAAAGGTTAAGGACGGTTCTTCCTGTATAGAAACTCGGCCTCTATCATGTTGATGCTAATCTGACCACTATTTTAGTTGGTTATCAAGTTGTATATATATTTACTTGTAGTTAGAAAAAAACAGCCATAGGGAAGAAAGAGAGGAGGTGAGGAGGGTGTGGTTGAGGGATGGCACTTGATACTTTTAGATTCCGTCATATTGTTCACATGAAAAATATTAACAACTCTTCAGTTTTATATGTTACACAATACACGGTCCTTTTTGCTCCTCTTCTAGTTGATGCTGATTCTTAAGTGCTTCCACCAAATTGAAAAAAAAAATTTCAAGCTGCTCGTGGTGTCATTCTTGCCACGTTGCTTTAAACTGCATATACAGCAGCTTGCTTGTTCATAAGTAGCAGATGAGAATTGACATCAGCTTTTGTTCCGACCATTACTCTTGCCACATTGTTTCGTTGTCATTTTTCATTTTTTGGTATTGGATGGGTCAAAATATCTCTTCTTTGTTTTCCCATTTAGATTTGTTCATCTATTGTCAACCAAACATTTTGTGGCTGGGTTTGGTTTGGGGTGTTGTTATCATGCATGGCAAAACCAAGCATTTGAACACAAACCCTCCATGTTTATTCATTTAGGTCACTTGCGGACAATTGTTGTATTTACTAGTTGATAAGCAGAACTTGCTATTAGATTCCGTGGTAATCAATTCTGCATGATTTCCAGATATTAATCCATGGTATAAACTTATATCATGAAGTTTCGACTCTGCACTTTTCTCTTTTGGTTGCTCAATGTATCACCAACGTATTCTCTTTTACCAGCGCATCCACGTATTGAAAAATATGCTGCAACAAGTTACAAAGGTTCTTAAAACTGCAAGAGGCCAAAGCTTGGACGATAGATGAAGAATTAGCAGAGGGACGGTAGTTCAACATGTCAAAATAAAAAACAGTTCAAAACTAAGAAAAAACATTCGCCTGATTTCAGAAACTAAATGTATTTACAATCACAAAGCGAATTTCAACTTATAATGGTGATGTAATACGCAACAAACAAATGCAATAAAGATTTCTGGATTGATCACAATGAGCACATTATAATGAAGAAGCTGTTGAAACTATACAAACGAAACATGCTTTGGTACCTCCTACTAAGAGCCCGTGACAAAATCAGTACATCCAGGACAGGTCGTGCCTGAAAGTAATAGATTTTGCAGCTCCTCGAACACCTCGATCAGAAATTTGAGGACAGTCTTCAACAATTAGCACCTCCAATTTGTATGACTCCACAAGTGGCTTTAAGCCATCATCAGAAATCCCCAGACACTTACTTAATCTTAGGACACGTAATCGTGGAAACTGGCTCACAAGTTGCAGACCCTCATCAGTAATCTCTTGGCATCTGACAAGTTCCAGGGTTTCAAGATGCTGAGCTGAGCAAAGAGCCTCCATCCCAAGATCATTGAATGAATACACATGGTCAAGAGCGAGTTCACGAACAGGGCACATTTGAATTAAAGTAAGCAGGCCATTTAATGTAAACGAAGAAAATGAGGGAAACTCTCCATCAGAGAAAGATATCCTGACTGATTCAAGCATAGAACAGCCATTAGCCACAGCTTTTAAACTCTCATCTGTCAATCTTAAAGGATTATTCATCAAAAGAGGCAGTGAGAAATCAGAAGGAACTCGCACTGAAATGAATCGAAGATTACTTGATCTTTGGGCTAAGCCAATAATATCAGAGTCTCTTACCCCCACACACATATCTAAGTGAATCTTCTCCAAGTTCTTGCACTTGCCTAACACACAAGCAAGACCTCTCCCTGGGCTGATAATGCAATTAACCAAGCTAAGCTCCAGCATATTTTCACATGGGACCCATTGTTTTTGCCATCGATCCACAGATAACCTATCGTAAACCTTCATATATCTGTAATTAGCATCCACCTCAAATTGCAGCCTTTTCAGTTTCCGCCAACCAGGACCTAGCTTAATTAAATCACCTTCCCCAATTGCTCTGCAATTCTTAATTGAAAGGTCCTCAAGTGTTTCAAGCTTGCCAAGATATTCAAGCCACTCAACACTGGTAACATTCAGGCATCTGATGAGATGGAGGACAGTTAGATTTCTGCAGCCTACGACAAGAGATAGTATGCCACAACCTGTGATTCCTGGGGTAAAATTCAACTTCAAAGCAGACAGCTTGGAGCAAGAAGCCAAGTATCGAAGACCAACATCTGTCATGAATGTACAGTAGCTCAAGGTGAGATTAGTCAAACTAGGGCAGCAACTGGCAAGGGTGTGAAGCCCTTGGTCATCCAATTGTTTTCCTAGTTTGGACATCCAACCAGAGTAAGTTATCTCCACCTTGGACAAGTTTGGGAACCTGCTGCATAGGAAAGTCAAAGCTTCATTTGCAGGGTCTAACCCACAACCAATCCGAATAGATTCCCTCTGCTCATTTTCCAGCTGATGAAGACGTTTACATGCAAGAGACACAGAATTTCTGTCACTGGTTTTCTTTAGCCTGCTCAAAACCTCCCAAACTAACTGGTCTGGTAAATCATCCATCAAACTAAACTTTTTCTTTTCTCCTAAAGAAGAAAAAATTATCAACTACCTGCAATTGTGGTAAACATCAACACGAACTTCCAATCAAAAATATAGCAGAGGCCTTGCTAATATCCAATACATAAAAAAACTTAGGAGATGGTCTGCCCCACATTTTCGCTCACAAACCTTGCCAACAGAATGCAGACAGTTTATAGGTTATGGTTAAGAGATTACAAGTGCCTTGATATCAGGAAGACCATTAAATACCATGAAACGCACAAAATGTTTTAGTGTCCAAATATCTTTTGTTATTATTGCATGCTTCAGTGACCATACGTGAAAAAAAACTTCATATTATGAAGGAAACAATTTCTTTGACTAATCTAGAGTCTTATATTGGAAAAAAAAATCCTTTACCGGAAAAGTTTCACATATCCATTAATGAAGCTCCCAGATCAGAAATCAAGCAAGAAGCCAGAGGACTAAACATGACACAGATATTAGAGTTCAAATCACGACAAAGAATCCAGCAAAGAAATGTTTTCAAAAAGATTTTCCAATTGAAGGAAAAAGAAAACCACAATCCCGGTTATTCATCCAACTAAATTGAATCCCCGCCCGCCAGCCCGCGGAAAGAAAAAGAGAATATCATTTCATCCAAGAGAGCTTAAATTATACACAACAAAGAACGCCGGCTACTACTACAACAAGAAAAAAGACGCAATCACAGGACGCATTGACTCAGAAATTAATAAAATTTGAATTAGTTTTAAGTTGGAGAGACGATCATTTTGAGATTACTTTTTCCCGAAGAATTGAAGAAATATTGTAACAGAGAACCAGGATCTGAAACTAGGTAGCTTTTACGAGTTCAGACGATAACAGATAGAATAGAAAAACGTCACCTGATAACAGAAAGCAAAACAGAGATCCAATTCAGAGATGACGATGCCGAGAAAGGGTGTTGGAGAAGAAGATATTATTATGTAAGATACAACTTCATACCATTTCAGGCGCGTGTCGGGCACGTGCGCTTACTTGTCGTGGTGGAAACTTGTGGGGTCCAGAACAAACCGTACTGACGTCCACGTCTTACAATTTCTTAAATATATGACTGATAAGACCGGCCCAAACCGACTTAGAGGACTTTTACCGCTCTTGCTTGTTGAGCTAAAAGCCGCAGCTGTTAATATTTAATATTTAATATATTTCATTTGAGTATTATATTCAAAATTTTATAAGCCTAAATCTATTACAGGTCCCATAAATCAATAACAGTTCACCACACTCCAAAGTTTGACATTTCAACGGTGGCATTTGGGTACCAAATCATTTCCTTCATAATTCAAACTTAAGATGTAAGATTAATTTTGATAATATTTATTATATATTTCTACCATTAGAAGACTTAAATTCAAATGTTACTTTCAATATATTTGATATAAATATCATTACTAATTTGGATTCCCTAAACCCAAATCTTTTAGGACAGGAGACTCCCCTAGCTTAATAATAATTGGATTAGATCATTGATGCGAGTCTATTTTGTCATGGTTTTTAAATTATATAAAATATAAAAAAATCTCCTAACATACCCTATAGACCCCGTAATAGAAACTTGGAGAAATTAATGGGCCACGTACAAGAACCCAACAGCTCAAACGTAGATTGGATGGAGCTTTTTGTACGGCCATGTTGCCAAATATGGAGGTTCGAATTGCATTTGTTGGGCCTGGGTTTCAAGTTGTCAGTTTACTTAAAATCAATTTGAAGGGATAAGCTCTTTTATTTGTACAAAAATAATGGATAACTCATGTGTCTTAGAAACTGAAGGACCTAACTAAAACACAGAACTGTACTATAGTGGGTTGCCAACGGAAGCTAATAAGGTCATGCTCTCATGTTATCTTACCTGATATGGGACTGGATATTTCAATACTCCAACACTCTCCGCAATCTTAAGTTGGGTGCGGTGAGAGATGGCACAAGTCTAGAGGGACCACACCAAGGCAAGCAGGACACGGGTGGCTTTGATACCATCTTAGAAACTAAAAGGCCCAACAAAAACATAGAACTGTGTAATAATCGGTTGTCAGCAGAAGCTAATAAGACCAGGCTTTCCCGTCGCCTTATCCGATGTGAGACTGGATATTTCAACACTCTAACAATGTGTACACATAAAAGGACACCTATAAAATTAAATTTTCCGTGATAATAATTTTTGATGACTTTGAAATCTTGAGTATCCTTACGTAGAACAATATTTCTTCATCTTTTTCTTCGTTTGGCTTCTTCCATGATGTATTCTTTTTACTTTTTCTTCGAAAAAAGTCTTGGTAATTGTCTTCTTTCACATATACTATTACTTACGTAATTAGTCTCAACAATCTCACCCGACGTTTCCTCGTTTTCCATCTTTTGTCATGCGGAGAATGTGAACCATTGAACTTCATGAAAGGGGCATCGTGGTGTTCTTCAAGGCAATTGAGTAGTCGGTGTTGATCTTTTGGTTAAGAGCAAGCAGCAACTTCTTTGCAGCCCATGTCAAATGGAAAATGAAACAAACTGCTCTAATTTCGTAAGCCATGACATAAATCCGATGACTTCCAGGAACAGCATAATCTTCAACTTACGAAGCCTGTGAGGAAACAAACCCATATTCTCTGCATATTCTCTCCATTTGAAGCATTCGCGTTTCATGTTCAGGCTCCCCTTTCACTCGAATGTGAATCGGTCCATTTCGTAATTATTGCAGTCCTTTGCTGGTCCTGAACGCGAAATAATTATCGATTCTATTCCCTGAAATAAATCAGTTCCCCGCATACTTCGTTCTATTTAAAGCTGGCACGCCTCATTTCATAACACCAACAGCAGAAAACAATGAGTTTTTCCCACTTTTGTATCAACCGTCCCGTTGCTCCGGTGATCCATGTCCGCCGTCCTGATGTCCGACATTTCCGAGTGAACTCATCTATCAATGTCACGGAGCACGCGCCGAGTGCTGTGAAGAAACATGCAACGAGCAAGGAGGTGATGGAGGCTGAGGGCAGAGTTCTAGTGGGGACGTACGCCCGCGCGCCGGTGGTACTGTCCAGTGGCAAAGGCTGCAAATTGTATGATCCGGAGGGGCGAGAGTATCTGGACTTGTCGTCCGGGATCGCCGTGAACGTGCTTGGACACGGCGACCCCGATTGGCTCCGGGCGGTCACAGAGCAAGCCTCTACTCTCACCCATGTCAGTAACGTCTTCTATTCAATCCCTCAGGTAGAAAGCATTTCTTTTCTCATTTTTGAAGGCTTGATTGGTCATGTCTAAACTGAAAAAATTTTGTTCCTTTCAGCTCAGAGTTCGGGCTGGGGATTCTCTGAGTTAAAGAATGGGTTAAAAAGTATTTGGAGGCTCAAAGCTTAATCACAAAGGCTTATATAATTTTCTTCGTTCTTTGTAAGGGGTTAGCAAACTAAATGAAGTCAGTGTATTGTTGCTGAAGGTGGAGCTTGCAAAACGCCTTGTGGCCTGTTCTTTTGCTGATCGTGTGTTCTTCTCAAACTCTGGAACGGAAGCCAACGAAGCTGCTATAAAGTTCGCAAGAAAGTTTCAAAGATTTACACACCCTGATGACAAACAGCCTGCAGCGGAGTTCATATCTTTTAGCAACAGCTTTCATGGGAGAACTATGGGGGCCTTGGCATTAACAAGCAAAAAGCATTATCGATCACCCTTTGAACCTCTTCTGCCAGGGGTTACTTTCTTGGAGTATGGTGACATACAGGCTGCAACTGAACTGATTCAGCGTGGAAAAACTGCTGCTGTGTTCGTCGAACCTATCCAGGGTGAAGGTGGCATATATAGTGCAACAAAGGAGTTTCTATATGCCTTGCGTAGAGCTTGTGATGATTCTGGTTCTCTCCTGGTTTTTGACGAGGTAGGCAGGTAGTCATTTTGGAAATATACTCTGTACGTGCTGTTTTATATGGTTAAATTCTTGTGGAGTAGATTTCATTATTAATCTTGGATGTAAATCCTCAAAATAGTTAAGCTAGCTTTTAAAAGAGTTGCAGTTCTTAGCAAGTAGATCTCTTTATATGTGTTTCATTTTCCCAGCCCTTTTTATTTTATCCCGAGTGTCATTCGATTGTGGCTTGTGCCTCTGGAAAAACCTTAAACCATACATGATTCAAGTTCTATTACTTTCTTTGCTTCTATGAGATTATGGGGTAAACAGTCTAGGAGGATGTAATGCTTCTTTAACGTTTCCTAGTGCAAATTAAGAACAATGTTGATGGAACGAGCTTTGAAGTGGAATCATATTCTCTAAATCCCAGAGGAGTTGATTCTCTTTAGAAAATCTTCTTTAACATTTGTCAACAAAGAAACTCTTTACTCAAGGAACTGATTCAGGTAATCTCAATGAACTTTCTTTTTGGTAATAGATAAAGCAATTGCCTAGTGGGCCAAAAAAGGCCTTCCTAGGAAGAGACAAAATCCTGAGAAAAAGAAACATATTCTATTCCATGTATCGAAGGAAAAGTGGAGCAAGTATATATCTTTCTTTTGTGTAATCTATATCTCTAGCCATTAGTAGGCCAGTACTTTAGCTTTGTTTATTTCGCCCCTTATTTTTTCTAATATATCTCCCATTGACCATGTTTTCATTTTTGTTTCTTTTCGGCTAGACCACAGTTCAAGTGACTTGTCATAAATTGTCTATTTCGTAGGTTCAATGTGGATTGGGCCGTACTGGTTATCTTTGGGCACATGAAGTGTATGGTATAATCCCGGACATAATGACCCTTGCTAAGCCTCTTGCTGGAGGTCTTCCCATAGGAGCTACTTTAGTGACTGAAAGAGTTGGCGCTGCCATAAGTCATGGAGATCATGGAAGCACCTTTGCTGGTGGCCCTCTCGTCTGTAATGCAGCCCTTGCTGTTTTGGAAAAAATATTGAGACCTGGGTTTTTGACCAGTGTCTCAAAGAAAGGTCAGTACTTTAAAGAGCTGCTGATTAAAAAGCTAGGAACAAACTCTCATGTCAGAGAAGTAAGAGGTGTGGGGCTTATCCTTGGTATGGAACTGGATGTATCTGCTTCGCCGCTGGTCAATGCTTGTCGAAATTCTGGCCTTCTTGTATTAACTGCAGGAAAAGGAAATGTTATCAGGATTGTGCCACCATTGATCATCACAGAGCAGGAACTGGAGCACGCTGCTGAGATTCTGCTTAAATGTTTGCCAGCACTTGATTTCGCCAACTAAAACAAGGCATGTTGATGTCTGTGTCATGTCGCAACTGAAAACTCGAACGTATTCATATTGTTAGTGTCCTTCTCTGTGCTTATGTATGTTTCCTTCTTGTGTTTCAATAAGCCAATCAACAATGTCATCTAATCCGAATATGTACACTGGAATTGTGGGACACTGATCAAGTTAGCTCATTCCTAAAAACATGATGAATTCCTCCTTCACCGAGTATATGCTGATAATATGACCGAAAATAAAATATCCGTACGAGTAAGTTGTTGTGTTATTAAAACATTAGTTATATAGTTAAATTTACTTCCGATAGTATTTTAAACTTTTGGAATAACTTATGGGCTTAATATTATATTACAGTTAACTTTTTAAATCCTGAATCCTTACAATTCACGCTCATTTAATTAAACATTTTCTATGTCAGAGATGAGTTATTGAAAGAAGTTGCCCAACATAGCTAACCCATCTGCCTCACTTGATCGGTGTAGATTCGTTAACTTGGGAATGATAGGGCTTCTCAACCATAATGTTTTTTCCTCCATATTCTATCACATGGGAGTGAGCATTGTAATTGTTGAAATTCGAAGTCCATTCCTATTTTGTAGGCATTTGAAGGGATAGCTTGAGATGACGACTAGCTTTTGTAGCTTCAAAGACACTAACTATAATAGAAGCAAAGTAGTAATCATGAGGCACACAAAAGGATGAACCGTCATTAAATTAAAAATTGTTGAAGAAACTTAGCTAGAGAGAGAGAGAGAGAGAGAGAATGAAAACAAAGAACAAAACCCCGATCGACCCATATGACATATGAAGCGCAACATACTGAAAGATAAATTATGTTGCAAAGACTTATTCAAAATTACAATAACCAATGAAATAATCAGTTAAAAGAGTTCAATAGAATATCTGATTTTTTTGGACTTGAATACATATTATATACCTCAACCACTTGAGAACATGGTCTCACACCGATTCTATGGGGGCATATTGAGACATTATGCTCGAAATCATCTATTCAAGGCTTCAACACGTGGAAGAACCTAATACTCACGGCCTCCTGCACTTCGTGAGAAGACCGGACTTCACCAATTGGACAGGTGTTGTCTGGAGTTAGAAATCAATCTGGCAATTTATAGAACACATCCATTCACCAACCGGTGTACTTGCATGAGGCCATTATGTACTGATATAAAAAGATCTAATCCAAAGTACAATGTGTTTTCTCTTGATCAATTGTCGATGGTTGGTAACTGCCAACATAATAGAATAACACAAACGGCTTTCTTAAAGAAAAGTTTGCTCATGGAAATCATAGCACGAAAAGTGTTAAAAATTATCCCACATCGGTTTCTCATAGTCGTACTAACAACTTTATTAGTAATAGTATCATATTTCTTATAAGATCTTTTGAAGAGACAGATCAACTTCTTATATGGTATTAAAATAAGTTCGATGGGTTGTACTGTGTAAATTGGTTATCCTTACTACCTTACTACCTTACTGTGATAAGAATGGCTAAATTTTCTTTTTTTTTGCATGTAGTGGTAAAAGTTGTAATGGTTCTCACTGGTACAAAATTTGGAATAAGGAAAGTAGGTCATAGACCAGTAAAACGTCTATATTTCACTGGTATTCATCTCTGCCATCTTATTATCATCCTGGTGGAAGGTAAAAACAATGTACTAAAAGTGGCCGAACAAATTAAAACCCAAAAGAGAGAAAAACACAAAAGGTTGCAGAAGCAATTTAACATTTCCCACCTGCCATGGAACTTGCGACGAGGGATGGAAACTAGCGCAGACGCACACAACACGAAAATACGAGAATCATAAAGCTATCATGATAACATACTTTCTTTGTCTTCTTTTGTCTTGGGATTTTCCCACCATTTTTCTCTCTCTTTCTTTCTCCGAACCCCACGATTCAAATTTCGTCCATTCTCTGTCAGCAACGGACTCTCTCGGCCCAAAGAGTGTGTAAAACACTAAAAACTTCGCGTGCTTCGCTCTTCTCTCTCTCGGGAACACCATCTTTCTCTTTTCTCGCAACCCCTCCCTCTCGCGCGCGCGCACACGAGGGGAAGCAGCTGATGCTGTTGGCTCGTTTTGGGCATCTTTCAAGGTGGTGCCGGAAATGGCCGACTCTTATTTTGGTTTTGGCAAAGACATTCGGGGGGGCAAAAAGAGAATGTCGGTCTATATGCACATTCTGAGAGAGAGAGAGAGAGAGAGAGAGAGAGAGAGAGAGAGAGAGAGAGAGAGAGAGAGAGTTGAGGTTTTGGCATGGAACCATTTACAAGATTGACTGCTAGATTCTAGATGATGGTCATGGTTTGAAAAATTCATGGATCAGCTATATTTATCTTCTCTCAGTGGTATCTCTTGGATTTTATTCCTGCACTATCTCTTCTTTCCTTTTCTTCACCGTATCCTATGTCTTATATTATGGTTCTACAATAACTTCCATCATATCTCACCTAGTGATTAAAACGGCAAGCGGCACAAGTTGGACGCAGAAACTGGTCCATCCCTTTTCTTATTTCGTTTGCATTTACAAGGCAAAACTTGCATTGTTTTGCATGCAGTTGGAACTCCAAGGCTCGCCTTTCTTCTATGCACAAGTATGAGAGGAAATTATTGTAAATAAACCCTTCTGCCGTAAAATAATCCAACATGTATCCTCGAAGAACGCTGATCCCTGTTTGAAAGGGTCCCGCTGCGAACCTAACCGGAATCTCACTAGAGTATACAAGAAGTCTGGTTTTTTATTTTTCTTTCTTTTCTTTGGATGAACACGATTTCAATCAAACATATTTATGTCTCATTATTTCCTGGTAGCTTTTCAGGTTACCAATTTATTGATCTAAGCATGGGGCAACCAAACTAGCAGAACAAAAGCTGCTAGACGAGCAAACCCGACAAAATAAAATAAAACACAAAGGACAATGAAAGCAAAACCGGATCCATGTTCCGCTTTACAGGCAACGAACCTAATAGAGTACGCAAGGACATCATGTTTCGGATGTTTCCACTCCCAGTTCTGCAGATGAAACTGGAGTCCCTGAATCATTTGATAGGAACAGCTAGATCTTTAGGCCAAGAACCTTTTCAGTCGTAGCCGTAGGTTTAGGGGTGTTTGGTATTTACACCAGCCCCTTTTCGCAACTCTACAAGGAAGACGAAGAGAAATCATCCTTCTTGCCCACCATGCAGTCCTTAGAATGATTTAAAGCTTTGACAATATGTTATGTATTTCCCTCGATTGGATTTCAGGCTCAGGAGCACTCATGGTCTGCTGACCCTAAAGCCTAAGCTACAGCGTTCACAAAAAGAGTTTTGGCCCCAAAAGATTTTCCTCAGTGATTGACAAGATCTGGACCTTTCATATGTCAATGTACCCGGGCATAGTCAGCCCTAACATCAGCAAATCAGAGCATCTTCATCATGCTTAGTGGTTCCTCGAGTGATTCCTCAGTGTTATTACGTCCACCTGCGCAACACCCAGCCTTTAACTCTGGCTAAAGCGAAGCATATATCACTTTGTATTAAAGAGCCATCACGAAGCTAAGCAATCAACAATCTTTTCCTTTGACGACACCGTGACGACTCTGATCCTCTTAAATCCAACGGCTATTAACCCCCATCAAATCCTCGAGATGGTGCCTACGTTAATGACCGTCAAATCACCGTGCTCCTGGCTATCCTTCACCTCCTCCGTAATGCCTTTCTGTCTTCGAGTTTGAGGCTAATTTGGACATTTTATGGTTTACCTTAATCTCTTGTCCATCCATTGCCCTCCCGAGCCAAACCGTCTAGAGTCTAAAACCCTAGCAATTTATAGGGGTAGTTTAGACTTTAAAGATAAGCATGTAAATAAGTATAAGGGATTACGGTCTCATCGACATTGACAGGAATATCTGTAAATCTAAACAAAATCTTTTTCCATTAAATCCGAATAAATTATTGTTTCCCTTGGTATTATATATCCCTTACATGCATATTTATCATTCTACAAGTCCGCTTATCTCACTTCCCTTGTAATAGCACCAAACCATGGACGGCAAAGCCTTACAAACCCTTCCGATCTTCACCCGGTCCGAGGCCTCTCATGCACCTAAAAGGTTGAGGTTTTCTACCGAAACACCGTGCCTTTATGGTTCTCACTGGAGTACCCACTTATCAATCGCTGCCGCTTCAAATCATCCCACGCTCCTGACCCCAGCCGGTCCGTTTCCCGTTTCGGCGGCTGTTCCAAGCGACCTTTATCTCTGCGGTGTTTGCTCCAGTGAAGCCGAACCTGAAAAAGAAACGCCTCCGGTTCTGGATGGAATCGCTGCTGTTGTTGGCCAACACGTCCTCTTCGGGGATAGCAACGCCAAGGAAGGTGTAAACAGCAGCAAGAAGCCGGAAAACGTGGGTGTCGTTCCAATCTCAAGGCGTTACAGTGCCGAGACGGTGAAGGGAGAGGGTGACCTGAAGGGTCACGGGAGCGTTTCAGCCCAGAAGAGCTATCGTGGGGTGAGGAAGAGGCCCTGGGGGAGGTGGTCGGCGGAGATACGCGACCGTATTGGCAGGTGCAGACACTGGCTCGGCACGTTCGACACGGCTGAGGATGCGGCGCGTGCTTACGACGCTGCTGCTAGGCGGCTGAGGGGCTCGAAAGCCCGAACCAACTTTGAGATCCCTTCCGTATTGCCACTGGTTGCATCGCCTTCCACATCTTCATCGTCTTCTTCAGAAGCTAAGAAGGTGAATGCCAGGGCTAAGGCAGCGCAGAGTCGCAGGAAGTGCTCGGTGGTGACTTCGGTGGCTCAGCTTTTCAGTTCGAACAGTATTCCTACTGTCGCTCATAGCGAAGGGAACGGAAATGGCAACGGAAATGGAAACTTGGAGCTTGAATTGAAGTTGGGTGTGAATTTCGGCAACAGAAGTGCTACTCCCATCTATGGTAGCTTAGTCTAGGATGCGTTGGTAGGGCTTGTGTTTTCTGCTTTTGTGCTACTGTTTTGATTACGGACTAGATATTTCTATAAAGCGTGTGCGTGAAAGAAGGCACTTACAGTGTTGTACTGGATGAACATTCTAGCCCGTGCTTTTGAGATCTAGGGTAACGAAGATGAATATATATTAATACTTAAAAAGTATTCTGTAGTAAACTATGCTTCTCCTCGTACACTACTACCTCGTTGTTCAAAATCTTGTTATTCGTTGGTGGTTGTCTGTTCAAGACTGGGGCATTTTTCTTCAGCTTTCGTGGCCGAACCCGACCCGGACCGCCGTCCTGCCGGGGACTACCCTGTCCCCCACCATTTTTTTTAATCAAATTTTGTCTTTGATGACCATCTCTCTAGTAACTTGACGAGTGCAATCTAGGGCAGTGCAAGGGCGTAACGTTTCTGTGATTCTAAATGACTGTCACGGACTGTCAAATGCAGTAGAATATTTGAGCTGTCGTGGATGGGAAACTCGTTTTCCGGTGACTCTGAGATCAGTTCTCTTACCTCAAATAGGGGAACCATCAGGTAGGAAGTACAGTCATCGGGTCTGGACGGAGCAGTCCCGATGCTGAACGTCCTTGCACGTTACAACCTGGTCTACGTCATTCGCTTTTTGCCATTTACGCTATTCATGCAGTTGCCAGTCGCATATCGAAAAGTTCAGTCAGTTTCATATCGAAAAGGAAAATGAAAACCACCGTTTCGGCAGGTAGTGTAAAAAGTGAGTGGAGGAGGACCCCCTGCACAAAAACCTCAAACCCACCACCTCCCTATGCCTGAAAGGTCGCCCATGAAAACAGAGTGCGAAGCGGAAACGCAAACAACGGAGGGTTTTCTGGCGTACGCAGGGAGGAACAGAGGGACAGAAAGACTGATGCTGAGCTCGTAGCGTACTGATGCTCAGTGCGTGATGTCATGGTGTGACTGTGACTACGCTCAGTAGCCAGGGCTCGTACAGTTTCAGTGGGAAGATCTTCTGCAAGTTGTGTTGAAAATCGAAGTAAAATCATTTCGCTCTTATTACGGAGCCCGTCAGAGACACTGATATAGATAGATCGACGTGCATATTTTATGTGACTGGCTGATGGCAAGCAACGTGCTTTCCATTTAAACCCGTTGATCCCCCCAAGGGAAGTCCAAATATTCTCATCCCCAGTTACCCTGGTTTTTGTGAGGATTATGCCGAGTAATGCCGTAAATAGTCATTGACCGTTACCCGATTGGTGCTGCGTGTGGAATTCCCCAAGAGTAACACAGACGTTTGCTGTTGGAAACGTCACCGTTCCTGGGCTAACGTACGCTGTCAGACCAATTCAGCGTACGTGGGTGGTCAAACTGACCAAATGCTTCTTGTCTTGCCAGCCACTACTACTGCATTAACTTTCCATGCAGAAAAATCAATGACTTCTAACTGCGCAACCCTACCAAAAACCTGTATTATCGAAGCTAATTTTACTGGATCTCCACCTTTTAACTAATAAAAGAACAACCTTACAAGAAATCAATATAAATTACAATACGACTTAATCGGTTGTTAGTCTAAGAATGACTTTGAAATCAGGGGAGAAACAATTTGTTGTTTCAAGAATTAAAGAGAAAGGGGAAGAACATCTTCGGAAAGGAACTTTTTTGGGTCTGCAGCATAACTAGTGACGTAGTGTGTCTCTCTATTGTGATTAGACCCAACAACGCGGTGCCTAGATGGGTGAAGCATGGGGAAGGAGAGACCCATTTGTTGATCACGTTTAACGAACGCTGCATATCCTTCTTGCACCGACCAGACCAGAAATAATATATAAAATCGAACCAGCCAAAACCCGTCAAGTCAAATTGTATTGGGGGGTCCGTCGGCTTGGGTCGATGCTCTTACCGAGAGGGACTTTGAAGGATGCTATTCTAGATCGGTCTGACATCTTTTATTTAATGTCCCACATTCAAGAAAGCGTGTTTCATTCAACTCCAAGCTATGGTTGTTGCTTATATATGAGGATTTAATTTGGTAATTTTAACGATCTGATTTTGAAGTAAGCAAAAGATAAAGAAGGAGAATGTAAACCAATCTAACCAAAGGGCCTTAACTCACTTTTAAGCTTTTTCTTTACAATGTTTCTTTCTCAGGCTCAGATCTGATTTTAAAATCAATCTCAAACCATATGTCGAGGAACTTTTTCAACTATAAAGACTTTCCCGGCCCACACTAGAAGACTTTGAGGTCTTAGGACTGCACTCAAGAGATGAATGAATCATTTGATTTTAAAGTCACCTTCTTTAATCAGAAGGAGACAGAAAAAGCCGAAGAAAGAGATGTTCCTTGGTGTTTATAAAAACGGAAAGAAAAGGACAGTCTTGGCAGGTGGAAACGTTTAAGAAACGCACCTCTAACAAGACAACGAAATGTACCGGCGACCACTTTTCACAGCCACCGAAGAGCACCGTCTTTTTCGACGAGGCAGGGGTACAAACCATCCGGTCCGTACGGCCATGTGTATATATCGTGAAAGCTCCAGCCAGAGTAGCAGCACTCTTCTATGGAGCGTCAAGTTATTAACTTCATAGAGCAAGTGCATTAAGGCAGAAATAGACTCATCATTTTGACAATAAAAGGCAAAAATGCAAGAACAAATACTATCAAACTAATTCACATCGTTCCACCAAAAGGAACTCCAACATTTAATAGTCTGTAGAATAGTTACACTTTTTTATCAGTAAAAATTCCTAAAACTACAAGCAGAAGGAATGAGGGTTGGCCCCAAAAGAATTTTGGACGACTGTAGAAACCTGCGAAGAAAGAATGCAACTCTAACTACTGGTTAGGATCTCTACACTACCCTCAGTACCTTCATGTCAAGATGCGGCGAAGGTAATTGGTTCTGTAATTACAATTATAACACTCAACCTACGACACAGGTCAGACAGACGCATTCGTTTTGTTATTAAGCACAAACGCAGTTGATCATTTTGATCCCACTAAATTAGGAAAACATAAAGTCAGCAGACATCAGGCCTTCTTAGCTTATTCCCTATAAAATTCCAGAGCGGTGATCCTCCTCAAAGGGCAAATTTAGATCTGGTAACAAGATCGACTCTTCACTGCCTCGAACTTCCACTAACTTTGTATGTTGTACAACACCAAGAGGATTGCATATGCCGCCTGGTACTGAAGCAGGTTCATCAGCTTCTGCCGTTTGCTGGGATCTGTCTGCTATCGCTTCCTCATATGCCACGGAAGTTGTAGCTTTCATTCTTGGCTGTGACTGGAAATCAAGCTGCAACAAAAATATAGATGTATGAGATTTAATACATAACTCATCCCCTACTAACTCTATCATCTTAATCGGAATTTATATTATGAAATTATGTTGGATAAAATAATACAATTTGCATACAAATAGAGTAAAATTCTGCGGTTTTGTCGCTTACGTAAACTGGGACTTCGCTAATTCCAAAGAATCAACTAGGCACAAAAGAAAGAATCGCTTCTGCCTTTTTTCTGTTGCCTCATTTTATTGTCATACAATTTTATGAACTATTAACAGGTCAAGTAAACATTAGTTGCGCTGCTTAAGACCAGAAAAGTCGAACCATTATAGAAATGCACTACGGCAGCTTTAATCAGCAGGCTTAATAAATGCTAGACTCTGCTCTAAATCAGCTCCCAAGTAAGTAC
This sequence comes from Casuarina cunninghamiana, assembly GCA_028551485.1. Taxonomy (NCBI): domain Eukaryota; kingdom Viridiplantae; phylum Streptophyta; class Magnoliopsida; order Fagales; family Casuarinaceae; genus Casuarina; species Casuarina cunninghamiana. The sequence goes on from CM052364.1 coordinate 2,818,192, forward strand.
AAGTGCAACACTCAAGAGATAACGACCTTCGTTAATAGCTGCATCTTTCCCCTTTAGCTCGGTGTGTCTATCAGAATAAATACATCATAAAGTTTGTAATCCTAGAAAGAGGTGGTCGTTGGAAACATACACAACACAAACATTGCATGGTGTACATCTGTATACGACCGTAGATTAGTTATTAGCAAAACGATTCGATCACTAAGCAACCTGATATACCACAATCACTCTAAGTTTGAGAAAACATTCACAAGAAGGAAGGGGGATAAGAGAAAATGAAAAACAAGAGATTTGACAAGGAAGTTGATAAGCGTAGCATAGTAACCTTTATTCTCTTCAGACTTTCATTTTCTGTTCTCTCTTTCTCAAGAGTGAGACGTAGATTTGCGAGTTCCTGCACAATGATCAGCTAAAAAGCATTATTCGCGGTCTAGGTTGCTCCAATAATACAAATTTCGGTTAAGGAAAAAGGATAGCTAAATAAGAAGATATCTCAAGACAAAAAGCCAAAGAAACATACATTTTTCAGATTTCTCCTTTCCTTCAAGAGCAAGGTTTCCTCCTCTTTAAGTTCAGCCAATGACTGCCACAAAAGAACAAATAAAGTCATCGAAAGCGCAGTAAATAAAGCCAATCCAATGGAATGGAACACGTATCTCTTTTCAAGTTTGTGTGCTTAAACATTCAAGGTGTATCACAAATCCACAAAACACGTGGCGCGTAGAATTGCTCCACGAAATCCTTCTTTATTGGTAGACAAAAGTTATGTGAAATTACCTTCTTCTTTCTTGGCCTCTTCAAGGTGGTTGCTTCGCTCGTAACCGTAGCCTGCACACACCAAATATCAACTCTTTAACCGAAAATTACTCAAAATGTACAACGTGTAAAATTTTCATCCAATAAACTCGAGAATCAAACATTTCACAAACAGTGTCAAGCTAAACCCGCTTTGGCTTAGTTCCCAAGCCGTACGGTCATTCATATTGAATAAATAAATGAATATCGGGCGTGGAGGCCACTGCGGTTTCCACGTTTTGCCGCATGGCTTTTAGCCACAACTGAACCCATTAAAGCGTCACATGACTTGCTCGTGACTCTAAGGGCGTGCATTTACTCAACACTTTTGACCTTTCTAAGCGCGTAGGTCCCACGTCCAATGTGATCGCATACTGGTCCAAGAGTTTGGGCTTCCCCTACTTTTTTGCCCAAAAAACATGTTGACCCTTGGGAGAGCCTCTAAGTTAGTTGATAATATTCTCGGGTTTGGTGGTGTGGCCAATAACCAACAAGTCAGCTTAACAATTCGGTGAAGAAAGTGGCCCCCACCCAAATGTGACTTCCACCCGTCTTATCACCCGCGCCCCACTCAAAATTGGAAAAATAACAAAAAAATTGTCACCTTTTCATGCGATACATGCAACATTTAACCTGACCAAAACTCGACCTCTGTGGACCCCGGCGACACAGCAGAAAAGCCCATATGACAGCCTGTTGTTCCATGGAATTACAGCCCAATGAAAAACCTTTCCGCTTTTTCCTATGCCAGGGGATCTAACTGTCAAAGCCTACGATCTAATCGCGGAAGTTTGTCTTACGCCGAAAACGACGACGCAGGTAAGGGCGGATTTTGGTAAAACTGCGCAACCGCAGGGACTCGTTTTCCATCCAGGCGAAACATAAAGAGCAGAAAGAACCACTACCAACACTCCACCAAACTACACGCAGACCAATTTGCCACGAAAACACGGCACCAATAAGGGAGGATAAATACATGTACCATTTTACCAAAATACGCCCGAAAGTCACGAGACCTATTTGACTCTGGGCGAGGGGGATTTCGTCATATTAGGAAAAGTAATCGAGAGGGCCAATGGAGTATTGACTCCGACAAGGAACGCGGGTGGCAGGAACCTTTAGAATGACGACAATGCGCTAAAGTGGAAGGGTGTTTTGGCCAATTCAAACGTGGGGGATGACACGAAGCGGAAAAGCGTGATAGTTGAGCGGGTCGACATAAGCCCTCTGACTCCCATGCCTTGAAGGAGAATCACCGATTTTCTCCAAGAGACCCAAAATAAGAGTCCTTTCAAAAAGCGGAAAGTCCTACATCCAAACGAGGAGGCCGTCTGGGAACGAGAATCGAGACATGGCCAGTCCGATGACCGGCGAAAACCCGATCTGGCACTCTAAATGACAGAACTAGCCCCTGAAACCACGAGGTATCCCCATGCAAGGAGGGTAAAAGCGTCAATTGGGAAAAGAATAATGGAAGTTCCTTAAAAGATTGAAAAGAAGATGAAATCTGACAGGTGCTGATGATGCCAGACTCCATCTGCCCCGACTCTTCCCCAATCCAATCGAGATAAATACCAGACTTTCAGAAAAGGGTATTTTCGTCAGATCACAAAAAGCGTTAACCACTCCTGATGACCGCGCTAACACCAGCTCAACGAGTCAGACTCGGCGAGAGAAGCAAGGAAAGCAAAAAAGAAGGAAAGAAAGCGGCGAGACAAACCTTAGATCTCGGGCCGTGTGACGGCTTAGCCGGCCGGCTGGACTCCTCGAAACCATCGGCCACTCCGCCGCTGACGGAGGTGCCGCCGCTCCAGGAGAGCGGCGTTGTTGGACTAAGCCTGGCCGGCTCGGCCTTCTTCTTCTCATCGCCGTGCCTCAGCGTCGGTTTCGTACGCCGCTGACGCACAGTCCAGCCGAGATGAAGAATCGACTTGGTCGTAACAGGCGACTGCGGTGGCGGCGGCGCTCTGCTGAGCCGCAGCAGCATGTTGGCCACCGCTGCGTCGTCGGCCATCGCCTCCTTGAGCCACTCGTCTTCGCTCATGTCGCCTTAAAAACGTCGTCTCCGTCGAAGAGAAGGAGAGAAGGAGAGAAGGAGGAAGGGTGGAGTTGGTGGGTATGGTGAGGGTGGGGGTGGCGGAGAAGGAAAATCTTGTTGGGGGATGTATGGGTGCGTGTGTGTGCGTGAGTTAATAAATAAAGGGGTTAAGGGCTTTTATATGTGGTTTCCGCGAGGGGCAGTGGTGCGTTGACAGCCCGTTCCTTCTGGTTGTGTGGATTTTCTTCTTTTTTTTCTTTTATTTTCTTTCTCTTCTCGTATGCGGGCCCAGCCGCTTCACACGTGGCATTGATCCCCCAACCCTATTTCTACTGTGCGCTCTGTTTTCATCTCCTCAAGATCCCCCCGTTACGAAAGCGGGCAGATGTATCAGATGCTGATGGATGGTGTGGCAGTTAATGCTACAATGCCATAGCGAGAAAGTAAGCGCGGCAGTTGGGTGTGGTACGGTACTGTTCCTTCGTCGGTGTTTCCGCACATTGTGCTTACACCTGTAAGCTTCAGGGTTTTAATGTTTACAATAATTATCTTGGATCTTAAAGAACGTTTACACATTCATATACGTTGAACGAGTTCAAATTTATTTATATTCTTTTACAATTTTCCATTGGTCATTTTTTTGTTAACTATTACCGGGATTCTAGATGTTCTTATAGTAGGAGTAAAAAGTACACTACATGGAGTTTAAATGAATTAAACATGTCCAAAAGAACTTAGATTGCTAATAAAAAGACATGGATTTCTACTTAAACTTGATTTGTCTAACAAAAAACGAATCCAATGTTAAAATTATATAAATCTACTGCTAAGTTGTTCTTAAACTTGTAAAATCTTTATAACCTTAGTTGCTAATATTCTCAAGTCTTATGATTTATTTCTTCTCCCTTTGTACGACAAAGAAAATTAAGATGTAAATAAAAAGGAATGAAAATTCAATTAAAGTTGACATTGTGATGAATACTTTAGAAAAAAGTTGTGAGTTTTCCAAGATTGAATTTTTTTTTTCATTTTGATAAAGAAAAAACACACATAAATATACAACAAAAACGTCTACGTTAGTAATCAAATAAATTTGAATCCCGGATCATTGCTTTTACCAAAAGCAAAAGTGACATTAGGACACTTTTTTTTCTACTTTTCTTTGATATAGTGACTTGAAAAATGAGAACCCACAAATTTGACATAGAATAAGGTAATTTTAGTTATTAGAAAACGTAGCTGTCCCAGCACATCTTTATTTCGGAATTCAACATCTATGATGTCAAGCAAAATTGACTCCACAAGCGAGAACGTAGAAATTAAGCTTATAGTGAGGAAGCTGAGGTCCGTTTTGCATAAGGAGAGCAGACAATCAATTTTAGTTGGAGTGGATCAATCCTTCCAGAATTGGACACGACATTATTCCCCTTCCTTTTAGGCTTTCCTTAGTAAGCGGACTTCCCAGCTAGGAAGCGTGGTGAACGCGGGATCTCACGCGCGTGGATGTAGGAGCTAGGAGTTCGTTATTTATAAGGAGCGTGACTTGACTTGCCATGCCACGCTCTCTTATACCCCTGTTCGTGAGCGAGTCAGGCTGTGACGGGGCCGCTTGTATTGTAGCTACCATGAACTCTCTCTCTCCGTTTCCTTTCTTTATCGCTTTTTCGTAAACAGCTCCTTGCCCTTTGTCCACGTCTTGAGTCTTTGTCACGCCAAAATACCTAATTGTTGAGAATTTGAGAAAGAGAAAGAAACGTTGAGTATAGCCACGTAGGTCCAAGTGGGAAACAGGGGGATCAATTTTTGTTCTCTTTTTGAGTGACATTTGATTAATATTTGGGCTGTTGTAGGGTTGTATTAAGAAATTTATTTCCATTTTAAAATTTAACTTGTAAAGTAGAAGGACACACTATCAAGAGAGATGAGATGGGCTTGAATTTCAGGTACTTATTTTGGGCTTTATATTATTGCTGAACTTTTTAGATAATTATGATTTGTTTATTATTATTATTATTATTATTATTATTATTATTATTATTAAGTAAGCTATAGAAGTTAAAAAAATCAAAACTTTTTCATATAAGGGGTCCAAAACCTAGGTTGAGAGTTTGGTTTTTTAAATAGGAAATAAAGACAATTTAAAAGTTGTGAATTATTGTGTGGTTGAAACTTAGGTGATAGCCTTCACTAGAGAGGGGGCTTAAGGTTTATCTTCAATTTGTCATCATTGTAAGAAACTATTGTGTACAATTGACACATACATAGTATGGGATTATACAACCAACATGGCAGTATGCCATCTCATTGCAATAGTTTATTAATATTGGTCATCTTGTAATTTCACTTTTTGTGTAGACTTTCGACTTATCTATTTTCATAAAAATACCAAAGAAATACTTAGATGTTGATGTTATATTAAGAAGTTCATTTGTACCTCAAAAGCTAACTAGTGAAATTGAGACATATACTTCTATTTAACTAGACATGTTCATTCTCATTTTAACAATATATGACTGGACATCCACATCACAATATGTTACTATTACTATGTCAATATTTCATGCAAAAATAATAATAAAATTGCATATCATTTTTACTGCAACTGGAGGTAAGGAAGACAAAAACCTACTTGTATTAGAGTTTTCAAAAAATCTCTTTTATCAAACAAAGATACATTGTTAATATGAGAACAGTTGTAGGAAGAAAAAAAGAATAAGTGTTTAGGACGAGGAAGTCTAAGATTGTAACATTGGTCGGAGTAACGTGCAGGTAATTAATCAGCGGGTAACGACTTTCATACCCACTTTTAATGACAAGTTTATAAAAAGAATAACTGCACACTCACTTCAATAGAAAGATTAAAATATCATAAAAAGACCCGATCCCTCTCGGTAGAAAAAAGTAATGATTGTACAACCACTTTGAAAATCATAAAATATGTATGATATTTAAATAACAGGAAGTATTTATTTAAGAGAAAAAAAGAGGTTAGATCTCATTCCAAATAAAGATAAAAAATTTCCCGGAATAAGTTCGTTCCATTCTTTCCTTGTAAGCAGGATTTTTTTTAAAATTGTCTTCTAGTGTTACATTTAACTGACCTCTTAAAAAACTCATTTCCAGATGTAGAAAATCTATAATCAGGGCCCAGTGGGCCTGCCTTTTGTGCAAAGGGAGTAAAAGGGGAAAATAAGACGTAGGCAAATGTCATCTATTTACTAAGGAAGTTTTATTCATTTTATTCGTGGTACTTTGCCAATTACAGTTGCATAGCTCCCAGTTCTTCCAATCCAATCATTCGTAAAGATTAGGAATGGGATAGCCGATCAACGGTTGATCTAGACACCGTACTTTGTGGCATATACGACAGCCTGGTCGTTTATCATTCCCGTACCACGAGGAAAGTGAAGGGTAGTTTCTGATGCCGATTTTGGGTCAGGTTGTCCTAAGCCCAATCCAAAACCCGGTCCCCACCATGCCTGCTCATCATCCTCACCGGTATCGTCGGCATCAGTCCGAGAAGAGCCAAAGGGGCCTCCTGGGTCCCACACTAAACCCTCACTTCTGTGTTCTTCAGTGCCCAAACCCTAAATCCCCAAAACGACCTTACTTCTTCGCGGTTGCTGCCATGGCTGCTCTGCAACTGAGACCCAAATACAGAGCCCGCCACCATCCATCTCTTATCCACCTCTTCTCCACTTCGCGTAACCCTCCTGACCCTACTCCCTCCACCTCGCCTGACCCTGACGAAAAATCCGAAACCCAATCCGAAGTTCAATCCGTCTTTGCTTCTTATTTCTCCGACGTCAGGGCCAGTCTGAAAAAGCAGCCGGAACAAGGACATCGAAGACCCTCTACCCCATATACACGTAGGCGCCAATTCAAAGATCCATCTCTTTCTACGCCTTCCAAAGTCGCTTCTCTGGAAGAAATCCGTAAGAACCTTTCTGAGTTCCGCCTCCGCTCATCTGGGCCGCCCTCCACTGAATCCGATACTGGGTCTTCAACCTCGTTTTCTTCGTCGTCCTCGCAATCATCGCAACAAATCTCGTTCCAGGATCTTTATAAACGGAATGTGATTGAAAAGGCCGAGGAGAACAATAACAATGCGGAATCGGGCCGCGGAAATGTCGGTGACGGCGGCGGCAAACTCTCGTTCGAATCGATTCGCGAGAGTCTGCGGCAGCTGCGGGTCTCGTCGCGGCCCGGGACTGCACCAAATGAGCGGAGGGGTACGGACCCAACGCCTTTATCGGAATTTAAGAATATTTTCAGGTTCGGGCCGTCGACAGAGTCGGGTCCAGTGATCGGCGGGACCGATCCCATGTTCGTATCGGCGCTGGGGAAAGATAGGGAGAGGAAGGAGACGGTCGGGCACTCTACGGCTATGAAGTCGGAGTTTGCGAAGATGTATACCTATGAACAATTGGGTGAGAAGATGAGAATGCTAAGGCCGGTCGGAAAGGAGGGGGAGGCGGGGTTCTCGCTTGGGGAGTTGAATGAGCGGCTGATTAAGCTGCGGGAGTTGGAGGATAAAGAGTCGTCGAAGACGAACGGCGTTTCCTTTAAGGACTTGAGGGAGAGCTTGTTGAATTTGAAGGTGGCAGAAAATGAGAGGGCAAAGAAAAAATCAAGTCAGTAATGAAATGTTATGATATTTGATGATTTTTGTCTTCTGCGTATGATTTGTTATTTGGATAGTTGATGGAATAATGTGATTTCTGTTTTCGTTGCTGAGAAAGTTAGGAAATTTGAGATTCGGACGCTAGATGTTGAATAGTTGGGATTTGGAAGTGAGTGTGAAAAATTATGGCGAAATTTTGTGATTGGTTGGCGAGGAAAAATTGTAGTTCTCTGTTTGGTTCTTTGTGAAATTATGGGATGCACAGTTTTATCATTTTGATTATTAGATTTTATGTTGCTACGTAAGTGCAGCCCCTTCTGGAGAGGACACCTTCAGAAGAGAGGCTGTGGAAACCTTAAACCGCTCTGATTTTGACCATGAATTGTTGTGAGAGACGCCGGTTGAGCGATTAATTTCTCTGCAGTTTGTCTATGCTTTTCTTGACATTATATTTCAATGTTTGATTGCAAGAGGAATTAGCCTCTGTTTTGCTTGTTGTGGAGAAGGAAGTTGACCTGGAATTTCGAACACAATATATATTACTTTTTTGAACTCAGTGAAATGAGAAGAAGGTGAGGAAGGCGTTGATGACGCGTATGCTATACTATGCTATACTAAAATTTTGGGATTATCAACAGTAGACCTCTCTCGCTTTGGCTGTGTGGCCACAATTTAGAATCTTAGGGCCTGGTTGCTGTAAAACTAGTTACAACTATAGGCAGGAAAAATTGTATGACTCACCGTTATTACGTGAAGAATTTTGTTCCCTGGGATGTGAAAATTGAAATACCTGACAATTGTATTATACCTTTTCGTTTCTTCTTATTCCTTTATATTAAGCTTGTAATTATGGAAAATGATCTCTTGAAATGCAATAATTTGGCCAAGATATCTAACGTGAAATAGGCACAAGTTTGGACTTTTGGGTCTATGAACCAGTTTTTTTGTGGACGCAAATTGCTGCGCTTAATCATGTTTAAGATTTATCTTGTCAGTGACATCAGTCCAGAGTTGTGATTGATTAAACTTTTCAGCTTTATCCATTTCTGTAGTTGGTATGATACATGTAATCTCCTATAGCCTACTGATTAATATTTATCTTTTCAGTGCAAAGGCTTGATATTTTGGGTCAATTAGGCAAAGCTCCAAACTTTATGCAGCAACCCCCAAAGGAGCATTTAGTTGAAAAGGCAAGTCTTGACTTCTCTACACTCTTTTTTTTTTGGGTTGAACAAAGTGTTGGATGCCTAGAAAAGTTTTTATTTTTTAAGAAATTCTTGCGTGCTAACATTATTGGAGGCCTGGATGATATTGTGTATGATTGGACCACAAAAATTGAAAACGAGATTAGCCCTTTTTGCTTGGAAATCTTAACGTGCAAATGTTTGCTGTGCCTTTTGATGCAAATGAATGAAGCCCTGGAGAGCAAGCGTATGTTGGAAGTGTTTTGGTGTTAGATCTACTTTTGCATCTTCTTTTTAGTAGTACGCACTTGCAAAAGATCTAAATGAATGCCTACATCTGATTGTGACTCCATTGTTGCATTCTTTAAGTTAAGAAATACAGAGATGTCTGGGATTAGTGATAATAAACTAAACTAGTTTAAAGTGAGATTTGTGATCCATAATAGGTCCGTTGAGATCCCTCTTCTGCATCCTATCATTGCTGCTCTGAATATTTTTTTCCTGAGAAACCTGGAAGTAAATTTACTATATATTGATAACTGCATTTGTGCAAGTCCTGCACGAGTAACTAAGCCTTATGGGTATAACTATGCATCTTAAGTCCTTTGATTTTTGTTTTATTTATTGGGTATCTCATCATCTAGGAAGTACATGTACTTAACCATTACAATTATGCATGCTTGACCTTTTTGATATTTGAAGAGATGTGATGTTCTAATATTTCTTAAACATGTTCATTGCAGTATTTCCATCCAGATAATATGTCTTCTGGGGAAAAGCTAAAAATTGAGCTAGCCAAAGTTAGGGATGAATTTAAAATGTCGGAGTCAGATTGTGGATCTGCACGTGTTCAAGGTAAAGGGTATTTCCTTTTTTATCCTGACTGATTGTTTCTGATTTTCTATACTTGCATGCAAACTTTATTTGACATGCATAGTTATAACTGATTCTGCAAAAATATGCTTGGGGTTTTCCCTACTTCAATCCAATTCTTTCAATTGGCATATGACCAGCCTTCTCTTTTAGTTCTATCTCCTGTTTGTGGTACTTGCCTTCTTTCACTATTTTGAATACCATGTCTTTATGTGTTTTAAATAATTATCAGAGGAGATGCATTATGAAAAGGTTAAACATGAGATAGAGAATATGTGTAATTTAATGTATATGTTATTCAAATAATGAATCTAAAGATTGGAGATGGAGAATATGTGTGAATGAGAAGTCAAACATGGTGGCATAGTGGCAAATCAACCTTTTATTACCGAAAATGGAATAGGTTGTGGTTATGTTTGCACAGCAGGCAACCAGATATGTTTTTGGTTATTTTTGCGTTTCAACTTTCATCACCAAAAAATGGATATATTTTATTGAACATATTATATTTGAGTGTGTACGCCAATAGAGGGGTTAGTGCTCTTGTGGTTGAGGATTACTTGCGATTTTAGTTGAGTTTTCAGGTGTATGGGAGATGGCAACGTGTCCTGGTTGCGCCATGTTGTTCTTAGATTACGTTTTGATAAGGGTCTCTATTGCATCCTTTGACTGAGAAAATTAGTAGAGGATTTACATGAAGCTGCATGAAATTTGGAAATCAAATTTATAGAGAAAAAACTACAGGCTCAAATTTGTTTTCAGAACATTAATTGAACTCTGTTCTTGAGGTTTCGACTTGAATTTATTTGTGTATAGGGTGAAACCTTTTGGATACGAAGATCACCTCTGGTCTTAGTAGCTACGGAGAGCATTTCTTCTGGTCTGTTAAGAGAGTCGACCATTTGAGTTTTAAGGACTGAAAGGTGAAATTACTTATGATTTAATAATCTTCTAGTTAAGTGGCATAGGCTTTGTGTTCACCATAGTGATGCAGTTACCTAAGCAGTAACAGGAAGATATTTGGTTTGGTTTTGGACCTAATTTGTGTGTATGGTGCAAAGGGTCTCTTGATCTGAGGATCCCCTCTGCGTGTACCCAAGAAGAGCTTCACTTTTGGTCTGTTTGTGATGAGGTGGATTTTGACTAGCATTTGTAGATATGTTGACGTAATGAAAGATGTTTAACATGTTGTTGCAAGAAAAACAATGAAGGAGAGGCAGTTGAAATTAGTTAATGAAGCATATAGTTGTGGTACATGCTCTGTGTTCATCGTTATACAATTACTTGAGCAGAAGCATGAGAGTCTTTCTGGTGATGTGGAGGAAGCATTGGAATAAATTAAGTGAAGACTTTTCAATGGTTTGGGGAATCTGTCATCACTTTGATCTTATGTTTCTGGCTCTAACTCTGTTGGCAATAAATAATCGGAATGGAAGTGGAATTTTCCTCTGTTTCCCTTGGTCATAATGCTTTTGTTCTTTATGTTTGTGAAGTGAAAATTATGTGACCCTTAAAGTTCCATAGGTACCATGTTTGCTAGTAGTTTTTCTTTTTATTTTTTCCTTCTGACGAAGATTATTTATGTTTTTGCTCTGATTTCATTGCAGTGGCACAACTGACAACTAAGATCAAGCATCTATCATCAGTTTTGCACAAAAAGGTGATGATTAAACAAAGTACCGTTTTAGGTCTATTATATTAGATGGTATTCATTATGCTACTTAGTTCTCTACTCAAAGTTAACGCTTACTGACCTTAACTTGCATTTTGCGGTTCTGTTTGTGGGGAAAACCAATCCTACGACTGAGAAAGAATTGGATATTGCTCCTTATAAAGAGATAGTGAGCTACCTCCAATTGGTTCTTAAATAGTTGGGCATGTTGAGTTGACTGATATAATAGAGATTTTGTAGCTGATATGGCCTTTAAATTGTGGATTTTAGTTTTTAAATAGTTGGGGCGCATGGAGTTAATCACTTTAGATTAGGGTTTGTATATGACCTTGAAATTGTGGAGTATGGTCTTTAAATGGTTGGGCATGGTGAATTAATCTACATAGTTTCTGTTTGGTAGTGTAATGGCTTGAAACTATCGATAAGAAATTGGATGTACATTACACCTAAATCAAGTGTCCTTTATTTTTTATTTTTTATTTTTTATTTTTTATTTTATTTGATTTCCTCGTTAATTTAATTGCAGTTATTGCTTGATGAAGGTTGTTTGTTGTTTTAGCATCTTTTAGTGTGACACGTGTGTTTCCACTCTGTACACATTCGACTGGAGGGGTTTTAAGAGGGATTTGAGTTTAACATGATTGAGCAATGTGCATACGCATTCTGGACATGTTCTTCCACCTGCATCCAGCAATTCTAAAGAAATTTTAATTATGTCATGATGCCTAAATAGTATGGCCTCATGCAATGTCAGAGATACAGTTAAATTTCCCTTGATAAGTGCCTTGGTTATGGACTTTGTTCAGAAGTCCACCAGTTGTTCGCTAGCATTTGCTTTTTTGTTTAAAAATTGTGTTGGAGTTGGATGACTGTGGCCTTTGGTCCTGGAAAAACCACTACCCCCCCGGCCCACACACAAAAAAAAAAACATATGTTGGAGTTTCTTCTTGGCAACCATTCATGTGCCTCCTTTCGTAGTAATACTGAGTCGAACTGTTGAAAGGAGTGCATAGTTTTTCGTTGCATCTGAGATTTTTGATCTATTCCAGACTCAAATTTTTGTAATCTTTGCTTGTATTCCTTTTTCCAAAAGTTTGACTTGATATTTCGTTTCTTTGCTAATTTTTCTTCTCCAGAGCTTCGATCTTGGTTATCACATCAAAACTGTGTTTTATTGTTGTGAGCTCCTACATATTTCTTTCTTAGAATATTTAAGCTTACCTATGGGGAAAGAAGAGAATATTTTGTAGTGTCTTCAAAAGATCGTGTATTGTCTGTTTTTCTATCCTCAATAACCCTATAGTCCAAAAACCTAACAGGTTTTTGTTCCTGCTTCATGTGTTCGGGAACATGCCTTCTTTTACATGATGTGTTGGTGCATGGGGCACAACGACACAAATTGGGTTTCTTGCCCTTTTGGAATATTCAGAAACTCAAAATGCTCATAGATTTATTTGGTTGATGAGGATTGGTTAGATGTTCACATGAAAGGAATTCTCTTATGGTTTTGGTGTGGACGGGAAAAGTTGAAGGGGGTTTTTACCCGAAAAGACAAGGTTTTGTAGGGTTTGAAACTTAAAACAATTTCGTAGTTCATTATTTTTTATCAAAAGTATTCCATAATATGTGATTGCTGCCATTTTCAAACTCTTTTCATGCGTAGCACATTGGACTCCAGTGAATGTCATTTCAATTCAAGTGACTGAAGACAACGAAATAAATTTTATTGATTCACTTGTATTGCGAAACGATTCCAGCAAGTGCACTGTTACACCAGGGCAGTATTGATGTTGCATGTTATGTCTGCAGCTGATGCAATGTTGTGAAAAAATTGATTTTAGGGAAGACTCATGACTTTAGTTTACTAGTCTTGAATTTCTGGTAAATCTTAATTGTTTGCTGCATTTTGACTTGTTATTGCTGTGCATTTATCTGTTACTTTGACATTTTTAAGCGATCAGAAGCTTCAATAACCAATTCATATTTGTTCATAGCATGTTATTTTGATCATTGGTCTTTTTTTTTTTTTTTTTTTTTTTTGGCATTCCCCATGCTCTGTGGGCATGTTGCCCTGCAATCCCTGTTCTTTTCTGTGGACAATAATGATTATTCTTTAGTGCCATATCAAGACAGCTAACAACTCTACTCATTAGTTGATTGCCGAGATGGACTCTGAAGGTATAGTTCCTAATTGGATTTACTTGTTGAAATGCTGTAGGATAAGCATTCTCGAAAGGGTCTTATAGGAATGGTGCAGAGAAGAAAGAGGCTATTGAAGTATCTCCGAAGAACTGACTGGGATTCGTACTCCTTTGTTCTCTCTAAACTTGGTCTTCGAGACAACCCTAATTACAAGATCTGAACTGGTCAACATTGTGATCCTTGTGTTTTCTTTGGAAGATAATTGCTCGTGATCCCCCGGGCGACCTTGATTACGAGAAAACTATGGCACTCAGCAGATGCTGCCAACTTGGTTTTACTTTATTTTCCTATTTATTTTCCGCGTTAGGTCACTACTATTGTTAGTCCACATGAGTTCTGGTTCATTACGCGAGGGACTCAACCGTATTTGACAGTCCACTTTTGCTCCATTTCTTATTTCTTTGTGGCCTTTTTGTTTCAATTTTGCTTTTGTTAGCAATCATGTTCTTAGTGCTTGTCTTTAAGAAGGCAAGATGTTGAACTTTCTGGTTCATGTAATAGCCAAGAAAAGCATACGTTGCTGTAGTTTTTCTTTTTGTACATAGTTCCGTAAATACTTCCTCTTTCAAGTTCATCCCATTTACTATGACTATGATATCCTTTTCGTTATCAGAGTGCGACAGAGTCGTGTATAACAAAATCTGATTACTGGAAATTGCATTTCTAGATCCAGTTGTAATAAAAGATGACATTATGCTTGCTTCTCTTTACGACTTTGTCTGTTCAAGCTATACGAATCTTGATTCTGCAATTGCAGTATAATCAAGGTTTCCGAACCGCTGGAGGACGAAAGGGCTGCGATTAAGGTACGAGTAATCTGTTCAGCTTCGAGCTTGGAAAATTAAGAAACCATGAACAAAATGGATCTAAAGCAAGACGAGATGAGAGATTCAAATTGGATCGCTTTCAATTATTCTTTGCATTTGCCTAGATTGATTTTTTATTGATCTTTGTCTCCCCAGTTTAGGACCTTTTAGAGATTTAATTAGCAAATTAGAGTCCCCTAAAATCCCTGAAATTATTAAAGCACTGGTTTTAGAAAATTCTATAGTTTCAAGTAGCTAGCATGGACTAATTCTTTCCCTTTCTCACTGCCAACCCCCCCACCTCGGCTAGCATGGAGTAGCCATGAAAGTCAGCAACAAGATAATGAAAGATACCAAGCTTCTTGAGCTAACTACTCTTCGAGTGCAAAAGTCGCATGGTCGGAGGGGAAGATTCTGCTCTGCTGGTTCATCAAGACGTGGCAGCTCGATCATCCAGTTATTAGACAGTGTAGGCCAAATGTATGGACGAAAAGTTTGGGATTCTTCATCAATCAAATGCTGTCTTAACTAGAGTCTGGAGGAAATCATCAAGCTTCGTTCAAACTCTAGCCAAACTGCTGCTTGTTGAAACTACTTTATTCTGTTTTAGTGTTCTTATATTAGCACACATCGCATACTGCCTTCGAGTGTAGTACTGGTCTGAAAGCTGTGGCCACGGAGCCTTGAGGTGCATCTTTCTGAGGGTCAATATCAAGCAAATGAAAAACGCTTTAAGTATGATTTTGCACAAGTTATGAACACGAGTAAGGCCTGGATTAACAGATAATATGGCACTAATTGCAGTAAAGTACCACTTTCTATATGGACACGATTGAAACATGGACTCGCTGATTTGAATCAACCATGAGATGAGACACAATAATTATTGATTTACGGTTCAAATTCAAATTTCTTTAATTATTGACTTTCAGTTGTTTGGTCGGTGTAAATTCAAATGGGTTAGTAAAAAGAAAATGATATTGATTTGTGATTCAAATCCAAATCTCTAATTGATTTTAAGATTAATAAAAAACCAACAGCTTTTAACATTGTAGATGAGATAGGCGATCATATCATAGTTGAGCCAAGTAAATCCCTCTTTTTCTTGGCTTACAAGTTTTAACCCCGACATAGGCATCAATGATGGATTTGGTGTCTTTGATGTTAAATAGCATCATAATTGCTTGATGACCATTGAATTTCCCGCGTTGAGAAACCAACCCAACAAAGAGAATTCCAATCGGCGGTGCCGTCCAACCTATGGGAGACAAGTGTCGCGGTCCGGTGCGCCACATCGGCCGACCATGATCCTCCTCGGCGCAAAATCCAGAAGCCACAGCCCCACAAGGCACTAAAAGCGAGGGAATGTTGGAAAGGTGGCTTTTCTGCGTCAAAGGAAGGTATTGAAGGAATAAGAAAGGAATATGGGGTCTGGTTTGAAAACGCAGTTGCCTCTCCATTTTGAGTGTCCTTGATGGACAGTAGTCCAACTTGAACAACAGAGAAAAGGAATCATCCTTCTTCCAAGCAACAGGACGAAAAGCACAGAGAACTAACCGAACAAGGCTTGACCACTTTCAAACTCAACTTGTACGTCTTAACTTCGAGAGGAAAATTTCACTATTTTGCATATGAAACGACAAAATTTTCACATCTAGATGCAATCTTAGATGATATTCTTATACGAATTCTTTTCCCACTTGGTTAAACTTTACTTAAAGAAGTTATAGTTTACGTGTAAAAAATATTGCTCTAATTAATAAGTTACCTTTCATATTAAACTCATGAGATTTTTGATATGATATTATAGCTTAGATTCATCTACTTTAATCCTCGTTTAAATTTGAGCTTTTAAAATAAATATGGAGTTCCAATTTCTATTCGATGTGCAAGGTAGTACTAATGACAAAAATTTCGTATCGAAAAGATATGATCTTTAAATTTCTTACTCCTATACATTAGCTAGCTTTTGTGATAGAGTTTGAACTTTCTTACACATTCTTGTGAAAAACAGGAAGTTGACACGTTTAATATCAATGAAAGAAAGATCATTAACGAAGGATGGATCACCATAGCTCCGTGCTGAAGTTGCTGAGCTCAAAAGAAAGACAGATTTTTTATGCTTCGGCTTGAAGGGAACATACAAACAAACAAGGAAAAAATCTAGATAGGATTTTTTCGGGGCCAGTATCATCACATCGGCAACGGTCCTGCCACTTCACAATAATATGCAGGGAAAGCTGTGCACTTCCATTGATCAAACTTTAGTGGGTCTCTCTGTAGGCCAAAAAGAAAGTGGGTCTCTTTCTTTCTATTCTTGTTTTCTTTTCCTGTTTAAATATAGAGAGGGGTGTATTCATCAGGCTGACATAATTGATGACACCATAACAATCCACAGATCGACATAAAGAAAGGAAAAAGAACTTGGTGATATCCCTGAAAATGGATGAACAAGGGCGTGCCTTTCTTTTTTCGCAGGGAAAATCATCTGGTTATTAAACAATTGTTTCTTCCCCTTTACTCTTTCCTCTAAATAATCCCTGGCCGGTTAAAGGGTGCTTCCATGGCTCTGCCACTTACTGAATAAATAATTTCTGTACTGAGATTTCGAGATATTCCTGAAAGTAAACCAAAGTATAAACAAATGAACTTCTCTCCATATCACAGAATGTCGGCAAAGGTATTTTACTTAGAGTTTTCTTTTGCTTCTGTTCTGAAAGACTCGGTGATCACAACAGATAATCCAGCAAAAGCTTCATCAGAGTGACCAACTTTAGTTCCAGCTAAACCCTGGGGCAAGGGTGGCTGCAAATCCACGTCAAGTCCTGCTTGTTATGGGCGACTAATAACCAGAAGATCTTAACTTTCCCTTTTAAAACACATGTTTTTTCATAATAATCGTTTAGTAGATCTCGATAGTTCCTGAACTATCAAAGCGTGTTACACATTGTCGGCTGTATTTGCAAGGCTTTTTGTATCTTGCTGAAAAATTCTCGGCAAAAACATTCTCCAATGCATCTTTTCTTACCATATGGTCCTGCTGTTTCTTGCTAGGTTCTCAAATTCGATTTTTAAAGTTACTAGCATGAAACAAAGTTTAACAGAATCTTCGCAATTAGTAAGTTAATGGGGTCGTTTAACTAGTTGCCCCTTGTTGAAACGAGTATTCAGTGTCTTTTTCTGTTTCCTTTGGGAGTTGTAGTGGAGGCCACCATTACCCAAGAAAGCTATTATATCAAGCATGCGTGTTGACAACATCACCCAGCACTAACCCACCCATTCGATGAAACTCCCCAATCTTCATGATTCAGAAGCCTAATTCCTTCAATCGTTTTCATGGTTCACACCAAATTTTCTCCTGTCACTGCTTCAACTTGGCCCGACTCCTCCTCGAAACTACAGCACCGCCATCAAACTTTCACCATTTTCTTTCTGCTTTGCAAATAGGGCTTTTGAGGCATACCCAACTTCCGTGGAGAATTGCATAAAGCCCTGCATCAGAAGTCACAGCAGGAGCTTTATCACGTTGTCATGGAATTCCTGCATCTTGACCTCTTCGTTGAGACATTCCATGTTTTTTAGCATTTCCTGCACTAAATAACTTGCATGGCGTCACACAAATTGCCTATTTGATTATTCTAATTTTTGTTTGCTGTTTTATCTGGTATTTCATTTCGGGTAAAGAGTTAGCATTACCAGATGCTTCTTGTATCTCTGTTTCTTCCAAAGAAAAAGATCCATGTCTTCAAATATGAACTTCAGTTGGCAGCCAAACACTAGAAGAAAGAAGAACAGTGTTGCATGGTTCAGCACCTAGCCGACCTCAATAGGCACCTTATGTTATTACCGCTAAAGAACCAGTGCAAATTTCAGTGCTTAATCTAATGTAGTCGACCACGGAGAGCCATCGATGGTGTACAGTGGTCAACCACTAAACGTTGGTTCTAGCAGACCTACTGTATCCAAACGTACCTTTCAACGTACAAGCTGCTTCCGGTGGGAATCCACTTTGTGGTCTTAATGCGTAGTGCACCTTCTTGATTTGACCCCTTTGCCTTAACACTCACTGATTTAACTTGTAAAATGACCACGAAGGAGGTAAAGTATTCGTTTCGGTAAATGCTTTTGCTGTGATCTAAAGCAGATTTGCTCTACGTGTTCCTGTAGTTGATTCACAAGTCACCGTTTCTGTCATATCATAGTTTTCATCTACTTAATTCCTAGAACCATCCATGAATAACAAATCCCAGTCAAACATTCGTGACAGAACATGTTTTGCTTTAAAGACAACATTCACCTCTAGACATTAGTTGTTTGCAGAAAGCAACCCTTATCAATATTCATGTGATGCAGTTTCTGTTCTTACTTGAATATTAAACTCCATCAGTCATTACTCGGTTTTGAGTCGTCCAATTACTGTGCACAAGTCAACATCAAGTTTCCGGAAAGCTATGATTAATTTATTTAAGAGGTCTGGAGGCCAGGAATCTAAAGTCCATTGGAAGCAACAAAAATCAACTGGATGGGTCCAGGAGATATAAGGTCATCTTCTGTAATATCTAAACTATAATGAGGGTATTTTCTCTAACCATTTCCTTTAAATATGATGCATTTTACTCTTTCGCTCTCCATTATGAAAACCAGTATCAAACTAAGATTTTGCTCAGTAAAGAAAACTATGGGGAATAGCTTAGGTCTGCGGGAAAAAGTGATCAAGATCATGAAAACCGATGGTAAAGTTGTTGCGTACAGAGCACCTATGAAAGTCCAGCAAGTCTTGTCGGAGTTTCCTGGCCACGCGGTATCTGATGCTCTACCTGTCGTCCGGCATCTTAAACCCGATGCCAAACTGCTCGGTAACCATGTGTACTACCTAGTACCTCTTCCGCTGCCATCACCGAAGGTTGGCAAGAAGAAAAAGGTAAGGTTTGCGAATCCAGATGGGCAAGCTGAGGAAGAAAATGGGGTGGTGAGGATTAAACTGATCATTACCAGGAAAGAACTTCGGGAGATCATCGAGAGGGGAGTGGTTTCCGTTGATGATACGGTTTATCAACGTCAGAGTAAAAAGAGCAAAGATGGGGCGGAGCACTTCACAGGGGGTGATAACTGCAGAGCATGGAAGCCTGACTTAGAAAGCATAGCTGAATAACTCTTCTTTTTCTTATGTCATTTAACATACAGAGTGAACATGTAGCTACGAAAGATAGTGAAAAAAAGGTTAAGTTGTTGTTGTTCTCAACTCCCGAGTTTGGAGCATGCTTTCCTTTTAGTTTTCTTCATACTGATCATAAAACGACTTGTAGGGAATAAATCAGCAAACAAAGGGAGTCCTCTTCAAAATTATAATCTATTCCATGTGTGTTTTATACTCAAATAAAGGTGTAACTAGGAGGTGGAAGGTGGACAAGGTTGGAATAACTATTAAAGCAGCGTAGCAAAGAATTAGGATTCGAACAATGATCTGGGTTGCCTAGTAAATAAGAAAATCTCTTCAATGGTCATATTATTATCCTAACTTAGCAAGGATAATAATATGCATATGGTGTGTTATAAGTGCCAGAGACATGGGAAATGTCCTCGCTTAATGACAAAAAGTCAAGGAACTCCAGGTTTACGAGTTCAAAAAAATGGAGGCATGACATAGTAAAAAAGACTGGCATGCAATACATGGAAGCCTGTTACAACCTTATTCATCATTCACCAAAAAACGCAAAGAAAGAACAAAAGAGAGAAAAACACTGCATCTTTTTATTGTTCAATAAGAGAGTGTGGTCCAAACTCTACTTTTTTAAGAGAGATCTGTTTTCCAAGCTTTCGTTTTTGTCAATCTTAGAAATCAGGTCGATCCAATGTCACGATAGATGGCTATGTCTCATCCGAAAGCACTTTCTCCCTTCCGGTTCAAGGCCGAGCCTCAACTTTACGGCAACTGTTACGAATGTTTCTGTTTAAGTTTCCTAACCGTAATTATTAAAGCTGCGGTGGTATGTACTGCTTTCATAATGATGGCAGTAGTGCCATTACTCATAATTACTACGCGCTTACTGTGTGAAATGTATGTCAAAGTCAATAACTAGTAAAACGTCACATTTAATGGTCGGAAAGATCGGTTGACTCAGTCTTTGGCATGGTTTCACGCATGCTTCATGGTGGCTTGGTTATTTGATTTCAGCCGACTGCATATTTCATGCTTCATTGTGGTTTAGATTGACATTGTTGGAAAGGAAGACATGTTAGTTCTGGCTCTGTTTCAAAACAGAGTTGGTTGTGTCACACGGTTTTAGCAATTCAAACCTTTTCAGTTCTGCCTTTGCAGCAGCAACCTATTAGGCTCAGATGTAATTCACAGCACAAAAAAAATCCTACAGATGAGATCAAAGCTTCAAAGTAGTGATGATGAGGATGATATTAACAACAGCTAAAGTAGTAATTTTCGAAATTGAGAGTTAGTGACAACAAATATAAATGAACTGGATGGTTCAAGAAGTTATTTCCAAGTCATCACCCAAAATCCCACCAAAAGCCAGCTTTCATTAATTTAATGCGCTTTACAGGCGAGGCTCTTATGGCATCATCCTTACATCAAAGTTGTATCAGATACAGGACTGTATCTGTGCTGCGTTCATCCAAGCGATGGTGCTTTCCTGCAGATGAAGATCATTTGCCGAGCAAATGAAGTGGTTCGACCTTTTCCCATAAAGTTGTCTCTACCGGTTCCAACCTAGCTAGTACACTAGGGCTTGCCTTTCTGAGTAATTCATAAATTGAAGGATAACATCACAATCCATAGAAGGAAATAGAAATCTCAAATCACTATATCTACAGTAACCAGGCTGTTTGAAAATTTTCACCCCACCCTTGTCTTGACCTATCAGAACTAACAACATGGACTCTTCCTCCTTCTGAGACAGGACAAAAATATTGAAAGAACTGAGAAAAGCGCACAAGAATATCTCATCTGGCTGAATCTTCAAAGCAAATGAGTGTGGTTGAGTTATTCGAATATCAAATTATAGAACTAATGAATCAGCTGTTCACTTTATTATGGTAGGCCTACTCTGCACTTGAAAACTCAGGGAAAGCAGAACTCAACTTGTTCCAAGTGGGTGATTATGTATCCAAACACTGTTCAAAATGCCCACTGAAGCTAGTGGTTGACTGGGTTGCAATTTCCGGCGTTGGCTCTGAATATCTAGCCTTCTTACGTCAGCTCTCAGCCCACAGAAAACTGGAGGAGCAGTTCGGATTTGTTTTATCAAGAGAAGGAAATGAGCTCTTAAATTCCACACAGACTGCTTTCGCTATCTTCTGTTCCCTAGTGGTTCATTCAGTAGAGAACAAAGGATAAAGGGAGTGTCCTAGTTTTGTTTTGGATGTGATGAACTTATCTTAAAATCTAAGGTATCCCATAAGACAAAACCGGAATAGCCATCTGATGACGTTACAGCTAATTTTCCCCTCTGGAAAGAATAAAGAACCAAGACTTCAAGAAGATGAAAGTAATAAATCTATCTGTTAATCATGGATTCTGACCACTGGTTCATCCTCTCCAGACCCCCATCTTTAAAGTCTAGAAAAGGAATGGCCTTTACTTATTTTTGAGTCAAGGGTCTTCAAGTATTCGGACATAAACAAACAATTCCTTTCAGAAGATTTGCTTGTAATGATATGCAAAATATTATACTTCAATAGCAAGAGATGCAAATACATACAACAAGAGCAGAAATTGACAATCTTAGGAGCTCTGGAAATTCTGAATCTCTCTTTGCTGCATGAATTGAACCATCTAAGATCTGAGATCATGCTGCCCGATTGGGTCCATGTCCAAAACGTTGATGTTCCTATTTACAGTACTGAAAAGAGTGTAATTTGGTGGCGGATTATTCTGCAACTTGTGGAAAGTTACACGCGTATGCAATGACGTTATGAATAATCGAGTGCCTAGGAAATAATATTCTCATGAACTTTGCTTTTTCAACATTTCATTTGGGAACTTACCATTCAAATTCAGTGAAGCATCCTTCTGAATTGAAACTTCTGTCGTATCTACAGCATCTTGTAGCTTGCAATCCTCTATTTTCTTCATCAGTCAAAAAGTGATCGGAAAATAAAGAGCCAATGAACATTATGAATCATCTGATGCAATGGACGAGGACAGAAAATCTTTTAAAGGAATATGGGATACCTTCTCTTTTTCTCAAGTTGCAATAATTACAATAAATTTGTTGCAAGACACGTTTGATTCTTTTTAACCTCCACCACTGAGGTTAGGCCTGACCATGGAAAACCTAGTTAAGTCCCTAGTTAACTTGAGTTCCAGTCCAGTTAGAGTAGAAGATTGTGGTCGCTGAGGATAAATCTTCTCCATTTACTGTAGTGTGTAAGGTATAGAAGAGCAACAACTTCGCCCTTAACACCCACATACATTCCAAGAATGTTCCGAAGACTAATTACACATTTGATTATATATATAAAATCAAATCTTAGGACCAAGCACGTTACATCTTTGCCTGAAAAGCATTTATCTTTGGCACAAACAAAGGAGAACTTAGAGAGGAAACAACCATTGATTGCACAATCAAATCTTACTAAAAGATTAGAAAGTTTCAATCAAGTCATTTCACCATTATTATTTTAAGGGAGTTTTCATATTTCTTAGGTTTTTATTTTATTTTATTTTTTGGATAGACAAAAAAGTGAGGAATTTTGGTGTCTCGAACCTTAGATTTCTTTGATCTTAAATTGCCTTAATTCTAAGTAAGTCAAGATTTTTTGACAAAATATTTCTTAGTTATAAAAAACTCAATAAAGATAGAAATATGAAGAAGCTCATATGTTTTTGTTTTTCACATGGACATCTTAATTTCAACTATCTCTACTTGATGCATAGAGAGATGATATAAATGCATTTTGAATTGACTACTTCTTTAATTGGTTTAATCTTTTAGGATGAAATTTAGGCCCATAACACAAAGGCATGAAGGTGTAAATTTAATAACAATTTTATCTTAATAATGCCAAATGGAATTTTTTTTAGAGAAATAACTTGAAATGGTGATAGAATGCCCACTGTGGTAGCTAAATCCAAGAAGGATAAAATCTTAACTGAAGAATTTTTATTTGAGCTTATGTAATTTCTGTTTGATTTTTATCTATTTAATCCCGTTATTACAATGCACAGAAAATATTTTATTCTAATATCATATTAGACCATCAATCTTTGTTTGTCGTAAATATTGACGCCATAAATCTAGTAACCTTATACAGGTTGTCTCATAATCTGATGGGAATCTCGCTGGATAACTTGTTTTATTATCTTTTCTATATAACCAGGTCAATTTTTAAATAAAAAAATTAATGTTTGTTTTTACAGTATTTTAGCATAGAAGTGTAACGAAGTCTTTTAAAAGTGTTTGGTATTCTTACTTTTGTTGCTGCGGGGAGATAGAGAAACAAGCACAAAGAGTCCTGGCAATAGGCAAACCATGCTGGGCTCGTTCTGGAGCCCTTGCAAGAGTCTATCCTTAATTTTTGCAACCCAAACTCGATCCTGCTAACATTGGTGGGCATCAGCCCAACCAAGCTGAATTATACAACGCAGAGTACCATTTTATACTTCCACTTCAGTGACCCTGAAAACGATGGGGCGTATGCTTATCAATGTTCATGCTCCTGCTTCTTTTTCGTGGCTCAACTTGTGTTTATTGTAGCTCCCAAAATGGCTGCCGGCCGACGAAAAGACGAAAGTGACGAAGTTGCTTTGACTACAGAACCATGTCTGTTTGTTGGAGCTAGCTTGATGGCCAAACGTTATGCTTGGCTAGATGCTAGCTCTGATTCGCAAGGACACTGGAAATGACGTTCCAAGCAATCTAAGCTTCCTTATATGGGTGTCCGATAGCAAGAGACCTCCACGTAAAACCGGCTTAGAACATAGTATTAAGAGTATGGGTTTGATTTTTTTCTTCCTTTAAAATCGATACATGAGAAACTATGATATCTGTTCGTAAAAGAAACACAACATATCAGCATATTAATTAAGGATATAAAATATACATTAGATTTTAACTTCCACAGAAGCTGAACAAACACACGACAAACTTCTTAGGTATTTCCAGTAGAATAAAGCCCGAGCTCGCAGAAGGATCAATTCTTAAACGGTGGGGCTTGAAAAGGAGGCAAGAAAGGAAGTGGTGGTGGCAAGACTGGCTGCATTGGTTCATCAAAAACTCTGCCTGGTGACGGTGGCACGGTAGAAAATGGAAGCGGTACCTGCGGAACATCTGGAAGTTCAGGGACCGCCGCTGGAGGCGGCAGAAAGTGATCCGATGTGTCTGGTGACTTTGGAAAAGGAAAATCTGGTTGTTGAGCTCCATCACTGTCTGGTGCAGTTGGATTTGACTGGAGAGGTGGCGATTGTGGTGGTTCTGGGGGAGAAAATAGCGGGATAAGTGGTGGAGCTTGCGGAGATTGATCTGGTGGCAAATCGGGAAAGGGAGGTGGAAGTAGTAACGGTGGAGCTTCTGGCACGGGAAGATTTGGTGGTGGGTAAGCAATTGGAACCGGTGGAGACTCAGTTAGTTCTGGAGGTGATAACCATGGAATTGTTGGTTCAGAAGATGGTGGTGGAGGAAACATGACAGATATGGGCGGGGGCAGAAGTAGCGGTGGTGGTGGAGAAGGAACCAGTGGCGGTGGCTGGAATGGTGGAGGGATTGGTGGTGGGGGTGACGGAGAGGATTCTGGAGGCGGGGAAGGTGAAGGTGGGGGAGGCGAAGCATACTGCTCTATTGGGGGTGGAGGCGAAGCATACTGCACTATTGGTGGAGGAGATGGAAGTAGTGGTGGGAGGGGCATTGAAGGAGGAGAAGGTACGACTGGCGGCAAAGGTGGGGGAGTTCCCCGACGAGATGGTCTCGGTGTTGACACAAATGGGTTGTCTGGGGAAGGAGAGGTTGGAAAAGGCCATTGGCCGCAGGTTCCAAAGAGGTATTGGAATAATGGATCACAGTTTCCTCTTGTTCTTCCCCGACTTCTGCTTCTTCTTCTGCTCCTGCTCTTGCTTCTGTTGCTTCTCTTTTCGATTTCTTCTTTGGTTTGATGCTCCTGTTTCGTAGATGATCTAGCCTCTGTCAGGGTTTGGCTCAGCAACATAAGAGCTACTAGAGTCAGTATAACTACGTTTGCTTTCATTTCTAGTACCTGATTCTATTCTCCTGTTCAAGCTTCCGTCAACGCACAGGTCACATTATATGTAGAATGAACCAGTGGGCCAGTTAAAGATGTGGGTGGGAGGATCTGCAGCTGCCAGAGAACTCATAAATAAAACACTTATCTCATTAGTTACGGAAACTATTTTTTGCATATTTTTTTGATACTCATTTCTATTCGTGCAGTTGACTTATGCTAAAGTTGATTAGTAACTTCTGAAGGCGGTGTATATAAACACTGTTATTTAGCTCTAGAAGATAAAACTAGCATGCTTCTTGGATATACTTATATCCATGCAATTACTTAAAGTCAAATTCGAATCCTTATTGTAGATGGGAAGTAGAAGTGATTGTCCTTTGATTATAGAGCTAAGGCAATGGAGAAAAAGGGTTCCTTCTTATGTCAGGCAAATAAGAGCACTGCACAACATAAAAGACAACTTGGAAGAGAATTTCGTTATCGTAAACTGATTCATGCAAGGGCTACCCTAATGTGGGTAGCACGCCCGAACGGCAACCAACTCCTGTACAGTGCTTAAATGCACCCTCGACATTTACAGAAGTAGTAAATACTAAAGTGATAAGACTAAACGATGGCGAGCTAGTGTTTCGAGTTTCAATATCTAGACTGGGATCGCTCTCTCGCAGAGCCTCTTTTCATCTCCAGGCAATCGGACGGATACGGTGATTATTCGAATGGAGGGGCTGCCTTGTTCTACGTGCCCATTTTGACAGAGCTTTGAATGCAGGAGCAGTAGGTCTAGATACTTCTTCCATCACTCGACGTAGACAGGATTGTAACGCCGCTTCGAATCTGAGCTTTTTAATCGAAGTGATACTACGTCCTTCGTTTTTGGGTCACTTCAAGGTCTATTCCAAGCATCAACTTTGGTGACCAAGTGTTAGTATTGATTGAAACAAGAAAATGATCCCCCAAATACCGTCTGTAAATGGGTGAATCACCCATTACTAGAAGAATGGTAATGGAGGGATAAGGTTTTTATGGTGCTCAGTCTTACTATCAATCATCACAGAGGTGCTTGCTTGTTGGCGTTCATCTCAGTCACTGTTTCCAGTCGACGACATTTTCATTCCTTAGAAATTAAAGAGACGTAGAATGTGTCCAGAAGTCTTTTAAGGTACCAAAAAGTTCGACCTTTGAATCTTCTCAAATGTTCCTTTCGCTTTTGGAATGTTTCAAAATGCAATGGGTATATATTCAATCCTTTTGGATAGAAAGCCGGAGTTTTGGAAACCCATTGACTTGATTTATTGGTTTTAGACATATCAAATTGACCTTTAGCATGCTTAGCGTGACTTTAAAGAACGCAAGAGACATATATAACGGTACAAAGTAACTCCCTCAGAAAGAGATCATGACAAGGGCAAGCAAACTGAATGCTTCTTTTGTCTCAAATTCCACCTCTTGGTTTCCTGAGGACGACAATTAATGGCTTAGCGACCGAGTGATGGGTTTGTCCCTTCGAGATGTCTAGGGTTCATAATAGGGGTACCAAATCACCCCTAACTTTAGGGTGAGGTAAAAAGTTAGATAAGCATGAAAAAAAAAGGAATGAGAAAGAGTGAAATGGAGCAGCTTTTGCTACATATACCTCAAAGTTTTCGATCCCACTTGTCAGAAGTGAGCAGAATATGGTCAGGACACTTAGTTACGCTTACTTGTTCGCTGTCTTCTTTTTGTTTACCTTCCTTGCAAACGCAACTGATTTTCAGCCTCATGACTCGGTCACTCCACAAAATCAAGGAGCAGCCGATGCTATAACCGAAGATGCCATAGGTAGTTCACGGTTTGCTAAACTCATTTATCATTTTTACTTAGTAGAATCGCAGTATAATTGAGACTTTTTTTTGTGGTACCACATCGTAATAAATTTTTACTTTGATAGAAGTCTAGTGCAATTGTCTATACGAATTGAACTGGAATTTAAGAATGAGTGTGGGATCGACCTGTCAGGATGGGATCTTAATTTCAAGGTTTTCATTGAGTCTCTACATGGTTGCTAGAATCAAGTACAATTCTAGAAGAAAATTGTATCTGATGTAAATCTACTTCAACAACTTTTACATCTCATATTGATTAAGAACAAGGTTGGTAGTTTCATATTTTTAACAAAAAAGTCATACGAGATCCTGGATGAAGTTCATAGATTATGCAAAGTATTGGTGAAATATAAAATGACAAAAGAAAATATGACGATGGACATTTAGATGAAGGATGAGAAAATCTAAGGGGTTCTCAAAATGGTTATAAATTCTTATGTTCTTAAAATTTGAGATCTTCAGGATATTATCCTCATAAGCACATTACTGCAATTTCTCACGTCCAACTCTTTGCCAAAATTTTAAAAACCATCTACTCCTGTGAGCATTCTGATGTTTTTTATTCTCATTTTGTTTTGCACTTTTATCTTTGTATGATAGGTGGTCTGAAACGAAAGTATCCGAATGCTAAACTACGTCATGTCCTTGCGACTTGGCTGCGGTGCAAGAGTAGCAAAGAATGCAAGGAGAGATGCTTGAAAGTTTTACCGAATACGCTACTATATGGTAAATGTGTGAAAGGAGTTCTCTTTAGCCGCTGTGTCTGTATCCCTAGGACTCCTTAAGTCGCCTTGCTTTCTATTTACTGTAACAGACAAGATATCTGATCTTCTGGGCTTGCCAAGGTCTGAAGATCTTTCTGCTTTTCGTCCTCTCGTATGTAATACAAGTTCTACGCATAAATAAAAGTTAGCTCGTTCAACATGCTCGTTGCTTGTTGTTGCCCGTGGTTCAAGTTCCAGTCATTTCTGTTTGGCCAAAGTTTCTCGTGCTTCTCACTTCTCTCGTGTAAGGCAATTCTTTTGTAAGTTCAGCTAGGAGGTCTTCGTCCGTCTGTAAGTTCGAAGTTGCAGACTGTTTTTATTTTTATCGGGGTGAACTATAATAGCCCTTGTTTTGTAAGCCTTTGTTATGCAATCAAAGAAGCATTGTTCACTCGTTCTTTGTTCCCTTATTCTCCTGCTTTGATCTCTCAATTAACCTCAGAGGCTTAAGCTTGTTTCTGTCCAAAACCAGAGCCTAGAATAGAGCATTTTCACGTTTCTTGTTTAACAGGCCCTATATTGGTTTTCGATATTCTTGATCCAATCATGGCTCGGCTAGTAAGCCTCGATGCAAGTTTTCCTCGTAAACTTCACTCTTCAACAGGTTTGGCTTTTGGGGCTTCGATTCGCTTCGTGTCAAGTGTGACTTCAAAGGAATGTAGTGTTTAATTTTCAGACTGCTGTGGGGGGCGGAACTCGTTAAGTATAACTAAAAGGCTTAAGAGATGTCTCTTGGTTTTAACCAATACATTATAAATCAAAAGTTAATAATAATAATTTTAAGTAAAACTCATAATTAGAATTGATCAATTTCAAGTTAAAGTCTTTACCTTTTCAAATTCTCGAAATGTTAACTCTACTTTCTTATCATACAAACATATAAAGAAGGATGAACAACTTTTACCAGGTCTTAAAACAAATGAGACGAATTTAACCAATATCTTGTGAATCAAGAATTACACTACTTCATAAAAGATTTCATTCTTAAATAGTTATTATTTAAATAAAAATGAAAATTTTAAAGAAAATTTGAGAATGGATTAATTTCAAGTTAAAAATATTTTTCTTCATGCACGAAAAAGACTTAACTACGTCTTCCTGTCGGACTAAAAGCATAAGAGATGACCAAATTTTGCTAATGCTAAAAAAAAAAAAGAAACGTAAATTTAACCAAATAAATTATAAATAACGAGCTATATTACTTTAGCAAAAGTTTTGGTTCTTAGATGGCCATTAATTTTAGTATAATACTTAAGAAAAGTTCATTGTTAGAATTAAAAATTTCAACTTTCATTATTTACCCCTTCGAAATTTCAAAATTTCAAAATTTTATACCCTAACAAGATTAAGACTTCATAAATTATATTTGTCAAATAAAAGAAAAACTGGAAAATATTTCCATTCGATAGGACTGATTCTAATCTGATATATTCTACAAAATATAACCTTTAAAATAATAAGATGGACACGTAAAATTAACCACTATGTTATCTCGTCATATTTTTTACAACGACATCACTCTTTTCAACCAATATGCTTTTCTATACTCTCTTTACATGAGCTCATCAATCCACTAAGAGTGGCTTCATGAATTCTCAAAATTTCCTACAAGTAAAAGGTCTTGATTCTATACATTACGGTTTCTGAAGACTGGAAAAGTAACGAAGAGGGGAAATGGGTGGAAGTGAGGCTTTCGCGGTAATGATACTGCTCACTCTGCCCATTCCTGTTGTGCTGCAGAAATATGAGTCCCTTCCTCCGTCCTTCCATCCCCATCCTGCCCTCCTTTCCTCTCATCTTCTTTCTCCCTTTCCATCTTCTCTCTCTCCCTCAGATTTTCGACTCCCTCGCATCTGGTCTCCTCGTCGAGCCGAAGCGTTTAGGATCGCAAAATGCATTGGTGCCTGTGCTTTAGATTGCTTAAAATTGCATGGAAAAGATGATCCAAAGACTTTTGCAGATTGTTTTGGTGAAAGTGTCCGGTATCAATGCTCTATCCAACTATGGGATTCGGTCTACGATTGTGCTTATGGTTGCTCAGTGTCTGCCATCACCCATTTTGATTTAGGTAAGAAAATCCTACTCTCTCTCTCTCTCTCTCTCTGACTCTCTCACATTCTGTGTGTTGGTAATTAGCACTTCTTTCTTCTTATTTGTCTTTTATTATGATATTATTGAAACCATGGACCAATGATAATATCTTAAAGATGTTTCAGCGAATGATCTCTTTTTATTATGACTATTCTTACTGTAACAGGTTCAGATGAAGCGAACGGCTACATGCAAACTTGCAGCAGAGGCTGTATCGATACTCCCTAGCCGCTTCTCTGCAGTATTTGGATATAAAAATTGTTGTTCTTTATGCATGATGCAGAAAGAACTCGGTTGGAGTATGTAATACTTTGTACTACTTAAAAGTTTGATAAATGATAGCCATCCCGGCACATCACTTTGTTTTCAACTTGTACGCTTTTATATATTTGAAATGCATGTTAATAAAGATACAAACAATCACATTGAGTAATGCACAATCAAATGACATGGGAATTCGCGGTTAATCAGCATGAACTCGTTGCTCTAAAGGTCAATCTTGATTAGGCCCTTGAGCTCTATTGACAATGCAGCAAGCCCTGAATCGGTTACAGGCACTGAAAATCTCCCTAAATTCGCTATACCATTTGAGGAACATATATATATTCATGCTCTGTGCAATGATGACAATCTGATACTCAATGGCACCATATGCAAACACATAAAACAACGTACATCGGAAATATGATTGTATATTTGTTAGTATTCCTTTTTTATATAGCTTGATATTCTTATCACGTAGTGTGGTCTATTTTGGAAATTGTTTATGTGTATAATAGATGAATATTTTCTCTTATTACTTGTATAATTTGTTAAGAAGTCAATCCCACATCGATGTATCAGATTGAGCATTTGTGCCTTATTAATGTTTGAGAGCCGCCACTCACTACACGTGTTTTGAGAGGTATCCTTAGCCTTAAGTTGGTATCAAAGCTATTGGGATTGTTATGGTCTTTTCCCTTATATTCCCCCTTAACACGGTAACATAATTTTTATTACATTGAATCATTACATTATAAAAGAATAAGCATTTTATATTCTTTCTTGAGAAAGCAATATATAGAAATTTTTTAACTGCCCTTTTTCCCTTTTCCATTGTGACACAACAGAAATTGATAATCTTTAGACGAAATTAAAATTTCGAATCTGTCTTGATGCACAACTAGATATGTATATGAACTTAAACAGATAGCATAGAACCATTAACATCTACTCAATTACGTGAGATATCACATCAAGGTGCCCGATTCGGTCGATATCTAAAAAGTTGCGGTTTTTCTTTACATCACACTTCACGAAAAGAGTATAATCTAGTGCCATTTTCCCTTTCTACTTCTAGTATCCAGAAGACTAAATAGTGTTTTGCAACCAGGTATATTGAAAGTGGCTAAGATATCTGATGGCGTTTTGCATAATAAGTGCCTAGTATTAAATATAAAAGTTTTATGTTGTAAAAATATAATCTTTGATTAGTATTTAAGTATAAAAATATCTCTTTAACTTATAATATAATTTTTAATTTAGACTTTGAACCTATTTAATATGGTACCAAAGTATAAGTTGATTCTTCGTGACTTTCGTTAAATTTTGAGTCCTTAAAATAATGTTTGGTGTGTATAAGATGTCTATTTTATCTTATTTAACATTGATCCCAAAGTTTGTTCTATAGGTGCGAGGGAGTGTTATTGTTTTTTTGAAAAAAAAAATTGTTGTAAGGGACGTTAGATTCTTTTCAAACTCCACCTCTGGTTTGCAAATGAAATATAAATTATAGAGCCAATGAAAATAATCAATTTATGGGCCCCTCCTAAAATAATTGAACAAACTCAAAATTGAGGTTTCTCCTTTCATGGAAAATCATTTTTGTTGAAATCGTCTACATGCTTTTAACCTTTTTTTTTTTTACTCTCTCCTAAAAGTGGAAAAGCCATTGTTTGAAAGACATGAAAAGCGAAAATTTCAAATTTAAAATCCGCCATAGCACTAGGCATAGGTAACCGGTATATTGTCTAAATTGCTTAACCAAAAAGCCTTTTGAGGGCATGCATATTATCTTTTATTTGTGTCGCACAATAAAGGAAACATGTATTAGAAAGATCAATCCATCCTTAAAACAAGTAAAAAAGTAGGATACCTGCATATTAACAATGTGAAGTATATATCCGCATTGTTTTCAACATGTCTTCTTTTCTTGAAAATAGAAAGATCCATGGAGACCTAGCTCACAAGTAATAGGATGTGGTGCATAAAATCCAAATTTTAATACTATGTTAAAAAAAATTAGTAAAAGAAAGGGACATCTTCACATAGGAGGATAAAAGATCAAAACATTGATAAGGTGACATATGTCTATATTATTTTCAACAACCCAAAAAACCCCTTTCTATGTCTTTTATTATATTGAACTCTTATATTTATAGTGGCATTTTTTGATGAGGCTATGTTAAGAAGAATGGTATGACAATTGTTGTATTCCTTCGCAATTGGAATTAATTGTTTCTACTTGACTAGCTTCACCTTGATATTAGACAAAATGTCCATTACAAGTATAAACAACAAGGGATTATCCAATATGTTATAAATCAAGATTTATACTACTTTGCCAAAAGTTTCATTCTTAAATAGTTATTGATTTTAAAGAAATAATTTTTTTAATGAAAAATCATTGTAAGAATTGATTACTTTCAAGTCAAAATGTTTACCCTTTTAAATTTTTAAATGTTATGCATGAAAAGATTTAGCTTCACCACGTTATCATACAAAAAAAAAAAAAAAGACATAAGTTTAATCAGTATATCAGAAACAAATAGTTACGTTATTTTGTCAAAAGTTCTATTTCTTTGATAGTTGTTAGTTTAAATTACTGTAAGAAAAAATCACTGTAAAAATTGATTATTTCAGTTTAAACTATTTCCTCTTTCAAATTTGCAAAATGCTATTTGATTTACCATTGAAAATTGCTTTTGCATATAAAATTGACCATTGTATTAATATTATCATATTTCTTACAATGACATTACTCTTTTCAACCAATATGCTCTTTACAACCCTTTTTGCATCACCACACCAATCAAATAAGACTGGCTTGATGCTTGTCCCATTTCGATGATACTAGTATGCACAATCCTTCGTCCAGCTTGCAAGCTCCACTAAGACGACGTCATGGTAACTTTTTGCCAAATCTCGTAACCAAAGGGACAGGGTTTTAGCCAATGGTCTTGGAAATCAAGAGCTGTATAACTTGACAAGAGAAATATAGTTGTCTTGGAAACAATTCTTTATAAATTCTCCAAAATTTCATACACGAAGTAGTAGGTCTTGATCCTGTAAACCTTGCAATGAAGCTTCTGGCGGTAATGATGGTATTTTCTACGTTCAAACTTGTTGCACTGCAGACCTACGAATCCCCTCCTCCCTTCCTGCATCCCCATCCTCTCCTGATTTCGTCTCATCTTCTTGCTCCAACTCCATCGTCTCTCTTACCCTTTGATGCTCGACGCCCTCGCACCTGGTATGCTCGCGAAGGGCTTAAAGTCGCAGGATGCATTGGTGGTTGTGCTCTAGACTGCTTCAGACTCCATAGAAAGGTTCCTAACCATTATGCATTTTGTTTTGGCGATTGCGTGATAGAAAGATGTGGTGGCCATGTATCGGATTCAGTTTATGATTGTGCTCTTGGTTGCTCACAGTCCACAGGCACCCACTTTGAATCAGGCAAGAAGAGTCCACTCTCTTTCATTGATCGTACTTTTTTCTTTACAATTTCTCGGTCACCTTAGCCTTTACACCCATCTGTATACTTCTTTAACCATGCCTAAGCTTTGACGTTGAGGCCCTGGAGTAGTGATGGTAAATTTTAAATCCTTGTTTTAACAGATTCCGATGAACTGAATGGCTACATGGAAACCTGCAGCAGAGGTTGTACCGAGAATTTTTAGCTGCTTCTTTTGCTATATCTGGAGACTAAAATAGGTTCTTCCGTATGCATGATGGAAGAAGAAGATTATGGCAGTACTTGGTACTAGTTCAAGTTTTAAAAATGTGAGACATCCAGGGTTCATCATTATCATTTTCTTATCTTTATCTGTACTTTTATACTATGGGCAAAGAGAGAGGAAATATAGAAAAATACAATCAGATCTTTTGCCAACAAGCTTACCACATGCTTGGCTGAGTATGTTTCTTTAGCACAACCAAAGCAGAACATAGAGGGGAAACAACCGTTTTATTGCCCAATCTAATCTTCCAACAAGAACACGAAGTTATCATCAATTAGGTCTATTTACTTGCCGAGCTTCGCTTAGCTTAGCTTATAAGTAGGAACTAGCCAGGCTAGCTATGCTAATAAGGAAACAAGCATTCAATTAGACTCCTCTTTGAGACTGAAGTAGTGCTGCATATGATGAATAAAGCATCAATAAAATGAATTCCTTTTAGAAGAAGTTAAATAAGTATTGTATTGATATTTTGCAGTAGAACAAGCTGGGTGCCTTACAAGACAAGTGCCTGTTTGAAGTATTAAAGTTTACCAGATACAAACAAAAAGGGAAAAAGTTCAAACCCAAACCTTCTTTATCGTCAATAATTGTGTAGAACTAACAACAGAGCACGATTTGGATCTACCGGGGAGTTTCCATGTCATTTTAAAATGCTACGCCTCACAAACAAGACAACCATGACGCAAGAAAAGGTTTCTTTGGCTTTGAGTGAGAGCAAAACCACAAGGTGGAATAAGTTTTTGCAGTGATGGCCTTGAAAACACCATCCACCCAACAATATCAACATTCACTTTATCACACCACTTCAAATTTATTTCCCTTAATACTCTGCAGTTCTGCATCACCTCCTTCACCCCTTTGGTTGTCACATTCAAACAGCCTGCCAAGTTCAAATATCGCAGCCTGCAACTTCTCTTTCCCATTAGAGCCAAAGCATCATCGTTAATTCCAGATCCTTCTGCGCACATTTCCTCCAGTTTGGAGAGCTCAAAATCTATCGCAAACTCCTTAATCCCACTGCACCAGTTTATCTCCAAATGCCTAATCTCACCGCATCTCTTAAAAATTTCCACAACCCCTTCTCCCGTAACTTTTGAACATGAACTTAAATTGAGCAGTTGTAAATTAGGGCAAAAGGCAACAAAATTCTTGACAGTTGCGTCGCCTAACTTACCATTTTGAGACAAGTTTAGAGAGTTCAACCGAGGGTTTACCACGACGTCCAAAGTAAAATCTTCTTCTCCAAGATTCGTACTCTCCATTTTGACCTCATTCAGAAGATGACACTTGCTCATGAGGGTAAAGAAGGTAGAATTTGTAAGCTTAGAGCATTGACTGAGGTTTATTGAGGTTAACATGGAGAGAAACTTGGATAACTCAAGTATGTTCTGGTCAGTAAGGAAACTCACTCCTTCAAGGTTTAACAAACTAAGACTCTGGTATTTAGTCAACAGCAATGAGATTCCAGCAAACGTGAAACCATGGCAATGGGCAAGAGTCAGCTTATTTAGTGGGAGACATGCTTCTACGATGGAATAAAGCATTTCATCACGGACGCATGAGTTTGAAAAATCAATAACGCATAATGCTTCAGCGTATATCAATGATTCCTTGAATCCAACCTCTATAGAAGGCAATCGAATTTCGCTTGCCGATATGGACCTCAATTCAGGACTGTAACGAATCACAAAAGCAATACCGTTTTCCGTGATGAAGGCGCAGTCTTGGACCGCAATTTCTCTGAGTAAGGCGCAATTCGATGACAAAGCAATTAGTGATTTATCAGTAATGAAATGGTTACCTGAAAGGTCGATCTTGATTAGATTCTTTAGCTTCATTGACAATGAAGTAACCCCTGAATCGGTTACACCCGCCGAGGATCTCCCTGAATCAGCCAAGCCATTTAAGGAGCAGAAATATTCATGAGGATAGCTGATATCTAGCTTTTCAAGAAGTTGAAAAGACGACGCTATAGCAAACAGATGGATGTCCTGCAAGGATCCGACCCCGGAGAGATTCAAGCTCCTCAAGTTCTTCATACGCAAACCCAATTCTCTCAACCCGTCAAGAGGAAGATTCCTCTGGTCGGAAAGATTTAGAGCCTCGAGGTTCAAGCCTGATCTCGCGATCTGATAAAGAAGGCCTTTGAGGTCTGCGTGGAGCCTGCCGACTTCTATTTCTCTAAGATGTTGGAATCTTCGGAGAATTACAGGTAGGAAAACCGCAGTTTGGGCAGAGACGGTGAGGCTAGCTCGAAGTTGATTGGAGATCGCAAGGAACTGCCTGCAAACCAGCGATAGCGGCTCGAAGTAACGAGGGTGTCCAACGAGCTTGAATATCAATTCCCAACATTCTTCTGGCAGTTGGACTATCGGATCCTCCGACATCGTTTTCAGCACCAAGAACTGAAACGAAAGGAAGCGACGGCTCTGTACTTCTGGAGAGACGGAATTTGGGGGAGAAGAAAGGGATCTGTCGCCGCGAGAGGAGTGGGGAGATCTAAGATGATAATTTTGAATTTCAAATGCAGAGACGCTCCTTCGGATCTACCTGTTCCATGGCTTCCGATAATAAGGGACCGGTCGAAATAGGAATCGGGATCCCAACAACTTCCGACGCGATTTGCGTAATCTAGCAACTCGGGTTGAACAAACGATGCCGTTTTGCATGGAACAACATGTTTGCAGTATTTTTTTTTAAAAAAGAACAGTACCCCGACAAATATTAATAATAATAAAGATATTAGGCATAACATGCACACCTCATATAAGTATAACATATTAGTATTATTGAACTAATTAATTACAGTTCTTTACCAAAATAAATAAATAAATAAATAAATAAGAGATGTAATGACGTGATCTTCATTTATTAACACATAAAAGGAAAGAAGATTGCAATCTTTAGGCTAATTAAAACATCTTTTGCTGGTTTATAATAAATGTTTATGTCCACCATGTTATTCAAAGTGAAACCTTCCCTATCCTACTAAAAGGTGGATAATTTGTTGGGTTGCTTCTAAAACTTACGTTTTTTACCTTAAGAAAATATACTTTTCTCAACACATGGTTAGCCTGAATTTAAAGAAACCAATAGATATATGAAAACTGTGTTAAAAGAGATGGGGATTGGTGCAAGCATACTTAACGTTTCTTTTGTCTCAACTTGCACTTTCCTGAGCACGGCAATTAATGGCTTGACAACAGAGCCATGGGCTTTGCCCTTCCGCAGATGTCCAGGGTTCATGATAGGAGTATCAATCACTCTAACTTTTGGGTGAGGTAAAAAGTTTTTTAGATGAGCACTAGAAAGAAAAGGAATGAGGAAGAGTGAAATGGAGCAGCTTTTGCTACAAATACCTCAAGTTTTCGATCCCACTTTTTTATCAAGAAGTGAGAGCAGAATATGGCCATAACACTTGCTTACGCTTACTTGTTCGCTGTCCTCTTTTTGTTTTCCTTCCTTGCAGACGCAACCGATGTTCAGCCCCAGGACTCGGTCATTCCACACAATCAAGGAGCTGCCGATGCTGTAACTCAAGATGGCATAGGTTATTCACGGTTTGCTAAAATGTCATCTTTTCCTTTATCTTTTTCATCTGTTGCAAGTGCAGTAAAATTTTAAGATTTTTTTTTTTTTTTTTTTTTACTTTGTTTTCCACTTACATCTTTGTATGATAGGTGCTTGGAAACGTCGAAGGTATCAGGGTGCTAAACTGCGTCATGTTGTTGCGACTTGGCTGCCGTGCAAGAATAACAAACAATGTAACAGGAGATGCCTGAAAGCTTTCCCGGAGACGCTACTTTTTGGTACATGTTGGAAAGGGGCTTTCTTTAGCCGCTGTGAGTGTACCTGCAGGGCTCGTTAAGTCGCCTTGCTTTCTGTTTATATTATAGCAGACAAGATATCTGATCCTCTGGGTTTGCCAAGGTCTGAACATCTTTCTGCTTATCGCTCTTTCGTATATCATACAAGTTTTATGTATAAATAAAGATGCTCGTGCGACATGCTCGTTGCTTGTTGTTGTACGAGCTACAAGTTCCAGTCGTGTCTGTTTGGCCAGAGTTTCTCGTGCTTCTCACTTCTTTCATGTATACATTTAAGGGTTGGTGAATCATCATTCAATCCAAAACTGCTAAGTTGAGGTTCTTGAAGAAATTTATGTCGGCTTTGCTGTAAGCCTACATTCACATCGATGTAAATGGTTCTAAAAACCAAAAAATTAACCATTGCTTACTTCTGTGTGCTACCCAAAGCTTCACGTGCTCCTTGCCTACATGTGATAGGAAAACAAAGCGTAGCTGGGGGTAGAAACATCCAGACGCCGAATCAAATTTTCTCTCTCCCTCTCTCTCTCTTTCTCTCTCTCTCTCTCTAGTAGGTTTTCGCATTTGTTTGTAAATTGTATGTTAGAAAGAAGAACACTTAAAATGTGTTTTACAAGCTTGAATAATCTCTCTTTTTAATAAAACATTTTAAGAAAAGGTGGACTTGAGCTTTCATATAGTATTAAAGTTAGTTTTTCTTCCATGCAATTTAACTCAATTCCAAAAAATGAGTCAATCCTTTGTGGGTAAAAAATGAGTTTAACTATAAGGGAATATTGGATAAAGAGTTTCATATTAGAAAATAAAGCATTAATGTACTTTAAAAACATAACTTTTTTTTCAATAGGGTCTTTTAAGGAGATGTGGACCTTGGCATTTTAACATTTTGCATGTCATTGTTGATAACGTAGAAGAAGATGCTCTATGAGAAATTTATTACGAACTAGCAGGTTGGAAATCGCTCAATTTCTTTGCAGTTCCAATTTTTCAATTATTTTCCTACCACGGGAAAGTTAATATGAATGAGTCATCCCCGGAAAAACTGAGGGATCGATCACTCCCAATTAGTGTTGAAGAAAGCTAGAATCAATTTTAAAGGTAATACTCTTTATTCCTACTATTCATTATAGATGATGATCAAGATATAATGTGCAGTCAATTTTGCAACACACAAAAGATTAAAGGAAATTTCAATCCTCAAAGGGCATGTTTGTCCATTTCTCCCAGATCCACTTAGGATACAACATTGAGCACATGCTTCGGTGCTCGTCTTATAATTAATTGGTAATAACGTGGTACATCTGGAGACACTTATCTGGTCCATACATGTCGGGTATTAGGCTAGTTTTTTGCTATATGATTGACTTGTTAAGCTATGTTCGTGGTCCATCAAAGGAACCTGCAAACACGTAGCGTAAAATAAAGAATCCTGATTACATGTCAAAACTCACCTAATTAATTTGACTTGTAACCTCTTTTAGAGCTTGCTTACGAACTAGATTTCAATGACCCAAGACCAAGCAACCTCCTTTTTCATCCTATGTAGTTGGAAAGCATGTTTGCTGAA
Source organism: Casuarina cunninghamiana (assembly GCA_028551485.1). Classification (NCBI taxonomy): domain Eukaryota; kingdom Viridiplantae; phylum Streptophyta; class Magnoliopsida; order Fagales; family Casuarinaceae; genus Casuarina; species Casuarina cunninghamiana. The sequence continues at coordinate 2,857,688 of CM052364.1, forward strand.
CATGACAACTAATACCAAGTCTCTGAATTTTTTATGGGAAGTTGGCATAATTTTCAAGCATACTCGAGCAAGTGTTAGCAAGAACATCTCGTCTTTTAGGCACTAGGAGTGAGAGACAACAAAAAGGTTTGACTATACTCAAATGACTAGTCACGTGAAGAAGATATGCTTGTCTTCTAAGTCGGATCGATTCATGGACGCAACTTCCTGCTTGCTGTTTGGTCAACTTTCAGTATCATTTGGATTTTCTGTGTCCTTTTCCTTAATTGTCAAATTCTAGAAGTTCACATGAGAGTTGTGATGATGTCACGCACGCAATGGTCCTTCGTCTTTACTGATAGCATTTAAGCTTTTTGTGTCATTTGTTATGGTTTACAGATGGGGAGGATATGTCAGTTGCAGTGTAGTTGGAGCCAGCAATATGCTCATGTGATCAATCAATTCTCACCATTTTTGCATCAAAGCAAGTTGGATTTGCCACCTCATGGGTATCATTTGTATGGGACTCCATGATTGATTTAAATCATCATTGACTTAATTATCTAAAGTGTGAATAATCTCTACAATAATGGATGTCTAGAGAAAATGTGAAAGTATTAACATATACGAGTTTCCTGGAAGTCCGCAGTGATTATACCTGCAATGCTTGACAGCTTAAACCCTCTCCCAAAAGAAATAGGAAGAGGTTAGGGAAATGAAGCCAAATTCTGAGTTGCTCAATCAATCCCGTGAAACAAAACAAACCGTATTACCTAGTCTCATATCTACACGATGAGCAAAGGATTTCTGCAGTAGATTGGTAACCAAACCGCAGACTTTAACACAAAACGTCCCTTTCTCTAGTTTTTCCTGTCTTCTTCCTCCCTATTTAAGAAACTCCAAAAAAAATTCAACATGCACCTAGGAGCGTCCACTTGGTACCAGTAGACAATACTTTTATCACTTATTAGCCTAGTGTTTCGTGTGGTTACTTCTCTGTCAGATTTTCTATCTCATCTTTCTTCTGAGAAAAGATGCTAATGATGCAATGAAGACGAAAACGATGCTTATAATTCATTTTTCTTACATCCAATGTAAATGGCAATGAAGCTAAGTGCTCTTCTCTCCAGCTGCCCTCATTGCCCACCTCCTCTCCCCCACCAGAGTTGATGTGCTTTTTGAGTTAATTCTTCGGTAACTTGGTAACTGCTACATGATAAATGTCCCACTCTTCCCTCTCAACAGATGGTTGGATAGAAAGGGATCACAAAAAAAAAAAGCTCTTTCTTGGTTTCGCTGCCACTGTTCTTTTGTCCCCTTCTGCTTTTGGGATGGCAAAGATAGATTCAAACTTAGACCGCAAAAGAACTTGGAAAAGTTTGTCAAAGTTGCTACGTTAACACACTCTCCCCCACAGCACTCTATCTTTCTCTCTCTCCCCATAAGCCAAAAGGGACATGAATCTTCTTGGTCGTTTACTGCCCATGTGGGTGTTAAGCATCACTTTGCTTTCAGGAATATCTGATGCCAGATCAGAGCCTGCTATATCATCCATTTCTCACCCTGTTTTTGTTCCTCGTAGGCAACCCACTTCTCAATTTCCTCTAAAGATGCAGGCTGAAGCTCCAGGTATTTCAGAACTGTCGAGGATTTTCAACTTTTATTTTTTGGTCCATGAATCTCATCCGAAGTAGGAAGACATTTAGTCAGATACACTTTGATATTTTTGGATATTAATTTTTCGCTCAGTTTGGTTGCTTAAATGCAGTAAGAGGAATCAGATTACAGCTTTGTTTCTCGTTTAAAATTCCTACGGATACAAACAATTTGCGTCAGTTATATCTTTACTCTTGGAGAAGTTAATCTTTTTTCCTTCAACATACGCCCCGTTTGGTTGCTGAGAAAATGCATCAAAAGAAAAGAACTAAAAATGGTGAAACTTAGCTTTTGTACTTTTGTCACAGCTAACTGGTTCAGTTGCTTGCTACTTCGAATTTTCATTTAGGGAAAAAAGGGAAGAAAATCAGAACATAGAATCAAGTAAAGTGGTTGTAGGATTCTACTTACGATGGATGTGCAACATTCAAATGCTTAATTGATGGTTTGCTTTCACATGTTTCGTTTTTATTTCTTAAACGGCATATGCAGTCATAGTTATTTTATGTTAAACAGGAGTACCAGAGGTCAGAGCAGTGCACCACCAAGACTTAAACAGGAGAATTCTTATTGCGCTCATTGTTGCTTCGACTGTTCTTGGTGCAATTTTGCTGTTTCTGTTACGGTTTTGGATTTACAGAGGGAACAACTTGAAGAACTCCAAGGAGAAAAGCCAAAAGAGCTTAGGTATCCCCTGTTCCATGGAAAGTGTAATCGCCTTATCTCTTCATTTAGATATTCCTTGTATCTTTTAAACTGTCTATTTGGATATGATCCGCAGAGGCAGCAAACGGGACGTCATTGAGTCCAATTATGGTTAGATTTAACTCCTTAAGGATGGTCAATAAGAAAAGTCCCTTGGCTATATTTGATTATCAATCATTGGAAGCAGCAACGAATAATTTCCAAGAAAGTAATGTTTTGGGTGAGGGTGGTTCTGGAAGAATTTACAAAGCTTGCTTCGATGAAAAGTTATTTGCAGCTGTGAAGAGAATTGATGGTTCCAGACCAAATGCAGAAAAAGAATTTGAAGTAATTGTCCTTTCTGAATTGATTTGGATATCCATTTCCTGGTAGTCGAGTTTTTCGGTTAGTGTTTCCTCTCAATTGATTGTTCGGAATTGCAGAATGAGGTGACTTGGCTGAGTAGAATCCGGCATCAGAATATTGTTAAGCTTTTGGGTTACTGCATCCATGGTGAATCAAGTTTTCTTGTTTATGAAATGATGGAAAAAGATTCCTTGGAAACTCAGCTGCATGGTATATGTTCTTTCTAATAATAGATTCAGACAATGTTATCATGAAAGAGCAAACTTTTTATCTCCATTCTACTATTTTTTTTCTTTTTTTCCCTCAATGCTGTAGGACCTACCAGAGGATCAGCTTTAACATGGCCTCTGAGGATGAAAATTGCTATTGATGTCGCTAGGTAAGTCCATTACACTGATTTTTTCCCCATTTTATTAAGTCTACTTTCCCCATTTCTTATGCTAACATTGTTGGTATTATCATTAATTTTTTAGAGGACTAGAATATATTCACGAGCGCTGCAATCCTCCTCTGATTCATGGAGATGTAAAATCTTCAAAGATTCTTCTTGATTCTAGCTTCAATGCTAAGGTAAGATCTATATGTTACCCGTTGAAATTGGCAAGCTCACTATGTTGGTTCTTTGTTATGTTTATCTTGACACTTTCTCCTCTAAAGAGATTTTCTTGAATCAGCTATCAGATTTTGGCCTTGCTGTAACTTCCGGCACTGAAAACAAGAACATAAAGGTTTCTGGAACTGTGGCTTATGTAGCACCGGAGTACCTTTCAGAAGGTAGTATGAGATGCTGACTTCTAAACTGTTTGTTAATGACATGTGTGACGCTGGTTGTATTTGTCTTCGGTCAAGAGCTGTTTTTCCATCGAAGCTTTCCAACTTCTGTTTCTATTCTTGAATGCTCCTTGTTCCACTTACCACCATTTCTTTTACGTTTTACTTTGATGCTCATTTTCTTTTTAAGCTTTTTCTTCTAAATTTCCAAACACACTCAGATATTGTTGGGATACTTGGAATATAAGCATTTATTTGCTTGTGAAAGTTGTGATGAGTGTCTTGAAATGGCAAATAGCTGCTTAAGATGACACATATAATAGGACTCATAACCATTATTGGATTCAGGTTAATAATTCTTTTATAAACTGAATAACTCGTGTAACTTACATGCTACTCGGGTTTGATTTACCAAGAACTGAGTTTATGCCAAACCGTCTGTTTTAACAACCAAACCTCCTAAACCTTTTACACAGTCAGAATAGGACAGTGTATCCATTCAGTGGTCGGGAATATGGATTTCAGTATGATTTGTGCATGGAATCTACTCTTCCTCATGATTTCATCTGTTTTACGGTAAGAAATCCTGAAAGAATGGCTTCAATGTTGTAGGCTGGGTCACACAATACTGTGAGTTTATGATTGGTACTGTTCTTGTGCTTTCATACTCTTAGTTTCATTGAGATGGAAGGAAACCATAATGGCCTCCCAAGTTGGGAAACCAACAAAACAATCAATTTGCTGCTGCTGATAATACTATAACTTCAAAAAGGTTGCCACTTATATCAAGTTTTCTTGTGAATAGATCCTAAATAATAAGTAGAGCTATTTCCTCGCGAGCAAAATGATAAGATAGTATCTTTTGCAGGTAAACTGACGGAAAAATGTGATGTCTATGCTTTTGGAGTTGTCCTTCTAGAGCTTCTGGTGGGAAGAAAGCCACTGGAGGATGTTGCCTCAGCTGAATGCCAATCTCTGCTCACATGGGTTAGTCTTCTTTGAAGCCCCACCAAGCTGCCTTTTAAGAAGTAATTTTAAGATTAGTTCTTGATTTTTGAATCCTCTTTGGCTTGCAGGCTATGCCCCAGCTTACTGACAGATCAAAGCTTCCAAATGTTGTGGATCCTGTAATAAGAAACACGATGGACATAAAGCACTTATATCAGGTTTGTAGATTAAAATCATTGATGTTTTGGTTCTTGTATGAGCCGTATAATTGCTAGAATTGCGACTGATGTTACCATCGGACAGGTTGCTGCTGTGGCTATCCTATGTATACAACCAGAACCAAGTTACAGGCCTTTGATAACGGATGTCCTCCACTCACTCATCCCTCTTAGCTTGGGGGTTCACTGAGAATTAACAGAACCTACGAGCCAATGATCTGAATCATTGGATACCTTTCCCCCTGTTCCTGATGATCATCATTTTCGGATTAACTTTTCCATGAGATTCCAACTCAGTAAAGTTATGCTAGAGAGGAAGTCTTTGCTTCTGATTTCCCTTTTTGTTGTACAAATGTAACAGTAAGTTTTAGGTCATTTCTACATGACAAGCTGAAAACTTTAAAGGCATGTAAATTTCAATTTAGGTTGCTTCTCCCCTCTAGCTTTACCTATCAAAGTACGAAAAGGATTAAAAAGCAACATTTGAATTGAAGGCATTCATCATTGTTCTTCACTTTTTAACAGGTCGAAGAACAGAAACGCAATGATAAAATGGGCATCAATCATTACGATTGACAGGTAGACCTGTAGGACAGTGGACAGCGTTTTAAAGTAGCCAATAGAACTATCGACAGGAGGAGCATTTATTGAACAAACAGTAGAATAACAATAAGAGAAATAAGTATGCAGAGATGGAAAATTGCAGCCGTCTAAGAACTGTAGCAGACATTGAAATACCTTTGTCTTTTTAGTCTCCGGCAGACAGGATAACCAATCTGTGTGCCGGATGCTACTGGTAAGGGAACTGACGCTGAAGACTTCGGGGCTTAACCCTTTGGTCGAGCTTTGTTTAATACCACAGACACGTCCATTGACATGAAGTTAACCTTAACAACAGCCGCAGAAAAAGAGAACAAAGTATAAGACGCCAATGATGTCGGGATGCGTAAGGATCAATGGATTCGGCTCCTGCAGTAAGCTTAGTATGCGAAACTGACAAATACAAGAGCATATAAATAAATAACTCAGGAACCAGAGTAGCTTGCTTGATCACACTGACATAAAAACAAAGTCACTAGCTTTGTTAACATCAAACATGCAAGTAAAGCTAAATCTTGTAAAGTTAAAAAGTCGCCCGTATTGCATGTAAAGCTTCGGGGGACAAGACACAGGATGAAACATTTTTGAGACTGTAAGTGACAAATTATTGTATGTAAGGCTAACTGAGTCATTCGATGCCAAAAGCTGACATTGTTGCAACGACAGAACCTAAAGAAGCAGTGGGATAAAAGTAAATTTCTAATTAGCAACAGGAGAATCCTTAAGGGATATTCTCGATCATCCCGAGAAAAGAACAGCTACTTATGGCCCGAGATCTGCAAGTGCTAATTACCCTCCCTCCTTCCCTCTCCTCGTGGAACAGAATCTATGGCCATGTCAGGCTGGCTGTGCATAAGCAGCACAAAGAAGATGGTTGTCAAAATTGTTCATCCTGGTGGCCGCATTGAGCTTCACGAGAGGCCTATCCTGGCGGCGGAGGTCATGCATCGCAACCCAACAAGTTGCGTCGCCTATCCACATGTGTTCCAGCAGCCATGGGCCATTGTTGCGCCGGAGACGATGCTGATGCCCGGCAAGAAGTTCTACGTCGTACCAAGAAGAACCATAAGGAAGCTTCAGGGGCTCTCTCCGGGGCTTTCTTTTTCCAGGGACGATGAAATCCGCAGCACTCAATCTACCGCTGTGGAGGAAGAAGACTATGGCACGAATTTTGGTTGTAATCAATTCTTTACGAAAAAGAAGAATACATCAAGACATGATTCAGCAAAGCCAGGTCGCTTTTCTGATGATATATGTTTCACGTGCTTGCCATACGGATCCCATATCAAAGAGAACGGGAGCGACTCAAATCAACAAAGGAGGAAGTCAATCAGCATCAGTTCTTCCCATGGAGGAGAAGTTACAGTAAAGACAACCGATTTTAAAAGAAATGAGGTCAAACCGACTCTAAGGAGAATTCCATCTCCCAGGAGAGTTCCAGCTCTTAGTCATTGGGAGCCATGTCTAGAAAGTGTCGAAGAAGAGTAATTACAATCAGCAATTGCTGCCTTATACCACTTTAAACAAACAAGCGTAAATAGGTGGGTCAAGGGTCATAATCCATGTCTATGTTCATGGCTGTACAGGCTTCAGAAAATCTATAAACTCTCGTGCTTCACTCTTCAACACCCTTCTGCAAAGAGGCAAATTTTGCAAACTGCCGGAATAGAACGGCAATAGCTCAACAAGAACAGGCTTCTTTTTGCAGTTCCCATTAGTTAGAACGAAAGCGGTGGTTATGAAAATACTAAGACATTGTAGACAATAATCAAAAATTAACTGAAGCAACCATGCTGCAGCTTCCTTCCAAAAGAGTATCAGTAGGACAGGCAAGAATATGTTACCTGTCCATCCCAGATTAGTTTTAGGATTTTTATGGGATATATTCTTTTCTGTTTTGCATTTATGTGGCTAGCAGGAAACTGCAGAGATGACGGTCCTGGCTCCATTAACGAGCTCTGCAAACTAACTTCTTAAAGTTCCTGTAACCATGTCCGGAGAATCAATGAAAAACAATTTCAAAAGTAGGCCCCGTCTGTTCTTTGCGTAGAGTAGGAGAAGAAAGGCTCCTGCAATCCAAAGAAGACGTTTTCAACTAAATCGGAACACTTGAGATTCTGGCGTGGATCATGCCCCTGACCCTCTGCGACCCAAACATTGGCGAGGGTTTGCCCCATCTCCGACCGCCTTTTTCGTTTCCTTCCGTCCACAGTTTCTAACAAGCCTCCACCGGAAGCTCCATTAGGGTCGTCGTCAAGCTGAACCACGCCGACGCTGACATTGGGTTTAACTTGGTGGCCTTTGGCGAGATTTCTATTATTGGGTACTGTTCTCAACGTCTCTCAGATTTTCTTGCTCTTAATAAGCCTGGATTTCAATGTATTTTGAATGGAATCGTTTGGAAATTTAGATATGCCCTCATGTCATTTTAGGATGATCCGAAGCGACCGTTCGTACTTCACAAACGCCAACACCACTGAATTTGCCACTTGTCGTCACGGGAAACAACTGTGAACCGAAAAGGCAGTTAACAGCACGTGATCTTAGCTTCTTCTGGAAACAAGACAGCCGAGGATAAATGGATAAAAATTGCCCAAACACCCCAGAATTTCCTGTTAATCTCAGAACACTTCCCCCCATTGATCCACGCGCCATCTCCACTTCCCCCGCCCTGGTAAAAACACCCGCGAACCTCTTTTTGCTCCAGGTGTTTTCAATTGGGTGTTTGATACTGTCTTCCTCCTCCGCCGTCTTTGTTTGTGGTTTTCCAGGATAGCTTGAAGATACCCAGAACTTGGCTATCTAGAAAAGCTGCAAAGCCAAACCCCCAAAAGCTGGCTAAATATGATGAGGCACCTTCCAGAGCAAATCAAGTTGACATAACTTCTCTACCAAACTTGAAGTTGGGAGATGAATCTCTTAATCGCGGAGAAAAGTGGGGGTTTTCTCTCCTGGAGGAAAGGGAAACCAGGGGAAACACGGCCTCTAAAAGTTGCTCCGTAGATGAAGGTACAGATCTGACCAAATTCACATCCTATAGGGTATCTAGAAATCTAGTTAGGAATTGCTTGCAAAATTAGCTGCATGCAGACTATTTGAAGTTCAAATAGAGGGGTTAATGCCACACGTGTCTTTAGTCCAACGGTAATGTATAGAGTTGGCTTTATTGACAAACTTTCAATGGTTTTTTGTCAAAGCTAGTCCTCAGATTTTCATTAGATACAATAGTTGGGTTCACATTTAAGAATTAATGAATGTTTTTCTTTTTAAGAGTTTTAATGTGTTATTTAAGAAGAAATCACGTTGGAGTGAGTGGAGATTACAGCAAAAACCTCAAGACTAGATATCTGAGTCCGACCAACAAGCTTTGCACATACTGCCTTCCGAGATTACCTTTAGAGATTGAGTTAGAAAAAAAAAACATGATTCTTTAATCTAATTTGATTATGCATTTCAGCTTCTTTTTTTTTTTTACTTTTTAATCTAACACAAAAGGCAACACATGGGGTATGCAATGTCAGCAGCAAAAAAGGTTGCCTGGTCTAGTGATGAAGAAAGGAGCACCTTGGAATCTGTTTGATAGGAAAAGTCTGATCACGATTTACTCTATCGATGTAGGTGCTTCAAAGAAGGGATGGGCGAAATCACGTGTGTATGAGATCTGTGCTGCAAACTATTGGAACCCCCCAATATTTGAATGTTGCAAAGAGGAAGGGCCAAGCCATGCAAAGATGTATGTTCAACATCTATTACTCCAACTCAAAAGTGTTCCAACTACTATAAGCTTTGATTATTTCATGGTTCTGAACAGGTTCACCTTCAAGGTTACTCTTGAAATTCAAGAAGCCTCAACCACGGTTTTAGAGTGTTTTAGTGCCCCCCAACCGAAAAAGAAAGCAGCAGCAGAGCATGCAGCCGAAGGAGCTTTATGGTACTTGAAGCACATCGGTTATTCTTCAAAGGAAGACTAAATTAATCATTCAGCATGTATGCCTTTGTTTATACCCACTAGGAATCCAATATGTACATGTGCCCGAGATGGATCTTTCCATGTTCATGAGCTTTTGTTCTTCAAGAAATCATGAGTTTGACCACCGGATAACTTTTTCCCGAACTGAACATTAGACTCTAGCTAATTGTAAAGGATATTCTTCGTTATGCAAATTCCAAAGCACACAAGAGGCTTTAATTTCCTATGACTGCAACTTGAGATGGAATAGCTTTGTCCAAAGAGAGACATTAAATCCCAGTTCCCTAGTCATATGATTTCCTACTCAAACAGTGTAGTGTTGCTGAATGGTTTCAATGTCGATTCCCTTCAATTTCACGACAGATTCAACATGCACCCTTTGAGTGCATGGAGCTCTCTCAACCTGGAAACGAACGAAATTGTTCAAAAACTCATGACATATGGATATTTGGCTCTTAACAACATAAAATCAGCTTCCTTTGAAAATTACCTGGCCATTTCAGCACACTTCTTGGCCTGTTCAGCGATTTCAGATGACTCCCCACTGTTTTTCTCATTGAAAAGTTCCAATTTTTGTAAGGCAGCCCATGCAGAGTACGTTGAGCAGTCGCCCATTGTGCCACCCTCTCTACTCTACCATAATCCTTCTTTGTTGTTAAAGCAGTCTGGATTATTGTTTACATTGCAATAAACCTGAAAATGGTCACAGGAAGTTTGCACAAATGATCCAACATTCCTCTCAGTCAAGAAAAGACCACTTACCTTATTCTGAAGTAGATTGTCCCATGCCTTGCCACTCAACGTATATCGGATAATGAATTTCAGGATATCCAGAGGGATGTAGAAAATGATGCTATAGATCCAAATTACACCTGCCCATCCCCAACCAATTCCATGAATCCTTGCGAAGCCCCAATTTGCATACACGGTAATGATTGTGGCCACCTTAATAGATTAATGAGAGGAAAAAAAGAAAAGAAAAGAAAAGAATGATCACTAGGCCACTTGCTATTTGCAAGAGAACCAAATCAGTAACCTGAATCCCGATTTTCCCATTACTCGCCAGCTGAGCTACAAGAAACGCAACCACAAGCAGGAGACCAGGGCGTTCGGGACCGAGTAACAAAGATAAGCGCCTGGCTTACTATACTCACTTGAAGATAGACCGCTGCCGTAAGCTCTTTATTGCTGTTTCTCATAGATCTTACACCAAACTTATCCTGCCAATGCTTTTTTATTATAACACATCTGAAACTCGATTGATTTCACAAAAGGAACAACTAACAGTTAATATATTTCTAAAAGCACAGACAACTGCCATGAACTTTTTCCTTATGCATGCTTCATTGTTGAATTATGTTCTTACCGTGAAGAAGTTAGTTTTGTGAGCTGCCCAGAAGAAAACAAGAGTCATGACAGCTAGGTAGGTGCCAAGAACAATGCCAGTGGCAAAGATCTCCTTAAGCTTCCTTGAGTCTGGAAGAGGAGAAGGCTTCACCCTGTCTTTTGAAATAGTCATGATAGTTCCATCATTTAGTATGGCAATTACCAAAACCATAAAAGGTGAGAAATCAAACTTCCATATTAGCGCCAGTAGCATAAATCCCAGAACTATACGGATAGTTATGGAAACTGCATAGATCGTGTAGTTCTTCATTCGCTGGAAAATGGCCCTGCTAGTCAAGACTGCACTAATAATCACACTCAACCCTGGCTCTGTCAGAACTATGTCAGATGCACTCCGAGCTGCATCAGTTGCATCAGCTACCGAAATTCCAATATCTGCCTTCTTTAGAGCTGGGGCATCATTCACGCCATCTCCTGTCATTCCACATATGTGCTTCTTCTCTTGCAGCCTCTTCACAATTTCATATTTATGTTCTGCATGCTTCTATATGTTAGCTCCATCTTTTTAAAATCTTGCAATTGTTCAAATAATTGCTTGTTCTTGAATTTCGGAAGAAATAAAATCTGAAACTGCTTTTCCTTTCCCATCATGTTTTTACAACTGTTCACATGTTTTTTCCAATTCAGTCCAAGACATGTATTCATTTTGCCAACACTTCGACATAAATGAGTTAGCTCAATTACCAGGGAAGACGCTAGCAAACCCATCAGCCTTCTCAATGAGCTCATCAACAGGAAGGAAAGCTATTGACTTATTCCTGTGTTCCCCAAGGAGGGAGGAAGAAGGGTACATATTCGTTCCCATCCCAAGCCTGCGAGCAGTCTCCTTTCCAATAGCTAGCTGGTCACCAGTGATCATCTTCACATTAACGCCAAGATTGAGTGCACGGCGAATGGTTTCAGCACTATCGTGCCTTGGAGGATCAAAGAGAGGCAATAGATCCACACATTCCCATGGTCCTGTGCTTTCCTTAGTTCTATCTGGCAGTGTCTGAAGGTAGACAATCAATGACCAATCACTTCCGGTTAACAATAGCTTCACCAGGCTAGTAAAACAATGACGAAATTTGAACAGACTCCCTTGTCTAGCAACAGCAAGAGAGCGTAGACAGCGATCAGCAAACTTAGCGATGATTGCATGAGCTTTCGTCTTTAAATCTTCATCGAGGTTGCAGAGCCCAATCATCTGGTAGAGATTCCAGGTGCTTAGCCATACAGATAATGTATAAAAAAAAAGTGTAAAGAAAGTTCTCAAGGAAAATGTGGGAAAAGAGAACAAATTAAAGTGTTTTGGATAATGTATCACCTGTTCTGGCGCCAATTGCCTTCGGTGCCAGTTGCCTTCAGAGTCTATGTATGTTATGGCTGTACGCTTGTCAACTGGATTAAAGGGCAAGAAGTGGACTTCAGTGATACCTTCTCTAGCCTGCCAAGCAAGAAAGCAAATTACGTAAGAACTTTAATATTTGAACTACCAAAACTTGAAGTTCCAGAATAGATGAAATGCTTGGTTTTCTGAGAAAGGACTGCACTCGTTGAATGTGAACCTGATTTGAAACTACCGAATGAACGGCAATGTAGCCTCTATGAACTAATAAGAAATAGAAATTACGTCATTCATCCATATTTTCCATACAATGGGAGCTAGTATGTAGAACTTGGAGTAGCAGTAAGTTCTATGACCATCCTTCGGCCCACTTAGTCATACTCCACTGTCAAAATTTGGTCCATCTTTTCTCACCCCAGCTTTTGTACATGACTACTTGCTTTCCAGGCTCCATCTGGATCTTAGACGGATCAGAAAGCAGTATGCTTAGATGGCATCCCAACCCACGCACTTTCGATCATTCTCTCATTTCTCCTCCAATGAAAAAAGATCCAAGGTAGTTTTTTTTTTCCCCCCTTTTTCCTATTGTAAATTAACTCTCAGGTTGGGGTCTAAAAAGAATAGCTGAACAAACCCTTGGATCAGTCTCTCCATAAATTTTTTATACGGAAGCATATTGCTCCAATCGCGTCCGAAGTGGCAGCAAAATCTGTAGGCGGGCATAACTTTCAAGCAAAACCAATAAGGGGAAAATCAAAGAGATTATTAATTCGGTATACAATATACCTCCTTGGGATCACCTAACATACTAACGATACAAGCATCAATAGCGTCCTGATTCTCTAACCTAGAAGCCCTAGCCCCAAGTAGAACTGGTCCACATCGTTCACAAATACCTGTAAATAAACGAAATATTTCCATGAGCAAATCATCATGTATCATAATCTTTGACTCACTGAATGAATAGACAACAGTCCAAGTTATTATTCTTTATTAACTTCTTTAACGTTAATAGTATATTTCCGTACTCTATATACACTCACTCACTAACCTCGACCATCGTCTTGTCTACCGTGAGCTTGTTCAGAGTAAGAGTAGCAGTCTTGTCACTACAGAGAACATCCATTCCAGCCATCTCCTCAATGGCTGTCATCCTCTTGGTGATAGCACCTTCTTGTGATAGCCGGTGTGAACCAATTGCCATTGTCACAGACAACACAGTAGGCAGGGCAATTAGGATGCCTCCAATGAGAAGCACCAAGAGGTTGTCAATCCCATTTCTATACCCACGATGCTGAATTGGGTACATTACTACTATCTCTATCGCCATCCCCACAGCAATCGAGCAAATGCAGAAGTTTCCAATGGCTGTCAACACCTGACCAAATAATCACCATCCAGTGCACATTAGAGAAAGGAAAAGACATCGTAAAAGAATGCCTACCTCTTCAAATTTAGCGTAATATCATTTTGGAGCTGATTCAATAATTTAAAAGTATTTCCTGGAATGTCGGAAGATTTTATCACTATTTCAGCAGTAGTAATAACTCCCTCCCCTTTCTCCCTCTGCCCCTCTTCCATTTAAATATTTCCCAGATAAATTCAGAATATTTCATACTTGACCGAGAGATAGTAACCTTTTGGAAATGTCCTCCTTGATTGGTGCTGTCGACCAGGTGAGCAGCCTTGCCAAAGAAGGTGTGGACCCCAGTGGCAATCACAATGGCCTCAATCTCACCTTGTTTCACAGTGGATCCAGAGAAGACTTTATCACCCGGGTTCCTTGTAACGGGCAAAGACTCGCCTGTTAGGGCAGACTGGTCAATCTTAAGAGGGTCCCCCTCCAAGAGACGAGCATCAGCTGGGACGATATCTCCTAGTTTGACACTAACCACATCTCCCGGTTCCAAGATAGCAGCTTCTTGCTCCGACCATCTTCCATCTCTCAGAATCTATAATCAATCAAGCCAGCGCAAAGAATTGACTACACGCATGGAAGGTGTACTGCTCAACATTATTATTGTAGTCACGTTATCTCGCAGAATTACCTTGGTTTTTGGTGCAAGACCTGCCATAAGTGCTCCAGCATTGCCTGCCACAGTAAGTGCCTCTTCTCTTCTGATTGACCACAATCATAAAGGAAAGGTTACATGCTTGACTAACCTTGATGGCAACTGGCTCGTCATTTTACAGGGTTCAAAACAGCAAAACAATCATTCCACACTTTGATTACTTCTGATTTCTCACATTTTGTCAGCAACCAAAACCTAAAAAAAATGTCAACGACCAGCTAATAAAAAACCTTTTGCTCAAATCAACTCTTTGAGAATTTACCAACTGCGTAAGGACTATAGAGAACCATCCACATATCCCATGCAAAACGAGACATAAAATGCTCAAGTTCCTATATTCAAGCAAACACGGCCTCAAAAAGCATCGCAAACTCGAAGGAAAAGAAAAAGGAACTTAGGACATCAATTTGCGACGAGACTGAAAACACGGAAACAGAGCTTCAGAAACCAACGTGTATCCCGATAAGCGTTTTCACACACTACCGAGCCCTTTAGACCTTGCGTATATTGCTAACAAACAATATCCCATTAAGTTCATCAAAGAAAGATCGTACGCAAAGTCTCAAAACAGAGATTGCAGAGAAAGCAAAAAACAGAATTAAAACACGTTCTATAACAAAAACTCACAAACACAAACCGTTAGCGACTGCAAAGAATTGCGTCCGGGAAATCAACAGACGAACATCACTACATTCCATAAAAGGTCGGATGTACAAACAGGAGAACTTACGAGATCGACGTTCTCCTAGCTGATCTCTTCCAAGCTGATGCCTCCCCTCTCAGCCATTTTTCACTTGTTTCTTCTTGTTTTGATTACCTCACACCAAAGAGAAGCTCTCACGCTCTTACACTCTTACACTCTCACCGCACTTCCCTACACAGAAAGTGAGTTCGCACGGCGCCCACAACAATGTCGCAGAAAACAGAAGAGGATGCGTCACCTGAAAATCGCAATATCATGCTTTCTTTCTAATTCAAAATATCTCTCTGAAGTCTAAGCTCTTGCTCTCGGAGTAGCAGTAGAATTCTGTGGAGGTTGCAACAGTGTGGCCCTCATAACCAACCGGCAATTCGTCTCTTTATGGAAACTCCTAGCGCGAGCGAACGATCGGGAACGCCGGAGCGCCTGTTGGCCCCGGTCGCCCGCTTAGAACAGGCTTTGCTATTCTCACTCTGCCTTTTCATCTTCTGAACGTCGAGCTTCCAATCGCGTTGCGCCAGTTGTTGGCAACGATTGTGCTTTCCCTTCAGCTTGGTTTCGTGGCTGCAAGGGATTTTCCTCCTGGAGGGAAAAGCCCGGACACGTGGAAGCACGGATTTCGAGGATGATTCAAATTGAGGTTCATGCGAATGTAATGACTTTTGCAAAATAAGAAGTAAATTAAAGTTGAATCAAGAAATTAGAAGAGACACTCATATTTAATATTGACTCCTTTATTGTAATGGTTTATAAGAATGTGAATTTTCATATAATGTTAAGAAATAAATTTTCACTTCTAAAATTGATTTATACACACTTATGTATAACAAGCGCATACTCATAATTTGATAATGTAAAACTAAACATTCACATTGTTGATAATTTAAACACTAATAACAGAAACAAGTAGATAATTATTACCGAATTCTAAATTTGATAATTCAACTTACTTGGGATGTAAAAACTTCTAAGCCCATGTAAGGAGTAATCTGCAGGCAGGATGATTTAAACCTTCTCCCTTCTTGACTTTATTTCGTTTTTGGGGAATCATGGACGCCCATTGGTAGCATAAAGCTCGTCTTTCGTCTTTGAAAGATCGAGCTGACATGTTCAAGCCATCTTCACCAAGCCACTTGTTCTGTGGTGACCCTTGTAATTCGGCCCAATAGAGCATAGCCATGCATGTTCTCCAATGGGCTGGCTTGTACTCAATTTCTGGGAAAACATTTGCCCACTACTTAATTGCTTCCTTTTCACTGCGTCATTGTTTATAGATGCACCCATTCACAAACATTGCAATTGAAGAACTGGGATGTATTGTCCTTGACATAATAACTGACCGATGACATCTTGAGGAGAAGCAACCAAAGCATAATAGTGGCGATGAAACTGTTGAATTCAGGGTCGCGAATGTCCTGGTTAGCTAGACAAAGATGTGGCTCTTAACTCTATATATCGATTTGTATTGTTTAAAACAGTGTAGTATGTCTTAAATCTTAAGTCAAATTCTAATTGAGGTTGAAGTTTCTAACATGTTGTAAGAACTTAAGTTCAAGCTCAATATTGCTTCACTTGTAGACAGAAATTTTAGTAGAAAGTATTTTCCCACAATCAAATGAAAATAGTGTAATATAAGTATTGCTTTACCCTTAGTTATATTTTTAAGTGAGGTTCTACTCTTTAAACATATCCGTGACAAGACTTTTAATATTTATCACGAGGTACACTGCATTATGCGACTAAGACAAAGCAAAAGATGGTTTTCTCCTCTTAATTAACATCACGACCAGGATGCTAAAACGTGCCTGCTAACAATCACATGAAGATGATGGGCTGTCGGTGTGGAGGAGCGAAGGAGGAAGATAAATACGGAACACGTAGGAAGGGGGAGGGAGAAGGTAGTCAAAAGGAAAACGAAAGGTTTGCTAAAGGCGACCGTTCTTTTTAGCCTGTGGAAGGTGGCTGACCATGTGCATGCCAGCACGCAGATATGTTGCGGTAACATCACTGTCTGGTCCATGTGCAGGGATGGGGAAGGAGAAGAAAAATGGAAAGCTTTGTTTCATGCCTATGTTTTCTTTGTCCCCGCTCGTGCGTGTGTTTATGTCTTCTTCTTTGTCTGTGTATGAGAGAGTGGTGGGAAGAGGAGTTTCTGGTCTTCTCTAGAGGCTTACTGCGGGGCACCAATTCCATATCCAACCCACTTTAGTTTGATCCATCATTCTTGAACAAGTTGTTATGCAAAGTTCTTTAGCTTTCTTGGTAGTTCAATTTGGCCCCCAACCTGCACTAACGAGAAAGAAAAAGACGTAGCTCTAGTATCTGAATCCAATGATATGCAGACCCATACACGAATATAAGATCAAAAGCTTTCCTACAAAGTCCTGCAATAATTTGAACGCCAGAAGACTGTCCCCCACATGATTTGGACATCAGATTCCTTGTATCTATCACCAATTATGGCCCCTTCCAAACTTTCTTCAAGGAAATCCCCAGCTTATACCGCAAATCATTTTTTTCTGTCCTTTCTTAACTAAGTTCTTTTGTCTTGTTCAATTAGAGTATGCTAGCTTAACTGAAAATTGCCATTTAGGTACCCCAGATATAGTAGCATTTTCCAACCATTGAATCCGTCAACTTGTGTGAACTTAAAAAAAAAAAAAAAAGTGTTCCCATCTGGATAAGAAAATCGTGAGGCATGAGTTTGGAATACAGCAAAGAAGCAACCATCCTTACCAAGATTAGAAGTGGCTAGTCATATAAACTTGGAAAAATACAAGGATGAAAGAAAGGTTGTAGGCGGGACTCCACTGGCCATCATTGCTTTCCACGACATCCAAATATTTTTCGTGCACAAAAGCCAAATGCTGCCCAGCAAAAGGAGCACATAAATGTGCTCCACGTGTCCCATCACCTATTTAGTCGAGTCTTTAGATTTTGTCTTATTTAACACATAATAATAGATAGATTTAAGCTAAGCCGGAGAATGCTCCTGCTTAGTCAATAGTTTCAACCCAAATCTTTACAAGTCAACAAAATCAAAATATAATCCTATGAGATAAATCTTATCGTTGTTGTAATCTCCTAGATTGAATCAGCTAATTGGTTTACTTTTCATCTTTTTTGTCTTCTTTCTTCCTTATTACGTCATTTTTCTGTATAGGTAGATAAACAAAAAACAAAAGGATTAACTATCATCTTCTAGTCAAATAATAATTTTTTCTTAATAAATGGTCATATCAATAGCTTTTGAACTAGATACAATGCATTTGAATAATCCTTAGGAATTGAGATGGTCATAAACTCTAAACCCTTAATCTCAATTCCATCTCATTAATAATCAATTTCTAATAGAACTAAACTACTAGACAATAAAGTAACATGCAAGTTTAGTAGTCTACTTTCTCCAGGTAGCTAACAATGTTTGACTCGATGGAACTCTCCGACCAAACATCCTAAACGGATATAAATGGATCTGGTTTGCCTGACTTTGATATGGTAGGAGGGTTTAACGTGTTAAGAATGTGGGTCCAAGTGTTAGATCCTTTTGGCCTTTTTGTAAGCATGATCATATAAAATTAAAGAAAGGGAGTCTCAAACTTCAAAAGTTGGAATGAAACATCATTTTCATCATATGACAAGTAGCGTAGCCTGAAAAAGGAAAATGCTTTGCTTGTAGAAGAATTATGCTCCTAAACATTATTTTCAAACACAGTGACTTTCGTTGCGGACTAACGTTTATGAAAACAGAACTTTTTATCAACAACCCAGTAAAGAACTGCTGAAATCAGGTCCTAACATGGAGGGGATGATGAAGAACCTATTGCATTACGGGAGAAACATTGAATTGTTTCTTGCTTCCGACCTTAGGCGGCCGGCAGTCGAGGCAGAGGCACAGAAGCCCTATACATGGAGTAGAGCCCCATTTCTGCATGCGCATGCTGCCGAAATGATCAATCAAGGAAAAATTTAACTTAAAGCCGCCAACTGTGATCCAAATTCATACACTTAAGAATCACCTTTTGATCATTGTTAGAGTAAAATTCCTGTTTACCAAATAGAACATCAAACAACTTGAAGACAAAGCTATGTGGTTTTCATCAGTTCTCACTCCCACGTCTCTAGTTAATGTCCGTTGAAAGAAGGTTGAGACGCACTGTCTTTGGCCATTGTCTTTTGTTGAGATGTAGATAAGTTATCCTTTAAATTAAAGTACTTTGTCTGGGGAGGAAAAGTTTTCCCTCCATAGTCTTACCTACTCTTCTTCTTCCAATCAAATTTCCTGCAAAAGAATAAGCTACGGTTGTGTTCTTGGGTCTTACGTTTAGAACATCTCGTTTGTCTCTCTTTTCCTCTAAGCTATGGAAAAAAAATACTTAAAAATAACTACGCGTATGTGGTCTAAAGTACTGCTTTTGAGGCAAAAGATCAAAGCTCCCTAGTCCATTGTCAGCCGCAAAAAGCAGGTGGGAAAACAGCAAAAGTGTATATTGAGAAGAAATGCATCACAATCAGGGCCCCTCAATCACATATTTTGCATTTGGCAGCGTCTGAATGCAAGTTGTTAATACACAAATTCAAACATCGCTTTACCACAAACTCAAGATCAGCAGCATCAGCAATTCAACTATCAAACTTTTATTTTGAGCCATTCAAAGAAGAGGCTTCTTTTGCTAGTTTATAAGGCTTCAACTATACGAGATATTTCTGACGCACCAATCTACCCTCTCGGATCTTCGTTTAATCATCTGCAGGTACATGGGGCTAGATTCATGCACGCGTAACTGATTCAATCAACATTATTATGGAAGATAACCAACACTATTATTGCTTTCACTTTTCTCTTCCAATCTCTCTCTCTCTCTCTTCCATCTTTTCTTGACAATCCAAGAATGTGAAATCACGTACTTTTCCCAATTTCCAAATCATGAAAGGTACTTCCTCAGCATGGGTGGCATACCACACTTCTCCGCCACTGACGACTAATAATTGTAATTTCTACTAATGACCCACATCCTGGGCGGGTACATCTGGTCTGCAGAATTGTCCCTTCTTGATAACAGTAGCTTCAAAATTTGTCTAATTTCATTACCTTTACTCTACCAAAGGAAAGGGGAAAAGAAGGAATAGATTGAACCGGTTTCTTCATGATATAACGTTTTGAGCTCCTTGATATGCAGTCTAGTTAGCGATTTCATTCTTGTTTCTCATGCTCTAGTACTTAGTTGTATATAACAGAAATTCATCTAACGTTATTACATAGTTCTCTAGATTCCGAAAAACAAAAAGTTGCCTCAGAAAACAAAAGATGCGACATGTTTACAGCCTATGCTGGAACGACATTGCAAAGCTCAATGGAGCCATAATAACGCAACTCCTCAATCATCTGCTCTATATGGTCATCTTCAAGAAGTTGATACTGCTGAACCGTACTCTCGCCTTGACCTTCCATATAACCGGCTCCTCCATTTTCTTCTGCAACGCTTTTAGCAGAGGCAAAAACGGTGCGCTCTGCCTCCTGGGGCTCTTCCTTTGCTGATGTTTTGGCCATTTGGAGGGACGCCGTGTAACACTTGTGTAGCTTGGCTGTCAAAGCTGCCGAAAGAAGCTTGGATGAATTCGACTGAGACTCGCTGGGATTGTATGGGAAATTGGTTCGCGCTTTTGGCCCGCACATAAGCCTTGCTGCTTCATCATATGCTCGGGCAGCATCCTCTGCCGTTTCAAAGGTGCCTAGCCATACTCTGGTCTTCCTGTACACACGCCAAACGTTCCTTTAGTACAAAGAACCTAAAGAATTTCAATAAGCTAAAGAAATGACAAATCCAGGTGCTTCTTGTTCTACAGAAATCAATCAAAATGTATCTTTCAAAACCAATTCCTTCTGAAATAAAAAACGAACAAGACGGCTCGTTCAGTAAAAAAGGAAACATCTTCTGAAGGAAGCCAAGAAGGAGAAATTACAATAAAGGGTGGCGGATTTCGGAGACCCAAGAGCCCCAATGCCTCTGGCGTACACCTCGATATCGTTTCTGGGGCCTAGCCATGGAGTTGTGAGAAGAGACGTTTCGAAAGCAAGCTTTGGTATCGATTAGCAGGAGTGACTGGAGTGGGTGTGGCAAAGGAGGTCGTATTTATAAGCCTCTTTTGCGGCCTTCTAGCTTGCAAGCAATTCTGAAGCGGGGTCCCACACGTGTTTTGTCCTTCTCTTTTTTTTTTTTTCTGAAAGTTTTTTTCTTTTATTTTTTTTCAATATTTTTCACATGGGGATCTGAAAAAGAAAAATTTCCTATAAGCTGAACACTTTCTCGATTTCTCTTTTTAATTTGTCTTATTTTCTTTCGGCCAAAAGATGAGAATCTCCTTGCTTCGAAGCAGGTATGATCATCCAAGAAGCATCAAACAATTCCCAAGACAAACTTTTTTAAGATGAAAAAGATTAAGTTAAGTGTTCATGAAAGAACAGACTAAGATTTTTTGTATCTTCTATTTTTTTAAGTTAAAATTAAGGGTATTTTATAATATTTATGAAAATACATATTCTTCTACTTTATAAGTCTGCTTGTAAGGTAAAAATAAATTTTTTAACATATATATTGCATTTCATTCTGGGTTGTTGATAACGCAGTAAAATTTATTTACTTTTTCACTTCTAGATTGTGACCAGAGAATGATACCCAACAATAATATATTGGCAAGATGGCAACGACGCATTCAAAGGGACAAAAACAGGAAGACTAATTTTCTCAACAAGTGGGCTAGATATTTCGAGTTTTCTACGTATCACGCACGTCTAGACGATGAAGTGATGTTTCGTAATTAGCGTAGGTGATGGTGGACAGGGCTGCGTGGCTCACATCACAGTTTCTAAACATAGGAAACGAACCCATATCCCAGGATGTACTGTTGAGGACACAACCCATGTTTCATGTGGCTTGTAGCGTTCTAGCAACAATCTTTGACCCTCTTCTGCTCTGGTTCATAAGCTAATCCCAAGCAAGCAAGATGGGGAACATCATGGCGTCTGCAGCATTCCGTTTTTTGCTTCTTCTGGCTGCGATTAGGTCACTCTCACATGCCTGCCATTGCAGCTTCTGTAACCGCCACTTCAATTGCCTAAGCGTCAGTGCGAATCTAGTGACTGAAATGCATGCATGTTGATGACTTCTGCTGAGGTGCTTGTGTTGCATCATGTCTTGTTGATTTCTTTGCAAACTCCGGTTCTTGACAAATAGTCTTAGCCCCTTCGTTATCCTCGAGCGGCAGCCAGGCAGGCAGGCTGCAAGTTGCCGCTTGAAACTAGCTACAGTAGAGTCCTTGTCATCTTCTGCATTGCGTGTGGGATTTCATTTTCATTTTTCTATTCAATTAACTGATATGATGGTGTGTTAAAAGGTGAACACTATGACTTGGTAAGAACGTTAAATTTTTTTAATTTTTTTAATTTTTTTTTTCAGTTTCTAACAGTTTTGATAGTTTATTCTGAGCTTATGCTTCTTCAACACGATATGGAGACCATCTGAGTCTCAGTCCTTTTCCAACAGAATCTAAATAAATGGTTCCAAGGACAGTTCGTAGATTGAAGGGACGTATATGAACAGTGTTTTCTGAGGTCAAAGCAGCATGAAAAGAGCAAATGGCCCATAATCATCGTTTTATAGCACTGCATGAGCATAGTTAAATCGGATACGACTTGGCATGAGTAAAATATACAAACTATCTTGAAGATAATGTACATATTCGTCACCTTTATTCATTTCAACGGGTATAAACTCTTTTTCTATCTTTATGTCTTTGTCCAGCAGCATGTTGTGGTCTCCCACATGGCGTAGAATGAAGAGAAATATCAAGAGATTTTTTCTACGTCGCAAATGTCGCCTCGACATAACTAGTGAAAATGAATTATAAATTATTTATTTATATGTACGTGTGGCATGCTCATCTTAAACACGAGTTCACTTCTTTAATACAGCTTCCATAACATATTGCAATATCAACAACTAACTGTTGTGTAAACAATCTTGGTAATAACTAATGTCAATAGCTATCTCATATTCAATCAAAAACCTTGTGGTTGATTAAGGCCACGCAAACATAAGAGCTTGTGTTTCGAAGTCTAACACCAAAACCACAAAATTCTGAAAAGCTTTTGCTTACATGTTTACTAACTTTTGTACCTATTCACTAAAAAAATTGTGTTTGTACGATTTCGTAAGTGGAAAGTAAGCAAGTCAACTAAAGCAATTATATTAACACCTAATCTGTCCAAATGGGTAATACTTGTGATTTTGATAACTATAAGCATGGTTGGATTAACTTTTAAGCGTTTCTGTGAGGCTTAGCTCTCATATATTGACTCTATGGCTTCCTTATTTAGTAATTCAGTTAAAACTACTAGATAATCCTTAGTTAAATGGTAGAATTCGATATACTGAGTCTCTCCTAACTTTGACAAAAAGAAAAAAGAAAAAGAAAGAATGCTGGAGTTTGGGATTGTGGCAATAGAACAAGAAGAGTCTTTTGTGGTACAAAAACTCTAGGCAGCAAACGAGGAGGAAGAGTTCAGCTGTAGCAAATGAATGCATTCCTGTGTCATGTTTGACTTGAAGAAGGGACACTACTCATAATAGTGGGAATTAGATCCCAGAACACCCAGTTTATTTACAGTTGGAGATAAGAAGACGACGAAATACTTTTTGGTGCATTTTTCCTCTGGGAATTCTCGCCACAAAGCTTTATTTACGGGATCTTGCTCCTCTATCCCTTGGATTTTCTACAAGATCTTTGCACACAAAAAGAGGTCGTGAGAGCTAATTAAACATTAACATTGTGAAGGCTTCTTTTATGATTTCTAGACTCCAGAAGAGATGCCCAAACTTGAAGCCGCTCATTCGTAAATGGCTGTGGACAAGACGATAATATAGAAGGCTATAGGCCTAGAAAAAGTACAACTCATAGACCTAGCAGGGAAGCCAAGATTACGCGTGCCTATATAGTCGATGTACAAGTCAAAAAAAACAAAAGGGCAGCATTGCTTTTCTGCATTGAAAAGGTATGATTCTGTGGCATCATGTATTCCTTTCTTGAAATTTGCTCAACAATCAAAGACTTCTGTACAATTTTGGGCTCTCCAATCCCATGTAAGAGCTTGCTTTGACTTCAATGGGGTAAATATATCTTCAGGACCCCGAAACTAGCAAAACTTGTTCTGGGTTGTGATTATTTTCCTAATTTGTTCGTTGTATGTGAATTAGTCAAAAGCAGACTCAGGGTACCCTAGGTTTGGTCTCTTCTCCAGGTGCTAACTAGCAGACCCAAGCCTGCTTATCCACAGTTTCTTGTTGTTGCATGATTGGATTTGCTGAGTCAATTTAACCATATCCGGCTTAATCTCCAAAGAATGATGTAGACGTTTCGGCGTCCAGTGAGTTCGTTCATCTACTTTGCTTATCCGTCATCCTTCCCTGAATTTGCCCAATTTCGCATATCAGGAGTGGATACATGCATTGTTTCTCCCTCGAACAGATAATTCAGAATTAGTGTCACTTTTCATCTACAATTGCTATCTAGATACCTAATCTCAATAATTAATTAAGAACTCTTTCTGATTTCAAAACTACTCCTTTCACTTTTGCATCGAAACATTTGAAATAAATTCTTTGTTTTCCTTTTCAGATTTGCGGTGCAGATCCACTGCAACCCCACCGCCGGAGTCATCCAATAGAGAGATTCTCAGAGAACTACATAAAGACCAGCTATAGTGAGTTTGATAATAGATATAATGGAAATTTCAAGAGCGAGATACAAAGTTGAGAATCTGTAAACGTAGATTTGGAGGATCTATGTCCGACTCACAACATCATCCCCGAGAAACAGTGACATTAGTTCTTACATTCACAGTGGACCATTCACTCGGATCAAAATGCCCTCTACCTACAAACTAAAAAAGCCAATACAAGAAGGAAACTACACATCGTCGTTGTACTACATCCGGAAAAAGACCATGACCAAAATTTTGAACAGCCACGGCAAGTCTGGTACCGAGCCCCTTCACTTTCTACCAGTGCCAACTCGTGGCTTGCTTTTAACCTCGGACTCCTGGTCCAGAAAAGAAAATTGAAGTTTTCATCAGTGTTCCAAAGGATAAATAGTCGTTTCACCAAATAACTGATTACACTATAAACGATACCCAAGAATATACCTGGGGCAGGTGGAGATAAATGTAGGTCTTTGCTGTTGATGGATTGTGATTTTCTGCACCCTTACTCCAGTCATAGCATGTCTACAGAAAAAATAAAGATTTTTAGGTATCAATCTAAATAAAATAGAAAGAGTGTACTACTGGTTTCAAGCCAAAGGAAATGTCCATACTTTGGTTGAATCATGATTCTAAAAAAGAAAATTTGGAGCTCAAATACGGATGCTTAGCAGACAGATCTGATTCACTCACGTTTCCTCCATATCACAGAGGTCATCCAGGATTTGGAAGGATTCTCAAGCATTTCACAGTTAAGACTAGTTGAACAAACCACTACAAGCAACTAATTTCATATTCTGCAAAGTATTGTGCTAATGTGCTCTCCTTTCAGAGAAAGTATCTAGTTAAAAGAGAAGGAGTAGCAGCATTTTTCTAATGAAGTCCTGGTCGTGGGAGAACAACACTGTGTACAATATAGAGTGGGTGAGGAAGAGAGCAGTAATAAAGCTAAGATGAAGTTTACAACGTCAACCAAAAACAAAGTTACATGACTTTACAGGTGAAGATAGCTGAAATGTGCAAATTATAACAAAGTGAATTGTAGCAAATTGTTTGCAATGCACCAAAAGAATGTCAGCCAAAAAAAGTCAATGTTGCTTTGTAGGTATGGACTGCTGAAATAACCATATGAACTACGGCCAATTTTTTTGCAATGCACCAAACGTTTCACTACCATGAGTTGTATAATCGCATTTTATTTCATCCAAAACATTCTAATCTACAAGACACAACAACATGAAAATGGCCAGCTGCAGAAACAGGCCATTTATATTGGACATCACCTTTTACATGTTTGCTTGTGAGTTTGTAAAACATGTGCTTGTGAGCATGACAAAGAGAAAGAGACAGTAATGAAAGATCTTACATGAGAAAGCAAATGTGAAGCAAAGAACTGAATCATTACTGGTTGCAAATTCCAAGAATGAAAAGTGGCATACCGAGTATGCAAATATTGAACCATCATTGTTGAACGTGCTGCAGGGTATGGGTTGACTACACCTTGCCATCGCCTGAAGAAAATAATTGTGTTACATATGCATTTCAGTGAAGAGGCCAAAGCTATAGTGACTACAGAGAACGGATATATTGCATATCACTTTCCATTTTGGTTTTTCTTTGGGGTCTTATACTGCACAAAAGATTCATAATTATATTCACTTCAGCAAGAGCGTGCATTTGGAACCACTTGTTGAAAAAAGTAGTTGGTACTCAGTAAAGAATTAAGAAACATAGAGCTAAATGAAAGGCAGTCCAACCAAAAAAAATGGACGAAGTATGTGTTGAGCTTAGAAAAGTGATCTGGAAAAACCTTAAGTCTTTGTTTACTGTCTTTGTCCCAGAAATTGAAAGCACCATCAGATCCTGCAGTTGCAAAGGTGTGATGCACCTGAAACAGAAGGTAGCCAGTTAAATCTTAGGCAGCAGAAAATCAATAAACAGAGCACCAACAGTAAACATTCTGGGCGATAACTTGTGTCTTCAAGGGGCATGAAAAATAAAGCTATAGCTAGTAACGAGGTACTTGTCAGCAAAAGTACAAGCTAAAAGAAAAATAACTGAGATGAAATAGACAATGGAAAAATAGAAACTTACAGGATGGAAGTTCAAAGAGTTGACAGAATATATCTCATTGGCATCTCTGTGGCATTTGAAGGTGAAGTTTTTACTTTGCTGCGAATCATCGAGATGGTGTACACCAACCCTTCCCTCTATTGAGCCCACCTGTATATAAAGCAACACCAAATTTAATTACCCAACAAGCCATCATATTCAATAACATCAAAAGACTTGACCATGTAGTCCGAACAGTTGATTGATAGTGATAGAAGCAGTAATGTCATTGTTCAACAAATAGAGCAACTTGTCACCCAAGACCACATTGGAAAAGTAGAGGAAAACAACCACCCAAAGAAATCAAAAACGGGGCAGAGGATTGAAGTACAATAAGTCAACAATTAAAAAATAAAATAAAAGAAGAAGAAAAATGAGACAGAAATATATATCATATGTAAATCTTTAGAAGGGATGCTATAGGAAGCAGATGCATACCAAGAAACCTTGCTGATCAGGAAAGGCTGCAACACATCTTGTCTGATACTTCAAAGGAGAAGTGATTCTCTTGTACTCAGTCTGTGGGCATTTGGAGAAAATAAGAATTAAAAAATCAAAGCAAATTGAAGGAGAAATTTGAATATAAAACTCCCAAATTCCGTTGATGTTTGGAACATTATGGCATCTCTACCATTAGTCCAATATTAAGTAAACTGTACTTCACAATAACAAGGAGGGGGGATGAGCAGTCTATTGACAACTTTGGCTCCTAAATAGCTTAACTCAAAAGTTTTACGTGTCTGTTGAACCAGAAAATAAGTTACTCTGTATCATGACAACACCAACCACAAAATATATGTAGTCATTGATAAGGGAACAGTAATAAAAGAAAGAAGATAACAAAGTAACCTATCAGATTGCTTGATCAGGTTACTTGATTGGACACACAAGAATTAATCAAAGACATGCCAACAGTTTTATAACAACACAATCAACTACGATTCCCATGTCCCAGATTAAATTCTAACACAACCTATACATCAAAAAGAAAAAACAACAGAGAAACACACCAACCAAAAAAATGTATGATCTTTTGCCAGAAGGTCCTTACATGACAAGTTGTCATGCTTCAGCATATACTATGTAGAAGTCATAGTCATATGACCAATGACATGGAAAGCATTTTTGCTCCAACCTATTAGAGCTTTTCTCCTAGTGGGTAATAGAACAGTTGGATTTCGAGGTGGTCTACTCCATAACCTCTTATAAAAACTGAAAGGAACAATTTAATGATGAATAATTGCCACAATTAGTCAGGTAAAATAGTAAAGTATTCAAACTCAACAAACAATTTTTATATGGTAGTAAAAAAGTTAATGCACATACAAGCTGATTACCAATAAAAGCTTATCAGTGGCGAGTATGGTATATGATATTTGAAGCCAGACTATCACAAGTTCAAAAAACAAATGTGTAAAATAGGTTATTTGTAGCAACCATAGGAAGAAAAAAAGAGTACAACAGCCAATGCTAAGCAAAGTTGTATGCTGTACTTTTCAAAGCAACAGCAGATCATGTTTTAAAGTCTTGGTAAATACCAAAAAAACCATACCCAATCAGCCAAAGATGGATGTAAATCCGGCCATATTCTTTCAACTTGCAGACATGCTAGAAACCTAGGTTATAACATACTTTCAAAACCTGACATACTGAGCTCCTAAATTTTCATCAGAATCTAATTTTGAAAGTTTATCATTAGAATGACAGAATACTGTCCAGTAATTTGAAGCATCTGATTGTTGAAAGACTCATCATTTAAAAAACATACTCGGGACATCCAAATACTTGAGAACATTACCTGTGGGTTCTGCAAGTTGAAGACTACCAAATTTCGATCTGCAGTGCCAACAACCATCAGAGGGTGTCTCACTGTTAGTGCATAACATCGGTCTGGGAGTTGTTGAGTATGCACGGGATTTGACTGCCGAGTATCCCAGTACCTAAGATATGCTCAAAAAGGATAGAAACGTTAACTAATATAAAAATTTTGGAACCCGTGCACACGAGATCTATTGCACAACAATAGATCGAGAGCAAGCAAAAAACCAAAAGGTGCATGATCAACTCTATGTCAGACAAGGATGCACGACCAACTACATGTCAAACAGGGACACCTTTAGCAGGAAGAGTCCAAATATGAAATAACAAAAGCCACAATTAGCAGTGATATCTGTATAACACGAAATAATAGAAATAATAGTTTAGGCTTATATTCTAGGTTTTAAAAGAATCACACTTTTGGCAGGTATACATCCATGCTAAGACAGAAATGTCGTCAAGGTCCATAAACTTATCACAGGCTTCTTAGAATGGAAAAACCAAAGAATAAACCTCCACCCGTTATATGTCACCCAAACCAATTTGTCACAAAGCAATGGGGAAGAAACAGAAATGCCAATTTCCACATTCAAATTGATCGATCCTTGGATTTTCTTTTGAAAGATCTCTATCAGTAAGAAATGAAAGTTTGAATATCTCCTTTCCATTTTATAATAATGTAAGCATGATAAAAGGGGCACCATGGCACCATTCTAAGCCTTTCATGCAGAAGCAACCACACCTAACAAGCAGAGGAACATTAGTATGGCCCCTTCATTAAACAGGAAGTCTAGGATCTCCATGTGATCGTTTATCTTTACTCTGCTATAATGCATGATTTTCTTTGAAGCGACTTCAATAGTGAGGCCACTTTGTGAAGAAGTGCAATAGCCTCTGAAGTCAACACAACAAGCCAAAATCTTTCAATTGACAGAAATCACACCAGCACTCTTGAATCTACTAAAATCTTTAAATTGAATCAGCATGCAATTGCCATTAATATGCAGAGAGGAATAAATGGATTACTTCAGGGTCTTGTCCCAACTTCCTGTGACTAAGAGGTTCATCTCCGGAATCCAAGCAATCTCTTTGATGGGCGCATCATGCATGGCCACAGTCATAGGCTGACCCCCAGACAAAGGCCACATTTTTGCTTGCTTATCACAGCCCCCAGAAAAGACAGCCGTCCCATCATCTTTCCAAGTTGAGCACAAAACCTTATCGAAAACATGGAAAAAGACAACAAAGAGAATGATTATTGCCATTTTAGATAACAGTGATGGGATTTCTAGAGGTTCTGAAGTTCAGTGTACCGGTTGCTCGTGAGATATTGAAGCCTTGGGTGTACTGCCTACAGCAGTCCCACTTTGCATTATCTCCCAGCACCTTACCTACAAAATTACAACCAACAGAAGTAAAAAGGAAAGCCAATAATGATACTTTTAAGCAAGATAATAATGATATCAGTAGAGTAAATAAATAAAAGAAAAGGAAACCAACGTAACAAACCTGATTGTCCCAAGAAGTAGCAACCAGATAATTGGCCTTCGGGCTGAAACTAAGGCTTGAAACAGAATCACTAGGGGGTTGAGCTACCTAGATTTGATTTCAAAATTAATTCAGCTCAAGGAACCCGAAAACAGAAGCAAAAATAAATAATAATAAAAAATAGCAATGATGAAATCCAATGGCAACAACTAATTAAGATCAATTCAAGACTGGCAGAGCAGAAGTAGTATTTAAAATGACTCAGCTTCTAGAAACTATATTTAGATATATGCTGCCACCACCAATTTTCTCTTCAAAGAAAACATGTAAATTCCCAATGTTAAGGTTCTAGACTCACAACAAAAGACAATTTTATACACCATGAACTTGTATGAGCAAAACAATGGGAATTACTGAAAAAATACTAGGGCCTAGACTTGTTTCAAACACAATGTCAGGAACAAATATTATCCTATAACTCTATATGGCAGATTTTCGTATCAAATTGATAATTCCATCTAATTCTGTAGAAATATATCAATTCAAAGTATTAATTCATTATAAAATTGTAACTATACTATAAAGTTAATAAAGAACCAAAGAACACAAGAATTTAAACAGAAATTAAATTATGTTAAATTCATAAACTGAAGAGATAGGAGTTCCCCTCTGAGGGGAGGCTTAGCCTCATAAATAATGAATGATCCCCCATTCTTTCTTTGTTTCTTTTGTCGTTTCCTCTGCTTGTTATTTACTTTTTGTTGTTCTAGTCCTAATTCTAGAGGGAAAATTATACAAAAAGTTCATTGAAAAGGAAGAAAAGTTGGATGGAATAGCTAAACGCAAAGGATTTACCATAGGGATTATTAGGAAAAGATTAATACCACAAGAACGATTCACGAGAAAACTAACAAGCGCCACTACAACAGAGTCGTAAATTAATATCGAAAATTAAAACACAAAAGATTAGTACCACAAGAACGATTCACAACAGAGTCGTAAATTAAGATCGAAACCCAAAACACTACCCACACCTCGAATCGTACCTCGAAGGATTTGTTCGGGTTAGGATTTGGCGCCGAAGCCGCTCCGAAGGCAGACATTGCACTGTAAAACGCAAATCTCTCGAGTAAGAGAGATAGAATCGAGTCTCAAATCTTCTTCTGTGAGCAAAAACGATTCGTTGCTAGGAAGCGAGAGAGAGAAAGGGAGAGAAGAGAGAAATGGATATTCACTTATGCATGTCTTGAGTTTTGTTGTGTAAAAGAGAGATGGAGGGAAATAAATTTTGAGAAACGTGTAGAGCAAGGCTGTTCCTCAGACTGCTTGCTAGTTACGCGAGAGCCTGGATTGCAAAGAAGACGACGGTTGCTTAGATGGCGGATCAGTTTGGGATAAAAGTCCAGGCCATCTGCGAACCCTAATCGCCAGGCTTGTTTACGATTGACCCAATTTTTGTCGGACTCGTCCAATCCACTTTTTTCCTTCCTGGGCCGGATTTTGACGAATTTGTTAACGACCTCAATGATCCAACCTTTAGGGGTTATCAACTCGATTTTATTTTATTTTTACTCGATCCACTAATGTATTCTTTTATTTGAGAACTTTATATTTTTGGTATGATGCAATTATTTTTTTTACTCAAGGTTGCTAACACAAAGACTATCATAAATATATTTTGATAAACAAATGATTCACCTACTTATTATTGTTCTCTTTTTTACGCTTGCTTATTGATTCTTTGACTTATTAGTATTATAAGGCTTATTGTTCAAACCATGCTTTTGTTTATTTGAAAGTAAATTTTTGATTTTGTTAATATTTTGAGCCATTATTATGGACTTTAAAATTTCCTAAGTCACCTAAATGGCTTGACTTTTGTGCTTTCACACTAAGTTTTCTTTTGGGTTCATATAGTATGACTTTTACCTAAAACATAAGTTCATACATTGAACATGGAGAATTTAGGTGCTTATTAGAGTATTCCACAGTCTACACACAATGCAAGAGCAAACTAAGAGAGAATTCAAAATATTAGGATAGCAACAAGTGACATGATCCTAAGTCTATTGCTATCATGAAATACTTTTTGAAGTCATATGCTATTTTTGTTCATATGACCCACTTGCTAAAAATAAGGTTCATACTTTGAATATGGAGAGTGCACATCAAATTAGGTATGCAAAGTTAGACAAAATATCAACAATTGCTAAGAAGTCATCTTGTTTCATTTATGTAATAGAACACATAAGGAATAATGCAATTATGTTTGAAATTCGAAGCATGTATGTTTCATTTATTTTGAAAAAATAATGGCCACTTTATGGAAGATTGCAAAAAGTGTCTTTAGATCATTAAACATAAAGATCCTTTAGCTCATGCAAACCACTTCATATTAGTTAAAAGTTATAGCAATGACTAAGATCCTTTTGCTCAAACAACCAATTTGACTTTTGTGTTGTGCCTTTTTCTTAGGTCTATTTGAGATCATGAAGAAGTTTAAAATACATGCCACTATATAGAAAATTTACTTATTTTTATCTAAAAAAGTAAAAAATTAAGGAATAAAGGAAAAAAGATTCTATTGTGTTCAAAAAACTGTAACTTAAATTCCAATTCATTATTCTCATGTAAAAGAACAAACACTTGTTCATACCATGATTTTGTTTATTTATATGAAAATGAGTGACTTGGTTGAGACTTTGAGCAATTATTATGAACTTTGATATAAGACTTTCAAACTCATGCAAATGGCTCAATTTCTATGTCTTTACACTGTGCTTTCTTTTAGGTTCCAAAAGTTGGACCTTTACCTAAAACATAAGTTTTAAACATTAAACATGGAGAATGCGCATTAAATCATATATGCATAGTTGGACAAAACACCAACTTGCTGCCAAGAAGTCATCTTGCTCATATCATTCTCTTTTTATTTAAATGAAAAGGTGTGATTTTGTAAAGACTTTGGGCAATTGTTTTGGACTTTGATGTGAGATCCTTAACTCATGCAAATGGCTTGACTTTCGTGCCTTTACACTATGGTTTCTTTTAGGTTCAAAAAGAAGGGCATTTACCTAAAACATAAGGTTCATACTTCAAACATGGAGAATGCACATCAAATCAAGTAAGCAAAGTTAAACAAAACATCAACATTGCCAAGAAGTCATCTTGTTTCATTCATGGAATAGAACACGCAAGGAATAATGAAGAATTTTATGAACTCTTGCACGTTTAGAAGAAAAGCTTGTTTATTGATCAAGCAAAACCAAAACTAGTTACGAGAGAAAACAAAGTTATAGAGAAAAGAACTCTTAATGTACGGCTATATTTTTTAACATTTTAAACTAAGAGGTTATATATAAATAGGAGTAAAGCTTAAACAAGGAAACCCTAGTACCCTATAATATAGGAAAAATATATTAAGCATCCTACAATATAGGAACACTGTCAATATTCAACAAATAATTCAGTTGTGTTTGAAATTTGAAGCAGGAATGTTTCATTTATTTTCAAAAGATAATGGCCACTTTGTGCAAGTTCGCATAGAGAGTCTTTAGACCATTACCACAAAGATCCTTTGGCTTATGCAAATGACTTGATATTAGTTAGAAGTTATAATAATGATTAAGATCTCTTTACTCACACAACCGATTTGAATTTTGTGTTGTGCATTTCTCTTGGATCCATTTAAGTTCATGAAAGAAGTTTAAAATACATGCCATTGTATAGAAAGTTTACTTATTTTATATGATAAAGTAAAAAATAGAAAACAAAGGAAAAAAGATTATGTCATGTGGGAAAAATTTGTTACTCAAATTCCAATTCATTAATCTCACGTAAAAGAACAAATACTTGTTCATACCATGCTTTTGTGTGTTTATATGAAAATGAGTAACTTGGTTGAGACTTTAAGCAATTATTATGTACTTTGATGTAAGACTCTCGAACTCATGCAAATGGCTTGACTTTTATGCCTTTGTACTGTGCTTTCTTTTGGGTTCCTAAAGTTGAGCTGTTATGTAAAACATAAGTTTCAAACATCGAACATGAAGAATGCGCATCAAATCATATAGGCATAGTTAGACAAAAGACCAACTTATAACCAAGAAGACATCTTGTTCATACCATGCTTTTGTTTATTTGAATGAAAAGGTGTAATTTTGTAAAGACTTTGGGCAATTATTTTGGACTTTGATGTGAGATCCATAACTCAGGCAAATGGCTTGACCCTATGCCTTCACATTATGCTTTCTTTTGGGTTCATAAAGTAGGGTATTTACCTAAAACATAAGGCTCATACTTTGAACATGGAGAATCACATTAAATTAGGTAGGCAAAGTTAGACAAAACATCAACAATTGCCAAGAAGTCATTTTGTTCTATTCACCTAGTAGAACACGCATAATGCAATCATGTTTGAATTTAGAGCAAGTATGTTTCATTTATTTTGAAAATATAATGGCCACTTCATGAAAATTTGCATAAAGAGCCTTATACTATTAGCCATAAAGATCCTTTGGCTCATGCAAATGACTTGATATTAGTTAGGAGTTACAACAATGACTAAGATCCCTTTTCTCACACAACCAATTTGATTCTTGTGTTATGCCTTTCTCTTGGACCCCCTTTTAAGTTCATGAAGAAGTTTAAAATACATGTCATTGTACAAAAAGTTTACTTATTCTATATGATAAAGTAAAAAATTATAAAACAATGAAAAAAAGATTCTCTCATGTGGGAAAAATTTGTTACTCAAATTCCAATTCATTATTCTCACATAAAGAATGAACACTTGTTCATACCATGCTTTTGTTTATTTATATGAAAATGAGTCACTTGATTGAGACTTTGAGCAATTATTATGGACTTTGATGTAAGATTCTCAAACTCATGTAAATGGCTCCAGTTTTATGCCTTTGTATTATGCTTTCTTTTAGGTTACTAAAGTTGGATCTTTAGCTAAAACATAAGTTTCAAACATCGGATATGGAGAATGCTCACTAAATCATATAGGCATAGTTAGACAAAACACCAACTTACTGCCAAGAAGTCATCTTGTTCATACCATACATTTGTTTATTTGAATGAAAATGTGTGATTTTGTAAAGACTTTGGGCAATTATTTTAGACTTTGATGTGATATCCTAATTTAGACAAGTGGCTTGACTTTCGTGCCTTCACACTATGGTTTCTTTTAGATTCAAAAAGTAGGGCGTTTACTTAAAAATTAATTAGACTTTTTAATAATTAAGTTTAAAAAAATCGTGGGTAAAATATCTAAAACTCAATCATCTTGAATAGGTCTATTTAGTAACTAATAGAATCAAAAAGACAAATGATAAATTGTTTGAAATTAAAATCTAAGTAGCAATTAAATGAAATTTAGATTTTTGTCCTATAAACTTAACTTTTTCTTTGATCCTTATCTTGTAAAAATTTTCCTTTGTAATTGATTCATAATCTAATTGTGTTTGTTCTGGTAGTCATTTTAGTATTAAATTGTATTCATACTAATGCTATGGGTGTGATAAAAGACTTATAATTAGAAAAGGAAATGAAATGTGGCAAAAAAAAATGAATGAATAAAAGATTAGGTATAAAGTTCATAGTGACTTTTGGATAGTTTTCCACCACTAGAGTTTCTTGGAATTTTATTTTCCCTTAAAATTTAGAACTCAATTTAAATTTATGTTATTAAATTTTCAGTTCACATAATTACATCATATTGAAAATTCATTTCACTTAATAAGAAGTTCAATTGATAGTACAATGCAATAATACTCGTAAACTTCTTTGATCAACTCCTCTTCATAAAGATCTCACAATGACAAAAATGCAAGAAAGGTCCATGAAGATCATTTACTATATATAAAAAAAAAACATTTATGCAATGCAGTTATTAATATGCATTGTGCAATACATAACTCAATATAATAAACTATTTCAACTAAAGGCAAAGAAGGAAGTTTAACAATAGGAAGGAGAAGAACAAATTAAAAGTTCATGAAGTTCAATTCGTTCTACCCATAGTTCATGAAGTACTATTTAAAATGTTAACAAATAGAAAATCAATTTTACACATCTTATAAATTTAGGCATAATCTTAACATAACAAAAACTTCACAAGTAAAATAAAATTGAGTGTTTTCAACCATTAAAAGGCCTCTGTAAGGAAGGACAACTAATATAATGTGGAAGCAAACAATCTATCATTTTAAAAGATTTATACATTAATTATATTGCAATTTCTAAATATGACATCTATTTAGTAATCAAAAACTATAACCTAGACGAGTAGGATACAAATGGCCTCATTTATAGTCATTACAAGCCATCATAAAAACTTCCTCCAAGGCCTGAGAAACATTATTATTGTAGATATTGTTGAACGCACACATGTGTTTCATGGCATGTCTTAAAGAACTACAATATCTTTTGAACAACTAAAAAATAAACGTTGAATTTTTTAAAATTAATATCTAAGTAGTAACTAAATAAATTTTAGATTTTTTTTCTTATAAACTTAACTTTTGCTTTGATACTTGAAGTGCTATTTCAAATGTTAACAAATATAAAATCAACTTTTCACATCTTACAAATTCAAGCCTAATCCTAAGATAATAAAAATCTCACAAGTAAAAGAAAATTAAGTGCTTTCAACCATTAATGGGCCTTTATTAGCAAGGACAACTAATTATAATGTGAAAGAAAAAAATATATCATTTTAAAGGATTTACACTTTAATTATATTGCAATTTTCAAATCTGGCATCTATTTAGTAATTAAAAACTATATCCTAGACAAGTAAGATACAAGTGGCCTCTTTCATAGTCATTACAAGCCACCATTAAAACTTCCTTTACAAAGGCCTAAGAAACACCACTATTGTTGATATTGACGAATACACACATGTTTTGTGGCATGTCTCAAGTACTTACAATATCTTTCAAACAACTAAAAAATAAATGTTGAATTTTTTTAAAATTGATATATAAGTAACAACTAAATAAATTTTAGATTTTTGTCTTATTAACTTAACTTTTGCTTTGATCTCTATCTTATGGTTCATGAAGTACTATTTAAAATGTTAACAAATATAAAAATCAACTTTTCACATCTTACAAATTTAGGCCTAATCTTAACATAATAAAAATGTCACAAGTAAAAGAAAATTGAGTGCTTTTAACTATTAAAGAGCCTTTGTAAGCAAGGACAACTAATTGTATTATGGAAACAACTAAACTATCATTTTAAAGGATTTATACTTTAATTATATTATGATTTCTAAATCTAACATCTATTTAGTAATCAAAAACTATATCCTAGATAGGTAGGATGTAAATGGCCTTATTCATAGTCATTACAAACAACCATAAAAACTTCCTCTACCAAGACTTGAGAAATGTCACTATTGTAAATATTACTGAATGCACACATGTTTCATGATATGTCTAAAAGAACTAAATATCTTTTGAACAACTAAAAGATAAATGTTGAATTATTTTGAAAGTAATATCTAAATAGCAACTAAATAAATTTTAGATTTTTGTTTTATAAACTTAACTTTTTTTTTTTTATCTTTATCTGGTAAAAAAATTCCTTTGGAATTGATTCATTATCTAATTGTGTATTTCTTAATACTCAATTTAGTATTAAAGTATACTTGTACTAATACTATGGATGTGACAAAAAACTTATAATGAGAATAGAAAATGGAATGGGTCAAAGAAGGAATGAATAAGAGATCATTTATAGAGTTCAAAGTGACTTTTAGATTATTTCCCATCATTAGATTTCCTTGGAATTTACTCTTCTGTCAAAACTTGAAACTTAATTTAAACTTGTCTCATGAAATTTCCAATTCACACAATTACACCATATTGAAAAGTCTTTTCCCTTACCTAATAAGAAGTTCAGCTAAAAAAACAAAGCAATGGCACCTATAAGCTTCTTTGATTAATCCCTCTTTATGAAGGTCTCAAGTAATAAAAATAAAAGAAAGTTCCATAAAAACCATCCACTATAGAAAAATGTTTTAGCAATGGAGTCATTAATTTGCATTGTGTAATACAAAGCTTAATAAAATGAACCAATTTAACTAAGCAAACAAGGGATTCTAACAGTAAAAAGGAGAAGAAAAAATTAAAAGTTCATGAAGTACTATTTAAAATGTCAACAAATGTAAAATCAACTTTTCACAATTTACAAATTTAAGCCTAATCTTAACATAATTAAAAACACTCACAAGTAAAATAAAATTGAGCACTTTCAACCATTAAGGGACCTCTATAAGCAAGTACAACTACCTACATTATGGAA
Organism: Casuarina cunninghamiana; assembly: GCA_028551485.1. Taxonomy (NCBI): domain Eukaryota; kingdom Viridiplantae; phylum Streptophyta; class Magnoliopsida; order Fagales; family Casuarinaceae; genus Casuarina; species Casuarina cunninghamiana. The sequence continues at coordinate 2,895,880 of CM052364.1, forward strand.
GCAACCAATCTATCATTTCAAAGGATTTACACTTTAATCATACTAAAATTTCTAAATCTAGCATCTATTTAGTAATAAAAAACTATATCCTAGATAGATAGGAACAAATGGCCACATTCATAGTCATTACAAGTAGTCACAAAAGATTTCCTCCACCAAGGCTTGTGAAACACCATTGTTAGAAATATTGCTAAATGCACATGAATATTTCATGGCATGTCTCAAAGAACCACAATATCTTTTGAACAACTAAATAACGACTAATGAATTATTTAGAAATTAAAATCTATGTAGGAACTAAATAAATTTAAGATTTTTGTCTTATAAATATAACTTTTGCTTTGATCTTTATCTTGTAAAATTTTTCCTTTAGAATTGATTCATAATCTAATTGTGTATGTCTTGGTATTCACTTCAATAATAAAATGCATTCATACAAATCCTATGGGTGTGACAAAAGACTTACAATTAGAATAAGAAATGGAATGTATCAAAAAAGAAATGAATAAGAGATCAAGTATAGAGCTTAGAGTGATTTTTGGATGGTTTCCCACCACTAGAGTTCCTTGGAGTTTAATCTTTCATTAAAACTTGGAATTCAAAACTTATATCATGAAATTTTTCAATTTACACAACTACACCATTTTGAAAATTCCTTTCCTTGCCTAATAAAAAGTTCAATTGAAAGTACAAAGCAGTGACAACCTATAAGCTTCTTTGATCAACCCCTTTTCATAAAGATCTCATGATGACAAAAATAAAAGGAAAATCCACAAAGACCATCCATTTCCAAAAAAAAAAGAAAAAAAACTTTGATAATGGAGTAATTAATCCGCATTGTGTAATACAAAGCTCAATAAAATGAATTATTTTAACTAAAGGAAAATAAGGGATTTTAATAGTAAGAAAGAGAAGAACAAATTAAGAATTCATGAAATTCAATCTATTCCACCCATAGTTCATGAAGTACTATTTAAAATGTCAATAAATTTAAAATTAATTTTTCACATCTTACAAATTCAAGCCTAGTCTTAACATAATTAAAAAACACTCATAGGTAAAAGAAAATTGAGTGCTTTCAATCATTAAGGGACCTTGGTAAGTAAGCATAACTAATTGTATTTATGGAAGCAATCAATCTACCATTTTAATTGATTTACACTTTAATCAACCTGTAATTTCTAAATCTACCATCTATTTAGTAATCACAAACTATATCTTAGAGAAGTAGGATGCAAGTGATCTCGTTCATAGTCACCACAAGCAACCACAAAAACTTCCTCCACTAAGACTTAGGAAACACCATTGTTGCAAATATTGTTGAATGAACACATGTGTTTCATGGCATGTCTCAAAAACTTATAATTTCTTTTGAGCACCTAAATTTAAGATCATATCATATCTTAAGAATCAAACAGATAAAAAAACTTATGACAAAAGTATAAAAATCCAAGTAGAATACATATGTATATATTTTACCATGGATTTTGAACATTCCTAATCATTAACATGAGTCATTTTAGGTCCTTTCATGTTATCCAAGATGAAAGAATCATGAGATCCATACAAAAACATTCCATTCAATCCATACTAGCATCGAGGTCTATATAGAGTTCATATAAAACTTTGAGCCTGGTCACATATGTTGCTATCACTTTAAGAATTTGTTTCTTCATTGATCTCTTGTACTATAAGGCAAAAAGCATATATAAAATATAGAAGTTAAGAACTTGAAACACTTTTCAAACTAAATAAAAACTATCATTAAAGTTTACCATTTCAAACAAGAAGAATAGTCATGCATCTCTTTGGTGGACGGCTCATATCCATTTATCAACCCAATAATTTTTGGGAATGAATTTCAAAATGGTAGGATCAAAGCCTTGGAAAGATAAAATTTCCAAGCCTTGATGTTTTTACTTTCATATTCCATCACATGGGAGCTGAAAAGAAAACCATTGTTGAAAGGAAAACCATTTTTGAAAGTTTATTCCTTAACTTATACAAAATAGGATTAAATTACATGCCAAAATTAAAATAGTCAAGGGAAGTTATTGTGAACTAGAAAATGATGAGTCTTATTGACTGATATTGCTATCCTATGGTTTTTCTTTTATAATTATGGGTCTCATTGTAAGCCAACAAATAAGAAGACATAATTAAGAATTCATTTATACTATACATCAAACACCCAATAACGATATGTATAAATTGTATAAGAAGCTTGATTGATGAAAATAGGCTCTAATGTATTAAAATTATTAAACATCTAAATTTATTGTTTTTAAGTATGAGATAAACTCCACAATACTTATAACATAACACTTTCCAGAAAATAATGATGGGTAGCTATCTTCCATCCATGCATCACTATAAATATGCCCAAAGTACAAAAAATCAAAATGCATATTAAGTATGGCCCCATAATAAGCAACTTAGCTATTCTCTTTAGCATTTGATGCCATAAACATATAAATGTTTGAATCTTTCGGCATGTTTTGAAAGACACTCCCGTCATGGCATGCTTCAACATATATAACTTGCATGCATAATGTTAAATCTTTTAATTGTCACTCAAATATCTTATAACCAAAATTTTAAAAAAGGATTAAGTTCTCATACCTTTTTTTTATAGGTCCTAAATTTATGTTTCTTCTTTAAGACCTCAATGAATTCCAAGAATTTAATTGGAAGCCCACTTGACATATTTCCAACTCATGGACATAAAGTGAAAAAGATATTCATTTCTTTGTATATGGAATTAGAGCTAAAGAATGGAGAAAATTTATATGTAATATGTATTAAACTAACCTAAAAATTCATGTCCTCCATTATTTGAATAATAGAGGAATATTCTGTCATTTTTTTGGCTATTGATCACCTTCCCCTCCTAGCTCTCACCTTGTTCTTCTTATTAAAAAGTATGGCATATACATTATAAGCATTTGCATGCTTGCCAATGTAAACATGCCATGATGGTAGATAAAAGTTATAAATCAAATTATGTAATAGAGTCAACCCCTAAGACATTAATCAGTGGTGTAGAACTAAATCCTAAAGACAGTAAATCTTTCTTTTCTTACAAAAAAAAATATTTTCAAAGATTAAATTAGTAAAAAACCCATATGGTAAGAGAAAATAATTTAAAAGGTACCTTAGGTATTCTAATACAAACATCATTATCATCTAGGTAATTGAGGATCATCCTAAGCTTGGTATTCCAAGGGTGATAAGCAATGTCATCATTCATGAACATTCCTATGTACTTTTCTTTAAACATGCCTTTTCTTAACAATTGATAGGAAAGACAGACATTGACAAGCACTCAAATCTAAATGAGTTAATCAACTAAATAAATGGTCCATCTACATGAAAAAAAGTCACTCTAAACTCTACACCTCATTCTATCTTTTGCTATAAATGAAAACAGTAAGTCTTTTCTTTCCTAGGAAAGAAAGTCTTTTCTAAAAATTAAATTACTTAAAAATCCATATGACAAGAGAAAATAATTTAAAAGGTACCTTAAGCATTCTAACATAAACATCATTTCCATCTAAATGATTGAGGATCATCCCACACTAGATATTTTCAAGGTGATAAGCAATGTTATCACTTATAAACACTACCATGTACTTTTCCTTAAGCCCATATTTTCTCAGCAATTAATAGAAAAGATAGATATTGACATGTACTTGAATCAAAATAAGTTAATCTATTGAATAAAAAGTTCATCTATAAGAAAGAAATCACTCTAAACTCTACACTTCATTCTAAATGAGTTTGTCAACTGAAAAAATGATCCATCTATAAAAAAAAAAAGTCACTCCAAACTCTATATTTCATTCTGTCTTTTGCTCTAAATGAAAATAGTAAGTCTTTCTTTCTTATGAAAGAAAGTCTTTTCCAAAAATCAAATTAGTTAAAAATCTAAATGACAAGAGAAAATAATTTAAAAGGTACCTTAAGCATTCCAACATAAACATCATTGCCATTTAGATGATCGAGGATCATCCCACATTAAAGATTTCAACGGTAATAAGAAATGTCATCACTCACACACAGTACTATGTACTTTTCCTCAAGCTTACCTTTTCTCAGCAATTAATAGAAAAGATACAAATTGACATGTACTCGAATCAAAATAAGTTAATCAACTGAATAAAAGGTTCATTTATAAGAAAGAAGTCACTCTAACCTCTACACCTAATTCTAAATAAGATGATCAATTGAATAAATGGTTTATCTATAAGAAAAAAAAAAGTCACTCTAAACTCTACACTTCATTCCATCTTTTACTCTAAATGAAAATCTTTCTTATGAAACAAAGTCTTTTCTTTCTTATGAAACAAAGTCTTTTCTAAAAATCAAAGTAGTTAAAAATCCATATGACAAGAGAAAATAATTTAAAAGGTAACTTAAGCATTCCAACATAAACATCATTGCTATCTAGATGATTGTGGATCATCCCACATTAGAGATTTCATGGGTGATAAGCAATGTCATTACTTATAAACACTACTATGTACTTTTCCTCAAGCCAACCTTTTCTCAGCAATTAATAGAAAAGATAGATATTGACATGTACTAGAATAAAAATAAGTTAATCAACTGAATAAAAGGTTCATTTATAAGAAATAAATCACTCTAAACTATACATCTCATTCTCAATAAGTTAATCAACTGAATAAATGGTTCATTTATAAGAAAAAAAGTCACTCTAAACTCTAAACTTCATTCTATCTTTTGCACTAATGAAAAAAGTAAGTCTTTTCTTTCTTATGAAAGAAAGTCTTTATCAAAAATCAAATTAGTTAAAAATCCATACGACAAGAGAAAATAATTTAAAAGGTACCTTAAGCATTCCAACATAAACATCATTGCCATCTAGATAATTATGGATCATCCTACATTAGAGATTTCATGGGTGATAAGCAATGTCATTACTCATAAATACTACTATGTATTTTTCCTGAAGCCTACATTTTCTCAGCAATTAATAGAAAATATAGACATTAACATATATTAGTATCAAAATAAGTTAATCAATTGAATGAAAGGTTCATTTATAAGAAAGAAATCACTCTAACCTCTATAGCTAATTCTAAATGAGTTAATCAACTGAATAAATGGTTCATCTATAAGAAAGAAAAAAAAAAGTTACTCTAAACTCTACACTTCATTCCATCTTTTGCTCTAAATGAAAATAGTAAGTCTTTTCTTTCTTATGAAAGAAAGTCTTTTCCAAAATCAAATTAGTTAAAAATCCATATGACAAGAGAAAATAATTTAAAAGGTGCCTTAAACATTCCTACATAAACATCATTGCAATCTAGATGATCGAGGATCATCCCACATTAGAGATTTCAAGGGTGATAAGCAATGTCATCACTCATAAACACTACTATGTATTTTTCCTCAAGCCCACCTTTTCACAGCAATTAATAGAAAAGATACACATTGACATGTGCTCGAATCAAGATAAGTTAGTCAATGGAATAAAAGGTTCATTTACAAGAAAGAAATCATTCTAAACTCTACTCCTCATTCTAAATGAGTTGATCAACTGAATAAATGTTTCATCTATAAGAAAAAAAGTCACTCTAAACTCTACACTTCATTCCATCTTTTGCTTTAAATGAAAACATTAAGTCTTTTCTTTCTTATGAAAGTAACTCATTTCCAAAAATTAAATTAATTAAAAATCCACATGACAGGAGAAAATAATTTAAAAGGTACCTTAAACATTCCAACATAAACATCATTGCCATCTAGATGATTGAGGATCATCCCATATTAGAGATTTCAAGGGTGATAAGCAATGTCATCACTCATAAACACTACTATGTACTTTTCCTTAAGCTCACCTTTTCTCAACAATTAATAGAAAAGATACGCATTGACATGTACTCGAATCAAAATAAGTTAATTAACTGAATAAAAGGTTCATCTATAAGAAAGAAATCACTCTAAACTCTATACCTCATTCTAAATGAGTTAATCAACTGAATAAATGGTTCATCTATAAGGAAAAAAAAAGTCACTCTAAGCTTTATAATTCATTCTATCTTTTGCTTTAAATGAGAATAATAAGTCTTTTCTTTCTTATGAAAGAAAGTTTTTTCCAAAAGTCAAATTAGTTAAAAATCCATATGACAAGAGAAAATAATTTAAAAGATACCTTAAACATTCCAACATAAACATCATTGCCATCTAAATGATTGAGGGTTATCCCACATTAGAGATTTCAAGAGTGATAAGCAATGTCATCACTTATATACAATACTAACATAAACATCATTGCCATCTATATGATTGAGGATCATCCCACACTAGAGATGTTAAGGGTGATAAGTAATGTTATCACTTATAAATACTAATATGTACTTTTCCTTAAGCACACATTTTCTCAACAGTTAATAGAAAAAATAGACATTGACATGTACTCGAATCAAAATAAGTTAATCAATTGAATAAAAGGTTCATTTACAAAAAAGAAATCACTCTAAACTCTACACCTCTTTCTAATTGAGTTAATCAGCTGAATAAATGGTTCATCTATAAGAAAGAAAATCACTCGAAACTCTACACTTTATTTTATCTTTTGCTCTAAATGATAACAATAAGTGTTTTCTTTCTTATGAAAAAAAGTCTTTTTGAAAAATCAAATTAGTTAAAAATCCATATGACAAGAGAATATAATTTAAAAGTTACCTTAAGCATTCCAACATAAACATCATTGCCATCTGGATGATTGAGGATCATCCCACACTAGAGATTTCAAGGGTGATAAGCAATGTCATCACTCATAAACATTACTATGTACTTTTCCTTAAGCCCACCTTCTCAGCAATTAAGAGAAAAGATAGACATTGACATGTACTCGAATCAAAATAAGTTAATCAACTGAATAAAATATTCATCTATAAGAAAAAAATCACTCTAAACTCTACACTTCATTCTCTTTTTTTCCTCTAAATGAGGACAATAAGTATTTTTTTTTTCTTATGAAAGAAAGTCTTTCTCAAAGATTAAATTAGTTGAAAAGTCATATGGCAAGAGAAAATAATTTAAAAGGTACCTTGGGCATTCAACATAAATATCATTGCCATCTAGACGATTAAGGATCATCCCACACTATGGATTCCTAAGGTGATGATATACAATGTTGTCTCTCATGAACACTACTATTTACTTTTCTTTAAAGCTACCTTTTTTCAGCAATTAGTAGGCAAGATAGCCATTGACTTGTACTCAAATCAAAATGGGTTAATCAACTGAATAAATGATTTATTTGTAAGAAAATAAGTCACTCTAAATTCTACACCTTATTATTTTTTTAGCTCTAAATGAGATCTTTTCGTTCTTATGAAAGAAAGTCCTTTTTAAAAATTAAAGTAGTTAGAAATTCATATGGCAAGAGAAAATAATTTAAAAGGTACCTTAGACATTCCATCATAAACAGCATGTCATCTTGATGATTAAGGATCATCCCATGCTAAGGATTCCAAGGGTGATAAGCAATGTGATCACTTATGAACATTACTATATACTTTTCCTTAAGCCCACATTTTCTCAGCAATTGATAGGCAAGACAGACATTAGCATGCACTTGAATCAAAATGAGTTAATCAATTGAATAAATGGTTCATCTATAAGAAAAAAGTCACTCTAAACTCTACACTTAAATATTTTTCAAAGATTAAATTAATTGAAAATTCATATGCCAAAAGAAAATTATTTAAAATTCACCTTGGGCATTCCAACATAAACATCATTGCCATCTAAATGATTGTGGATCATCCTATGCTATGGATTCCAAGGGTGATTAGTAATGTTGTCAGTCATGAACACTATTATGGACTTTTCCTTAAGCCCACCTTTTCTTAACAATTGATAGACAAGATAAACATTGATCTACACTCAAATCAAAATGAGTTAATCAATTGAATAAATGGTTCATATGTAAGAAAATAAGTCACTTTAAACTCTATACCTTATTCTCATTTTTTTGCCTTAAATGAAGATAGTAAGTTCTTTCTTTCTTATAAAGAAGTCTTTTTCAAAGATTAAATTAGTTGAAAATATATATGGCAAGAGAAAATAATTTAAAAGGTACTTTAGGCATTTCAACATAAACATCATTGCCATTTAGACAATTGAAGATCATCCCATGCTACAAATTCTAAGGGTGATTAGTAACATTGTCACTTATGAACACTATTATGTACTTGTTCTTAACCCTGCCTTTTCTCAATAATTGGTAAGCAAGACAAATATTGGTATGCACTAAAATCAAAATGAGTTAATCAATTGAATAAATGGTTCATCTATAAGAAAAAAAAGTCACTCTAAACTCTACACCTCATTCTTTTTGTTTGCCCTGAATGAAGACAGTAAGTATTTTCTTTCTTGTGAAAGAAAATATTTTTCAAATATTAAATTAGTTGAAAATTCATGATGGCAATAGAAAATAATTTAAAAGTTATCTTTGGCATTTTAACATAAACGTCATTGCCATTTGAACGATTAAGGATCATTCCACACTAAGGATTTCAAAGGTGATCAATAATGTCGTCACTTATGAACATTACTATGTACTTTTCTTTAAGCTTACCTTTTCTCAGCAATTGATAGGCAAGACAAATATTGGCCTACACGTGAATCAAAATGAGTTAATTAACTGAATAAAATGGTTCATCTATAAGAAAAAAAATCACTTTAAACTCTATACCTCATTCTCTTTCTTCGCTTTGAATAAAGGGCTAACGAAGATAGATATGAATAGTGTGCCTATGTGTATGTGTTTGATAAAATAATGGAATATATTTTTCTATTTCAAATTGGGTAAAGTATAGAAATGGTCAAAAATATTTTCAAAAATATATTACAAAAATTACAAACTTAAATAACAATTTGATCTTGACTTAGAAATAATAAATATATAGATAATTCTTTGCCTTAAATATAATAAATATGCCAACTAATTGAGTAAATGATTCATTTGTTAGAAAAATGCTCAAGGTCAAAGGAATTTGGGGAACCTAGTGCCTATAATTAATAAAGTTGGTCAAACCATAAATGAAAACTATACATGGTGTACTGATTTTTTTTTGTTCATCTTTTTTCTATAAGCATTCTTGGCGATAGCGTTAGAATTCGACTACCTCTTTTAGCTTTAAAAAACACTTACAACAATAGTGGCAAAGCAATGCTTATGAGACATACAAAAGGACAAAACACGATGAACCCAAAATTTGTTAAAGAAACTTAAGGGAAGAAATGAAGAATGAAAAACATATGCAAGAATTAAACCTAGAAAAACCAACAAATGCGAAAAGATATATTAGATTGCAATAAATATGAAACAATTACCTTAAAAAAATTAATTGAGTATTTTAAACATTTTATAAAAATCATAGTAAAAACCACTCAAGAACAATAAATAAATAAAATAATTTAAATGAATATCTCAAACATTTTTTTTATGAAATTACAGTAAAAACCACTCGAGAACATGACCTCATGCAAGCAACAAAAACCATAATCTTAAAGAGAGCAATGAAAAATCTACGCTAACTATAAATCAAACAATGAAAATCCATTGAACACTACAAAACCACATTTCCAATTCCTTGGACTGTACAATTAAGTCGCATTGACCATACACATTCTTAGAAATTCCAAGATGATCTTAGTAACAAATATTATCTTATAAAATCTTTATGGAAAATTTTCTGAATCAAATTGATACTTTTTTTTTTCTTTGTCGTTTCCTCTACTTGTTATTTACTTTTCATTGTTGTAGTTTTAATATGAAAGGAAAAAGAGGACAGAGTTGGATTGAATAATTATCGCAAAGAGTTTACTAATTTTTTTTTTTTTTTGAAAGAAAGCTTTATCACTTGTAACCCACAGTCAACAAAACATTGCGTGAGCCAACATTATTTCAGAAATTGAAACACATAGCCAATTGGTGAAAGAAAATACCCATCAAAACTTATACATTTTTAAATCAAGAAAAGGCAATATAAACCCTCCCATTGTTGGCCCTCTCACCACAATGCAAAACTTCTCCCTTCAGCAATAAGGTATTATTATTTCATTGAACTTTCTCAGGTTAATCCGCCTCCGTACAGTTCTCTGGCAATTGTTAGTACAAGAACGATTCCTTCAGCAAAGAGTTTACTACATGGACTATAAAAGTTAGTACAAGAACGATTCACAAGAAGACTAACAAATTACGAATCGAGAACAATGATCTTTTTCCTCTACAATAATAAAGGCAGTTGAAATGATTCCTACAACCAAAAGAAGAATCCAAGACTAAAAAGATAACCATACAATCCGTATTTACGTACAATTAAAGCACAGGAGGCACGGTGGAAACAAAATACCAGTTAGTGTCTTTTCTTACAGATTAATTTAAGCTCAAGAATCGCAGATATGTACACGTATTGTATGAGATTTATGAAAAATAGCAAACGCCACTACAATAGAGTCACACAAGTAAGATCGAAAATCCATGAAAAAGCATCGAAAATTAAAACACAACCCACAACTCAAGGTCCACACCTCAATGGACATATTCGGACTAGGATACGACGAAGTGGGCCTCGAAGCAGACCTTGTAATGCAAAGCTGAAAACTCTCGGGCGACATAGAAGGACAAAATCGATTCTCAAAACCTTCTTGTCACGCCAAAGGAATTATCTATATACTTTGTGAAGTACAGCAAATATAAAAAGTTCAAAATAACTAAATTAAGAGTTAATTGTGAATGAAATTTCTTATAACAAGAAAAAAAAAATTTATAAAATCTTTAGGTGGAAAGCCCTACTCAATCACACAATCAATAGAGTACATAAATCCTAAATAAAATAATACATTGTATTATAAAGCTTATTCTCAATCTAGACAACATATAATAATCAAAGTCCCACAAACAAATTCCAATCCAAACAATTAACAATAACCAAGCATAATGAATATTACAAAACTGCAATGCTACTATTAATCTACTTTGATTATTAGATTAAGAGTATGACCGTGACTAGAGTTGAGAACTAATAAAAGATAAATTAAGTTATTTTAAATTGTGTGCCTCTTTCTTCAACCAAGACCCCTTATATTTGCTCATAGCTTGTTATCCTAGGTTAGTTGAGTAAACCTCCTCTTTAATTATATTAGGCCAATCTGATCATAAGAAAGACCCAAATCTTAAGTTTCTTTTTCAAAAGAGATTAATATTAAGATGTCAATAATAAAATAATTCACATATTTTTTCTTATCCCTACTTCTTATAAAATGGTCCTAGCATTTCAAACTCCCAATATAATTAGGTTTTGACTATTTTAAATTAAATTATCTAAAAATCCTAACTTAATAATAAATTACTAAAATTATTAAATCATTGGGTTTATTTTTTTCCCGTAGAAATGTCTTATTTAATTTAAAAGTTAACTCCAAAATTAGAAAAATAAATTTATATTGAAATATTATTCAATATCACATTTTTTTTGTTGGATTCTTGTCCTTAATACCAAATCCTTCGAGTTCATGTTTTGTCACCTTGAGAGGGTTGTAATTTTGGCCAACGGTAATTATGAAGCATACCAAATGACACCTAATATTTGGCATACAAAGCAATAGAGGCCACTGTAAGGGAGTCCTTTCCCTCCTCCTAGTCACCGCCGTTGTAGTCTGATCAGCCTGAAGACTGGAGGCTGAGAGACCCTAGAACCAAGTGGCTCTCTCTTTAACTTCCTCAGCGGCGATAATGGCATCTCCTTCTCTGCTCCCGGTTTCCGGTAATTTCTGTCTCTCGTCGCCATCTTCAAGTTTTCATTGATTCTGTCTGGTAGCTCTGAACACGTAGGCCAAAAAAAAAAAAAAAGGGAGGGAGGGAAGTAAGTGCTGAGAGGTTTAGCCTTCTTATTATTTGGGGCCTGAGAACGTGAAACCAGCAGCTGACTCGCCAAGTCTGCGGTTTCTTCTTTGTTTTTTGTTTTTTGTTCCCTCCGTACCCAGTTTGGTTGCCGAAAAGAGATTAGAACAACATAACCAAAGTAAATTCATCACATTGAGAGTTCCAATTTGGTTCCTCCACTTTCTTGAAATCGGATGGAGGTCCAAGACTGTCATTTTCGAGTCATATGCAGATCTAGGTTCATAGGGCCTGTTAATTCTAGGGCTCGTTGCTTGCATATGCGTGCAATGTGGTATTTAGGAATAGTTGTTCAGGATGATTGAAGATGGCTTTTGAATGATAAGTTATATATATATATATATATATATATATATATTTTTTTTTAAAAAAAAAAATCTCCTTCCCCAAGTGGAGGTAAAGGAGTCTAGATTGTCAACGTCATTCCAATTGGAAAATTCTGGTTGTTTGCGTTTGCTTGAGTACAATATTGTACATTTTGTATGAGAAGTATATTATGAGTTATCTCTGAACTAATATAGTATTTAATGTTATTAGGGAGTTCCCGTGAACTCTGTAGTACGAGAAATATGTTATGTAGTAATTCATGTGCTATGGACTTTGATGTGGGAACTAGTTCAGAAGTTGTTTCTCAGTACAAGAAACGAAGAATCTCTCAAGAAGCTGAATTTCAGTTGTGTGAGGTTTCTAGTGAACTAGAAGCTATCTTACCTAATTTAAAGTTGGTTGATTATTACATGAATCCCTGCTTGAAGGAGTTAGCTGTCCAGGAACTTGCAGACCCTGGTTATTGTAGCCGAGTTTTGGATTTCACAGTTGGGAGGGTCGGTTATGGTTCAGTCAAGTTTCTTGGGGAAACTGACATTAGAAAGTTAGAGTTAGACAACATTGTGAAGTTCGATAGGAATGAGGTAGTTGTGTATGAAGATGAAAATGCCAAGCCTGTGGTTGGACAGGGACTTAACAAGGCTGCTGAGGTGACTTTGGTACTACAAGTAAGATCATTGGGTTTTGAAGAGGAGAAACTGGAGATAATTGTGGATAAATTGAGAATAATTGCAGAGAGACAAGGTGCTCATTTCATTTCGTTTAACCCAGCAAATGGTGAATGGAAATTCTTAGTTCCACATTTCAGCAGGTTTGGATTGAGTGAAGATGATGAAGAAGATATTGTAATGGATGAAGCAACTGCAGCTCAAAGCCCTGTGGCAGTCAATGGTGGTGAGATTTCTGACATTGATGAAGAAGAACATGCAGGGTCCACTGGTGTCGAGCTCTCTCACTCTCTTCCAGCTCATCTTGGGCTTGACCCTATAAGAATGAGAGAAATGAAAATGTTAATGTTTCCTGATGATGAGGAAGAGGATGTAGAAGATTTTACTAAAATACCTACAGGCCAGAAGCCATCATTTGGTAAACAATACACAAGATCTCCATTACAAAATCCTGCTCAGAGGATCAGCCACAGATCTAGTCCACCAGTTGCTCGAAAAACCCCTTTGGCATTGCTTGAGTACAACCATGGTAGTTTTGACTCAAACTCTCCTGGAGCTATTTTGATGGCCCCACAAAGTAAGGGTGCGTTGCTGAAACCCATACAACGTGAAGTTTCAGGTTTTAAACTGGACCTTAAGCAAGAAACATGGGTAACTGGACACCATTCTCGCAACATAGTGGATGCAGGTTTGTTCATGGGTAGGTCATTTCGAGTAGGGTGGGGCCCAAATGGGATCCTTGTTCACAGTGGTACACCTGTAGGTAGTAATGATTCTCAACGGGTATTATCATCTGTTATCAATTTAGAGAAGGTTGCCATTGATAGGGCGGTTAGAGATGAGAATAACAAAGTCAGATCGGAACTTGTTGAGTTTGCTTTTGATTCCCCATTAAATCTGCACAAGGAGATAAATCACGAAACAAAAGAAGTTGAGGTTGGTTCCTTCAAACTTAGGCTTCAAAGGCTTGTGTCGGATCGATTAACTCTTTCAGAGATCTGTAGGAGTTATGGAGACATTCTTGAGAGGAGGTTGGAAGTTCCTGGGCTATCTTCCTCTACTCGTGTGGTTTTGTCTCACCAAGTAATGGTCTGGGAGTTGATAAAAGTTCTCTTTTCCTGCCGGGAAAATAGTTCGCCATTGAAGTCCTTGGGTGCTGATAATGAGGAAGACATGATGCAGGATACTAAGGAAGCTTCTTCAGAAGTTGACCTAGAAGCACTACCCCTTATTCGGAGGGCAGAGTTCAGCTTATGGTTGCAAGAGACTGTTTGCCCTCGTGTACAAGATGCAATTAGCTCCTTGAATGAGTCCAGCTATTTAGAACACGTATTCTTACTCTTGACTGGACGGCAGCTTGATGCAGCTGTGGAGCTGGCTGCTTCTAGAGGAGATGTGAGACTGGCTTGTTTATTGAGCCAGGCTGGTGGTTCCATGGTGAATCGTGCTGATGTTATGCGGCAGCTTGATCTTTGGAGAATTAACAGGCTGGATTTCAATTTCATTGAGAAGGACCGGTTAAGACTTTATGAATTGCTTGCTGGTAATATTCATGGTGCCCTGCATGCTGTGAACATTGATTGGAAGAGGTTTCTAGGGTTATTGATGTGGTATCAATTACCACCTAACACTTCGTTGCCCAATGTTTTCCACACTTATAGACATCTTGTCGATGATGGAAAGGCTCCTTCTCCTGTTCCAGTATACATTGATGAAGGACCAGTAGAAGAGACTTTTAAATGGGGTACGGAGAAGCATTTTGACTTCTCATATTATCTTATGCTTCTCCATGCCAGTGAAGGGGGAGAGTTTGGTGATTTGAAGTCCATGTTCACTGCCTTAGCTTCAACAAATGATCCACTTGATTACCATATGATCTGGCATCAACGTTCAGTGTTGGAAGCAATTGGTGCTATAACTTCTAATGATCTTCATGTTCTTGACATGGGACTTGTCTCTCAGCTTTTGTGTATGGGGAAATGTCACTGGGCCATCTATGTGATTGTTCATATGCCTTACCGTGAAGATTTTCCTTATCTGCACACAAATCTCATTCGAGAAATTTTGTTCCAGTACTGTGAATCATGGAGTTCAGAAGAATCACAACGCCAGTTTATTGAAAACTTGGGTGTCCCAGTTGCATGGCTTCATGAGGCTATGGTACATTATTGTTCTCTTATTTGGTTAACTTTACATATTCCAGACTCTTTTACAATGCCCTTTATCTGGTTTAGTGTGCCTATGATGCATTTTGCAAATACTGAAAATTGTTATTGATGATTTTTTGGCACCTAGCTCTAACCTAGCTGACAGCGGCATTTAAGACTACCGATACATTTTGGTTGTGAAATTTTGTTGAAATATAATGTTTGAAAAGGTTGTAGTTACTTACACTTCTGAAATATTGGATATTAAACAGATTTCTGATTCTTTTGCTTGAGAATCTGTCATTAAACTACATCATTCCTGACCAATGCAGGCTGTCTACTATAGCTACTATGGGGATTTCTCGAAGGCGCTTGAACACTTTCTTGAATGTGCACACTGGCAGAAAGCTCATACCATCTTTATAACATCGGTTGCTCAAAAATTGTTCTTGTCAGGTAAAATCTCATCTATTGATTGATTAAGTGATACTTGTGCACTACATAAAATTTTATTATCTCTTATCTTTACTGGTTGTTGGGAGTCTAAAGGCAATCTACCATTTGAAGAATTCCCTCTCCGCAGCCATTCATAGTTTTGCTGAGTTAAGTTACACTAGTACTTGTACAGATAAAGGCAAGATAACTTTTTTACTTACTGAAACCAAAAAGAAGAAGAAAAAAGAGAGAATATTGTGAGTCGTGCACATAATTGGATTTGAAGCGTGCCCATAAAAGTTATTTGGTGTGGTCATTTTGGAATGTGGACTGATGTGTCAATCCAAGGGTGCATTGTTGTATGGGTTTAAAGGTTTATTGGTTCTGTATTCAATTATTGTTTGAGGCTATAACGAGAAGATTCTGTTTAGTAGCTGATTATGCAATTGATATGTGAGAAATATCCTATAGGATGTTTGTCTACGTAGCTTTCCATTTTAGCTTAAATAAGAATCTTTGGTTTTGTGATGTTGTATCACCCATTCCATTGAAGTGGTGGGACCTATGTGTATGTGGAAGAGAGAACGGCTTTTTAATAGTTTTAAGATGTGAGCTTCATCTAATATTCAGATATTCATTTCTGTACCTTCGGATGTCTTATGGTGGTACAACCACAACAATATGATGCCTCATATGTGGTCTTTCAAGGCATGGAAGTTATAAGTGATGCCACCACAACCATTTGGTTCCTCAAAGTGGTGATAACTACGGAAGGATAGTTTTTTGTATTTCCTTAAACGTTTTCATTCTTCATTAATCTGCTGAACAAGCTTTGGAAGAAAAACTTTTGCTTGTCCTATTGTGAATAATATCGAAGCTTGCCGACTAGCTTGCTGGAACAAGATAAACTTGGGAGAAATAGAGATGTGATTGTAGTTCTTTGTAATAGTGCTACCCACTTTTGTGCTCTTTCCAAAAGAATAGTTGATCTATAATAACCCAATAATACTCAAAACCAGATATAGCATATCGGATTGATTTAATTGCTGAAGTCTGTTAATGTTTCTGACTTCTCCATTAGCAGGGGGAATGGGTGAGTTTGTTTCTGGACTTTACATACGTCTGTTAATTCCTCTGTTTTGGATCATTTTCTCCTTTATTGTAGCCAAACACACAGAGATATGGAGGCTTGCTACTTCTATGGAAGACCATAAGTCAGAAATCGAAAATTGGGACTTGGGAGCTGGAATTTATATTTCTTTCTACCTGTTGAGAAGTTCATTGCAGGAAGATAACAATACTATGAGTGAACTGGTAGGAAACTTATCTTTGATATTGAGATTGTTGATTTTAATCGTATTTATTCTTCTTTCTGCACTTTAGGGGATCAAGGATTACATGCTTCAACTTGTGGTTTTATAGTCGTGAATTGTTTTTGAAGTTTAAACTATGTTGTTAAACTCGTTCCAGCCCTGGACGGATAAATGGATCTTTGTAGCCTTTTCAGTCAAATAAGAAAAAGGGAATTGATGCATTTTTCTATTCAGGCAGTACCATGGATTCCTGATGATATTCTGGGACCTATGACTTGTATTATTGGACTAGTTGTTCATTCGTTTTGTAGCTCGTCCCCTTGGGGTGGCATTAAAAATTACCCTACGTACACAATAACCATGGAACTGATCTGGTTGGGGGTAGGTTAGCAGGGTGAAAATCAATGTGTCAAGGGATAGCTGAAAGCTTATTACAATTGATGTAGTAACTTTCGTTGGAAGAACGATAAAAAATTTTGAACGAATATTAGACTAATTTTTACTGTTTTGTGCGGCATGGATTCATACTAATATTTACTGATTTATGGGGCATGGATTCATATTACGGCTTAAGTTTATGGTTTATCCTAAAATGCATTGAAACTATAACTTGTCTTTCTTTCTCCAATGTCCTTAGGATTCTTTTGAGAGCAGGAACGCTGCTTGTAGAGACTTTCTTGGCCGGTTAAATGAGTCTTTGGCAGTTTTGGGCGGCAAATTACAAGTTGATTCAAGGTATGAATATCATCCCCTGGCTCAAATTCTACAACCATGATAACATGCATGTAGACTACCTTTCTTTCTGAGACACTTTTTAAGTCGTTGGTCTTTGATGTTTTTGTTGTTCTAAACCTCATTCTGCTCTATTATCATTGGAGTTGCATATATTCCATATCTGGGCATTTACCCAAGAATAAATGCCATGTTATCATCAAAAATGAAAAAAAAAAACAATTTGCATTGGTGTGCTCTCATTGGGGAAGCGTAAAAGAATAAAGAGAAAAGAGGCACCAATTTTACGTCAACTGTTGGGAAAAAAAAAAAAAAAAAAACAGAGATTTTTGGTCTATTTTTTTGTCGTATTTGTGACAAAAGCAACTTTGACCGAGTGTATTAGCGTAGTCCTTTTCATTTAGTTCTCGTTGTCTTATGTTTCCATTTAGATTCCAATTATTGAGTCTGAAAGTTGTTCTCTACTGTGTTTGCAGAGTAGCCTATTCGAAAATGGCGGAGGAGATCTGTGGTTTGGTTCTTTCTGACATTGATGGTTCAACATATGATGGTCAGTTGAGCTGCTTTGACACCGTTTTTAGTGCCCCTATTCCTGAAGACCTTCGCTCAAGTTATTTGCAGGGTGCAGTATCTGTTTTTACGAGCTTCCTTTCAGAGGTGGCTTCATAGTTTGTACACCTTTATACTCTCTGAATACTCATGATCGATGCGTGATGTGAATCTGAGTCTTTTGTTGTAAAAGAAAAAGGCATTAAACTCTAATTTTTTGTGCTTATCTGACGATCCGAATTTCTACGCCATATGATCTAATTGCTTAGAATTATGGCATGGTCTTTGATTTTTTTTTTAAAAAAAATATTACAATACATGCATTTAACTCACATATATTTTTATTAATTCATTACTAAACTAGTTAGTTAAGTAACTTTTGAAGACGAGTGTGACTTGGTTTGTAGCGTGGAGTTATTTTCTTTAAATAAATTTCCTAAAACAAATCTAGTTAACACGTGTTTAGGAAAGCGGAAATATAGGAGCAGTTTAAGAGTCTTTGGCCAATAAGAAAATAGGTGAGGGGGTCCAGTGTGGTAGACCCCAGATGGCTAGGGGCAAGGGAGCTAACCAAATCAGCAATCAAACAAAGTGCACCCGCCATCCACTCGACGCACCGTACGCTTCCGGGTCCAGCAGTAGTACTCAACGCGTCCACGTCATCACCTTCCATCTCTCTCCCACACCCCAAAATCCCAAACTCAGACACGCATAAGTGAAACCCCTCTTCCCCTTTCTCTTCCCCCTCTCTCTCTCTCTCCTCCTAGCGGTGAAGCGAGAGGTTTGGAGACTCAATTCTGTCTCTCTTTCTGTCACTCTCGCTGGAATTCCTCAAGATGCGTCGCGGTCCGTCGAGGAAGACGGGTCAGCCGAATTCAACACCGTCCGTTAATTCTTCGCCGGTGGATCTCTTCCGTTCTGGTATACGATCTTTCTCTATCTCTGTATGATTGCTTTTCTCTAATTCAGCTTTTTCTGTCTTAGTTGGATTCTGATGGCTTTGCTTTTGAATTCGATTTTGCTTTTTGTTATTTTCTTCCTGTGCTACTTTGAATGGAGCTGGAATTATTTTTGCGCTTGTTTGTACGATTGATGTGCTGGATGATCTCTATCGTTCGTGGCAGGTTTAACCTCTTTGGTTTTAGTTAATTGGTTTCTGGCAGAAGGCAAACAAAAGCACTACTGGTCTTTCTTCTCGAGATGATCCACGATTATCATCAATTTATCCTTTTTTTTTTTTTTTTAAATGCTTAACGTATCAATGAAAACTTAAACTTGGAAAATTTTTCCATGGGGAAATAAAATGCCCTAATCGGGTGTTTGGGGGCTCAACGATTGAGCAATAGGACTTGTATATCACCGTCCTTACATTAAGAAGTTATTCAGAGCCACTGGCCAAGAAAGAATAGACGTGGAATGAATTTGAGGACACTACATGCTCCTTTCTCATGTTTCTTCTTTGGTTCAAAGCAATATTTGAAAGGAGGGTTATGACAAGAATGGTTGGTAGTAAAACCTCCAATTCCCACGAACTTTTGAATTGAGATACGATGGAAGACTTCTTCCGACTGGAGGTTAACAATTTTAACTAGTATGATTATTAGCGAAGACAGAAATTTAGGGCCTTTAAAAGAAAATAAAATTTTCAATTTCTTCCTTTTCCAGTTTTGGTTCCTTGTAATGGATAAAAGAAGGGGAAATTTGCGTGTGTTGACAATTCCTCGTCGCTAAAAGAAACTGTGTTCAGAATAAATGAGATGGGAGAGAATGGTAGAGGGAATAAAACCTGCAAACACTCCTCGCTTCATATTGTTCTATCAATCTACTTTCTCTGTCAAAATCACTCTATTTGGTTCACAACCCGCACTTAAGGAGCAAAGCTAAATTGGAATTTAGCGGCAGTATGGGTGGCTTTTACAGTACGCTAAGTTTTCTAGTTCTATCTGAAGTTGAATACGAAGTGAGATTTGGGAATTGTTGTTAAATTACTTCAGTATCATTATAAAATTGTTTCTTTTTTTGGAGAATTTTGCGGAATCTGTAGCAAGAAATTATCGGTTTAGATTTTGCATCAATGAGAAGGCATGCAAACAGTGTACTTATGCATGTAAGGGGCCTATATTTTTAATGGTGTGCTCCATGGGAGACCCAATTTGTGATGAGAAATAGAGATCCACATCAATTTATTGGGTCCAAGGCTTATTTGGGTTAGTCACAGGCATTATGCATATGTTGAAGTGAAAATTTTAGCTTAGATATCATGCAGATGGGAGTCGATACTTTTCATTTTTTTTACTGCTTTTCTTAATTTCTTAGTTATCAATGCTTATGATGGCGTGAATCTCATTTGTTCAGCATCAAGTAAAGCAACTTCAAAAGAGTTGGAACGAATCGATAACCTATTTTACTCATATGCAAATGGATCTTCTGCTATGATTGAGTAAGTCTACTCTACCAGAATACTGAGTTATCTGTAGCTTTAGTATTTCGAGTATTTTCCTTCTAAATTGTGTAAAACTTCAGCTGGGTGTCCCATAAATTTGAAGGCAATATGCTTCAGAGGCTTGTACTGTACTTTTTATGCAGCATTGCATATTATATCACCTGTAGCAATTCACTTGGCATAATTAGGTCCTGATGCATGGTAGGTTGATGTATGCATTATTTATGGGCTAGTGATATAATCTCTGTTTTCCCTTTTTAAGCTACGTTTTTTGTTGGACACTTTATTTGCTTGGTTTTTGTTTGTGTTGACAATTTCCAATGTCAACAAATGTGATCCATCTGGATTGCAATTGATATGTGTTAGAATTGTGTCTTGTTTAGTATGTCTCTTATAAGTAATCATGTAACCTTCACTTGATATGTGCTTGAGTGATCTAATTTTATGCCTAAAACTTTACTTGGCTCTGCCTGGGACAAAAACCCAGGCGAATTGAGATCCAAGACATTGCTTAATTCTTGCTTGACTCTCACTCGAGCTGGATTACAAGAATTTTAACTTTATTTTGAATAGAGGGTTCCTTGTTTAACCTTGATTGGCATCCTCCGTTGAGATATCATATTTTGTGAGTTCTAAAGGGAGAATAGTAAAAGGAATCCTAAAACTCTGGTAAAACAGAAAACCTAAACATTTCTCGTGTTAAAGTCACTTCTCTCCTTATTTCTAAATTATTGTAATTCCATCTATTTCTTAATGTAGGATTTTGTTGATAAGTTTACCACAGCTAGAGGGTTAGACAATAAAGAAGTTATTGAGAAATGGTTTGGGCCCAAAGAGAATACCTAGAGTGGGTGGGTTGTTCAAAGACAAACTTTCCTGTTAAAGTTAAAGAGGTATAACCCAGATGAAGTCAGTCAACAATCAAAATGCAACTGCGATAAAGAAAAAGTAATGCATAAGTTTTTGTCTAGAAAGTGAAGAGCTTAAAAAAAAAACCAAAAAAGTTATAAAATAGAAATCACTTTGGGCGTGTGGTCATCAACAAAGTCGTCTTTACAAGAAATGTATTACACACAGACCATTATAGATTCGAAGCAAGATTTGTAACTGCATGAGTGATGTACAAAATATCCTACTTCAAAGCAGCTGCAGAGTTCTGTAGAGTTACAATAGAGGTTGTTTCCTCACCTTTGTTTTTCCTCAACTTTCTATGGAGCTGGTTTGCAAGTTTTACACAAACATCCATGAAATTGTTAAGAATAACTCTTTGTCCCTTGATTCTAAAGGATTTTCTCTTTTTAAAATTCACTGCCGTTCTCAAATCTTCTCATTTCATCAATTATTTCTTTCAGACTTGGAGTTTGAGCGACTGAACAAGTTTGTTTCAACTTCTTATTATAAAAGAATGTGATAGTTCTAGAGCTGATTTGGAGCAAGGATCGAGTGGATTACTACAATCATGTTTTAAATTTCTTAATCTTCTGTAAATATTTAAATATGGTTATTGTGTTTACCTTGATTCTGGATTTTGCTGGAAGCCGATCTTCCCCATAGTGTGGTTTTTCTTTTGAAGAGTTCTCTAAAAGTTTTTATTGCATAAAAAAGAAATCCCTGTACACTGTTTTTCTTTGCTGCACTTATGTTCTGAGTGGTTCTGGTTTGCTTGTTTAATATGTTAACTGTTAAAGCTTGTTTTGGAACATCTATTCCCCTCTCTAGTTTTGTAGTTTGGTCTAAACTGTTTTTGAGTATCACCTCTTCTTAGGTTTCAAGTATGACTTTAGGGATCTTCCTTAGATTTTTAACTATAGGGATTGCACAATAAGCATGGCATGACAATTAAATTGCTACATCCATAAACAAATATTTTGAAACTCTCTGCACATACATTTCCTGGGTGTACTGATGTTAAAAGATTAAAAATATATGGTTGAGACTTTTATTTTATAAATTTGTTGGTGATGGAAGGGCATCATATTTCTTAAAATTATTTTGAGTCAAAATGCACAGGATTCATTTAGTATTATTTTGATTCTGAAAACAATAAAAACAAGGTTTGGAGCAGGATGAGAATACTTTAGCCAAGATCCAACTTCTTAAGAATTGAGTGGGCTTTGGGGCTTTAGAGTATCTGTGGTCATTGAATATCCATGGAAGAAATCTGTTATTCAAAGGTGCCATGGATTCTGGAGGGGAGTTTTTTCGCCAGACTCTTATGATTGAACACCTGGGAAAAAGAAAGAATGATTGTGGACATCTGTTGCATGTAGCGGTTGTGGTGATATAGTATACCACTTCTTGTTGCATTGTGCTATAGCAAGAGTGTTGTAATTGCTTGCGTTTCCTTTGTTTTGGCTGCATGGGTTAGTTCCTTGAACTATTCATGTGACTGTTCACTAGCTGGTAGCGGATTTCATTTGTTATGAGAGTCGTTTGAGTTAGGGGGCAAATCCTCATTATATTGTGTGGAGAACTTGGCGTGCGAAGAATCCTGTGCTTCACATGTGCCATGCTAAACAGGAGACTTCTGAGAAGCATTTTCCTTCATTCAATATTTGCTGTTTTGCACGCTTTAGATTGTATATTTCTTGGCTTCTATTTCACTTCCAAATTTTTGTTGTAATTATGACTATGTAGTATACTCATTCTATTCACTTGTCATGATGTCGTCTGCGGGGAACTTTCATGAGGAATTTTTTCGTTTTTTAGATCCAATAAGATTGTATCTCAATAAATGGTAATTGTATCTTTGCCAAGAGAAAGAAGTTGTGTTTACAATTTTTTTATCATGATCACGAAATGACTGCACACAGATACTAGGCAAATTTCATTTTGTATTTATGATAATTAGCTGTTGCATAAGACTCCACTTGTTTAATTCTTATATGAAGCTATAGTCTCAAGTTGGAAAATGCAAGCAAAATGTAATTACTAACTTCTTTTTCAACAGCCCAGAGGGAATTGAATCTCTTTGTTCGGATATGGAAGTAGATCATACTGATGCAAGGATCTTGATGCTTGCTTGGTAAGTATTTGCTTGGTAAATTTTTCCTTCAAGTTCATTTGACCAAACTGATGGCTGTACATACCAGGAAAATGAAAGCTGAAAAACAGGGATATTTTAGCCTGGTAAGATAATTTTATTTACAATATTGTCTCTCTGTTTCTGTTTCCGCTTTTTTTTTCCTATTTATTTTTATCACGCTTATTTTATCTTATCTCACCCATTTGTTCTAGTTATATGAATTTTTTTCCCCATTACGAGAGCACTCTTAATGCGTAAGAATATGAAAAGTTATAAAAGTTAAAGAAAAAAAAAGAAATGTTTTTCCTCATTTCAGAACTAATTAAAAAAATGAAATGAGACCCTATAAAAACTGATTTGACCCCAGGCTCCTTATGACTTTGTCTGCTTAGCCACATAAACCTAGTCTCAATGCAATGTCACCCATGAATCCAGCGTATAAAAAAGGCTTTCAAGCTGTCAAAAAAGTGAAAATTCCTCAAAGTGCAGCAACTAGTTGGCTACATGAGGGTTGTTGAGGTTCGAATAGGAAAACTACAAGCACCCCTAGCTGATCTTTACTTTAAGAGTTTTGTGCTGTAAAATAAATTACTTTACAGCATCTTCCACATCGGAATAATCAGATTGGAAATTCTTAAGAGCCTGCCTTCTTTATTTAATCTTGATGAATTGTATTGCATTCTTCTTCCATTTCTTGTTCTCTACGTTTCCCATCTTTGTCATTTGTTAACTCTGGATGTTTTGTTTCTTAATAATTAATTGCTATGATTATATGTTGAGACAACGCTAATCTTACAGGAAGAGTGGCGTAGAGGCCTCAAAGCATTGAGAGCTGACACTGTAAATAAATTAAAAAAGGCCCTTCCGGAGCTTGAGAAAGAGGTAAAAATGTTTGAACTGCCACCCTTCCGAATACTTGCTGGGCTTTATGCTCATAACATGCATATGATGCGAACTGATGACCAGTAGCTGGTTGTGAGTTTTCTGATTGTTCTATTTTTCATGTACGTCTGGAGAAGGTTAAGAGGCCATCAAACTTTGTGGATTTCTATTCCTTTGCGTTCCGGTATTGTTTAACAGGTATAATGAGTAGATGGTGAACACTTTTATTCAATCTTGGAACCTGATTTTTACTTTTTATCTTATTTTAATTTTCTATTTCTTTACCTACAACCTTTGTTAATTGTTGTGTTAGAGGAGAAGCAAAAGAGCATTGATATAGAGAGCATATGTGAATTATTGGATCTTGTTTTAGGCTCCCAATTTCGGGTGCAGGTGGACTTGTTTGTTGAGTATTTAAAGGTGAGTGGAAATTTTTTATCATGTTCTTCTCTCCCTTGTTCTTAGTTTTCTTTTTATCTTTGTTGTATTTTTCTTTTCTTTTTTCTTTTGCAATCAGAATGGTCATAGTTGATAGATTCATCTCTCATGGAAACTTGTGAGAACAGGTATCACATCAACCTAAGCTGCTAAATTTGTTTGGCAGCTTAAGGATCACTCTTCTTCACGTTGTTGTATCTCTAACCTCTGCCATATTTTAGAAAAAAGAGCTGAATTGATTGGGTGACTACTGTTTTGCTTTTCTGTTGAGACCGTTGACATCCATATTGCCATTTATAAAAAGTATGATGTGTTTTCAAACTGGTTAATTTGATAGGTATAGAAAGAAGCAAATGACCAACTATGCATGACTTCTAATCTTCTTAACTCTTGAACCCACACATCCTTCTCCTTTGTTTCCCCCCTCGATTTTCTGCAAAAGGAAAAGGTATCAAATAAACAATTTTCCATATGTTTGTCTTCTGGGTGCAGACTCAGAATGATTACAAGGTCATAAACTTGGATCAGTGGATGGGATTTTATCGGTTTTGCAATGAGGTACTCTTTACAATTTGGTTACTGTTTTTAAATTCATGCTTGTGTTTCTTCATCTATATTTCATTTATTTATATCATTATCACTGCAATTCTAAGATCTATTCCTGGTAAATTTTTTAATCTGGTTATGCTGCACTTGAACTTGTGTACATACACATTGACATTTTACTCTTTTTTTATTGTGGGGCGAAAGAAAATGTCCGTGCCTATTGACCTACTTTAGTGTTACCTCGTTCTTTCATGGTGATGATTGAACTGTACATGTGATGTGTCATGAATTATTACTTGCACGCCAGTCATTGAAATATGTTAACTAAGATCTGTATCTTATAATTGTAATTACTTGACCAAGAGTATTCCATATTACCATTACCATGTAAAAGCAAGCATTTTCTTTTTCCTTCTTCAATGGAAATCATATACCAACTGTGGCATTCGTGAAATATCTGTCCATGGATGTTGGTTTTCTACAGAGCTTTATATCTCCCACTCAAATCTATGTGGATGGAAACTGGGTTATTGTATTTCAGAAAATGTGGACTACATAGAACGAAATTTACGGAGCGATGATTTTCTTTATGATACAGTGGACACTCACTTGTTAAAGAGTCATAGATAGTGTCCACTAGCGAAATAGACATAGATACACAAGATCCACTGGGTGCATTTGTGACTTGACAGGTTAAAAGATGTGTCATAAACTGAGATGAAACACCTCTCTTGCAATTAGTTTTCCTTTGCAAATAAGGGAGTTGATAGATCCGACGAATTAGCTAGTGAAGGAGATTCTGAAGCTCATATTAGCTTTAGTTGTAGTAACTGCAAGTTTTTTAGAGTCTTCTCTCCATTTTGCTACTTCTAGTGTCAATGATCTATTTTAGATGTGCTCAAAGGTTACTCAGGCTGACCCCATATTCATCTGGCTCTTAGCCATAACTGTTCTTCAAACTTTATGGTTGTCAAGTTATGGTGGAGGCCTAGGTTGTAGTAGTACCATGCCTAATCAGACATGCTCTCCCATTCACTAAGTAGCAAACTTGGAAGTTTTTATGCAAGCGTTATCGTTAGACAAGAAAAAGAGAATAAGAAATTGAGTGGAAATATGATTTTATTTGGAGGTTGAATGACGAGTTCTCCCCTTTGTTATTTTTAAGCTACTTATTTCCTTGCATTTGGCTTTTTGTGTACACCATGGTATTTTTCCTGATTATTGGAAAATCTGAGCTACAATTGACATATTTAATGCAGATAAGTTTTCCGGATCTTTCCAATTATGATCCTGACCTTGCTTGGCCCTTAATCCTGGACAATTTCGTAGAGTGGATGCAAGAAAGGAAGAGCTAAGTGATATCTTTTGGTCAGCTTAATTTTCTGCTGTAAACCACAGTTAATTTCAGAGTAAGCACACTTAAAAACCCCTTTCTAATGTTTCCAGTATAATTTCAAGTGTTTCAAGTTTTTGTTAAGTTCACTGTTATCTATTTTCTTTTCAGGACCATTCAGATTACACACCTCAAATGCTCAGGATTTTTTTTTTTTCGGTTCCCTTTCAAACAAAAAAGCATGATCAATGTCCCCTTACCCTCAGAAGTTACCTGTTTGTGCTGTGGATAATGCTTGAGAAAGTCTTGATATATTTATTGCTCGATGATCTTGCGGCTCTCGACATGAAAAATCAAGTACTTTTTGTTATATAATTAACTGCTATTAAGTTAATTCTGCTAATCTTTTATAGTGGCTTATATTATGCTCTTGTAGGCTGAGGAGTCGACATTATAGTTATGGTGCTTAAAATAAACAAGGCATTTCTTTGGAAGCATTTTTTAAGCTTTTTCTGCAATTATTAGTATCTTATTCCTGGCAGCTGTGTTCGGTTGAAATTCGATCCAATGTTCTACTTCTTATTCTGGGAGGGGTTTATGTGACGCTGAATAATGAGAGGGTTTTGATTCATTCTCTTAACCCCAATTAATTTTCAAAATTGACAGGCGTGTGATTAGCAATTGTAGGAAAACCACGTTGCGCATGCCATTATTGCCTCCCATCTGCCTTTTGCTTTATCAGGTGGACAAGTATCATTATCGCCAACAAATCTGCTTTTACAGAAATGATTGCTACCCATTATTCTCACCTGTCTTAATCGATGTGCGACTGGTGCCATGTTTTTCCATGCTTTTGTTAAATAATACGAATTCGAAGCGTTCAGAACCTCCTGTTTCGAGATTTTCTTCACCTGTTCTCTAGACCCCTAGTATGGGGTGGGAATCTATACCCAAGGACTTTGGCAGCCTTATTTCTTGCCCCTGTATGAGGGATATGATCCTGGGGTTTGGATTTGGACCAAGGGTGCCATTGGTTACTCCCTCGGCACTAAATTTGGTGTGGAATGGAGTATGAAACTCTTTTTCTTTTCTTTTTTCTTTTTTTAACAAAGAGTTAGAAATAAGTATTAAATGACGTAATTGAATTAGCAAATGAAACAAGAACTTACATGAGATGGTTTTGGAGTGAAAACAATAGAAGTAGGGGGTCTGATTTTCTTCTTTACAATTTCTTTTTAATCTTTTCACCGTATTTGAGACAACAATTTAGGTGAGTCATAGTCATTTAGATGTCATATGACGTGGGTACCTTTTCATCTCTCTGTGTCTTAAATCAATTTAATCTCTGGTAATGACTGCTTTGTTGAATAATACTGATTGTGTCGTGCTATTAGTTTTGCGATGTTACCTCAATCTGGAAGCCTGCCTTCCTCGTCGCCACCCCAACGAAGGCCAATAATCCGCGTCAGTACCAAAGTTAAGAGGTCATGAGATCTTCTCTAAAAGAAATTCGAATATTGCAGAGCTTAAATCTCTAAAGAATAGTACAACTTTACAGGGCTGTGGGTCCTTCTTGGCTTCTCATTGTCAAGTCCTTAGTTCCATAATTGCTTGATCGAGTAGCTTGTAGCGAACAAAAGTAAAAACACTCGGGAGTGAATCACAAAAAGGCAGCCTTCCGTGGAAAATGACAAACACACCTTCCTCAAATTGTGGCACAGGGACTCACACTAACACCAAGATTTCATTGAACTTCGCAAAGACGTATACAGCATACTACCCCACCTTATCATCCCCCTAAAGATGATTAAGGACAAATTCTAGACATCAGATTTTTCTTTTTCTTTTCCGATTAAAGTAGGCGTTTTTGCTTGGTCCAACTGATGAAATTGACTGCGACAATAAACAGCCTTTACTTTTTGAATGTTGTGTAACGATTTGAACCTGTTTGATCTTTAATCCCTCCAAGGCCATCTTTGCCTCCAATTGAATGAAGGCATCCACTTGTTCAGGCAATTGTTTGCATAATCTCAAAACCAGATGAGAAAGAAAGGCCAATAAAAAAAAAAAAAAAAAAATTCATCTTTCCTCATCTCTTCCGAGTGTTTTTCTTTTTGTTTTCAAACAAAACTTAAATCCTCAAATGTTAACCATCAAGATGAAGTACTGAGAATCAAAGGCGAAGATGGAGGAAGCGCACGTCGGGTTCTGCTTCTTCCCCTGCGAGTTGTTGTGCTAGAAGGAGACGAAGATGAAGAGGAAGAATTAGACGTGAACCTGCACGAATCACTTGTTATTTTCCTCTTCTCTTCTTCACACGGCTTATCGTCCATTCTGTGATGCCGGACCTTAGTTGAATTAAAGGTCACTGGAAGAACACAATTGCAGAGAAATCCTACAAACCAAAATCAACCCAAGACATCAGTTTTGGTGAATAGTATTATTCAAAATTTAAGTGCCCACAAACACAGGAACCTATTAATACAAAACTAGTCAATCTGAAATGATCACAAAGATTCAACAAAGCTGGAACTTACCGATTCTTGCAAGCCGATTAACCCAGCTTGGGATTGGGTTTCCGGTGAGTCTAATACAAGCATCATTGCAAAAATGGTTGCAGTTTTTGGTGATCAAATTGTATGCATTCCCTTGGTACACCCCTGCCAGCTCCTCCAAGACTGCTCTTACCTCCTCTGGCCCCATATCAGTTTTCCCAATCAAAATTGTCTTCCTAAATGTAAACCCATCACATTGTTTTGGCTCCCCTTCGAAAATTCCAGTCGTTGGATACTCATGAGCTCCAAATGCATACTCAACACCATGGACTGAAATATACCAGAGATCAAGCTTTAATAAACAGATCAAAATATGCAAGTAGTTTGGCCAGCGGAAACCAAGAAAAGAACAAAATAAATGAAAATAAAAATACTGAACATGCTCTAAAAATCTATAGGAAATTTCACGAGTTTTGGTGGATTACTCGGAAATTTAGAGAAAGAAGAGAAGATAGAGGTAATTTTATCTCTCGCATCGTAGATTATGAAACTATTTTGAGCTACGCCAACCAGTTCGTAATGTTCATCCCAGTGAAGTAGACATTTCTACAGCTTTCCATGGATCCCACAACAGAAAACAGATAGAACTTTTTCTTTCTTGCACTCTCTCATCATCCAAAGAAAACATAAACTCTGCGCCCACAACGCCAGGATCCATTTCATCCGGGGTTAACTGACAACAAGAATGACCAAACCACTGCAGAAGGACTGAACAGAAGAAGCACAGAATCCATTGCAGATTTAGTTAGACAAGCAATCTGAGCTTCGAGAGCTCACCGAAGCATAGATCTAAGCAATAATGAACCGCACCAACAGCAAGAAAGAAGAAATTCGTGACAAACAAGCCCACATTAGACCCACACAACGGACGCAGAAAACAGTACCGCCACTAACCTTGCACCCCAGAATGGTAAACTCCAAGGCCGACCCAGTAAGTATAGCCATTAATTGGTGTCAGATCGTACACGTTAAGGTACACCGGCACTGCCCCCGCGTCGCTGTTCGTCGAACCTTTTCTGCACAACATATTTTCAGGATCTTCGTGCGTCAACACTCATACCAGATGCAGGCAACGTTTTTTCTTCGACCCATCAACTTCATATCTATAAGTTGATAAAAAAGTACAAGAAGGTTAAAACTGAGAACTTTTATATCATTTGTTAAAGTAAAAGGGAACTTGAGACTCTGGGTTGTGATTTAACAAATCCAATAAGGGTCTAAGAACTTTCCGTCTATACCATCACCGGCGGCGGGTGGTGCTGCACCATGAAAAAAAAAAAAAACAAAAAAAACTCTAGAGAAAGCTCCTATATGAATTCGAGTCACCTAAAACAAAGGGGTCGGCCTCAGATCACTGGAATGCGTTGGATTTGTTGCAGTCTGAGCTGGGAATGATACTGTTAAAAAATTTGAAATTTTTGGGAGAAAGTAACGTTTAGTGGTTTAGTCATTATGGAGGCTAGTGGGTGTCCTATTATCCTGCTATATGTGATCAGTGGATTTTGTTGGTTCTATTTTTTTGGTATTTTTTACAGGGAAGGAATATAATGATTGAAGGTGGCACTGCACGGAAAGCGAGTGGGGGGCACAAACCAACGAGGCTGGTTTACTTAATTAATCTTTTCGAATTCCATCGGAGTGGATATAATAATGGCTATTCCAAATTCCATTGCTGCTAGTTTTAAAGTATCGAACGGTCTGGACTGGAAAATGAATTTAGTCAACGTTATTTTGAATGGTAAGATTGCGTTGTTTATGGGTACGTAATAATGGTAGCTTGGATTAACTTTGCAACCTCATAGGGCTATACTATGGTAAGCGTTTTGTCTTTTTTAAGGATTAAGTTTACACCTATTTAATTAACAGTCTTGTATGATTAATAAAATTTATTAATATATTATTATTAATATATTTTTTTAAATAATAGAGATACACTATTTCGCTCTTTATATTAATATGCATACTAAGTATCAACAGAAGAAGAAAAAAGTTATATTACCTGCACTATTGGAGAAAAGGTGGAGATGTTACTTATGGGATCAATGATTGATACACGAATGTTGAGTTAGCTTAAGAGGTCTTTGGTTTAAATCTTTTTAATGGGTTTATTTGAGAGTATAAAAATATATATTTAATCTAAGTAAAAGCAGTCTTTTTTTCTCCATCTTGTCTCCCATCAACCTAAGTTGATTGGGGTATACGTTAAGCCTTCTTTTTCTTAAGCCTTATTTGTTAAGTAGCTGACATTTATCATGAAGAAAATAATTACCCACCAAATTCTGTAATAAATAGGGCCGTTTTGTATATATCTTATACGTTATTTAAGTTACAATCAGAACAAATTCAAGCCGTTTGAATGTCAATCCACCTAAGCGATGGTCCACTTAGATCATACGTATTGCGGTAGCTTTCATTGAAATGGAGGTTTCAATTTCCTCCCGGTTGGTAAGGGTGGGGAGCCTAACTTGGACCCTACTCTTTAATGGCTGAGCCCGACTCCTTAGAACGTTTAAAACACAATGAAGGCCCAGGAGGTACCATACCGTTCTTTCATTAGTCCATGGGCTTCTGCTTTGACCTCATTCTGCTTCTCTTTGTCGCTACAATTTCAAAACCCTCGTCTCTGAAACCTCAGAAGGAAGGCAAAGGAAGAAAATAAAATAACTCAAGGCGGCGAAAATAAAATACAGAGACAGGAACGATGATGAGGCCTTCCACAGGAAGCGACAATTCCTCCTCCGACACCTCAACCCAGCCCTTCTCTCCCTCTCTCTCCCCTGCCCCGCCGGTGGCTCACTCCGACCGTCCAGTTCGGCTCGTCTACTGCGATGAGAAGGGGGTGTTCCGGACAGAGCCGGAAGCTGTCGCGGCGCTTCAGCGCATCAAGGGACCCGTTGGTGTTGTCTCCTTCTGCGGCCGCGCTCGCCAAGGGAATACCTTCATTCTGAATCAGCTTGTTGAGAGAAGTAGTGGATTTCAACGGGCAACTTATCAGCCATGCACAAATGGGCTATGGTTATGGAGTGCATCTTTAAAGACAACTGCTTTGGATGGAACTGAATTTAATCTTTTATTGTTATATAGTGAAGGAATAGATGCTTATGATCAAACGGGAACATACAGCACCCAGCTATTCTCTTTGGCTGTGCTCTTATCTAGCATGTTTATCTATAACCAGATGGGCGGAATAGATGAGGATGCTCTTGATCGTCTCTTTCTTGTGACCCAAATGACAAAGCATATTTGCATCAGGGCCTCTGGAGGAAGGATTACAGTTTCAGAAATTGGGAAACTCTCCCCGATCTTTGTTTGGCTTCTAAGGGACTTCTTTTTGGATTTAGTAGAGGATAATAGAAGAACAACACCCCATGACTACATGGAGCTTGCCTTAAGGCCAATGCAAGGTATTGCAAAAGATATTGCTGCAGAAAATGAGATTCGAGAATCCATCCGAGATCTTTTTCCAGATAGAGAATGCTTCACCCTAGAGCAGCCTTTGAACAATGAAAATGATCCGCAGAGGCTTGATCAGATTCCGTTTGACAAACTAAGACCTGAATTTAGAATTGGACTGGATGAATTAACAAAGTTTGTTTTTGAGAGAACAAGGGCAAAGGAAGTTGGTGCAACTGTTATGACGGGTCCAATATTGGTTGGTATTACAGAATCATATCTTGAGGCTATCAATAATGGTGCAGTGCCTAAAGTATCCTCCTCATGGCAGAGTGTTGAAGAAGCCGCGTGTAGAAGAGCATATGATTTTGCTACTATTGTTTATATGTCTTCTTTTGACCATTCAAAGCCACCTGAGGAAGGTGCGTTGATGGAAGCACATGATGAAGCAGTTCAGAAATCCCTGGCTGCATTTAATTCTGAGGCTGTCGGAGTAGGATCTGCAAGAAAGAAATTTGAGGGGCTTCTCCAGAATTTTTTTGGGATAGAATTTGAGGATTACAAAAGAAATGCATATGAGCAGGCAAATTTGCAATGTTCAGATGCAATACAAAGCATGAATACGAGGCTGAGAGTAGCTTGCAATGATTTCAATGCAAATATGGACGATATTCTCAAGGTTCTTGATGCCCTTCTATCTGAGTACAAGGCATCATCTCATGGTCCAAGAAAATGGCAGAAATTGGCTGTATTTTTAGAAGAGAGTTTGAAAGGTCCAGTGCTAAATTTTGTAAAGTTGGTTCAGCTTCAATGGCACTCCCGTGAAAATAAAATGAAGTTCCTTGACGAGCAGCTGGAAGCTAATAAGAACTATATATCAGAGTGTAAGAGGTGTTTGGATGTTGCTTTCAATGAGAAGCAGAAGGCTAATGAATATTCAATGCAATTGCTGGAACGTCTACTATCGGATCAGGTAAGCCTTTTAAGCCAATCAATTGCTTTGGATTCTAAATCCTTGGAGTGGGAGAAAAAATATGAAGAGGTCTTATCGAGGCAGAAAGCTGATGAAAATCAAGCCAGGTCCACAATTGCAACTCTCAAATCGCAGTGTGATAAAGCTGAATCTAGGCTTGCTGCTACTGAAGTGGAGGCAAAGATGTGGAAAGCGAGATGCAATGAAGTAACAAGAGGTGCAAAAACTGACCTGAAGGTGATAGCTGATATGCAAGAACTCGCAAATAAGCGAATACAAGTGAAGGAAATGGCTGTGACGGGAGTGTTCTCTCATAAGTTGTTTGAAAAGGAAATAGAAATGAAGTACCAGGAATTGAAGCTTAAATGTGCTAAGGAGCTTTTGGGAATTACTAGATCAAAGTTGAAGGGTGTGCAATCAAAAGTAAACAGTTATGATGCAGAACTATCATTAAAAAGGCAGGAAATCAAAGAGTTGAATGAGAAGCTAGATAATGTAAGTTATAAGGCCAAATCCTTTGAGAGAGAAGCGGAAATGTTGAAACAGGAGAAGATTCATTTGGAGGAGAAGTGCCTATCAGAGTTCAAACGGTTTGAGGAAGTTCAGGAAAGATGCAAAATAGTTGAAAGAGAAGCTGAAGAAAGTTGCAACAATGAAGAGCTGAAACGTAGCAATCCATGGTGAGAAATGGAGAAATATGTGGAAAACTTGTGCTGCAAGTTTACTTCCAATAAAAAATCTCAAAGAAGAATTGTGAGTCTTTACAAGATAAATAAAGAAGAAAAACGTGACGGGCCAAGGCCAACAATTTGGCCTTAGACCCGTTACAATACATGTAAAGTGAGGCCCACAAACCAACAATTTCAACAATCCCCCTCAAGCTTGGGTTCATACAAATCTAGAACCCCAAGCTTGGATAAGAGATGTTGGTGTTGTGGACTACATAAAGCTTTTGTAAATAAATCTGCAGGTTGTTCCCGTGTATTCACATAACGTGTTCGAATGATCCCCCTGTCTATCTTTTCACGT
The DNA here is from genome assembly GCA_028551485.1 of Casuarina cunninghamiana. Lineage (NCBI taxonomy): Eukaryota > Viridiplantae > Streptophyta > Magnoliopsida > Fagales > Casuarinaceae > Casuarina > Casuarina cunninghamiana. The sequence continues at coordinate 2,930,612 of CM052364.1, forward strand.
ATAAAATGGCAATCCACCTCAATATGCTTGGTTCGCTTGTGAAATATTGGATTAGCAGCAATGTCCATGGCGGCCTTACTGTCACAATGCATCGAGACAGGACGAGGGATCATGACTCCTAAATCTCCAAACAATCCAAGTAACCAAATAATCTCACACACAATATATCCCATGGCCCTATATTCGGCTTCAGCAGAAGACCGTGATACTGTAGGCTGCATCTTCGTCGACCAGGATACTAGTGAATCACCCAATTTAATGCAATATCCTGTTAAGCACTTACGCGACATAGGACAAGTCGCATAATCTGAGTCGCAAAAACCAATCAGTTCTAACCTGGATGATGAAGAAAGAAAGATTCCAAGGCCAGGAGTCCCTTTGATGTACTTCAGAACTCTCACCGCCGCATCCATATGTGATTGCTTTGGAGCATGAGTGAACTGACTGAGATGCTGAACTGCATAGGTAATGTCTGGACGAGTGTGTATTAGATACATCAATCTACCGATCATTCTCTGATACGGACCTTTGTCCTGCAAAAGTGGATCATCTCGTTTATCAGGGTCTCCAACATCATACTCTGGCGTTGTCAACTTTAAGTTTTGTTCCATGGGAGTAATAGCTGGCTTTGATCCTCCAAGGCCAGCTTCTGAGATTATCTCTAGTGCATACTTACGTTGATTGAGATAAATGCCATCTGGTGAACGGGCAATCTCAATGCCAAGAAAGTACTTACATTGGCCTAAATCCTTCATGTTAAACACTGAATGCAAATATCTTTTGAATTCTGTGATTGCAGGACGATTGTTCCCAGTTACTAAAATATCATCAACGTAAAACAAGAGGATGATGAATGTCTTACCGAATCGCCTGGTGAACAACGCATAATCATGTTTGGATTGTCTAAATCCAACTACTAATAATGCCTCTGTAAACTTTGAATACCATTGTCTTGAAGCTTGCTTCAACCCATAAAGTGATTTCCGTAAACGACATACAACTCTATCCCCCTGACGAGGAGACCCTGGTGGTAAATGCATGTAGACCTCTTCCATCAAATCACCATGTAAGAAGGCATTCTGGACATCTAATTGGTCAAGGGACCAATTTCTAATAGCAGCCACACTGATCACAGATCGTACCGTTACCAATTTGGCAACTGGTGAGAATGTTTCATCATAGTCAATTCCCTCTTGTTGTGAATATCCTTTGTCTACCAAACGAGCCTTGTACCTTTCTATTGTACCATCAGCTCTATATTTCACTTTATACACCCACTTGCATCCTATAGCTCTGCGACCAGATGGAAGTGGAACAATATCCCATGTGCGATTGGTCTCTAAGGCCGCTAACTCTCGATCCATAGCCTCAACCCAATGACTATCACTAAGTGCCTGATGATAGGTTTCAGGTTCTGTTATGGCAGAAATGGATGCAATGAAACGCTGATAATGGGGAAAAAAGGTGTCAAGTGAAGTGTGGTCCGAGATGGGATAAAGTTTGTTCGACCCTATGGAGGTGGTCGAACACATATAATCAGCGGTCCAAATGGGAGGTCGTGTAGGTCGTGATGACCGCCGAACTGGTGGTGATGGCTGTGCTCGAGGTGATGGTTGTGCTAAAGGCATATCTGGGCTTAAATCATGAGGCTGATCAGAGGGTATAGGCATAGATATATCATGTGTGGAATGTCTTGGCTCTATACCTTGAGTAGGATTAGGTGTAGGTTCTGTCTGTGGCTCATTAGGTGGTGTTGATGATGGCTCTGGAAATGATTCTGGCACAATAGAGGGCGGATCGTACGTCTGGACGATGTCTTGCCTGGGTTGTGACTGATCCGAGGACTGCTCACCAACTGGTTGTGGGTTTTGTGAAGTGGAGAACGGGAAATCATATTCATAGAATACGACATCTCGGCTAACAAAGAATTTCCCACTATCTGGATCATAGACCCGATAACCCTTCTGTAATGAAGGATACCCAAAGAAAATACATGGGATTGCCTTAGGAGTAAACTTATCCCTAGGACGTAATATAGTGGCATAACATCTGCATCCAAAGACTCGTAAGTGGTCCAAAGGTGGTGGTTTGCCATAAAACAACTCAAATGGGGATCGATTTCCAAGTGTTGCACTTGGGAGTCGATTAATAATATAAGCAGCAGTCAATATGCACTCCCCCCAAAAACGTGAAGGGATATTACCCTGAAAGAGCAAGGCACGTGCAACATCTAATAAATGACGATGTTTGCGTTCAACTACCCCATTCTGTTGGGGAGTATAAACACAAGAGCTCTCATGAATTATTCCACGAGAAGACAAGAAAGAAGTACATGCAGCAGAAAAAAACTCGGTACCATTGTCTGAGCGAATGCGCTTGAGTTTGGTACCATACTAAGTTTCAACCATATGGATGAAGGTCTGGATGGTAGGAAATACTTGATCCTTAAAACGTAGTAAAAATGTCCACGTTGCACGTGAAAAGTCATCTACAATAGTTAGAAAGTAGCGGGACCCATCATGATTGGGTGTCCTATGTGGACCCCATAAGTCCATATGGACAAGATCAAACTTAGCACGACTAATGGTTTGACGTTGTGGAAATGTAAAACGTGTTTGTTTTGCAAGTGGGCAAATAGAACACGTAAAAAATTCTGGGCATTGTATTCTTTTCCCATGTGAGAAATAGGTTTTTTGGGAACTATGCCCAAGTCTACGATGCCACAAAATATAACTATTATTATAATTAATAGAAGGTGAACTGTTTACATTCATATAACCCAAAAATGAATGTACAGTATACAAAAACCGACTGATACAACGAGGCAAGTCATCTAGGTTAGGTTGCAAAAAATACAGTCCTCGTTCTGCCTTACCCAGTCCGATCACCCGCCCAGTCGTACAATCCTGAAAGATGCAGAAATCATTGAAAAAAATAACAATGCAATTACAATCAGATGTTATTTTCTTAACAGATAAAAGGTTAAATTTTAAACTTGGAATGAACAAAACTCGATTTAAATGAAGCATTGGAGTGGGTTGAGCTTGTCCAAGATGTGTGGCATATACAGAAGTATCATCAGGCAATTTGATAGGCAATGATTGAGGTGCACATGAATAGCAAGAGTATAGGCAGTTTAAATCACATGTGATATGATCACTTGCACCTGAATCAATAATCCATGGATGTTTAAATGATAAAGATTGAAAGGCTCTAGATGTACCTGGGTGATTCCCTGAAGGGTCCATCTGAGGTCCCATATTGTAAGCGTTAAACATTCCTTGAAGCTGATCCATAGCAACTGGTGGTGACTGCATCACTTGACCCATAGGTTGGGTCATAAATCCAGCAAAAGAAGAACTTCCAGCTTGCTGCATTTGGTTCGGCTGTTCCACATGAGGTGGCTGTTGTGGGTGTGGGAGTGATGCTCCATAAAAGTTAGGTCCTGGCTGCTGTGAAAACCCATGGGAGCTTCCTGGTTGCTGTGAAAACCCATGGGAGCTTGGTCCATACTGAACAGGGACTGGGCTATGGGCACCTGGATAAAATATATGGGGCGTGGGTGAACTAGCATATTGCCCCAGTGTCTGTCCTACTCCAGAAAAGTTCTGTCCAACTGAACCCGTAGGTGGGTTATGCTGAGTAGGTTCTGGGGATGCCCCTCCAACCTGGAAAGCCTGCCCAGGTTGCTTTCCTTTCCCTTTTGGTGTCCAACCAGGGGGAAAACCAAGCAATCTATAACACTTATCTTTGCTGTGCCCAAGCCTATGACAATGAGCACAAACAGCTCGCCCTTTTGAGTCTATCTTTACCCCAGCATTAGCAGCAACAGCAAATGAGGAGTTTGGTTGGTGAGGGTTGCGTGAAGAAGCTGCCAAAGCAACACTCTCAATATTCTTGCCTCCAGTTTCATTACCATGACGCTGATGTTCATCTTCTTTGGCCAAATTGAGAGCCTTATCAACTGATGGAAGTGGGTCTTTGGACAAGATATTGGTTCGAAAATTTTGAAATTTTTCTGGCAAGCCTAGCAGAAAATCCCATAGATTATGCTTTTCTGTTCTCTCCTCTAATCTTTCATTGACTCTACAAGTGCAGCCCCCACAATTACAGCGGACAGGGGCCTCAACAGTTTGAATCTCAGCCCATAAATTTGACAATTTGGAGTAATAATCAGTCACAGAAGTTCCAACAAGTTGGTTCTCAAATTGTTTCTGTCGAAGGTTGTAGGATTGGGTGGAAGTAACCTTCCCAAATCGTTCTTTATAATGTTCCCAAACAACCTTCACATCCCCTTTCCTTGATATGAACAAAACAAGATTTGGTGCCACTGATTTTTCAAACCAACTAACAAGGGCAGCCTGAGATTGGTCCCAGAGGGCTTGTTTTTCAGCATCTTTTTTTGGACGGGGAAAGGTTCCATCAACATATCCCCATTTATTCTTTCCTATGAGCTGATTTTGCATCTGACGACTCCATAAATCATAGTTAGAGTCGTCTTTGAGCAGGGTGGTTACCAAACTAGTTCCAGGCATATCTGTGGAGGAAAGGTAGAATGGGTCGCGATAAGGATTGCGATTGGAGGGCTGGTCGGAGGAGGAAGAAGCGGCCATGGCGAAATCCAAAACACACGGGCAAAGGATGGCACACTTATGTAAATTAGAAAAGGAAAAAGGATTATGCGGTCAAAGAAGGGTGAGTTGGCGTGGGAGTAGGTGGGCTGTCATTTCAACAAAGGAAAAGTGGCCAAAAACGCAGCTTGCTTCTCATGAAACGGCCAACTCATTAATTATTCTTCTGACCCATTTAAGCTATTCCAATAATACCCCTTGTCTAACTAACGGGTAATAAATAAAGCAGCGGAAATGAAGGAATAATGAAACTAAATCAGGATAAAAGATGAGTAAAGCTTACATCTTTCAACCTGGCTCTGATACCACGAAGAAAGTTGCAAAAATGAAGAGCTGAAACGTAGCAATCCATGGTGAGAAATGGAGAAATCTGTGGAAAACTTGTGCTGCAAGTTTACTTCCAATAAAAAATCTCAAAGAAGAATTGTGAGTCTTTACAAGATAAATAAAGAAGAAAAACGTGACGGGCCAAGGCCAACAATTTGGCCTTAGACCCGTTACAATACATGTAAAGTGAGGCCCACAAACCAACAATTTCAACAGAAGCCAAGGGAGCAACTGAGGTAGCTGATAAAGCTCGGGCTGAACCATGCATTTCTCAGAGGTTGGAAATGAAAAGATCAGTTGAAGTTGAGAAGACTGAGAGTCAAATTAAAGATTTGGATAGACAAAAGAATGATTTTGGAGATGAAGGGGAAGGATTTCGTGCTTCAGAAGTGGATACTCTTTGGAACGTTGAAATATTAGAGGGAAGAGATGAAGCAAGAGAGAGAGAAACAGAGTCACAAGCATCGAACAATCAAGAAAGGACTAGTACTGTACAAGCCCTTCACCGTCTTCAGGACTCCGAACGTGCGGCACTCATGGAAGCTAACAACCGGGCAGAAGCCTTATCTCTGAAGCTAGAACCTGCCCAAGTAAAAATTGATAATCTGCAGCAAGAGTTGGCCAAAGCTCGATTCAATGACACTTGGCTAGATAGTGAACGTAAGACGGCTTCCCATGGGAAACGTCCCAGGGCCGATGACTCCAAATGGGATTAACGAGGTGTAGTTCCTATAACCTACAGGAAGCTGATTTCACAGATTAATATAGAACTTGGTAAAAATGTCAAGGAGCCAATAAACATAAGTTCCATATAATCTGCTTGCAATGTAAAATTGCACGGGACGGACGACTTTTACTCCCCATATGTAGCATATGTTTATTGAAACTTCATCACGGCTCCTAACTCCTTAGACTCATTTAAGTGGTTTGATATTTGTGTTTTACTTTCTTTTTCTCTTGTTCAATGTTTGTTTCATTCCCTAGAAGTGGGAGCAGCTACACCTATTAAAAAAAAAAAAAAAGGATTCTCCTTCTCTTTCAGGAGAACCGAGGGATGCAGGAAAAAGAGGATAGATTATTTCCCTGCAAAAATTTGGATTCGAAAATCATAGGTTTTGTGCTACCAAAACTTAGCAGTGAGGGAAGCAACTACTTATCAATACCCAAGGGGAGAGGGAACCCAGGACATAATGATCCAGAGCTGCTGAAGCGCTGTCAGATGATAACTGTTGAACAAAGGAAACAAATTGAACGAAAAACAAGGAGGGAGTAGACTAATAAAAATAAAGAAAGAGATTGAAAAAAAAAATCTTTTATGTTGTATTGGTGATTCGTAGGTTATTTTATAGACGAAGTGAATAAAATAAGATGATTAGTAGAAATTTTCATCCGGTTCTTTTGAATATCTTCTAAAATATATTAAGTAAGGTTCTCCTACAAGTTAATGGGTTTCGACAATCAATCAACTTGAGTTGCAAATAATGAAAATAAGAAATGAATAGTCTTTTGGTATGAAAATATCATATTGTCTAATTGTAATATGATGGTTCAAGATCTAACAGTTGATTAATTTGACTTTAAGGAGCCTTAATCATAAAACAGACGATTAGTCTAACAATTTGCATGGGTTAATCTAAGTCATCCTAATAACTGAAAATCTTATTCTTCCCAATGATATTATGAATGGTGAATATCAGAAAAATTCACTTTGATAATTATAATCAAATTCTTTACAATACTACCACATTTATTTAAATACTAGCCTTCTAATATTGCTCACCCTACGTGCTCTCCCCATATCCCCCCATTCCACACCCAATTGCCAAATCAAATGGAAATAAGCAAGGCCTTAGTTGAGATCTCTCAGCCCACTTCAGCCCATTTGATCGACTCTAGGTCCCTCACATTCTGGCTTATTATTTGAATGATTGTTGGCCGTTCAAACATTTTGGGGCCTCATGCGGTGAGGAGTTAGCAGCAGCTGGTTTGTTAAGAAAATTGAGGAATGTCTTGCTCCAAGTCACTCCCTCTTTGGCTCCATTCCACCTCTAGGTTACACTAATCTTAAGATGATATGAAGTAAATGAACAATTGTTTGCAAACAACTCATCCTATATGAAATTATAGTCAATTTCAATATGCTTAGTATGAGCATGAAGGATTAAGTTGGCAGTTAAGTAAATGGCCAAGATTTTGTCGTGCTATGGAATCAAAGGATGAGAGAGTAAAGAGACATTCAACCCACGTGAGTTCGGTGATAGTGGTTGCAAGACTCTTGTATTTGGCTTATGTGTGAGAGCAAGCAATTATTTTTGTTTGTACAAACTTCAGGAGATGAGATTTTGGAGTCAAGAAAGATATAGAACCCTTCAATTGAGTGCTGGTCATCAAGGACCTACCCAATTGGTGTTCGAGGAGGTATGAAGATCTTGAGGAGTGGGTGCCTTAGGTGAGTTTTGGAGAGGAAGAAAAGTAAGGATAAGATGGATAGCAAATGGTGGCGCTTGAATTTCACCAGTTTTAAAACCCCTTAATTATATGACCAGGTCTTAATATACAATGATTAAAGAGTTTATATTCTTAACATAGGAAAGATTTCAATTCAGAAGAAATCAAACAACCTAATGGGTACACTGTTTCTAACTATTCACAACTCGAATATGTAGAAACTATCAAGCAACTCATGAGTATTGAACAAAACTTGTATGAGAAATGAAAATTTAACCATCCTCTCCTTCTCCCTATTTTGGCTCAAGTGATTACAAAATAGAAGTAATGAAATTAGGATATTATGCAATTAGAACACAAATTGGATGCACATACTTTAAGACAACTAAGTAGAGGCTATCTCAATCTCATACTTCCTCATCACTGGAGTGGCATATACAAAGCCAGGCCTTGTAACCATCTGAGATGAATGTTCCGAATCAAAAGTTCCAACAGTCTGCGATGGACTAGTGGATGCATTAACGCCAGGAGAAGCCATCCACATATGCGGGAACGGGTTTGAAGGTGTTGGAATTTCTAATGCTCCTTCTAGCATCTTCACTACGAGACTCATGGCTGGCCGAGATTCAGGCCTGTACTGAACGCACAATAGAGCTATTTTGATCATTTTCTCTGCAATTTCCCTATACTCCTCCTCTACCCCGGAGGCTTTGACCAATTCTCCCAATTCTCCATGTTCAAACTTCTTCCAAGCACATCTAGGGAACCACTCTTGGCTCTCTGGAACGTGGTTGTTTAGGTTCCTTCTTCTACCAACGATTTCAAATAATAGCATCCCAAAGCTGTAAACATCACACTTATGGGTTATAGGGTATGGCATCCACATCTCAGGTGCAGCATAACCAGGAGTCCCCCTTCCTCCTGTCATGGTGATATGGGTGTTTTCCTTGTTATAGAGCTTGGCCAAACCAAAATCAGCTACTTTAGGAAAGAACTTTTCGTCCAAGAGGATATTTCCTGGTTTTATGTCGTAATGGATAATTCGTTGATGACATTCTTCATGCAAGTAAGCAATCCCCCTGGCTGTTCCAATTGCAATCTCACGAAGCTTTTCAAATCCTAAGGCATTGATTTCACAGAATAAATACTTATCAAGAGAGCCATTCCCCATATACTCATAAACGAGAGCTCTCAAGTGCGCCTCAAAACAGAAACCATAAAGACGAACCAAGTTGAAGTGATGAACTCTTCCAATCGTGCCAACTTCGGCCTTGAATTGTTCTTCAATTCTCCTATCCGAGTGCCCATGGAGAACCTTCACTGCCACTGTGGTTCCATTACTAAAGATCCCTTTATAGACGGATCCAAACCCTCCCGAACCCAACAAATGAATGAAGTTGTCTGTTGCGATTCTGAGTTGCTGAGAGGTAAATTTGATTGGTTTCTCTCTTTCCATATCATTGAGAAATTTATCCATGGTCAATGTCATGAATTGCGAGTCCAAATTAGCAGTGTTGCTATTTCGTCCAGCTCTTTTACGGCATACCACAACCAAAATAACTATCTTTGCGACAATTGATACTGCAAAGTGTTAGAAATTCGTAAGAACCACTCAGCTGTTAAGAATTCTTGGTTATATTGATCAATAACTAACAATAAACAACAAATCTCAAAAAAAAATATACAAAACTTACCAAGTACCACAAAAACAACAACTATCCCGGCAGCAGACATTGATCTAGAAATGGAGAATAGTATGGGGTTAACTTACCTGGTGATAAAATGACACGCTTGCCGTCTCAGGAATATGAAAGCTAAATATAAGAATGAGGTAACATCAGAAGTATAAAATAACTATTTTTCTTTTTCCTCAGGTAATCGTTGATATTTGAAAGCACCATTACAATTTCAAATATTTGGGCCATTGTTTGCATCGAATCATGAAGAAGCAAGCAACTGTAAATTTAAGAGAAGGAAAGTGACAAATAAAGTAGAGACAACATAAAGCAACTGCAAATAAATTGACAAGTTGGCGGTCTAATGAATTAGTAAGTTAGAGCATTTGGTGTTTTAAGAATGAGGGTACATAGGGAGGACAAGATAACCATTTTTCTTATTCCTTGGATAATTGTTGATACTTAAAAAGCACCACTACAATTTAAAATTTATTCTTGGCCATTGTTTGCAATGACTTGTGAAGAAGCAAACAACTGTAAATTTAAGAGAAGGAAATCGACAAATAAAGTAGAGACAACACAAAGCAACCGTAGATAAAATGACAAGTTGGTTGTCTCGTGAATAACTAAGAGCATTTGGCATTTTAAGAATGAGGATACATTGGAAGGATAAGATAATCATTTTTCTTATTCCTTGGATAATCATTGATACTTGAAAAACACCGCAACAATTTAAAATGTTCTAGGCCATTGTTTGCAACGACTTATAAAGAAGCAAAGAACTATAAATTTAAGTGAAGGAAAGCGACAAATAAGGCAGAGGCAACGTAAGGCATTGGAAATGCATATTGCAGAAAGTAGAAATCTACAAGGTGATGAACACAAAGCATGAAGCAGATTAGGTATGGCCTCGAACTCCTCACCTAGTCTTAGACGCGTTCAACCCATGGACGAATTCACCTTGTTGAACCAAGCCCATGGGGATTCTACGTAGCTTAAGCTTCTCTCTTATTTTGCATGGTAAGCTTAGATAAGGATCAAGTGAGTCCAATTTTTTTTAAAAAGGTCATATCTAATCTTAAAAGTTAACTTTCTCCTACCAATTCATCAATATACCCATTACTGTAAAGTCCAACTCTAAACTCTATTGTGTCATTTACTATGTAGACTCAGCTTCCAAAATCTGTAAGGATAGTAAAGAGGAATTTAGATTATGATATCATGTTAAAAAAATTCCATATCAACACAAACATTCCATCCAATGATTTCTTAAAGTAAAAGTATTTGTTTGAAACCTCATTGTTCTTCTTATTTGCACAATTCTTTCTATTTTGTCCCAAAAAACAAATCAAAATAAAACATGGAGACAATTGCATTTCTTTCTTGTCAAAAGGCTTAAAAGCTCAAGTCAAAAACTAGTTCCAATGTTGGATTATACTTTTTTTATTTAAGTTTTACCACAAGAATTTTAGTGTAGCACTTTTGTCCTATACATGTTACTACATTTACTAATTCTATGTTTGGGTCATGCATGGACTACCACACTTAATTAGATCAATGGTTTCAAGTTTCATTCCCTAAATTTCAATCGAATGTGCTTTTTGTTCCTTAGTTTTAGTAGGAAAGATTGAGTTCAATTAGACGGTCAAATCTATTACTAACTCCTAATTTATACCTTAAATATGATACCACAATTCATACAAAGAACTCTATAAGTGAGTCAAGCAAAATGTATAAATATTTTCTAAATTTAAAGAATGATCAACCTAGTGGATATATTGGTTTTGACTATTTACAACTATAATTGATAGAGAAAACTACTTCTCGAAACTTGTAAAGAAAAGCTTATACATAAAAAAAACTATCTAGCAATTCATAAGTATTGAATGAAATTTGTGTGTCAATTGACAATTTAACAAATCTTTCCTTCTCCATGTTATGGCTTAATCGATTTCTATATACAAGTAATGAAATGTTGCATCAAGCAATTATAATGCAAATCAAACAGAAATATTTTAAGCTAACTAAATAGAAGCTCTTGGTGGAATTTATTAATCAATAAAAATAAAATAAATGAACAAAGAGCAATTAAGAAAATATATTAGGACTTAGTATTTCAAGGCTTTAATTTCTTTAATTTTAATTAAGACTAACATAGTTAATCTAAATAATGTATTTGTTAAACTCGATAGTTGTAACAAATCAATATTCTCTTATAATTTGTTGTTTAGTCATTATGTATTATTTATAAGACATATATTTTAGAGTACATTTCAACATTTTCATCACAAAACAAATATTATGATCTTTAAAAACACTACTAGCTTTAAATGTGTAATTCTTAAAACTATTAAAAAGCTTATAAAAGATAAATTTTGTTGCGTTAAAAAATCTATCAAAACAATTAAAAACATATATATTATCATGTTTGGAAACTTGATGAGACCATATTTTATTTAACGTAATATTGTGAATGGTCTTATCATGGGGTTATATCCCTAGTTTTTCATGTGTTGATAATTTTTGACTTAGAAATATATTACTTAACACAAACATGTTACATTTATCGATTAAAATATATTACTTAACATTGTGATTAATTTCTTATATCTCGTGTAAAATGTATTGAAAGGAAAAAAAAAACACTCAATGAAAATATATTACTTTGCACGGTGTTATTGAACCTCCTTACCCTAGTGTTCTTTTATCCTTTGGTACTTTTTAAAAGAGATATAGGAGATTAATCACAGTGTTAAGTAATATATTTTAGTTGCTAAATGAATATAATTTACCGAGCCCCTAGAAGTGAGTGTATTTGCTCTCAGAAGCCACCTGCCGTTTAAGGCATCCTCGCAATATGTGAAGGAAAAGAACAATGTTTCGCGGCAGAGGCACTTGGGTCTGGTTCGCGAAGCGATCCAAACCCATTCCAGCTAGACCACATTGCACCTCCGCCAACAGCAACACCACCAAACCCACGAGCAATAACAGAAGCAATGCCAGTAGCAGCAATGTGGGTGAATCGAGTCAAGGTAACTATGACGAAGCGTATAAGCAGCTGGACAAGCTCGACTTCCCGACTGCCGCTAAGATACTTTTCACCGATCCTCCCAAGAAGGAGAAATTTGGGTATTTCTTTGCTTGCCACGTTAGGCTCTTTACGATTTGTTGGCTAGTTGTTTGGTATTCAATGTCGCTGCTGTTTCAATTGAGTCTGTGGAGTTTGAGCTTCTTTTGGACATTCTGTCGAGCAGGTTTGCTTCGTTGGTCTTCGATCTGTACTAGGCGGTTTGTGGTTATTACCGGAATTAATTTAACCAGATCATGAATATATGGTAAAAAGAAAGAGAAAGCAGGCAGCGTACGGCCGAGCGGGAATTGGCTTCTTTTTTTTTTTCCTCTTTTAATCTTGAGGAGCTTAACAGTGTAGCAGGAATTAGGATAATGAGTTGGAAAATAGAAAAGAAATTTAGTGATAATGAGGAAGTTAGTATAGGTACAAATTCACTCTGAGGGTGGTCAAACAAGGAGTGAATGCATTTCGGGGGAGGTATTAGCTTAGAAGTGTGTTCCTTACCTGATCACGATCATGGTTGCGGGTCTATGATTTAACTTTCTTTTTGATGCATCCAGAAAAAAGCTCTCTGAGAACAAGATTGATGTTATTAGAGTGTTGTTAGCTCAGTAATTGGTTATCATATAACAACGACGGTTGATGACTGTAGTTGAAATGTTAGCAGTAGTGCAGAGCAGATAACCCACCTACCAATGTCTTCTTTTAGTTAGTTTTTAATCAACTGGTTTCGTGCTTCAAAAATTAAATCCACATCTTCATCCTAGTGCTGACATCCCATAACTAATGAATCTAATAGCTCAAAGCGCATTCATACAGGTCACTTTCTGCCTCTTATCATGCATGTGTGGCGATCATGTCAGGTGCACATCTTGTGCTAGGCATTGAGTAGATTTCATCTGAAACCTTAGGATTCTGTAAGACGAATGCTTTTGTGGCACCTTGTTTTTCTCAGGCTACACTCTGCAGTTAGGTTAAAAAAACGTAACATGGTTTTGACTGGCACTCTACTGATTTTGAGACCTCAATGAGATTATCTTGATTGAGGAAACTGAGTTGAACTGAGAATCTGCTCCTCTCTTTTCCTGGAAAGCTTTTAAATGTGTTCAACAAACACATTTTGGTGACAGATTGCACATCCATGGTCATGTCTTTGAGTGCCCAATTGAGTCTGAAATAAATGTTGTGTGTGTTTGAATCTTCATTTTTACATACTGTGAACCATTTTTAAGTAATATTGTGTTAGCCACGTTGTTTGTATTTGGTTACCCTCTTTGTATCTCCAGGTCCATTATCAGTACGCGTTCTTATGTGTCTGTCTTTCATGTTCAGGGTTGATTTTCATCTAGTACAACTCTTTTTTGCTTGCATGCCTTCCCTGGGTATGTTAATCTACACATCTTAGATGTCCTTTGTCTTGAGATTTCTCTAGCTTTGTCGCTAGTATCTAAAAAAACTCATTTCCCATAACAGCTGTGTTTTTGGTGGCTCAATATGCTCGTTATGAAATCAGAAGAATGGAAGCAGTAAGTACTTTTCCTTTCCTTTGATGAGTCTGTCCTTTCTCAGATCGTTTTGTCATTGTGTCCCACTTCATTTGGGATTGCTGATCCATTTCTTCCTTTCTTTCTTAATTGAAATTTTGCAATAAATTTTTCTTTTGCATGGGATCCACTTTCAGAAAGTTTATACTGATTTACATAGCCAGTCTATTGGTAAAAGCCTGTAAAAAAAGTATGTTTCTAGTATGCTACTGGTGACTTAGATTTTTATGCTTTAAAATTTCTTATTTTGTGTATCCTATTTATTTTCGTACTGCAAGTTGAGTCCCTAGACTAAACATTGGTGTCCCTTGTTGATTAGGAATTAGAACTTAAAACATTTAACTATTTGGCCTGAACAACAACACCTTGCAACGAAAGCATGCAAAACTATTGTTCTTTCAAGAACGTGAAATGAAGGAAGTGTTCTACATGTAACTCCTTTGTTTTATTTATACTGAGCTTTAGTGAAGAAAAAACTTGTCTCTTCCCGGTATATTCTTCGTGGAGATCTTCTGAATCTCTTTGTTAATCGACATTTGAATGTTAGTGACAGAATCTTTCAGGATTGTTAATTATCTTAGAGTGTAGGACCTGTATTTTCTGTCATGTTGATTTTGACCCTTAATTACTAGGCCGTGTCCTAAGAGAGCACTTAGATGGGACATGCACTGGGTAAATGACCTTGTGATCCTTACCCCTTAAAAGATGAAACTTTTATTCCACCCCGTATGCATATGGAACTTCCCCCAAGTTTCTGATATCAAGGTTGAAAGAGCAATTTTATTACGTTGGTAGTTTATGCACATAGTAAAAAAAAAAAAAAAAGAGAGAACTATACCTTACACAACTCTTTTTTGCACTGAGAATTCATGGTTAAGGACAAGAAGCAGGCATTTAAAGTGATGTTTTCTGAAATTTTTAGAATGAGGAGGAATTTCCAAATCCCCACATTGTTCTCTAAGATGCTTACCTTCTTTCTAAAACTAACCTCTCTCTTGTACTTTTTATTGCATACATGCGTATCTCAAGTCATGCATCCAGTTGTGCATAATGTAATCATTAATGATTATTGAAAACAGTTAAGTCAAACTATGAATTTCACCTCCATCTCCTTTTTTCCTGGATTCTTGAATAAATATTTTGAAAGGGATGTTTCAGGACTTGAACACAAACAATCATTTCTACATCAAGCATATAATATTGAGCTACATTACTCCAAGATATGACATTGGAAGATGTTGCTTTATATTCTAATTTTCTATGTTGACCTTAGAATCAATGCATGTTATCTTTAAGCCTTTACCCTTTTTCACCCTCTGCTTTTCATAAAAAGTCCAATTTGGAGGTGTCAATTTGGACGGTAAAATGCTATGTGAAGCAAGAAAAAGCAATTTATCTGATGGGATTTTGGCTGTGTTTAACAGTGACGATAGATACTTTCTAGCTATGATTTGTTTATCCTTTCTTTTCCTTACCTGTTGGGCTTGTCTGTTAGTTAATTTCTCTTGTATGATTTGTTTTTCTGCCGAAATCTTAGGAACTGGAGCAGCAAAAGAAGAAAGAGGAAGAAGAAAAAGCAAAAGAAGCGGAATTAAATGCTACGGAAGAAGAGGAAGCTGGATCTGTTCCAGAGCTTTTGGAGGTGAAAGTGAGACTTGATAAACTAGAGGAGGCTATAAAGGGAATTGTAGTTGAAAGCAAACAGGCCAAAACCATAGAAGATGGTAGTGAAAGAAAGGACCTCATGACAACTGAGCCAAACAGAACCAAAAGTAGTTCAGAAACCAGCAAAATGACGGACAGAGATGGTCCTGAAAAACAGGAGTCAGTAGAACCGAGACCAGGGCTGGGCCAAGAGCGAGTAAGTGGGGCAGCAACAGCCCCAGATGCTCGCCTGCAGGATCAAAAGGGCAAGATCCAAAATGGAGGGGCTTCTCAAGATGTGAGGACATGAATATAAAAAGCTTCTTCGTTTTATGTAGATAGGAAGGCACAGAGGTTTTTGTTTTTGACATAACATGCACGGATCTTCGAGGCTTATACTGTTCAAATTCTGCAATTGGTTTACATGGTTTTGGGACCAGAACTGGTGACACAGAACGAAATTGTCATTGCTTCGAAGATGAAGTTTCTATCCATCTGAATCTTCTCCTTCTATTCTTCTACTTGACATTTTTTCTTTTTCTTTTCTCCTTATTTTATTTTAAGTGAGTACTTGAGCAATTGATTGCCTCCATTTGCAATTATGCAAATGGTAATAAAGAAAATTTTATTTTTCTTTTGAAAAGTAAGTTATGGAAATTTGTAATTTTATGCACACAAAAAGATTATTATCAATATTTTAATAAATTCTTCAAAAGCACGCTTCATTCAAGTACAAACCTAATGAAGAGCACGCTTCATTATGTACTTGAATGAAGAGCTTTTTCTTCAAAAGCAAAAATAATAAATTTTGGTCAAGATTTTCTGATATTTTTTTCTTTCCTTTGTCTCTTGACAACCAAATTAGCAGTTCAGAAATTTTTCATATACACATCCATATTTACCTACAGTTTTGTCTGTAAGGCACAAAGAAGGAAAAAAAAAATGTTGAAAAAAAATGTTTAAGCTAATGCGTGGTACATAAACCCTCTTCCAAAACCCTCCATCTCTCTCCATAAACCCTTAACTCCGTCATTCCTTAATCACACCATTGCATCCTTCCCTACAGCGGAAAGAAATCCTTCAATGGCACGCCCAATACAATCCTTTCTAAGAAAAACCCTCTCCTGTTCCTCTTCTTCAGCCAGAGCCCTCCGAGTCCATCATCTTCAGTTACAACCACAAGAGCCCATCCTCAATATCGCACGAAACTCTCCCTTTCAGGCACCCCAACACAGAAATTACGTCTCCAAAATGCGCAAATCTGCCTTCGACGAAAATATCCTTAGGCTCATACGCAACGAGATCCGATACGAGCTGGAACGCTCCCCTCCCGACGAGGTCTGTTTTTTTAACTCATTTTTTAGTAATGATTGTCTCGTTCTCTATCATGTCTGAGCCTATGTTGGTTCGGGAAGCAAATGGGTCTGAAGAAAAAGCAAAAAAGTTTGGTAGTTTTGGCTTGGTTGCTGTTAGACCTTTTGTTCTAAGGTCTGCAAATTTTCAATACTTTATTGTTCTCCTGGAAATACCAGAATCAATTTTGAAGCTGAACCTTGCGTTTGATTTTTAGTTTGGAAGCTGAAAGATTGAACCGAAAATGTTTAATTAATTGACTGAGCTGACTGGTTACTTGTTAGAATTAAAAATACATAACCGTGACAGACTCATCTTTATTTGTGGCTCTTTTACTTACTGTCAGCAATCAAACAAAGCATAGAAGTCCTACATGCTGTTTGCATTTTATTTTGCAGCCTGTGTTTCAGTTGGTTGGCAAGGCTTGTACTTGAATGAAGAGTAATGGAAAAGGGAGTGAGCGGAAGCCTCGGCATAAATGAGCCTAGTACAGCCGTTTTGCAACAATTCTATGAGATTTTTTCTTCAAAAGCAAAAGTAATAAATTTTAGTCAACATCTTCTGATATTTTTTCTTTCCTGGGTCTCCTGACAACCAAATTGGTAGTCCAGAAAACTTTCATATCTCTTCGGCTAGCTTCAGGAAAGAATGTATTATGATTTCTGCCATGGGAACTTATTTCTTAAATATCTATGAATAATTTCGCCTTAGCAAAAACAGAACATTGATTTGTTGGCTTTGATGGTTTATTTTGTTCTCATCTTGCAGCCTGTCTCAGAGTTCGATTCATTCATAGTTGATGAGCGACCTAGAGAGCAGTGGATTAAATTGGAAAGAAAATTTGGGGATGAAGACATCAAAATTGAAGCCACCATGTTTGATGGAGCCATTCCTGTTACGAAATCCGGTGGCGGTGTCAGTGCCGAGAATGAATCGCAACTTCACATTACCTTGATTGTCAATATTATTAAGGGTGATGATGTCTTTGAGATCATTTGCTCCGCCTGGCCAGATAGTATAGAAATTGACAGGTTTTTTGTACGTCATGGCAATAAGATAGGAGCTCAGCCATATGAAGGGCCTGAATTCAAGTATGATTCTCACTCCTGCCCCTCATTTTTTAATAGCATACCTGTCTCTAGTTATTGAGAGTAAAGAAAAGAAAGAAGTGAAATTTTTTGATTTGCAAGAGCCCAGTAGAATGAAATTTCCTTTGTAGTTGAATTGGGCATTAGATGGGTACTAGGTTTGGTTGGTTATCATTTATTGTTTTATTTAGTATAGAACAGAGTTTACAGTATTTTTTATTCTTTCTTTTTTTCTTTCATTTTTTTGGGTCAATTTCCAGCATCCAAGGGCTCTTCATCTTTTTTATTTTATAACTGATTGTTTTCAGGGTACTCGATGATGAGTTTCAAGACTCACTTTACGAATTCTTGGAAGCAAGGGGTATTAACGAGGAACTTGCTGTTTTCTTGCACAAGTACATGAAGAACAAAGATAAAACGGAGTTTCTCAGATGGATGGGAACTGTGAAATCATTCATTGAAAAGCAAGTGGAGTGATAGGCTTTGCAACATTCTGGATGAGCTTTTTGGTTGCATCATATGTGCAAATACATGGTTGTACAACTCTATCGTTGGTGCATGTCATTTGAGATGGACATTGATATAGAGTCATGACCCAAGATTTATTTGCTTAGAGCTGGCAGTAATGCTAGCAAAATTACTCTGGTTTTGTTGCTCTGAACTGGGTATGTGTATGAAACAACGTAGGGGATAATTTCCGGTCTCCAACTCCTTAGGCAGCTTAGAGGCATTGAGCAACGAAATTCAGTACACAAAGTTCTCAGGTCTTGGCATATACGCATATACAGGGTCCTGACCTTCACGACAGACTTATGTTTGTGGAATGAACATGTATGAACTTTTGGAATTCAACAAATCCCTGTTTGTAATTTTTGGCCTTGTTTGTGAAAGTTAGTATTATCTTCCCGAAAGGATTATATTCAGCTTTTAGCTGATTCGAAATGTTTCTACTTTGTTACCAAATTTGAACTTCCAACTTGTTCAGAGATCATCCATTGATTAAAACTGAATTAATGGGGTCAATGGTGCCAAATGAATGGCCTTCGCTTTTTAGAATTGTTAGTTTGTGGTGGACTTCGACTACCAGCAAAGCCATTCTCACTCTTTTGAGTCCACAAATTTAGTCATGGCCGCCAATTCCATGGTGCGTGTCATTTCGCTTGGTTAATGGGAACGTTTTGGGGAAAGGCTTACGAGTTTATAATCATCAAGGCACTTGATTCTTTTACTATGCCTGTGAAACTCTTTTTTTTTTTTTTTAAATTATAAGTTGCCGAATTTCAGTGAGTTCTTTTGTACTTGGAAGCATATGTCGTTCTAAATCTTGTCGTGGCTAGGTAAGCTGCTCACGGCAAAAACACAACATGCAACTGTGGTTGATTATTCCCAAGATCAAACGCGTTGAACCTAAATATGATGCTAAATCACTTGTCACGTTTGTTTTGCGATGAAGTTTTTAGAGCAGCGGCCTAGCTTATTGCTTCCCGGTCAATTTATTTAAGCTAGTCTTTTTGGGTGTCTATCAAGTCAAGGAAACGAATTCGCCTACAAATTTCACCTGCTAGTGTCATGGAGATCTCCAAATTCCGCTTGGATGTGTTTGTCCATTTACCTTGAGAAGAAAAGTGAAGAGAGGCCCCCCACTATCAGTGCTTGATGCTACTGTTTTTGTCTTAACAGCATTTTTTTTTCTTCCCTTCTTCTCTTTTATCTAATCAAATGATGCAGACAACATAGTTCACGGAATTATAGATCTTTCATCTACCGTACCAAATCAGGATCCACATAGAAAAAATATTCCCCCGTGTTGAAGCAATCAGTAGGTAGCTAGTCCTAGTACAGATTTTCCAAAAGTTAGTCTAGTTTTTGAAAGTGAAAAAGATGGTCTACGAATTTGAGTTTTGGTACATCTCCACCACTTTGAACCATCACTGTCGTGGATCCGAGGCAATTTTGTAAATTCGTTGAGTCGTGGATAAGGTTGGAGGTTCTTGCCCTCTGGTTCACGAGCAAAGTGCTTCTTGTCAAAGCCTCGGGGCCTCTTTATCCAGAGCACATCTTCTGGTCTGCATCAAATTTTATACTTTCATTGGCCAAAAGCTATAAAGTCAGAGGACCTATAATGGCCCCTCCCTCGACAATAACAAGACACGGGATTTGTCTAGTTACAGAGTATATGAAGTGATTGGACTAGGAAATTGGACGTCCTGCAGTGAAAGGACTGTCGGCTGAACATAACATTGATTTTCTGTTGGAATTTTAAGATTCCTTTCATATTATGTAATTGGTTGGACTTGAAGTTTCTCCTAAGATGTCATTTGGTTTTCTTTAATTTAATCTTATTCTGCAGACTTCCCTAAGCTTGTCCCTTGAGAATGTTGGAATGGAAAGGTTTATCAATAGATCATGGAATTCCTTTCTCGGTTGGAATTTGAACTTCATACATGCTTGAACGACTGTCCTTCTATTGATTTCGTTTGGATTTGCTGATGAGAATCAAGAGTTTGATCAGATAAAATGTTGATTCTCTAAAGAAATTGAGAGGCAAGGAAGTGATCGAGTCACCACACTAATGTTACTAAAGGAAACTTCTTGGGTTTCCCACACCCTTTTTCAATGGAATGAATCTTCTTGGCGAAATTAAAGTATTTGTTTTACGGGATCCCATGCAATTTTTTTTTAAAAAAAAAAAACATTTTAAACTATTCTAACTATGATTGTGTAAACAGCAAATACTCTTGGTGAATAAAAGTGTTTTTCACATTTTTCTACTGTAAATATTAATTGGTAAAAAAGAGGAGAAATGAACGTGATATTTGTAATGTATATAGGACTGGTAATGCATATAATAAATAGTATAAATAATTTCAGGTTAACATTACAATGCTAAGTCGGTGTTTTTGGATTAAGCAAGCCTTTTTATTTTTAATAAATATGTAACACAAGCTAAAAAGAATAGTTTAAGAAATCTCGTAGTCAAATATTTTTCTTTTTTTACTTTAATTACTCATTATAGCTCAATGTTCCAACCTCTAATAGGTTGGCAAAGATTATACAATGCAAGGATACTGCATCATATTTACCCTATTCGATTATATTTAAAGAAGAGTTGAAACCTATTCTTAATATAAGTCTTGGATTAATTTTAGTACAAGTTGATCGAAGGAATCTATCAAGAAAAACTTTTGTTATGAATCTTTCTTTACATATAAGTAACATAATAAAGTTGTGTTTACTAATATCACCAATCTAAATAAAATTATGCAAGTCAACCTCATCATTAACTTGGCATAGTTTATTGTATACCTCTTTACAATAGTAATTCAATTTAGAGAAAGTAGATTTTAGAGTAGATGGTGACTTGAGAAGATCTCCAACTCCATGTCATAATATTTTAGATGTCAAGATGCATTAGTAAAGTTCACATACATTTACTATTGTGTATGCATGTGTTTTCTAAGGGAGAATAGGTGATTATTTAAATTCTAGAGCATGCAGCCAAGTAAAACCTTATTCCATCTTTTGGGGTCTAGTAGACCACTTGTCAAATAACTTTGTGAATTCTATGATCTTCAGTATTACCTTACTAGAAAAAGTGTATGATCTTCTTCCAATAATATAATCAAGAGGTAATTGCCCATAATCAATATTCTTAGTTACCGAAAAGATTCACATTCTATTTCTGTTTGGCCTTGTAAGACAAAAGAGATTTATATACATTTCTGATTACTTATAGAGCTCAAAACTATTATGACATATATATCAAACATGAATTATATCTTTTGAATGTCCGAGAGGAATCCTAACACTCACTAATCTCAAAATTTCTGTAGTTTTACTACAGGGTAAAAAAAGGAAAAAAAGAAGAAGGAAAAAGCCCTGTGGACGGAACTTTTGGTAGGGAGGGAAGGTCCCCCCGGACCCCGCCCCCCTCCCCTCTCCCAGGCCGGGGACCTGTCCCTGCTTGTGGGACAGTATTTCGCAAAAGAAATCGTTGTGAACGTGGTGGCAAGAGCAGATGTGGATGGAACATGCTGCTTCTCTTCAGTCAAAATCATGATCTTGACATGGCTCCCGATCACGCATAAGCTTTATTCAAGACGAACCCCATTCACTACCTCTAATTCCAGGTTTGGGAGACGAATAGATATCACAGAAAGAAGATGAGAGACGAAGAAAATAGGAAAATAGAAAAAAAAACAGTGAGAGCTGTGTGTGTACGTCAACGTAGTCCAGGGCGGGAGAAACCATGCAGGTTTCTGTCTTCTCTCGCAGTGTGTTCTCATGTTCCAGCGAGCTTATATTTTTCTGTTCTTCCAATAAGAACTTGAAACAGTTAAGGTAGAAGGAACTTCCGAATAGCCAAAAGAAGGTCTGTCAGTGGGATGGCCCGTCGGCCAACCATCACTGTCTATAAAGAGAGAGAGAAAAAGTGTCTCTGTGTTGCGAGTACGCGTTTGCATGTCTCTGTCTCTGTCTTGTCAAGATTACTTCGAACTTGATTTACTAAGAGAAACCCAAAAACTGAAGAACTAAATGATCAAAGACGTTAAGTCCAGTGTTTTGAACATGAAAATCGGGAGAGACAATATTGGCTGTTCTAGGAATACTACAAACCTTTCGGCCTCTCTCTCTCATTCAGCCACTCGCCGCCTTTGGCGTTCAGATTTCGATTCAGAAGTTAGATTCTGGGCTGTCCAAAGTTTATGCATGCAGAACAAACTTTTGGTGCAATTGGTTTTCAGTGTTTGGTGGCGGAAGAGTGTCTCGAGGGTTTCAGAAGGGGGTGCCACTTCAGATTGGAGACCGTGAATATGACAGAGAAAAATGATAGACTTAAAAAATGGAAAGGGAATCGGTGTCTTTACCTCAAGCCTGTAATGCACCCAACGCAGAAAGCCTCTTTATAAAAGAGAAAGGAAAAGGTAGCCAAAAGCGTTGGTCATACTGCCCCCTCAGAAGCCGAAGTTAAAGGCACAAAATCAGTAAGAACTGGCGGAGATCGTAAGGGTGTCAAGGCTGGCAAAAGAATAGGATACCAAACTTTTGACCTCTTAATCAGACTTCCCACTAACTCACCACTTAAGTTAGTTGGCTAGTGAGTTGATATCAAAATTATTGGCCAGGTTCGTACACCACAAACCGATTCAACAGACATGGTCCTGCTCAACAGCGGGAAGAGCTTAAATGTCTATTCTCTGTCTCCTTCTCCAGATGCCTTGTTCCATGTTTATAGTTGTTTATATAATAGTCAAGGAAGGTAGATGCCCCCCTTTCTCGTGGCTTCTTTTCCTCATAGCTGCTGCGATATTCTAACACGCCATCTCCAAAGTCAAAAGTCTGTCTCAGGAGCTGCAAAGCCTAAATAAAATATATAAGGAACAAAGTTTGGATAAAACTATTTTTCATGGAAATTTTCTTACCTCAATAAACAACATTACAATCAACCTATGAGTTTTTTCATTTTGGGATATTTGCATCCCATATACTAATGATATAAAGATTCCCTATATCTTTTAACCAAACAATCACTCATCGAACAAATCCGTGTTCGATTATGCAACCGGTTCTCCATAACACTTATCATGGACTTAATTATTTATAGAATTATAGTTGGTCTTATCTAAATAATACCAATAAGTACACATAATATGTTTTTTTTGTTTCCCCTAACTTCATTGTTGGAGCACACATCAAGATTACAATTGACTAGTTGATTATCTAATACAATGAACTCTAAGGCTAAAAATCTAGATGAAAAAAAATTAGGCAAGATGGATCAATCTCTGCCCATAAATGCTGCAAATGAGTCATTTGGATTAAGCTTATAATGAAACGATTACGCAGCTCATAAAAATTGTTAATCCATACGGTTTAGAGTAAGTTGCTTGATGATGATCCTTCTTTTATCACAAATTTTATCATTTATCTCTCATCGTATGAAATTTTTTCTTGGAAACTTTTACTAATTTGTAACATTTAGGAAATCTTATCATTCCTTTATAGGACCAATGAAAATTTACTTAATTCCAATATACTTTTTATCAAAGCGTAAAATGAACGGAATGTCAAAAGAATAAATTGATAAATAAGCAATAAGCAATAAGCAATAATACCATTGAATTCACCACGTATAATATCAGCCTTTAGTTTATCAAATCTCAACACTTCTTCCAAGTTGTGCATATGAGGTTGCCAATAACCTTTATATAGATGTGCTTTTAACTTTGTTATTTAGATGCTAATCCAAAATTATCGTTGATGACCATATCTAAAAGAAGATCTTTAAGTCAACTTCAATGGAATCTTGCTTGAATAATTTGGTTTAATGCCGTGAATTGATTGCTTGAAAATGCAGTGTTTGCTATGGAAATTGTTTTCTTTTAAATGAACTTATCCGTAACTTGTTAGAAAAATTAAAATTTTGATATCTTTTGAAGCTCTTTAGGAATACTATGTATCATTTTATATTAAACTGCATAATATATTTTGAGTATTTAAGGTTTTGAGGTTTTTTTGTTCACTTCCCCTTATCTTCTTAATTTTTTAATTTGTTTCTTCTCTCTCTCTCTCTCTCTCTCTCTCCCTCGCATTCATCATCATCATTTTCACCTTTCGAACATTTTTTTTTTTTTTTGTGTCTTACAAGAACTAAAAAGGTGGACGAGTGAAAGTAATAAGATGATTACCCATAAGTTTAAAGAAGAATATAAAGAGAGAATGATTAAGAAATAGAACAAAGTCACAACCTTCATCATTAACCATATTTGAGCCAAACTAAGTAACGAGTAGGTTTTTACAAAATGGCAATCCACCAAAAAGGGTGGGGATTAATCATTTGAAATTGCTTCATAGTTACACTCACAAGAGAAAAAAATTGGACCCAATACAGATTTTATTTATTTATTTGTGTTCTTACACAGAACACTTTCGCATATCTTCTCTTATATATGTCAAGTTTTCTACTTTAACATAATCTGCTATAAGAAAAAATATGGGGCCATCGTCATTGATTCGACTGCTATCTTGTTCTTTCAATAAATGAGTACATTGAGAATTTATTTGTAAGTACAAAAGCACAGACATGTAAACAAAGTAGAATTATTTGGGTTGCTGTTGTGGCTGCAACCTGTCGGATGGGGACACTATTCAGAGTTTGTCAACCCACTGTTGGAGAGAAGCGTATTCTCAACTTAAAAAGTGGTAGTTCGCAATCATATCCCAAACTCTTTTGTAGTCACTCTTCAAATATTTACAAGGTCTAAGAGACTGTTGATGGTGATTTCTGTGGGTTCAAAACTCAAAAGGCTTTTCTTAAAAAGAGTCGGTGAAAAGAATGAGTTGTTTTGATGGTATGATCGAAGAGAGAAGACCACCGCATGGAATTAATTTCGCACCAAATCTCGGCAAATGATAGCTCCACATTTTTCAAGTGTCTTTTTCTCTTTCCAACTGCTCTGTGAAGGTGTTTCTTAATTCAAAGGCAAAACGGAAGGTTCGCAATATTTTAATGGAATATGGTAAGGACTAAGGCAGACCAACACAAAACAATTGACAGCCCAGCTGATTCACAGATAAACAGGCAGATTCCCCACAAGTATGTTTCATTGACAAGCCTTGTGTGACACTACCGTCATCCTTTCAAAACCCTTTGTTAGTGTGGGATTACTATGAGAGTAGACAGTCATATAACTAGATTTCCAGAGACTTTTAGCCTTAATTCTTGGAGATTATCATTAACATTATATTTGGCAGTACACATCAAGAGGATCTGGACCCACTAGGAATTGAGCTCCATCTGTAGATCCTCTTGGTAAGAAGCTGTGAAAAGGAAGCTTTACCCATAATTTAATACAACAAAATAAAAGTACGCTGAGAAAGAGGATGTGATAGCATAGCCGAGAAGTCATTATGTGGCTTCCTTTCACATGGCTTCCGATACCTACCCCTTTGATTTTAATAGAGATGGTCTATTAATTCAACTGCAAGTGGATCATGGATGTCATTCAGAGTAATCACAAGCCTTTAGATTGAGTAATTATGTGGGCCATGTTAGATAGCAGTGAAAAATGACAAGGATAAACCTCTGAAAACGTGCTTACATCGCTTGGACTGTTCTCCGGGAGTAAGATGGGTTAAACTTCCATCAAAGAGACCCAAAATAACATCTGGTTTATATTTGAATCCCGTGTGATCACTCGAGTTCGGGCATGAGTGTTTATGCAACGGATAGAACTTTTATTCTGTCACGTTGAAATCAAACTTTTAACGGCTAAAAACGTCCCGAGATTGCCTCCAGATAAAAGAAAAAATGATCCCTGCTTTTTGCTTGTGGAGCATCTGATTACCCAAGTATGCATAACTAAGTTTATGAAAAGCAGAATAGTGAAGTGTGTATTACAAAGCAACTTCAGAGTTCCAGATCCGAACCAAACCCAGAGACTTGGTAATACCTAGTAAAGATCAGCGAAACCGAAACTACCATGTTTTCTTTTCCAGATGAAACGCATTTACACGACTGGCAACTACACACGAAATGAAAAATCACTTCTAAATCAATCGAAAAGAGAAGAAGAGAAAAGGGTAGATTTAAATCGGGGGAGATTGACTACTTAGAGCTTAAGAGATAGGTCAAGCTTCTGTAAATCATCTCGCTTAGTCTTCAAATGACCAACGTTATCCCGCCAGAACCCTCCAATTCCGTCCGTCGACGGAGAAAACTTCCTAGGGCTCTCGAATCTTGCAGCTCCACCAGTCGCGGAAGATGCTAGTGCCGCTCTAGCATGATTCTCTGATGCATGCCGCGCAATTGCTGGCTGTTGGTCAAGACGCTGCCTCGACCACCTATTTTGCGGATTGATGTAAGAGGAAACCGTGCTTGAAGATTGATAAGCGGGCTTCTGAATCATGGCGTGCACCTGAATTCCAAGAGACTTGTTGAAAGAGCCATGCAACGGAAGAGAAGCCATGATAGGATATCGGCTTTCATAAGCTGCACTGATTTTCTGGCCTCTTTTTGCAAGTGTCCGCTCCCGTTTGTGCGCATTTTGGTGTCCTCCGAGTGCCTGTGAGCTATAAAATTTTCTCTGGCAGTAGTTGCATGAGAAAACCCGGGGCTCGGTTTCATTACCTTGAGGCGAGTTTATATCGAAAGAACCGATGAGATTGAGTTCAGGCTTCGACCCACTGTTGGAGTCCTTGCTAGAGAGGCTTAGATCCAAAACAAGATCAGGATTTGCTCCCGGTTGGTGCTTTAGATCTTCTTTTTCTTGTTGCTTTGCCTCTTTTGGGATTTCAATTGAGGATTTTAGGCATGGTTGAGACTCTGAAACTGAGATGATGGTTGAAGTTTCAGAAGGAGATGGCTCTTGGTTTGGAAGCCCCATATGGAGAAAATGTTGTGTGGCAATTTCCTCCTTGTTGGTGATGGAATTTGCGTTTACTAGCTAGCAAGATGAAGTATTTATGGAAGAAGTGAGAAAAGATCCGTACTATGAATATGTTGGAGGATGCATCTATTTGCAGTTACAAGGTCTTAATATATCAATCACTTAGAGAATAAGACTTCCTCCTGCGTGAGTGTGCGTGAGCGTGCATATGAGAGAGAAAGCATTTCTGTATTATAAAGCTTTTTGATTGGGACTCTGCGGGAACACCCCATGTACACTTTTCCTTGTATATGCCCCATTCCTTGTTTCTCCAAGTTTCTTGCTTGTCTTCCCACTCTTGTCATCTTACGTTTCTTGTTATCAGAGGTTTACCCTTTTTTGGGCATAGTCATGGACAATATAACCTATCACGTACTAACACCCAAAGGTACGAATTAGCCGCTTCTAGATTCCAGATTTATGTTCGTATGTAGAATGGACTTGTCATAGAAAAAAAGCTGTGGCTTTCTAAAGTAGCAAACAGCGAAGGACGATTTGCAAAATCTTCACGGAAACTTGCTGTCCCTATGCTGCACAATGCTTTATCCATCATAGAAATGACTTCTCCTAAATTTTCCCTGATACTGCAGTCTACTAACGACAAAAAGAGTTCAATCTCATAAGGAAATTCGATAGACTAGAGATGTTTATATTTAAATGGCAAAGTTATGAAGCGCGTAGAAGGTGGTAATCAAGAACCATGATGGGCATGATGGTAGCAGCAACCATTAAAATATGAAGTTGAGAGACTGTTGATTGGAGGGTTAGGACCTCTGGCGAGGATTGCTTATTTGCTATGTTTTTTTATTTCAGCTTCTTTATCATTTGGTCGAAAAATCAGCAATTATATGCAACACAAGAGGGGTTAGACATCCAATCAGTAACTTCGTCCAGCACCACAAGCTCTTGACATCTGGATCACAGTTTTATGGGGTTTTAATATGAATCTGATAGTAGACCCCTCACTCCCAACTAAAAAGGTTTAATTCTGTACGACAAGGAGCCTTTCAAATGCATTAACAAAAAGTATCAAAGCATGAGCAAAATGCCACTATTCCAAAAAGCTAATAATATGTGACACCCGATGGGCCACTTTCTATTCATTCAAATTCTGATCGACATGGGCAAAAGATAATAAACAATTTTAGCCGTCATATACTTGTCGTTACATGATAAAATCAATGCCAAGGTTTTAAAATACATTAGTATCCGATTAGTCAGTCTTTGTCTGGTCTTTTTACTCAAGACTTCTAGCTTTCTAAATTTCACTTTGTTAAGTATTTCTAATCAAGTTTTATAAGATATAGTAGTGCCATTTCCTCTGTTAACATCACGTAATCAAACTCACTTGATTGATTCTTGATTTGGTCTTGTCAAGCGTGGAGATTTTAAAACTTCAGGACTGTTAAAGCTACTTTTATGTTGCATGCTTTTTCTTTTGGTCTCATATTCATCTCTGAGCTTGGTGTATGCTCTTTTCCCTCTGCTAGGTGGTCGTATGGGCACACTAAAATGTACTTGGAAGGTAACTGTATCAATTGTACTTGCGTATATCCCTCTGAACCCTTTGCTAAATGGGGGGTTCATATCATAGTTCAGGTGAGTGGAACTTCTCACCATCCTTCAAATCTTAGGGACCGAGTGAACTTTAAAGAACGTGAACACTGATCAAGTATATTATTTTATAAGTTAGTAGTTGAAGGAACACGCCTCGATGGGGATGGTTAAAGGACAGGAAAAGAAAAGTGCCTGTAGCTAATATTCCCATAGAAACATTAATATAGCTAATATGCCATGTTTTTTGACCTTCTTTTACTCCCACAATTTTTCTTCGACAAGCCTTACCGTTGTTGTTTATGTTATTACTAGAAATGGTGATAGTACGTTGTTTTACTCTTAGTATACCGAAACGGGGCTTTGCAGATGAGACAGCTAAAATAATTGAAGGCAACAAAGGTCTTTTTAAACGTCCAAAGCATGACAAGGATGGTTTTCTTTCAAGGAAGCCAAAGCCAATTATTTTCTTCGATAAGGATTTTATCCTCCACTAATATATTTTTGTGGTTCCAAATGCCCCCTTCTTTCCTACATGGGAGAACTTGATGTCACTTCATTAATAATCCAATTCCTTGAACACCCACATTGTAGATGCCATATCTTTCTCTCTTGGGCCACTAAGGAGACATTATTCACAAAGTGGTACTGCAAATTGATTTACTTGACAGACGGTTGAATCCGTGATTTCCAAACGTTAGGTAAGCCCCCACCCTTAACAAAAGCCTATCACATCTGGGTTTAAGCTTAGGAATCTGTTAGGCTGTAGTCAATATCTAATCATTACTAATACAAGCCGAAAAAATTAAGGTGTCAGAGGGAGAACTTTTTCTGAATCTTTCACGTTCCCTTAGGAAGTAATTCTTTGACCTTTGATGGATAAGTGAGAACTATCTTTCCAGATTACATTGAAGCTCCATTAGTGGTGTCTTAGGATCATTCCTTGACGAGAAAGGAAAAAGACAGGGAAAAGTAACTTCTGTTCGTATGGAAGTCTTAGGGTAGAAGATAATTATATCATGGAGGATCACCATCTAAGCTGATTGAAATGTGCGACCTCCCCATAGTTAAAGGTGGTGGTGTTTGCTCTCAAGCTTTGGCAAAGGAAGGCGGCGTGGAGCTGGAATGAAGCATTTGAAAAGCCTTCAAATTCCATAAAATATGGCAAGAAGCTTCAGTTTTAGTCAAATCAGAATATGAAAAGCATAAAGTTAGTGTAATATGGAAATTGCGTACAAATTAGGCTACGCAACTTCCCCTTTTTTCCCCTGTACATTTCCAGAATCGGACAGCGGATTTTCAAGTTTAAAAGGTTAGCTAAGATGATGTTGATGTTAAGTGGACCTGGGAGGTCATCATACCAACTCTGCTGTGCCCCGGAAGAACAGAAGCTTATCTCTAGAAAAGTTAAAAGATTGCCATTCTTGAAAAAGTTAGGTTAGTGATCGGGAAATAACATCAAAATCACATTATGACATGATCAATGGGTATCACGGTTCAAATTTTTTTATAATCTCTCGGACATTTTTTATTACATAGCTTTTTCTAAAATCCTAAACATGCTTTGTAGAATAAATATTTGGAATTTAACACGTATGTATTGGAATTTTATGACAGCTTAAGAATATTATAAATAATGATAAGATAAAATGTGGTTATGTAATTTGAAAAGGATGTCTAAGATTTAAAGGACACTATGAACTAGAATTCTCAAACTAATCAAAGCATATTGGCATAACCTATGATAGAATCACCAAAAATGTCTTATTAAATGAAACAATCCTTTTCTCTTTTTTTTTTTTTTTTTAAATATCTGAGTTTATTCATCTAAAAATGATCAAAAATAAAGGCTTAGAAATAATATCCTAGCATCATAAGCTCATCTAAGAATAAAAGAAAACCAAAGTTAAAATCCTTCAACTATGATGCAAAAAATATGTACATGAAATAATCTAATATTCCTAAACAGTAATAATCTCTCACGTATTATTTAATAGTCCTTTTCATGTACCATGTTCTTGACACGGCCCCCACTATGGCTGGTATGTAATGCCCTCCTTTATCGGCAACTAGGAGGAATGATATTACCATGGCTTCCTTCTTTCTTCTTAATAGTTTTGCTTGCCACTTTTTTCTTTTCAAGGAAGTGCCTAATCCTCCCAGTCCTTTTTGCTGACGGAGACAAAACCACCAAGTTATCTTACAACAAAGGAGAAACACAGAACTTTCAAAGGATATTAAACACCGCACAAAGTCACCATACTGTTTCCGTGGGAGCCAACAATCCTTAGAGCCTGAGACAACAAATTAAAATCCTTGAACCAGTAACACAATATTGTTGTGTTCACAAAGTGTATCAAAACACATGAAATCTTAAGAAACTATGAATTTTATGTAACTGACAACCTCCTCTTACAATTGATCTTTCTATCAAATCAACCGATCTTTCCATTTCTCCAAACATTCGTATACCTTGACAACTATCGATACATTTCCACGTTATAGCGTGAAGTTCTAAGACTTACAAAGCATTGATTATGACTACAATGATGGAACACCACTTTCTTAGGGTTGTATGTGGTCAAATAGTGCAAGATATTTAATTGCTATTTCCTATTTTGGCGAAAGAAAACTCCTCTTGGCCCATCGGTTCCTACTTTAACCAATCTACAACCTGTTCAAACTTAATATACTACTTGTTCACATGTGTTTCGATTTTTGTGCATTTAATACTTTTTCTTGAGCACAGCCAAAGTAGCTACATACAGATTAGCTTATTAAATTCGCAAGGTGACCATTCAAGTCCTGTATTGACAAACGATTTGGTAAAAAGCACTTTTGGTTCACCAACAACATGCCCAGAAAATCTTCTGTCTTCTAGAATAATTGTTTTTAGCATCAATCAATCATAATTGCACGCTTCTGGATATAACTACTGTTCTTTAGTCAGGCTAGGGAGAAAGAAAAAATAAAATAAAAGGAAGCAAAAATTCAGCTCAAGGCTTGGAGAGAAAAACAAAGATTGCTTTTAGAGACGTATTTAACAAGCATTAAGTGAAAACAAATCCCTTAAAAAATTAAACAAAATCCACAGATTCTCGGGACAAGAATCCCGAGGCTTGTTTTGAAGCAGCTTGACTGTAGAATGAGCCTACAAGAAAAACCGTGAAAGCAAGTACTAGGCAGAGGTTTTATATTAGGGTTTGAACTTGTCGGATATTTTGGGATATTTGTGACATATTATAGTAATTCTGTATAATAGTTTACTGGATAATGCCTTTGTTTTTCTTTTACTTTATGTTCTTTTAAGGTGTACTGCGGTGCAATATCATCCAAGTACATAGATTAAAAGACGTAGATTCTGTCTCCTCTACCTTTCCATCATTTTAGAATTTTTCTTTCGTGTTTTTCTTTCAATGTAAACCAATGAAATGCATGAAACACCAAAAAAAATGTAACTTCAAAACTGTCGAGTCCATTTGATTGCCCTGACTTTGAACATAGGTTCAACTAAGATTGGAAAGCACCAACATATCATCATTTTCTCTACGACTCCACGAAAGCAAAAGAAAAATGAATGAGTTGTAGTTGTGTCTGTCGTCAGTGAGTCCCGAATTATTGTTCACCAGTTGCGGTGAATTAAAGACTCATAACTGGTTGTCATCTTCAGAATACTGCAAACTAACCCAATTGATTATAAACACTGATGAAGCAATATTCCTTCGTAATTTGATGTAAGCCCGTGCCTTTCGGGCAAAGATCTACAGTTTTGGTAGTTATGAAAGGACAAAGGAAGAGATACGAAAATAAAAAGAAATGATTCGAACGAAGACTTTGAGTGGTTTTCTCAGTTTGTTGACGCATAAACAGGAGGGAGAAAAGAATGGAAAAGAAAACATTGATTTCGACCTAGGCTTAATATGGTAACCCACGTCCTTGAGTTTATCCACCCATCACATCCGTTTGAAAAACCCAGATTTCAGTTTATCTATAAAGTCTCCGAATCCAATTCTCTATTCCAGGGTCATATCAGCTCTACTTCATCGTCTGGGAAACGAAAAAAAAGTTGAAAGTACTGTTATTTGAGTATTTGGGTATATATACTTGGATTCTCAAATGAAATTCTCTCATTTATCACTAAGAACACTCCCTTAGATGTTCGTCTTATGAACAATAAGTCCTCGTGCATAAATCTACCTAAAAGAAGAAACCAATGGGAGATTCCCAGGTGTCACCGCGAGGTGGTTTGTCGTTATATGTGGGTGATCGGCATGGGGACGGCGACAGGTGGCCGACAAGAGGATGGAGGAGGTGATGTTTGGAGCCCTTAAATTGCGCTTTTAAGTGGTGTCTTTTGCTAAATAACTAGGCCTCTTCGTCAAAGTAAAACATAATCAAATTCCAAAAGCGAGAATGTTAGATAAGCATCATTGTTGGGACGAACTAATGAAACACAAAAGAGATACAGATGGAGGAAGAAACATGTCATTGGCTTTGAGTGCACTTGCTTTTGAAGGTATCTGCTTGTCCGTTTCGAAGACACCCAGTATGATTCCTTTTGCTGTGATTTGCTTGCTTCGTCTAGTCATTTCGATCCCAAATCCATTGGTCGATTTTTTGTCTGTCTATCCAGTGTAGATTGGTGTTTCATAGTCGTCTTTGGAGAAAGTAAGGAGTTGCCATCACCATCCCGCGCACGTTGAAAGATCTCAGGATATCGATTTGATTACCAACCACTAAGAAAGGAGACATGCATATACTATCTTCTTCAAAAGTCGCAGCAGAGGCAATGAAATCGAGACGTCATGTCGGCAGAAATAACCATAACACGAAAGCATCTTCTCCGGATTCTTTAGCCATTTCGCCTTGCAACTTTTCTTGAACTTGACTGTGTTCGGGCCAAGGCTCAAGCGCATGGAAGGAGCCGTCTCTCTCATAACTGTTAGAAAGAGAAGCTCCTCCCTCTGTGCGCTCATCTATCTTTTCCATTGTAGTTACCATCTTCTCTTGTCGTCACCCTCGAGGTCGTCCATCGTTCCCGATGACTCGTTTCTTGAGTTACGTGCTAAGGAACTATCAACGTGGAGTACTCATTTGGCCAAATCTTCCTTTTTCTTTTTAATGTTTTTAACTGCACAGAAATGTCTGTTGTCGAGTCTTTCTTGGGATACTCATCAGCCCCTTTATATTTCTCCTACTTTGATCAATGGAATCTTGTTTAGAAAATTTGACTGAATCACGGCACGATGATTCCAAATGTCCAAAAAGATGTCTGTCTCTCCAAATTCAAGACCATACTTTGCCATTGGTCCTCCCCCTTCACAATTTTTAACAATTCTTCAGCAGCAAACTTGAATGCTCATGGGTTAAGGCAAAATGCAAGAACCTATTTGTTCGAGTTTTTCAGATCATGATGAACTCCTACATCAGAATTAAATTATACAATTGATATCATTTCACGAACTAAAGAGGTTACTAAAATTAGTCAAGAGTGGCTGTCACCATTTCGTACGTTTCCCTCCGGCAAATTCTGGAAACTATGGCTTGAATAGACAACTTCGTGATGCACCTCATTGACTCGGAATCAGCCCAATGCTTCGTTATATGTGCTTCAATTACAAAACAAGCTAAAGTGCTCTAAGGGGTGATCGACCGAAGCAGTGAAGCTTTGCGTTGCATGCCAAAAACGTCCCTGTTATCAGCAAAAAGATCCCCTAATAAACTATTTGTGGACGTACGTCCCGAACCTCGAATACAATAAAAGCGCATCAAAGATCGTTTCGAAAGCTCTATCACCGGCTTCAGAAGCCTGATCAGTTTACTCCCGATACAGCACGGAAATGATGATATACTAGTTTTGCTGAATTAATTTATGGTCTCAAATTCAATGGGTTGAATACAAGCTGATAGACTACTGAAAAAATAACCTGACACATTGAAGACTTATTCCTTTTTTGTTTTTTTTTCTTCGCGGGCGATGATTCAACTGTAACCTGTTTCTATAATATTAACCAACGTAAGGAAAAAGGCTGTGCCAGTCCAAAAATCAGCGACATCAATTTTATTTGAGCGGTCACACTTGCAAAGGATCGGGCTGTACATGTCCAGGCCTAGAAAGTTTGTACTGTGATTGGTACTGCAATCTATTACAAAGATGAAACAAATATAATGAACTTACCCCAAAAAATAGTGTCACCCCATTGACATAAGACCACCTCCGTAGCCCACAAGAAGCATCAGAACAAGCATACAACAATTTCACCACAAGCATCGGGTAGGAAAGCACCAATGTAGATCTTCACTTCTTCAACCAGTAGATAAAAATGAGAGTCGTGCACACCGATGCAACAAGGGAGAGTATGATGGTATCCATGGACTTTTTCCTCTTGATGGCGGAGAGAATATTATTAACCTGCACCACAACGTCAAAGAAATATGTAGATCAACTAGACAACTGCAAACAAGTACCAACCAACAAAAGAAATCGGGGAGGAGCTCCAGATATTTGTTTTCTCACTAATAGAAACTAAATACACAATTAAGTATTAATAACTACACAAGTAAAATCTACACACCGTGGGAAGACGGCTGCCAACATTGCCGAGCTTTGAGTTGATACCACCAAAAGTAGAACGTTGGAGGACAAGTGTACCAAATGTTGCCTGAGCTTGCGAGATCACAGTATCCATCTACAACAAGAAAGGCACAGTTTGAAAATCAACCTTTCAGCACATTCTTTCTACCTAAAGTAGATATAATCACCACAATCAAGCAAATCCTAAAAAAGTTTCAAAAATCAGTCAATTATACATCATTGCACCACAGAAAAATGTTAAACAGATACAGACGTATCGTTGCTAAACGGATAGAGACATGTCATTGACCAAAGAAGATCTGCACACTCCAATACGGTTAAGATCCAAGTAAATGAGGAAGTTCTGTTCTCACGACATAAAATTTTATTGGATCCATATTTCACCAAGTCTATTGCCGAGTTTTCGTTGTCTGTACTGTGCTTAAAAAGGAGAAATATCATGGATTAGGGACTAGAAGTTGCACAATCCACAAGGTACTCTCAATCTTAGAGAAGGAGAAAGTAAGGATTAGGCTGTTCTGTGGTTTCGGCTGTTATGATTGAAACTAAGAAAAATTACAAAACACCCGTTATGGAAGATTTAGAATGATGAAAAACACAGCATCTGTGACAGTAAGACATTAAGACGGCTGTAGAAAAGTTCAACTTTCATACAAGTCAGGTTGCCCTAATTAGCAGATTTATAGAAATTACTCCATCCTACGTCAGTCACATAGAAACTAAGATTCTGCCAGAACTGTTTGGTATAAACTGTGCCTGGATTACAGATCGATTCCATACTTCTAACAAGCCTAGGAAAATAAAACGTAAGTGAACAGGAGAAACCTATTTCATAATGTCAGGTATGGGTATAATCTAAACATGACCAACAAAGGGTTAAATTTTGAGAAACATGTACTTACACCACTCTAACCTTGACCCTTTTGTATCGCATCTTGGTGTTAAATTGCTTTTATCATGCCCCTGGGCTTCAGATTGATTTGATCACATCCCTGAGCAATTTAAACATTCTTTAGATTGCAGGGACGTTTCTACAATTGAACTCCAATGGCACCCGGAATTCACAACATGATCAGGCACACCCGAAAAGAGAAAAATAAGTTGGCTAGAACGGTTTTCGTTCTTACACATGGGTTGCCAATCCAAAGGCTTCAGAACTTTTATTCTGTAAGGGAAAAGATGCATGGTGTACTTCTAGATAATAAAATACCCATACATAGCCTTATTTTGACTTAAATCCTCCAACAAAATCTCCAAAATAACTTGAAGTTCTCAATTGACTTTATGAACTATAATTGCTGAGTATCATGATCTTCAAATAAATAAAGTGTTATTTAAATAATTAAAAATCTAAATAATCTTTTAGGCACCGATCCTAAAATATAGATAGGAAAGTACAAAAACAGCCACTCTATTTGGATCCACCAAATTAAAAGAACTAAAAAACTTAGAGTTGAGACATTCTAGAACCCTAAGCATGCACATCACCCATCATAGTGGTCATCGGGTCCACTTCAAAACCAATGTCACCTCCGTGTTGCTAGTAGCTGGCTCTCGCTTGTGCAAAGAAGTTGATTTATCTATCCCAGGTATGCTAAATATTTAGGTTGAAAAGGTGGAGATAATATTCGTTACAAATATTGGTGATGACCCTTAACACCATAACAAATGTCAATATCCCTAGGCATATCACATAGGAAAAAAATGCACTCACCTATTTTACATTTCCAATCATTTTCAGCTCACTTCTCTGAGCCTTTGTGCACAATTTCAAAGCAGAGATTGTGAGATACAGATGTTTAAAATATTTTATGTGCGTCTAGATGAACATATCTAAAAAATAAAACAGTTTTGTGGCATTCCATGTGAATCAGGGACTCAATACCCATACACAAGGAGCAACAGTAAACAGGATACGTGTAAATTCTGGCATGAGCATATAAAGGAATGCGACCACTCATTGTAAAATGAAACAGCATATATATAAACTCAGGCATGAATTGCAGCATAAAAGCAGAAAAAGAGAGATCTGCCTAATGATATGACCTGTTGCTCCTTTGTTGGCTCCTAATTCTCATACCATCTAATTAGTTACTGATTAATTCCAAAATTGTCCATAACTTAACCATCCAATGAGGATATATGAACTCAGACACACAAAGATGTACCATTTGTACTTTGCATACCTGTCCTGTACTTCGACTAATAGATGCATGCTCTTTTAGGAGAGCTTGCTCTGCAGAAATAGCACCCTCTTCCAAGTCTAATCTTGTCCGATCAAACTCTCTAAAATCGTCAAGAAGTGAAGCACGGTCTTGCTTAGCTTTGAGCCTGGATCTGAGACCATAAAACTCCTGCACTTCAATCATGTCTAACAAGAAGTTGGTGTCTGACAGACTCAAATCTTTGTAAATAACAAGTATAAATCATAGGAAAGACCATGCAACATGTTGAAGAATATTTAAGCCCAAAAGAAGAAAAGAAGAGAAGAAAAATGAACGGATCAGATAAGCTGCACTAACCACTCTGGCATTGAAGTCTTGAACCAAAAGAATAAAAAAAAAGGAATGGTTCAGGATGAGGCTTAAGAATTGATCATCCATATTCAAACTTCAAAAAGAAAATATGAATTCTCTTCACAGTAAATTCAGAGCAAAGCTCTATCATTTTCTGCTACAAAGTATTGAAGCGAAAGAGAAAAGCATCAGAACAAAATCACAACCGGCCTTAATGGTCCTCTGTCCTCTTCATGTTGTTAATTTGGATCAGGAAGAAGCTCTTAAGCTTTATTATTCATTGAAATTCAAAAGAAGGCAATTGAACTAAAACAAAAATAAAACAGAAAAGAAAAACAGAAGAAAAAAAGAACGAAGACTTGTGAATGACGCTTCTTCCCCCTAATGTATATTCTTTAGCAAAAAATAAAACAGAGAAGGCAATAAATCAAAGAACATGAGACTTCATGAGACACAAGTGACAAAGAAGGCTTCAAATTTCTTTCATCTAATACATGGTCTTAAAATCTCAAACAAAAAATGCGTGACAGCTCACAAAACATAAGTAAAAAGGCCCAACATGCTCCAACAACAATTTGAAAGAGTGCAAAGGAGGTGCAACGCCCTTGACACCAGGGTGGAAGGCTGTGCTATGAAGTTCATTCAATGGATATTGCACAATGGGGCTAAACATTAGTTAAGAGTCAACAATACCTTGGTAAACTCTTGAAGAACCACTTGATGCCTATTTAAGGAGTGAGGGACCATTTCTGAGCCACCGGATGATGCCCAAGCTTGCATCTGCGAATTTACTAGCTGGAGCTGCTTTAACGATCGGTCAATTGCAGATTCAAGATCATTCTCTGAAGCATCACTTTCTGTAGTGACCTTCGTAGAAACTATATCACGATATGAACTCATCTGCTTATCCAACTGGGCTTCAAGCTTCCGTTGCTGCAATTATATTTGAATGAAAATTCCTTATAAGAAAGATATTTTCAAGCTAGCAAGGCTCAGGTAACAAACCACCGAGAGATCAGGTCCTGTGACCCGAGAGCTAAATTACTTATACCCAAATTTAATAGAAGAAAGGATGCACATCATCAGACATAAGTTAAGTCAAAGAGGTTGGCAGAAAATAGCAATCTATCAAGAATTCGGAATCCAATCAATGATCTTACTTACTTTTCTACCATCTGAGAGTTTATGCCTATCTATATGGTTACTCGCTCAATGATTTGCAAGAGTTCAACTTTCTGGAAAATTCTTCGCAACCAAACCAAGAAATGAAAAAAATCCCATGGAAGGGAGATGCAACAAGCCTTCTAATATAGGTCTTAAGTACCATCCTTGGTAAGTAATTACTTCTTACCCATGAAGTCTCATGCGGGAATTATCCCCATGGGGGATTGATCGAAAAATCTAAAGACTTCATGAAGGAATTTATTGGAAGATGCTCTTAGCAATGACATTTACAAGATGGGCTGATATACCACCCCTTGCTCGTTGTCATAGTTAGCCAGGTATGTTTAATACAGAGCAAACTACGGAGAAGAAATCCACTAAAGGATGCTAATGCACGCCC
Organism: Casuarina cunninghamiana; assembly: GCA_028551485.1. Taxonomy (NCBI): domain Eukaryota; kingdom Viridiplantae; phylum Streptophyta; class Magnoliopsida; order Fagales; family Casuarinaceae; genus Casuarina; species Casuarina cunninghamiana. Next base: position 2,970,053 of record CM052364.1, read on the forward strand.
AATTGAAGACAGATTTTAGACAAACGAGTGTTAAAAAAAAAAAGCACAAATCTTAAGACTTGAAACTTCTAAGAGATCTGAAGACAAAGACACAATTGGAAAACTAAGAAATATAAATGGTCAATTGGAAAATTACTCAAACAACACTTCGTAAGCTTATGCAATCAAGAAAAAGAAAGGCATCGTCTAAAGCTCAGAAGACCGGCGATTGCATTTAATACAGAATCGTTAGTCTCTCATTACTGACATTGTCAGCTATCAAAAACGAATTCTCCTGAATTACGAATTGTCATCAGCAAATAACAAACAGTAATAGCAAATCAAATTCATCAGAATTCGCATTACAAATTTTAATCCCTAAATTGTTTCTTATCATTAACTAGTACCTTGATACAGAACTAGTGTAAAGACGTAAGAAATCAATTAATGAAGCAAAATCGAAGCAAAATACAAGAAATTAAAACCCGATCTCAAACATCCATATTTTGAACCAGAAGAACGTCCAATTCCGGCTGCCGACTCCCCCAAGGAGGCAAAAATGAAATCCGAAACACCGATTATCATCGAATACTGAATTTCTTATCGCTTCCACTATCTTTCCATCAAACAAGCGGAATCTAAGAGAAAACTACAGAGGCAAAGACAGAATCTGACCTGGTCGCGAAGAGCGTACCATGAGCTCGACGCCTCCATCGCTCTTCCAAATCCTCTTCTCTCCGGCAAATTTTCGAACTTTCTCCTTCTTCTTCTTCTTCTTCTTTCTAGTAGCCAAAGATTTGGATTTCGGTGGTCGTTTGGCGACGAGGACAGATCGTCTGCTTTTCTCAACGGCAATAGGAGACTGGGCCAACCGGTGGTTGCGTGCTCCTTAAGACAGGTACACTTCCAGAGGACGCGATTGTAGTCGTGTTCCCGTACTTCTCACAATTGATTCTCGTGGTTGTACATAATATGCAAAAATGCCCTCTCCTTTGCCTTGAAGGTGTCCCAGATACACAAGTCGTCGAACCAGGAGAAGGCATAAAAACTTGGGGAGTATGTGGCCCAAAAAACTTAAATATGTTTTTATTTATTACAGTCAAAACTACTTTACTTTAATGGATCAGTTAATAAGTAACTCATTCCCAAACTACAGAGGCTGAAAGTGGTTTCACTGACAATTTTATACATATACTTTATATTATAAATATTTTTGTAAATGAGTATAATTTTTCTCTTTAAAACTTATAAAAAAGATTTTATTTTGATATATTAATAATGCAAAACAACTATTATTTAACACTATGAATGTGGACTAACTTACAAGTAATGAGATAAAGCAATAAGTGACGACTACAATGTCTAAAATTAATCTCTAAATAGTGAATTTTCTTGTAGATCTATTCATAACACTTCGAATTTGTTTACTGAACAAAGAATTATCCTCGTGAATGTTAAACCCATTTCTTGTAGCATAAATTAAGATGTTGCAGCCACTCGAAAGTATTTTGACAAACTTAAGCCTATCTCTCTAAGGAGTGCGTAGGCGCCCAGTTCAAAGTCACTAATTGGCAGATCCATCGTTAAAACATCGTGGCCTCGAGGCTCGGTCCGATATTAATAACTCATCCCCCGACTTAAAACGGACGAGTGGCGAGAGGCCACCAACGTGACCATGGTCCGTGGTTGCGCACTTGCTTAGGGTTTTGCAACTCCTGTCTTCTGTTTTGTTCGCCAACCTCTCTCTCTCTCTCTCTCTCTCTCTCTCTCTCTCTCTCTCTCTTGTTTTCTGCTGCCGCGGCCAGCCCCCTCCGCCGCGACAGCGCATCATATATCTCCCAAATTCGGTTAGGGTTTTCTGGTCGGAGTCTGTTTGGTTACGGAGAAAGCTTGGGAGAACTTTGCAGAAGCTATTTCGTTTACACCGTAGCGAAGTAAAGAAGGAAATAGTAATGGCGGAAGAGGAGCCAAAGCCGTTGGCGTACATACCTGAGATAATACTGAAGAAAAGAAAGAGCAATGAAGAATGGGCGCTCAAGAGAAAAGCTCAGTATGAGGAGAGGAGCTCTCTGATGAGGAAGAAAGCCAAGCAGGACTTTATCAGAATGCCCGAGGACTTCATCAAGGAGTACCGCACTAGGGTAACTATATCAACAGTATACTTATATTTATATACGGATCTTTGTGGTTGTATGCTTGTGTTATTGGAGATATTAAAACAAGATTTTGAATTTGTTTGCAGTGGAGTATGATTAATTGTTTTTTGGGCTGCTAGGTATTTGTGTTTCGTGCAATAATACCAAGGTGTGCGAATAGAAGAGAGGCGGACTGGTTTTGATACTGATGATCAGTTTAGGAGATTAATATGCTTAGGATTAAGTTTAAACCGGAAATTGGGAATATGAAGTGCAAGATGTTTGCCTCCATATTTGGTATTAAATAGATTTTGGGTGGGTTGAGTACGGTTGACGTCCAAGATTTTGATGTTTACCTCGGGTACGACTAAGTGACTATCATATATAGCATGTCTATATACTGTTATAGGTGCTCTCAATCGTTCTTTGCTTCCTCTTTTGACATGTTAGATTGTGTCTTCTGTTAATTGCGTATTAGCATTGGTGATGGTGATGGTGAGATTTCTGTCCGTGAGAAGTGTTCAGTAGTTGCCGAGTTGATGTTTGTTCATCTAGGTGGTGAGATTTTCAAGACTTAAAACTCTTGTAGGTATTTGAATGTTAGTCTTTCATGTGACTTGCATTTTGAATTTTAATTTTTCTGGAGGATAAGTGCTTCTATGTGATGACTATTTCTACCTTATCTGCTTTATCATGATATCATCTCTTGCCTGTGTAAACTCAATTTTGGGACACAATATGCCTGTTGAATAACCTTCTCTGTTGTTTTCACGTAGGAACTGGACCTCATAAAAATGAAGCAGAGGACAAAGAAGAAAAGACCAGCACTAGCAGTGACAGAACCAAAGCTACTTTTTGTCATTCGCATTCATGGGTGGGGTTTACCAACACTTGGTGTCAATTTGCTGTTGTATCTCTACTTTTAATAGCTCTGTATTCTTATTTCTGATACGTGAATCTGTTCTCAGGAAAAGAGAAATGCATCCAAAAACTAGGAAGGTCTTATACAGCCTGAAGTTGAGGAAAATATTCAGTGGTGTATTTCTGAAGGCAAATGAAGGGATTCTGGAACAGCTACAAAAAGTGGAGCCATATGTTACATATGGGTAGGACACGACAAATCCTTTTCCCTACTATTGCGCAGAAAATATAGATAGCCGTAGGAGAAGGTAGAAAATCTAGGGGGCATGCCATGACTGTTCATGATTGCTAATATGAAGCGATGCATATGTGATCGTGTTGTTGGAAACCAAGGAATCATAAGCCATATCTGTATTACACTGCAAAGAGAGGCTTGTGACGTTTACAATCAAAACTCCTTAAAATAATTTGTAAATCCAATTAATCCACAATAAATACAGCACTTTGCACATGCACACCTTCACAGTCAACCCATTTGATTTAATTTTGTTTTGATGGAATTGGAATGGCGTAGATTTGCTTAACTTTCTGCAACTTGATTGGTTTCCTAGTTTATAGGCTATAATTCATCTGTGCTCCAATGATTGATAATGTAGAAGTATCTTTATTTTTCGTTTAGAACAAGGAGCAATTAACTGTGAGCTTGTCTTTACTTGTTTTCCCATGTTTTTGGGTTCTTTTGGAAGACACATTGGCCTGTAGTACTCTTTGTAGAATAACTTATCCTTTTCCTAGACAGCATGGAAACCAGAGTGATTTTGACGATCCCTTCCAGTGCATTGAAAACTATTTAGTCATTTTTCTTCATGTACTGTGTCGTCTGGCCAAGCTAAAGTGGAGTCTTGAGTTTCCAGGGATTTTGTTACCGTATGAGAATAATCTGAGAATATCTTTGTTGCTCTCTGCGTCTTAGGTGGGCATTACTCGTATCATTAATAATAACTGAAGCATAGAACTTTTTTCACCTAATATTTCAGATTTTGTCTGGCTTGCATGAGTTTTTGAAGCATTGTTGTAGCTTGCTCACATTGAGGAGAGTTTGGTCTGATTAGCTTAGCTAGTGTATATATGGGAGATATAATATTGGTCTTCACGTGGCTGAACATTTGTCCAAAGTTGGCCACTTTGGGCTGCTAGAGAGATCAAGTTGTGAGCTTCCGTCAATAACTACTTAGATGTTTGAATTTCCACATGTAATTTGGAATTCTACGTGCAAAGGTAATCATATGATACTCGTTGCCTGCATTTTTGTGCCAACATAACTGCAATAATAATTTCTCATTGCCTCGGATTCTAACAAGATTTGCTTGTTGGTGAAGATACGCTAATTTAAAGAGTGTTAAAGAGCTGATTTACAAGAAGGGTCATGGAAAGGTAGACAATGAGCGGGTTCCTCTGACAGACAATAACACTATTGAACAGGTATATCTTGCTGAATCTATGAATGGCTTTGGACATCTTTTTTGTCCATAGACTGAATGCTTTTTTGCCTGTGTTCTGTTTGTAGGCATTGGGAAAGTATGGTATTCTATGCCTAGAAGATATTGTGCATGAGATCGCCAGTGTTGGTCCCCATTTCAGGGAGGTTACGAGTTTTTTATTTCCCTTTCAACTCAACAAGCCAGAAGGAGGATTGAAAGGAACAAAAACGTTATACAAGCAAGGAGGAGACAGTGGGAATCGCGAGGATCACATCAACGAACTAATCAGTCAGATGAATTAAGATCAGATAGGAAAAAGCAAATGAAATGTAGTTATCAAGTGCCCCTAGTGATCTGCAGTGGCATGTATTGCAATTTTGAAGCTATTGTTAATGAGTCTGAGTCTGCTAAATCACGTTCATAGTTTGTGGTGCTTATGTTTCTTTCTAACTTGACGAACTTGTTGGATAAATAGTTCTGGAAATTACCATGCAATTTCAGTATGAAGGATCCGTATTGTTGGAATGGCGCTTCTCAAAAAAAGAGAGAGAGTGTGATTATCAGGGTTCAAAATTGTGAAAAAGGGAAAAGTGAAGGACTTGACTACTGATGTTTTATTAAACTGAATATTGTTCTGTACCAGAACCGGAAACACCAGTTAGACATAACATGCGTAGGATTTTGAAAGGAAAACAAAACCATAACTCCCTCCATTTCTGTTCTAGTCCAGGTTCTCACAAGCATCAGAATGTCCAGCAACGGCGAAGATCCCTGGTGGGCTTCAGACAAGCTCTACCACCTCCTCTTCTGCTTTTCTCTCACCGTTCTCTTCTCATCCCTCGCTGCCCGTACTGGCCACCCGTTCCTCCGCCGCCACGCCATCGCTGTCGGATCCATACTCTCCCTCCTCGCAGGCGCTGCCAAAGAGGCCGCTGACCACCTGGGATTCTTCAAGTCCTCTGGAGCCTCCGCCAAGGACGCTGTTGCCGATTTTGTTGGCGTATGCGTAGCTTATCGCTTGCTGTCTATGCTCGGTTTACCGGAACGACCAGAACCCGATCCAGTCCAGGTCCGGCGGGTTTCGATGGTTTGAATGGGCTGTTAAGCCCGAGACGTTCGTAGGGTGGAGTGTTTTCCTGAAAGTGAGTGGGACGTTGGTTAGGGTGGTAGAAGATGATTCGTTCAGAGCTGATCCTCTGTCGACCAGATCATGATCCGGGCCGGTCCGAGGGGTATTGACAATTGAGAGGGGTCGGGTCTGACAGATTGTGGGTTCTAGCATTTTGTGGTAGATGTTTGGGTGGCTAAAGAAGATGAAAGCGTGTTTGGTTGCACAGAAAGTGTGGGAAAACAAAAGGGGGTTTCGAAGATCGGATTTATGTGTTTGAATTTTGATGGAACAGAAGGTTTCAACTCAAGTGAAGGAAATCATGACTGCTGGACAAAGTTCAGATAAGAGTTTTCTGTTTTTGCTTGTCTGGTCACTGAGAAATGAGGGAAGACTACCGTTTTGTCCAAAATTCTCGCCCCAATACCTATACGGATTCTGGTGGGTAGCGGTAGCGGCATTTGTGGTTTATTTATAAATTCATACATTGAAGCATGCTTTGATCCAGCAACAACCAAAACCTTACAAGTTTCTTTTTCTGGATGCTCTAGCACTGAATTATTTGGGACATGATTGAGAGCAATGACAAGAATGTATCTATCGGAATCAGTTGAGGTATTTTTTCTCCTTTCCGATTCTTTTGTAACTTTGGGATCGAACATGTTACTTATTCTCATTTCCTATATATTTTACTGTACCTGGCGAAGAATTATAATTTCTTTTGTGCCCTTTCCTCTCCTTTTGGCTACTGTAGAATTAATATAGTAAATTCACCATATTCATATATATATAGATATATATGTACCACTTTCTTGCTGTAAGTTCAATTGTCTGGTGGGTTTTGTTGTTAATGTATAATTTCACCACTTCTAGTTTAGTCATTATTAGGCTACTATCATGAGTAGTTCTCTCTCCACCCAAAAATGCTTACCCTGCCACATTTCAAAACCTCTAGAGCTCCTTCACAAAGCAGGAGATGTAATGCTTGCTTAAAAATTCTGGTTAAGTATTAGAAATTTGATTAATAAGGTTGTGGAATGGAATTTTGAGATTGGAGGGCTTAGCTGAGCCTGACAATAAGCCAATGCCCAGTAAACCAAGTGAGAGGTCAATGCCAGACTTCCTACAGCCTTATATTGTAGATTTACAAAGTTTAAACTTTATTGCCCAATTTTGTACTTTATGAGAGGTTTGCTAAAGCTTTATGGCTAGCCTTCAATATACTTGAAATGTGTAGTAAGGCTCAAAAATGCCTTTGGTGCACAATTTAGCTCAATGCCTTACTTAAGCAACCAGCACTTACGAATTAGATATATGAAAAGAGGGAGTGGCTGTATTTTTGTTGAGTTATCTAATTATTAGGAAGAAAAATTAGAATTTAAATTCAATCATGTCTTTGAATGAAAATAGAAGTGCTACGGGTAGCCATGAGGTAAAAGCCTGTTTGGAAGCTGAAGTCATGAAGTACGCTACCAAAGAATTCTCCAATATGTGGCCCAAACATTGTTTGGTCCTGCTCTTTATTCTTCCAATTTCGGTGGAAGGTTTCCCCTATTTGAAAAAGAGAGAAGAGATTGATTTAATAATCAACATGACAGATCTTGCAGTTGAAAATTCTTGTACAAGACTTGATTGTAACTTATCATTTTCTGGAGGCTGAAGATAATGTCCGGTATTTGTCTTCTGAAGGAGGCTCTGTTTTTGCCCACCAACCACAAAACCCTGCCCCCGCTTCCCCACCCCCCCCACCCAAAAAATAAAAAAGAGAGACTCCATTTTTTATTCACGTCCATGTGGAGTTTCATCTATGAGTATTTTTGTTCGATTAAGGCCAATAAGTCCATAAAAGGGTTATGATCATTCGGTCTTCTTGGTCTTTCTTGTTGCTTCTCCATGATTCCTGTCTAATTTAGCGAACCAAACACCTTCACATGCTGTGAGCTTGAAGTGTATCAGATGTTGTTTATGTTGTACTGAAGTATTGATGCGTTTCAAGTGTATTGGAATAGGCAGAGTTCCTTTTTAATTCATGAAAACAGAATAGAGAGGTATACTGATTTTATTCTTCTGCTTGAAACCATGATCCTATCATTTCATTTAGTTGGTGCTTGCTACTGATTAGGTCTTGCGAGGAAGTTTGAAAACCCGGTTCCCACCATGTATTGGTGATTCATAATTGCGTATTTTATTGAAAGAGAAGAAAGTCTTGTCCAAAATTTTGTTGCTTCTTTGAGCGAGGAGTTGTCAGAAATACTACAATTGTACTGATTGTCATTAAAAAACTTGGCACGTGACTCGGGCTTTGATCATTCCAGTACTGAAATTTATTCCCTTTTCATTTCAGTTTAATGGCATATGGTCATGGCTGTATCCAGAACTATCATTGGGGCGGTTTTAGTTTTCTGGAAAAGAAAGAGCATATATTCTCCTCTCTGTAACTACATTCTCTTGCTAAAGTTGTCCTACACTTGTTAAAGGCTCAGGCAAAGATGTATCGGTGTTGAATATTGATAGGAGTGCTCAATCCTGAAACTGAATGCAGTATTATACTTGTACATGCCGCTGACAGGGTCTACAGCCTCAGCAGGGACGTTTGATAAGACAAAAAAAGAAAGAAAATTTTTATTCCACAAAGTATTAATGTGAACCAGTACCCATGATAGCAGTGGATCATTGACTTGATGATCCTTCCTTGATGGAGCTGCTCCATCATTTGTGGCCAAGTCTGGGGAGTCCCTTTTTCTTCATTATTATGTCAGTGAACTACAGCTCAATATGGCAACTGCCCATGAGAATGAAGTGCAGGATGAATTCTGGGGCTTGAGAATCACCGTGCAAATTACAAGGGGACAAAAGAAGATTAAGATTAAACCATCTTCGTATTATGGCACTTCCATTGCAGGCTCAAGATTCCAATAGAGGAGGAAATATCAAATGAAGAGACAATTTTTTACATGTCCTTACATTTCTTTTATGGCCAAAGATACGGTGGAAAGAAAAGAGAGACCTAAATTATCATGCTTTAAAACCCTGAGATTTGTTTTCCACCTGTTCAATATGTACTTGAAGATGAAGATAAAGATGAACTCTAATGGGAATACTTTATAATTGTCATTCCCCTTCTGCTGAAGAGAGCTTGACTATTATACATGTATTATTGATACGGCAGATTGATGATAACTTATTAATATGATATGTATGTGCCCCTACCAAGCCGAAATCATCTCCCAGGTTATTGTACTCATCTTGATCCTTCTTCTTATCACCAATGTTGTGTGATGATGTTGTCGACGTTCACCTTCTGAAGCTCCTGGTTGTAGGCTTTACATGTAGGTCACCATCTTCTTCCGGCAGCCTGATGGCAGAGTAGATTCCTGCACCGCAGATCGCCCCGAGGATAGGAGCAGTGAGGTAGACCCATATTGCTTTGTAGTTGTTTGCTGCAACGGCTGGCCCCAATGTTCTCACCGGATTCATTGAAGCTCCGGTTGTTGGCCTGCAAAAAATAGCACAAAACAATTAAACAGATCATCTTCTTCAGGGCATTTGACATCCCTTGTAACCATATTTCAGGAGATCTAATCATTGAATTATGGACGTTTCCTGTTGCCCAAACCCAACTTGGCTCTATTTTCCTTTCCTGGACACCTACTTTATTTTCTAAGTTCCTTTGCCGGTAAGTTTCACCATGTTCAGCTAGTCTTGAAAGGAGAACCTTATCTTCTGACCATCTTTAGGAAGTGCCATGTTAATTTTACTTTTATATATCTGTTAAGCCTACCAGTCCACATGCCTATGCTATTCATGAATCTTTAAGACGCATGGCAGGGAACACAACCCATATTATGTTCGCGAGTTGATGATTGGTTAAAGTCCTTCAGTTCAGTTCAGAGCAAGTAGGGTTCTGACATACCCGGCGATGAGGATGTTGAGCATGACAGTCGCTCCCACCGCGATTCCCGCCAACTCTCCCACCTGCACGGCAGAATTTTTAATCAGTGATGGCACGTTATGTTCACTCATTCTATGGATTCACTGCTTGTTGTAGAAAGCTAATTTTGCTTTCCTGAGGGGGAAGATAACGAATCTTCAGACTATAGAAAATGGCAGACGAAGTTTTGACCCACTTTCTCAAAATTGAAAGTCCCGCTAGCACTGAAGTTTGTCTCTTAAAACTTGATGCCACAAGAGAGGTAGTTTAATCAGCAGACCATGGCACAGAAACCCAGGTTTCATCAGTGGTCTGCGCAAGCTTCAAGCTCCGAGGAGACGGAGTGGCCAAGCTTATCGCTAAAGATCCTAGAGTTACGAGGGAAAAAAAATTCTAAAATCTACCTTTGTTTCTTATTTTCATTTTTAATAAGAAGCTTATAATCACTTTCGATACTTAATGAAACCTAGATTTTTGAAATTATAAAACCTTAAAAATCGAGCTATTAGAAATAAAATAAAATAAAAAAACTCAATATCATGACCGTGATCCTAGTGAAGCCGACAACCTCAACTACTTTATCATATTTATGGGAAAAAGAACTTTGGATGTGGCCGACTGTTTATCGACTCTTGTCCCTGAGTGCCCTCTCGTGAAGATGGAGACGAAAAGGAAACGACCATTTTGTCATTGATTATGGAGATAGTAAAGAAAATAAGACCGTTAATCTATTAACGAAGTAGCTGTCAATTTAGTTGCGTAATTAATCTTCAAACATTTTTCTTATGCAGAACAAATATATGAATAATTGACGACAAAATATTCAAAGTAAAACTTTTTTGCATGGTAAGTAATTTATATGAGTGTGAATTCAAGAACTGGTGTGATTCAGGAAATATTATCCCAAAATTTCTTTCACTTTTTGGTTTTGTGAAGATCATGATGATAAAAATGTTTATAGTAATCACGTACAGCTCTTGTGTCGGTGGCGACGGCTGTGACGACAAACATGAGGTTGAAAGCAATTATGAGCTCCAAAGCAAAAGCTTGGCCATAGTGGCCTGAAGGAACAGTGACACCCCCTCCCATTGTGGGGTGGAAAATCCCCTTTAGTGCAAATGCGGCACAAAGGGATGCCATCACCTGAGCTCCGATGTAGAGCGGCACCTGAGAAAGCGAAAAAACGGAGCGTTATTGCAGGGATGAAGCATGGAAAGAACAGTGGCATTCGAATAAAGTTTGTATTACATGTTTCCAGGGGAAGTGTTTCAGAGCAGCAAAGGCAATGGTGATAGCCGGATTGAGATGGGCCCCTGAGATGTGTCCGGTGGAGAGAATGATAACCATGACAGCAAGGCCGGATGAATCAGCACAGCCAATGAGGGTTTCTGAGCCTTGAGTCTTTTGGTTCACAATGGCTGCGGCTGTCCCAGCAAAGATCAGTATGAGAGTGCCTATGAACTCAGCTCCAACCTGGTTTTGGCATGATCGACAACCATTAATTGAAATATGGGTTAGTGTTGCTTTTCTCGTGAAAATAAACATATGACAGTAACGTGATATGTTTCCTTTTTTGTCTTTGACAAGGTTTCTCTCTTTCTCTCTCTCGCCATCTCTCAGTCTGTCTCTGTGTGTTTTGCGTGTCTGAGATGCCTTACTTTTTTTGCGAGTGGAACTGGAGAGGGTGACAGGGAGCAAGAGACTTTGGGTAAGGTGCCGTCTTCCAAGGTCCATTCTTCGACGTTGAAGCACTTACAGTTCTTGAGAAGGGATCTCCTGCCATTCCCGCTTCTCTCTGCCTTGAACCCACCGAAGAGTGGAGCTCCTGGAGTGCCCGGCGTTGCTGGTGTTGAAGGCGCAGATGGGACTTCCTCACTGTCCATCACTTCGAAGCGAAACTGAAAATGATTAGAATAATTCAGACGACCAAACCTCGAGGTAAAAGGTGGTGGAGAGTGAAGCTCTGAATTTCAGTTCCACTCCTTTGTCCCTATGTTTTGAAGAGCGTACTGAGTGGTCTGATACTTATACTGACAAGGTTGTTGACTTAGGGAATCCCAAGCTAAAAAGTGAGAAGAGAAGTTTGCGGTCGGAAGTGGTGGAGCTGAGGTAAGAAAGCAGCTCCTGGATCCAGAAGTGGATGGTGGGACATCACAGAGAGTCTTGAATATGGTATGCTAGAAACAGGACTTTTTAAGATGGGACATGCATTATTGGTTTCCTGTCTCAGTTACACAGGATCCTCCTTGTATTTCCTTTTTTTTTTTTTTTGCCGTTTTTTCTTCCATTCAACGTCTTCACCCAATGTGGGATTTCTGTTTGTGTTTCTGAGTGCTAAAGAACAGAGAGATGCAATCATGGTAGGTAAACTAGAACACACGTTTTTAACCCTTTCCTCCAGATATTAAAAGCAGTCTTTGGATGTGCGTGATTCACGTGGCAGGTGAACTGGTTGCGGGTAGAAGAAAGTCTTGGTAATGGCAGCTTTTCCGGGTAGAGTTCTTTAACGGCAGTGATGTATTCTCCTTTTGTCTTCTCCCCTGATTAGTAGACTAGAAAAGACTGCATAAGTGCAAGTAGTTCGTGGTGTATGATAGGCTCCCTAATCACCATTGATGGAGTATTGCTCTATGCATTAAATATTGATGCACACAAAGAATCTTTGATATTGAACGAGTACTCGTTAATAAACTAAGGCTGCCAACTCAATACATTTTGAAGCTTGTCCATAGGCTTTCCTTTCATAATTCCTAAGACATAGTGGAAACGAAAAGCACTTGATAGTGGCTTCATTAATTAAACCAAATTCTTAAAGCTAATCTTGTTCTTGCCTAAGCTTCTGTCTTCCTTCAACTGGTTCACGAAGAGCATGCTGATAGAAGTCTACAGACAATTTTCAGATTGATCATCTAGTACCAGTTACATCATGGTACCTTTTCCTTTCTTCAAGCATCATAACTGATTCAGTACTGAGGCATTGTCATATCTGGTCCCAAATTTGGCTTCCAAGAGCCAGGAATCGTAATCATTCTGCACGCATCATGCATGAAAGCTGTTGCTGCAAATAGCTCTTCTTTAAGATGAAAATGCTAAATAGAGGAATATATTGAAGAAAAAAACTATTTGTTATCGAATCAAGTTGCACGGTAGAAGTGTTCCTGTATTAGATACTACAGCTTTACAAAAACTAAAGGCTCTTTGCAGCAAATGAGTATCAATAAAAGGCAGCGAAGGGTGTGGTTCTGGACTTGCAGGAATACTTATGTTTCTTCAGTTTAAAGAGATATTTGGGCGGTGGGGAAACACTCTGTGGTTTGTTACAATATTTTCTTCAAGGAGGAACCTTGTACAACGTAGGTTATAAGATAATTTAGATACTTAATATGCATCAAACTCCTTGAGGACAAAGCATACAACAATGAAACTTAAACAAGCGATGGTGGATTATACTGTTTGAAGTGCCACCAGCAAGGTAATGTTGCATATATACTGATGTGATAAGGTTACAGTGGTCGTAGAAGCAAAGTTGGAGATGCCATGGCATCGCGTAGGCAGGCATTTCTAGGGGTTGCTGCTGCTTTTGGATTCAAGAACAACTTGCTGCTTTTTATCTTCGGATACTTTTGCTCATAATGTGAAAAATCAATACAGGGAAAGTTTCGTCTAGGAAGAATAATTAGAGGGGGCATATAAACTCTTTTTGAAACAGTGTTCTCTCTCTCCTCTCCTTTGATTCGCATTTCTAATTCCTTTGGAACTGGTGGTTTCATTTTGATTTGAAAAATGACTGGCACTGGAATCAGGATAGGTGCTCGGAGACTAATGTCTAGGAAGTAAAGAAACCCAGGTCTTTCAAACACATCTCCTAATCTTCTTGTCTGGGTATTTGTCAATTACTATCAAAATTACCACTCTTTTGTTAAATCTCCCTAGTCACCATCATGCCTTCTGGGCGTGTGGGATAAAAGAACGGGGAATGGCTTCTTCGGTTGTTTTGCAAATTCAGGGCATCACAAAGAAAAGAGAGTAGACATTTCGTATAGTCTTGCTTACTTGTGAAGAAAAGGATCCAAAGGGCAGTGATTTAAATCCAAGGTTACACCAACCAGGAAGGACTTGTAGGAATGCAATGCATCTGGATGGAGCTACTGGGGGTTAAACCTTTGGTGGCATTGTGTATCATTCTGTCTCGCACTGAGCGTGTGAACTGCATCAACCATTGAAGTAAATGGAAGTTCATAGATTCGCTTCCACAAGTTACTATGAAGGCTTCTCTTCTTTTGTGCTTCCGAGTCCTAGAAAAGAAAGTAACTATACCTCCATTTTTTCAGCTCCCATAGTAAGGTTTTATGACAATTCCACCAACTGAATACTTATTTAAACAAATAAATACATCCAAGAGGTACTAATAAACAACCTCCTCACTTGATTTTTCTTTTTTTTTTACTCCAAAGTTTCGGAGAAGATAGTTGCTAAGAAATTTGGAGGCATGAAATGCTCTAGAGGATGCTTCTCAGATGTTTCTACAAGACCATATGTCCATGTGAAGAGTCTAGAAAAAGGTCATACCGACCCTTGACAATAAAATAAAATCTTCAGCACGCGTCAACACAGGTTTCCACTCACAAGGAGAAAAGTGGTGGAGCTGGGTTCTCCATATCCATTTGCCAAGCTGTGCTACTACAAAGCACACGGTGGAAGAGGTTCGGGTCAATTGTTGACCTGAATTTTCTAATTTCCATTTCACCAAAAGCTACTTTATGCTCCCACATTTACATGTTAAAATTCTATTCTTTTTCGGTCTTGTTCCAACTCCAACCAATTTGCTTTCAAGTAGTGCTCAAAATCAAAAGTGTCATGATATTTGATAATGCATAGCTCTATCTGCAGGCTTTATGGTTAATTCCGTGTGTTTTTTTTTTTTTTGACTAAATAAAAGAGTAGACTAATTAAACAAGAAACTTGAGGTAGCCTAATTAAACCATTTCTAAATATAAAAAAGAGGAGAGAGTGTTGCACTTAATATTAAACTTAGTCATATATGACAAACGTACCTTTTTCATATATAGGAAGCAGCATTCCGCGTATTTCTCTTTGTTTTTCTTTTCATACTTTGATTTAGAGGTGCTTTACGACATTTACGAGGTTGAAATTATTGTAAGTTTTGAGTCTAAAATCCAATTTCACATTCCTACTCTTCAAACAGAGCATATGGATTTGGGCCGTCAAAAACATGTCTTTTTGTTCCAAATCCAACTATCCAAATGGGCCATAAAACTTTACCCGTGTCCCTTAAACCGATCCTGGTATTAAAACAGACAGCCAAGACAACAAACAAAATAAAACCCGGCAAACCATGGGCCCAAACCCTACCGCAAAAACTTCACGGAAAAAAGCCGCCTCATCGCCCTACTTCTGCCCTCTTCTTTCCTCTCCTTCGATCTACTTCGTCCATGGTATCCTAGATAAACTGGTAGATTACCATTATTAAGGAGGGCGACTAATCTACTAGCCGAAATATCAGAAGGTATACTTCGGATCTCCACCTCCCAGCTATTTCGTTTCCATAAGCTGCCCCGAAATCTATTGGGTTACGATTGCTTCTACTTTATGAATTTCATTCACTAATAGTTCAGAGGACAAAATGAATTTTTGCATTTGATGTTCTGATGAAGTCGAAGTAATCTTTTTCCTTTCGGATTCCTTTGGAAATTCCTTGTTGTTCCGTTCTTTTTTTCTTTTTCTTTCTTGCTGCCCACACGCACGACAATCTCCTTCATTTTTCTCCTCTGATTAAAACTTCGCCGCCACAGGGCGTCATATATCTCCCAAATTCAGTTAGGGCTTTCTGGTTGGAGTCTGTTTGGTTACGGAGAAAGCTTGGGAGAACTTTGCAGAAGCTATTTCGGTTACACCGTAGCTAAGTGAAGAAGGAAATAGCAATGGCGGAAGAGGAGCCAAAGCCGTTGGCGTACATACCTGAGATAATACTGAAGAAAAGAAAGAGCAATGAAGAATGGGCGCTCAAGAGAAAAGCCCAGTATGAGGAGAGGAGCTCTCTGATGAGGAAGAAAGCCAAACAGGACTTTATCAGAATGCCCGAGGACTTCATCAAGGAGTACCGCACTAGGGTAATTATATCAACAGTATACTTATATTTATTTATGGATCTTTGTGGTTGTGTGCTTGTGTTATTGGAGATATTAAAGCGTGATGTCGAATTTGTTTGCAGTGGAATATGATTAATTGTTTTCTGGGCTGCTAGATATTGGTGTTTCGGGCAATAATGCCAAGGTGTGCAACTAGAAGAGAGGCTGACTGGTTTTGATACTGATGATCAGTTTGGGAGATTGATATGCTTAGGATTAAGTTTAAACCGGAAATTGGGAATATGAAGTGCAAAATGTTTGCCTCCATATTTGGTATTAAATAGATTTTGGGTGGGTTGAGTACTGGTGAAGTCCAATATTTTGATGTTTACCTCGGGTATGACTAAGTGACTATCATATATCGCATGTCTATATACTGTTATAGGTGCTATCAATCATTCTTTGCTTCCTCTGTTTGACATGTTAGATTTGGCCTTTTGTTAATTGCGTATTAGCATTGGTGATGGTGATGGTGATGGTGATGGTGAGATTTCTGCCCATGAAAAGTGTCCAGTAGTCACTGAGCTAATGTTTGTTCATCTAGGCAGTGAGATTTTCAAGACTTAAAAACCTTTGCTAGGTACTTAGTCTTTCATGTGACGTGCATTTTGAATTTTAATTTTTCTGGAGGATAAGCACTTCTATGTGATGACTGTTTCTACCTTTTATGCTTTGTCATGATATCATCTCTTGCCTGTGTAAACTCAATTTTGGGACCCGATATACCTGTTGAATAACCTTCTCTGTTGTTTTGATGTAGGAACTGGACCTCATAAAAATGAACCAGAGGACAAAGAAGAAAAGACCAGTGCTAGCAGTGACAGAACCAAAGCTACTTTTTGTCATTCGCATTCATGGGTGGGGTTTATCAACATTTGGTGTCAATTTTCTGTTGTGTCTCTGCTTTTCATATCTCTGTATTCTTATTTCTGATGTCTAAATCTGTTCTCAGGAAAAGAGAAATGCATCCAAAAACGAGGAAGGTCTTATACAGCCTGAAGTTGAGGAAAATATTCACTGGTGTATTTTTGAAGGCACATGAAGGGATTCTGGAACAGCTGCAAAAAGTGGAGCCGTATGTTACATATGGGTAGGACACGACAAATCCTTTTCCCTACTATTGCGCAGAAAATATAGATAGCCATAGGAGAAGGTAGAAAATCTAGGGGGCATGCCATGACTGTTCATGATTGCTAATATGAAGCGATGCCTATGTGATCATGTTGTTGGAACCCAAGGAATGATAAGCCATATTTGTATTAGACTGCAAAGAGAGGCTCTTGACGTTTACAATCAAAACTCGTTAAAATAATTTGTTAAATCCAATTAATGCACAATAAATACACCACTTTTGCATATGTGCAGCTTCACAATCAACCCATTCGTTGTAATTGTGTTTTGATGGATTCAAATGGCGTAGATTTGCTTAACTTTCTGCAACTTGATTGGTTTCCTAGTTTATAGGCTATAATTCATCTGTGCTCCAATAATGTACAATGTAGTAGATACATTGGCCTGTAGTACTCTTTGTAGAATAACTTATCTTTTTCCTAGACAGCACGGAACCAGAGTGATTTGACAATCCCTTCCAGTGCATTGAAAAATATTTCGTCATTTTCCTTCATATACTGTGTCGTCTGACCAAGCTAAAGTGGAGTCTTGAGTTTCCAGGGATTTTGTTACCGTATGAGAATAATCTGAGAATATCTTTGTTGCTCTCTGCGTCTTAGGTGGGCATTACCCGTATCATTAATAAGTTAATTGTTTATCTGTTCCTCAATGCCAAGTAACTGAAGCATAGAACTTTTTTCACCTAATATTTCAGATTTTGTATGCCTTGCATGAGTTTTTGAAGCATTGTTGTAGCTTGCTGACATTGAGGAGAGTTTGGTCTGTTTAGCTTAGCTAATGCATATATGGGAGATATAATACTGGTCTTCACGTGGCTGAACATTTGTCCAAAGTTGGCCACTTTGGGCTGCTAGAGAGATCAAGTTGTGAGCTTCCGTCAATAACTACTTAGATGTTTGAATTTCCACATAGAATTTGGAATTCTACTTACGAAGATAATCATATGATACTCGTTGCCTGCATATTTGTGCCAACATAACTGCAATAATAATTTCTCATTGCCTCGGATTCTAACAAGATTTGTTTGTTGGTGAAGATACCCTAATTTAAAGAATGTTAAAGAGCTGATTTACAAGAAGGGTCATGGAAAGGTGGACAATGAGCGGGTTCCTCTGACAGACAATAACACTATTGAACAGGTATATCTTGCTGAATGTATGAATGGCTTTGGACATCTTTTTGGTTCATAGACTGAATGCTTTTTTGCTTGTGTCCTGTTTGTAGGCATTGGGAAAGTATGGTATTCTATGCTTAGAAGATATTGTGCATGAGATCGCCAGTGTTGGTCCGCATTTCAGGGAGGTTACTAGTTTTTTATTTCCCTTTCAACTCAACAAGCCAGAAGGAAGATTGAAAGGAACAAAAACGTTATACAAGCAAGGAGGAGACAGTGGGAATCGCGAGGATCACATCAACGAACTAATCAGTCAGATGAATTAAGATTACATAGGAAAAAGCATATGAAATGTAGTTTATCAAGTGCCCCCAGTGATCTGCAGTGGCATGTATTGCAATTTTGAAGCTATTGTTAATGAGTCTTCTAAATCATGTTCATAGTTTGTGGTGCTTATGTTTCTTTCTAACTTGACGAACTTGTTGGATAAATAGTTACGGAAATTACCATGCAATTTCAGTATGAAGGATCCGTATTGTCGGAATGGCTCTTCTCAAAAAAAGAGAGAAAGAGTGTGATTAAAGCGTGTTTAGTGCTGTGTGAAGTGCCAGCTGCAAGTTAATGTTGCATATATACTGATTTGATAACGTTACAGTGGTCGTAGAAGTAAAGTTGGAGATGCCATGGCATCGCGTAGGCAGGCATTTCTAGGGGTTGCTGCTGCTTTTGGATTCAAGAACAACTTCCTGCTTTTTATCTTCGGATACTTTTGCTCATAATGTGAAAAATCAATACAGGGAAAGTTTCGTCTAGGAAGAATAATTATAGGAGGCATATAAACTCTTTTTGAAACAGTGTTCTCTCTCTCCTCTCCTTTTATTCGCATTTCTAATTCCTTTGGAATTGGTGGTTTCATTTTGATTTGAAAAATGACTGGCACTAGAATCAGGATAGGTGCTCGGAGACTGATGTCTAGGAAGTAGAGAAACGCAGGTCTTTCAAACACATCACCTAATCTTCTTGTCTAGGTATTAGCGGATTAATATCAAAATTACCACTCTTTTGTTAAATCTCCCTAGTCACCATCATGCCTTCTGGGCGTGTGGGATAAAAGAACGGGGAGTGGCTTCTTCGGTTGTTTTGCAAATTCAGGGTATCACAAAGAAAAGAGAGTAGACATTTCGTTATAGTCTTGCTTACTTGTGAAGAAAAGGATCCAAAGGTCTGTGATTTAAATCCAAGGTTACCCCAACCAGGAAGGACTTGTAGGAATGCAATGCATCTGGATGTTGATTGTTAAGAAACTGCCAAATAATGGAGCTCTGGGGTTAAACTTTGGTGGCATTGTGTATCATTCTGTCTCGCACTGAATACTTATTTAAACAAATAAATACATCCAAGAGGTACTAATAAACAACCTCCTCACTTCATTTTTTTTTTCTTACTCCAAAGTTTCGGAGAAGATGATTGCTAGGAATTTGGAGGCATGAAATGCTCTAGAGGATGCTTCTCAGATGTTTCTGCAAGACCATATGTACATGTGAAGAGTGTAGAAAAAGGTCACCGACCCTTTGACAATAAAATTATTGTGATCAGTTCCAAGCTTCAGCACTCGTCAACACAAGTTTCCACTCACAAGGAGAAAAGTGGTGGAGCAATTTGCCAAGGTGTGCTACTGCAAAGCACATGGTGGAAGAGGTTCGGATCAATTGTCGACCTGAATTTTCTAAGTTCCATTTCACCAAAAGCTACTTTATGCTATCACATTTACATGTTAAAATTCTATTCCTTTTCCATTTCTGTTCAATCTCCGACCAATTTGCTTTTAAACAGTGCCCAAAATCAAAAGTGCCATGATATTTGATAATGCGGAGCACTATCGGTAGGCTTTATGGTTAATTCCGTGTGCTTTTTTTTGTTGTTAAATAAAAGGGTAAACTAATTAAACAAAAAACTTGAGAAGCATAATTAAACCATTTCTGAATATAAAAAAGAGGAGAGAGTATTGAACTTAGTCATGTATAATAAACGTACCATTTGTCATACATAAGAAACAGCATCGTGTATTTCTCTTTGTTTTTCTTTTCATACTTTGATTTGGAAGTGATTTACGACATTTATGAGGTTGAAATTACTGTAAGTTTTGATTCTAAACTCAATTTCACGTTCCTACTCTTCAAACAGAGCATATGGATTTGGGCCGTCAAAAACATGTCTTTTTGTTCCAAATCCAACTATCCAAATGGGCCATAAAAGTTTACCTGTGTCCCTTAAACCGATCCTGGTATTAAAACAGACAACCAAGACAACAAACAAAATAAAACCCGACAAACCATGGGCCCAAACCTACCGCAAAAGACTTCACGGGAAAAGCCGCCTCATCGCCTTGCTTCTGCCCTCTCCTTTCCTCTTCTGTGATCTACTTCGTCAATGGTGTCCGCGATAAACTGGTAGAATACCATTATTAAGGAGGGTGACTAATCTACTAGCCGAAAAATCACAAGGTATGCTTCGGATCTCCACCTCCCAGCTTTTTCGTTTCCATAAGCTGCCCCGAAATCTATTGGGTTACGATTGCTTCTACTTCATGAATTTCAATCACTAATAGTTCAGTGGAGAAAATGAATTTTTGCATTTTCTGTTCTGATGAAGCCGAAGTAATCTTTTTTCCTTTCGGATTCCTTTGGAAATTCCTTGTTGTTCCGACCTACGAGAAGTGTTTTTTTTTTTTTTTGAGATTATCATTGATTGTAATTAGATTAAATAGATATGGACAAGTTGCTCAAAATGACGTTCGGATGGGCTAAACAACGAAGAGGATGCATGAAAGGAATATGCGACGCAGGCAATGGTACCTGTTTCGGTAGATATGGGCTGCAGGCGCTTGAACCCGCTTGGATCACGTCTCAGCAAATAGAAGCGGGGCGGCGAGCAATTACACGGAACGTAGTCCGCGGTGGTGGGAAAGTATGGGTACGCACGTTCCCTTTCAAAGCCGTCACAGGAAGGCCCGCAGAGACGCGCATGGGTCGAGGGAAAGGAGCTCCCAAACACGCTGTGGCGGTAGTTCAACCGGGTAAAATCCTCTTTGAAATGGGTGGAGTGCCGGAAAATGTAGCCAGAAAGGCTGTTGCAGTAGCGGCATCCAAGATGCCCATACGGACTCGATTCGTCATTGACTCTTGTAAGTTTCTCTCTTGATTGTTGGTGTTTTTTTGTTCATGATTATGTACAAATAATATGTCACGGTACTTGTGTTTTTCTGATATTTCCTTCGGTAATATTGAAATCCATGAACAGCTTCAGGAAGCTCAACAGAGCATTAAGAAAGGGTAGCTGGTATGCGATCAGGATCAAAAGTGTGAACTTTCCTATGGAAAAGACTTGGGAGAGGATAATGTGATCTTTTGCCGAAATCTTGAATATGGATGGAATAAATTGAACTTCATGAACTCTTAATTTGTTCTTCTTCTTTCTATTGTTAAACTACCTAGTTTGCCTTATGTTAAAATGGTGCATTTTATTGAGCTTAATGTTACCGAAGGAAATATCGCTTAGTCCTCTCTCAGTCTGCTCGCTGGAAGGAACAACCAGATTCTTTTCTTGGCCTCTCTCTCTTCGATCTTCATCTCTTTCTGACCTTCTTGCCAAAACCCTCTCGACTGCACCCATTTCTTCCTCTACATAGCCGCTGGCCAGTTCTTTTTATGAGAAACATACTGTAACATGGGATGAGGTAAAAGCTCCATCTTTTTAGTTTGGTTGGTTGCAAAGTTAATTTTTTGATCTATTATATCTACACGTTCCTTATTTTTTTAAACTGGAACAAAAACTGATATTGGGAAAGATATGAATTTGGAAATAACAGAGAAATGAAATATATCTAGTTTTTGAGTCTAACATTTTGGATTCTATACACAAATAAGCACTTAATATTAACTACAATTTGATTGTTTTAGCTTGAACATAATGTAAGTATTCCTTTTTACCCTATCTTTCCAGTCTGTTAATAAGATAAATCACTGAAACCATATGCTTACCTATCATCAAACTCTGGTTCCATGTCAATAATTTTAGGAAATGGATTCTTGCCATCCAACTAAAGTACATCTCCACCAATTTTCTCAGAAATTGATGTTGTAGCACTAGTACCCATACTAGTAAGAGCGAATTCGATGCTTTAAGAGACATCTTGGCCTTGTGCCAAGGCGTTACTTGCATGATTTTATGCACCAATTACTAAATCAAACCTCCCAAATTCTCTCTCTAATGTAGGAACTATGGCACCTTCGAAAGTCACAAGTTCTTTAACTTGTGCTATGTTTAAGTTGAATTGTTCCATGTCAACTCCAGTCTCATCGTTGTTGCCTCCTTAGCCTCACATCTATAGTAGGTGCTACATGCTCCTCTCTTGTTTCTTAAATTCTTTCACTTGATGAACCATCCAAATACGGGTGTTCTCTACCACTAACTCCTACAATTTCAGGTCACTCTTCATTATACCTCATATTGTTAGGTGGGATGTTTTTTGGCACCTCAATTTCTTTGCTATTATCCAGCCATGTGTCATATAGTTCATCGTCTTTTGAATCTTGAATATTGTCTATTCTCCCATGCATGTTATTGTTAAACTTTCCATCTTGCATCAAACTATTGAAATACACATTTTTTGAAAATTTATAATTAACTCCTTCAAAGCAGTTGCAACTAGCAGAGGAGCAACTTGCAAATGGAAGGGCTCTAGGATGTATGAGGACATCCAATTCTAAAAGTGCCTTGGCACAAAACTTAAAAAGTTTTGTTCTAATTTCTTGTTTGCGTGTAGGTAATGTTCATGTGATTAAAGCAATGGTGAGAACTAAAGTAATAGATGCAAGAATTATGAGACATAAAAATGATCAAAGCATTCAGTATTCTTTAGATGTGTACCCCATCACTATTATCAAGCTAAAGCTATTAGTATAACAGCTTTTGGAGGGATTAAATTATATGCAAGACTTTGTATTGTTATAAGCATATGGTAAGAGTTTTCAACATAGATATCTGTAAACTTCTTGCCCTGCCTTCTTTCTCTTAAAAATTATCATGAAAGGTGTCTACATCTTTTTGGAAGGCAACCACTACAAATAATAAGGATTTGGACTTTGTTGGAGTGCTCATCCTACAGTTGTGCCCTTACACATGACCAAGCAACTGCGTACAACCTAGCTTTCTAATCATAATGTGGGCATCCATGCTTTTTTCTCCTATGCACCAATATATAAATGTTATTTCCAAACTCTTCAATTTAGGATCTTTCCAGGCATGGTTCTTAATTACTAATATCTAGATGTTTCTAGAAAGTATGACTGAGCCAATTATCTTCTCAATATATTTCTTTAGTCATCAACTAAAGAGAATTATTATTACCATCTCATGGATATAATTGTAATGATACTTGTTGTTAAAGAAAATTACCTCTCCCAAAAAGTTCAAGGTGGCTAAATATGATGGTTGTACATTAATTGATGAAAGAAAAGATGCTTTAAGTGCTCCTAATACTGCAAGCTAAAAACCTAACCAAATAGTAGTAGGTTCATTGGATTGGAAAATGCTTTTATCCTCATTGGCCCAACCTCTTTCTAGAGCATTTGTTGTTGCCCCTATCAAAAGGACATCAATTTTTGATTGCCAATGTTCAAATCTCAAGCCACCAATTTATGAAAGTTGTAAAACATTTAGCACTCATAAGTATGCCTTCGAATCAAAGATAAGAAATCCAATTTTTATAAGTATTTAAGGATGTTGATGAACTTTAATAAAGGTTCAACATAAAGATGATTTCAACAATTATACCTAATATATCATGAATAATAATCATGACATCCAAATGATGATGAAAACAATCACTTTTTTCTCAGATGATAACTATTTATCAAAGATAAGAAACCTTAAATAGTTTCACCTTCCTTTCAAAGTGAATGTGAATGTAAGGACAATGAGAGATTGATCAAATGATAAAGGAAAGCTAATTAGAACTATTAGTCACCATGAAATAGGAGGGTAAAATTGATTCTAATGCATAGTTAAAAACCTTGACATAACATTCTTAGTAAGTATGATAAACATCCCACAATTAAAAGTGTTTTTAACATTTTAAGCGTAGTTATCTTGACAAAAATTGGGGATATTGCTTGGTTCTTTATGGATCCAACTTCCAAACCATCATGGCTACTTCTCAAGATTTCCAGTTGGATCAACAAGTTTCCTTTTCTTATAGCATGGCTACAATAATGCTTCAAAAGAGGCATTTGATTTAGCACTAGCATATGTGTGATCATTCTTACTATCAATGACATTCAAATCAACAAATGCATTCTTGATAACTTCCTATGCAAGATATATAGCTATCCTTACTCATGATATGATTGTAAATTAGTAGACCATGAGATATGACTTCCAACAAGAATTAAATATGATAATCTTATTATTAAGTGTTGTTAGAGAAAGCTCCATGCTTAAAGAAGAGCTACTTGAATTGAATAGCCCAATAAAGAATGCTTTAGGCATTGACAAATGAAAAGAAAAATAGAAGATCAACACTAAATGTCAAGAGGCAATAGACACATAAGATTGTCCAAAATATTATTTGGAGAACAAATATGAAGAAAGATAGTAAGGTGATGGTAATATACTAGACAAGTTCTACAATTGAGAAAAATTGTATATAAAAGCTTTTGAGAAAATATATTCTCTAGTTAATACAAAGTTCTACGATGACAATTTTGAAAAGAATTAATGTTAAAGGATTTATTATGATTATTCTTTTCATGGATAAGTGGAAGGTAAATGATTTACTATCACCACCAAATGAAATACTCTAAATTTATTGGTTGGTAGAATACTAATTTTTAGGTATTTTCACTAATTTTAGAAAGAAAAAAAACAGTGATGCTCTGCAATTGGTACCTTTGCAATTATATACATTAAACATAAAATAAAATAAAATAAAACATTGAAAGCCATCAAAGGTTTGACATAGTAAATGGAAACATTGAAAGATGTAGTAAAATAAAATAAAACATTCTCTCTTGCACTAAGAGTGTTAACTGCATAAACCATTGGAGTAAATGGAAGTTTATACATTCGCATCCACGAGTTATTATGCAGGCTTCTCTTCTTTTGTCCTTTCAAGTCTTAGAAAAGAAAGTAACTATACTTCCATTTTTTCAGCTCTCATAGCAAGTTTTTCCACGAGTGTTCCAAGAGCACCTCGAGGGCCAACTGAATACTTATTTAAACAAATATATACATCCAAGAGCTAGTAATTAACAACCTCCTCACTTATTTTATTTTATTTTTTTACTCCAAAGTTTGGAGAAGATAATTGCTAATTTGACCTGCATTTTCTAAGTTCCATTTCACCCAAAGCTACTTTGTGCTTCCACATTTATATGTTCTAATTCTATTCCTTTCCTGTGGTTGTTCAATCTCTTACCAATTCATTTTAAAGTAATGCCCAAAATCAAAAGTGCCTTGATATTCAATAATGCATGCCATATGGCAAACTCAGTGTGCTTTTTTTTTTCCCGCTAAATAAAAGGGTAGACTAATTAAAAAAGAAACTTAAGAGTAGCCTAATTAAACCATTTCTAAATATTAAAAAAAAAAAAAAAGAGGACAGGGTTCATTCCAATTTTATTCTCGTGGGGTTCGTATTGAACTTTGTCATATATGACAAACGTATTATTTGTCGTCTATAGGAAGCAGCATACCATATATTTCACATTTACGAAATTGAAATTATTGTAAGTTTAAGTTCTAAAATCCAATTTCACATCCCCACACTTCAAATAGAGCCTTTGGATTTGGCCCGTCAAAAACATGTATTTTTGTTCCAATTCTCATTATCCAAGTGGGCCATAAAAGTTTAACTGTATCCTTTAAACCAATCCTAGCATTAAAACAAATGACAAGGAAACCCTAAAACTAACACCTAGCAAACCTTAGACCCAAACACAACCACAAAACAGTTCCAAAAACAAGCTTTTGCACGTCGCCCTCCCTCTTTTTCCCTTTCTTTGATCTACTAGCTCCATGATGTCCTAAAGGGCGACTATTTACTACCAAGTGACTAATTTACTACCAAGTTAAAGTTTGGAATGACTTTTTTTTTTTCCTTACAACTGAATCATTTATTAAGGTAATTAACACATTTTGATTTGAGTACAAGCCGATGTTTGTCATGCCTATCAATTGCTAAGAAAAGGTAAGCTCGAGGAAAAGATGAACATACTATGAATTGTAGCCTTTTCAACCCTAACCTTGTTTTTCACTCCTAAAGAAGTAGTAACTTTATATTAACTATGGATAACACTCTATTTTTTTGTTGGAGGATTTTTAATTTTCTTAACAAAAAATGGTAATCGAGAAAACTATGTCTTTCACTCATGCAAATTCATGGAATATTGTTTGGTTGGTTTAGTTGTGCAATGTACAAAAATACCGAAATATAATATTAAATAGAAAATAGTTCATAAATTTATTAGGAATTAGTATCCTAAGAATAAGAGTGATTGTTGAAATTATGAATGCTAGTTAATGGCTGATTTTATGCTATTGTGATTTTTATTCTATTATTTTTTGGTCATTTTTCATTTAAAATTTTCAAAGCAAGGCTTTCTTGTTTTCTTTTGAGTTATAACTTATATTGTGTTAGTAGTATCACTAAGATTTAGAAAGGGGAAGGCAAGCTAAAGCTTTATTTTTCGTGCCTCTTGAAGACAAAAATTATCACTTAAAGTGTTAACTATTTGATACTTTGTGCTTATTGATTCACCATTGCTTAAGATTTAACTCGTTACCATTTGTTTCAACTACATCACACCTTTCTACGTTTAGTTCTTGCATCTATTTTTCATTCTTAGTTTCTTCCCTTTAGTTTCTTCAATAGATTTTAGGTTCATGACATTTCGTCCTTTTGCATGTCTTATAAGCATTGCTTTGCCATTATTGTTATGGCTATTTTTTTGGAGCTAAAGGAGGTAATCAAATTCTCAAGCCATCACCCAAAGTGTTTACAAAAACAAATGAACCAAAAGAAGCCAATATGTGATGGGCAATTCTTGTTGATGGTTCATCTAGATATGTTAATTGTAGGCACTAGGTCCCCCTAATTCCTTTGATCTTGAGCATTTTTCTAACAAATGAATCATTTATTCAATTGGTTAACATATTTATTATATTTAAGGTAGAGAAGTATCTCTATGTTTATTACTTTTAAGTCGTAATCGAATTGTTGTTTGAGTTTGTAATTTTTGTAATATACTTTTGAAGTTTATTATTAACCATTTGTATTCTTTGCTCAATTTGGAATAAAAAAATCTCTTTGATTATTATATTAAACACACACACGCATGTAGGCACATCATTCATATCTATCTTTTTTGATCATTTATTCAAAGTAAAGAAAAAGAACAAGGTATAAAGTTTGGAATGACTTCTTTTTTTCCTTATAGCTGAATCATTTATTAAGGTAATTAACACATTTTGATTCGAGTACAAGCCGATGTTTGTCATGCCTATCAATTGCTGAGAAAAGATAGGCTTGAGAAAAAGATGAACATACTATGAATTGTAGCCTTTTCAACCTTAACCTTGTTTTTCACTCCTAAAAAAGTAGTAACTTTATATTAACTATGGATAACACTCTATTTTTTTATTGGTGGATTTTTAATTTTCTTAACAAAAAATGGTAATCAAGAAAACTATGTCTTTCACTTTGTAAATTCATGGAATATTGTTTGGTTGGTTTAGTTGTGCAATGTACGAAAATACCGAAATATAAGATTAAATAGAAAATAGTTCATAAATTTATTAGGAATTAGTATCCTAAGAATAAGAGTGATTGTTGAAATTATGAATGCTAGTTAATGGCTGATTTTATGCTATTGTGATTTTTATTCTATTATTTTTTGGTCCTTTTTCATTTAAAATTTTCAAAGCAAGGCTTTCTTGTTTTCTTTTGAGTTATAACTTATATTGTGTTAGTAGTATCACTAAGATTTAGAAAGGGGAAGGCAAGCTAAAGCTTTATTTTTCGTGCCTCTTGAAGACAAAAATTATCACTTAAAGTGTTAACTATTTGATACTTTGTGCTTATTGATTCACCATTGCTTAAGATTTAACTCGTTACCATTTGTTTCAACTACATCACACCTTTCTACGTTTAGTTCTTGCATCTATTTTTCATTCTTAGTTTCTTCCCTTTAGTTTCTTCAATAGATTTTAGGTTCATGACATTTCGTCCTTTTGCATGTCTTATAAGCATTGCTTTGCCATTATTGTTATGGCTATTTTTTTGGAGCTAAAGGAGGTAATCAAATTCTCAAGCCATCACCCAAAGTGTTTACAAAAACAAATGAACCAAAAGAAGCCAATATGTGATGGGCAATTCTTGTTGATGGTTCATCTAGATATGTTAATTGTAGGCACTAGGTCCCCCTAATTCCTTTGATCTTGAGCATTTTTCTAACAAATGAATCATTTATTCAATTGGTTAACATATTTATTATATTTAAGGTAGAGAAGTATCTCTATGTTTATTACTTTTAAGTCGTAATTGAATTGTTGTTCGAGTTTGTAATTTTTGTAATATACTTTTGAAGTTTATTCTTAACCATTTGTAGTCTTTGCTCAATTTGGAATAAAAAAATCTCTTTGATTATTATATTAAACACACACACGCATGTAGGCACATCATTCATATCTATCTTTTTTGATCATTTATTCAAAGTAAAGAAAAAGAACAAGGTATAAAGTTTGGAATGACTTTTTTTTTTCCTTACAGCTGAATCATTTATTAAGGTAAATAACACATTTTGATTCAAGTACAAGCCGATGTTTGTCATGCCTATCAATTGCTGAGAAAAGGTAGGCTTGAGGAAAAGCACATAATAGTGTTCATGAAATATGATATTGCTAATCACCTTTAGAATCTCTAATGGGGGATGATCATCAATTCTCTGGATGGCAACAATGTTTATGTTGGAGTGCCTAAAGTACATTTTAAATTCTTTCCTCTTGCTATGGATTTTTAACTAATTTAATCTTTGAAAAATACTTTCTTTCATAAGAAATGAAGGACTTATTATCTTTTGGATTTGATTCTATACCACTAGTCAATGCCTTAGGGGATCAACTCTATTATATTAGTTGATCCCTAACTTTTATCTACCATCATGGTAGGATTACACTGATAAGCATGCAAGTGTTCATAATTTGTAAGCCTTACTTCTCAAGAAGAAGAACAACATGAGAAAAGGAAGCGAAAAGGTCATCAATACCAAAAAAAAAGACAGAACATTCCTTTACTATTCAAATCATGGAAGCCATGAACTTTTAGGTCAATTTAATACAAATTGCATATAAGTTTTCTCCCTTATTTGGCATTAAAGCTATATGGTAAGAATTGAATATGTTTCTGACTATATGTCCATAGGTTGCAACAATGCCAAGTAGGCCTCCAATTAAATCCTTGGAATTCATTGAGGTCCTAAAGAAGAGACATAAACTTGGGACATATAAAGAGATGGTACGAGAACTCAATCCTTTCTTACAGTTTTGGTCATGAGATATTTGAATGATAATTAAGAGTTTCAATACCATGTACATAGCTTATATATGTGGAAGCATGTTATGGTGGGAGTGTCCTTCAGAACATGCTGGAAGATCTAAACATTTATGTGACTATAGCATCAAATGCCAAAGAGAATAGCCATGCTACTTTTTGTTGGGTCATACCTAATATGGTTTTTGATTTTTTGTGCTTTAAGAATGTTTACAATAATGCATGGATGGAAAACAAGTATGCAACATTTTCTTAAACATTGTATGTATTGTGGAGTTTGTCTTATAAGGGTGATTAGTAGTATCATATTTCATGAACACTATTATGTGCTTTTCCTCAAGCCTACCTTTTCTCAGCAATTGATAGGCATGACAAACATCAGCTTGTACTCGAATCAAAATGTGTTAATTACCTTAATAAATGATTCAGTTGTAAGGAAAAAAAAAAGTCA